>CM040752.1:8329677-9529677 GCA_022829145.1 Albula goreensis
ACACCCCCGCAAAGACGGTCAGTACAACCACACAGAGAACATCAGTTAGACAGCCATTAAAACCAAACATATACTAGCAAAACTACACATATTCTCTCAGCAAAACCACATATAGACACATCCCATGTGACTACTTAATAATAATGACTGTGACATTATGACATATCAGTCAAATTATTTTTCATTACATGTGAAAAATTTTAGGCATGGCATGGACTCTGACAGGTATGGCAGGTTAAATGGGTGCAGTATGTATGATAGGTGTGGGAGGTGTGGTTGCAACATTAGGTATGCCAGGTATGGCAGACATTGTTTATTCACTCCCATTTTCACTACGAATGCTACAACTAAATTGTATTACAGAGCTAAATCTTACATCCTGTCAAACTCATATTATATTGGCAGAACTCACAGCTGCTAAAAAAATGCAATGGAATTTCCTACAATGGAAATTACCATAGTCATTATCAGGTCTTCAGTGGATTATAATGTAACATTTTTACGTACTGTTTATATGCAGCAATCAACAGCACACATTTATGGCACTAAGGAGGAAAATTTTTGAACGACTGTGGATACTAAACTTGATCATGTACAATGAACATTAAATTTTATATCCTTAAGTTTTGCGGGGCAGGGTAATGTTGTGGGGGAATTTCCATGGGGGGGATTTAGGTCCTCTAGACATACGTTTTGTGGATATTTAAAATTTGATTGCGAAAAAATGTTTGTTTGCTCACCTTGAACTCGTTGTCTCTGTCCTTAGGGCCTTTATGAAAGGGGCGGTCGTAGCGGAAGCGGCGAACGTTGTTGACCCTGTAGAAGCTCTTGATGCGGTCCGGCACGCGGTCCATCTGGAGAACTTCGGCAAACTCCGGCACCGGCGTCACTGCGTAGATCTGCAGATCTGAGGGACACCACGTCAAGGAGCAGATACCATCCCGCACAAACGCATACACAATCGCACACCTGCACACACACCCACACAGACACATATACTCAAATGTATTTACATTCGCTCGCTCACATACACAAACACAGGTGTAAATGTGCTCACACTCATTTACACACAAAACAAGCACACACAAACACACACACAATCATATACACGCATTCACACACACACACACAGCAGCCATTAATTGAGCTCTGAAGGATACACTGGGAGTCACACTGTAAAATGGTGTCATCAGGTTGGTTGGGATGCTGCATGGCAATCGCTTGTGGGAATTCTCCCAGCATCCTTTGCTGGAAGGCCTCAAGCCTCTCATAGTCATGTCCCCGACACACAAATTCCTTGTTCTATGAAGACATCAGTGAGATGGAAAAGATTAAGAGGACAAAGACACGTATACATGAAGAAAAATGTGTTCTTGCAAAGCGGCCCTCACAGAATTATGGGATTTCACTCACCCTGAGAAAGAAGGGGAACTTCCTGCCATAAAACCCCACCCTGAAGAACTCAGGCTCGAGTCTCTGCTGCTGCATGATATTATCGTAGTAGGCGGCCTCCATTTTCTGTCCCAGTCAGAAAAAAGCACATTATTCACATTGAACATTTGCCTGCACTTAATACAGGCAATAGGGAGTGTGAAACTCAAACAGGTACATGCAGTCAACTACTCACAAGCAAATCGCCACTGTGAGTGAGCCAGTCAGTCTCTGTGAGGCTTTCGGTCTTGGTTCAGTTGAAGTATCTCAGGTATACGGTTTGACAAGTATACTGTTTCTGAGGTGTGTTGTCTCTCAGGTATAGAATCTTTCAGGTGTATAATCTCTCAGATGTGGGGTATCTCAAGTGTTCAGTCTCTCTAGTGTGCAATCTGGGGTGTGTAGTCTCTCAGCTGTACAGTCTCTCAGGTATTTGGTCTCAGTATAGTCTCTCAGGTATAAGAACAATCAATGACTCACCCACCTGAACAAATATGACAACTATGAGTGAAATCAGTCAGTTTTTCTTAGCTGGTCATCGGTTAGTCTCAGTTGTCAAGTCTCTCAAGTAAACAGCCTCTCAGGTGTGTGGGCTCTCAGGTATACAGTCTGTCATCCATCCAACCTCTTTGGATGCGTGCACTGCTTCAGGTGTCTATTTGGTGTGGTACAGCTCAGGTGTTTGGTCTCAGGTTTTGTCTGCAGTCTCTCAGGTGTTTGGTTTTATAGTTTGGTGGTCTCAGGTATATAGCCTCTCTGGTATGTGGTCTCTCAGGTGTTTGGTCTCAGATATATACTCACTCTGGTGTGTGGTCTCTCAGGTGTATAGTATCTATGGAGTTTGGTCTCAGGTATATATAGTCTCAGTCTGGTGTTCTCAGGTATATAGTCTCTCAGGTGTGTGGTCTCTCAGGTGTTTGGTCTCAGGTATGCAGTGTCTCAGGTGTGTGGTCTCTCAGGTGTTTGGTCTCAGGTATATAGTCTCTCAGGTGTGTGGTCTCTCAGGTGTTTGGTCTCAGGTATATAGTCTCTCAGGTGTGTGTGCAGTCTTTCAGGTGTTTGGTCTCAGGTATATAGTCTCTCAGGTATTTGGTATCTCAGGTGTTTGGTTATATAGTCTCTGAGGTGTTTGGTCTCAGGTATATAGTCTCTCAGGTGTTTGGTATCTCAGGTACTGGCACACTCACCCGTATCCAGCTCAGGCTCTGGTAGTCATACAGCATCTCATACTGGAAGGCCAACTCCCGGCACAGCGGAATCCCATACTCCCAACACTGTGGATACACACACACACACAATTTTTCCTTCATAACATTTAAATGTATTCATATGTATAGACATTCCCTTTCTAGAGGATGTATATATGTATATATTACATACAGCTGTTGCCTTTGCTAAAGCAGTGCCTGTATATACGTATATAGACATGCACATGCGTACCTTGCCCTTGTTGAAGTAATGAATGACCTTGCGACTGAGCGCCTCTTTGCGCTGCCACTCGCTTTGGGCGGGGTACTGAAGGAACTCCCTGAGGGGCGTGTCCTCCCACTGCAGCAGCTCCCAGTACAGCAGCAGGGTGCAGGCCGCCTCTGTGGGGGGGGAGAGGGGGGGTCACCAGCTACACCCAGAACCTGCATCTCAAACCTAAAACTTATTAACACTGACCTGCACTTAAACTTCCATACACTCAACCTCGCTGTATATATAATCTGCACTTAACCCCACCTACACCAGTCACGCTCACAACGAACCGCACTTAAACTTGCACACACTCAAACCAGCTTTGAACATAATCTGTGCTGAAACCCACTTAATCTAGCCGTGTTCACAGCGAGCTGCGTTTAAATTTGCATGCACTCAAACCAGCCACACAAAAAATCTGCACTTAAACGAGCCACACTCACAATGAATTGTACTTAAAACAACTTAAAAGTAGTCACACCTTCTGGACTTGTAAACTTGAAAATAAACGATAACCTACTGACCTGCGTTTAAACGTAAACCCACTCAAATCAGCCAGTTACACTGACCCACTCTTACCAAACCTAAACCTACTCAAACAGCCTACAACAGCACTGACCTGCACGTACAAGAACACCCACTCAAACCACCCACACTTACACCGATATGCACTTATAACTGAACTACAAATCTCAAATCAGCCTACCTGTGTAGTTTTCTGCTTGCAGGTGCATGTCACACAGCTTGTGGATGTGACGAATGTACATCTCCTCTTTGTTGATCTCTGACTTGTAGAAATTCTGGGGAAAGGTGAAACAAGGGGATTCTGGGAAATGGAGTTCTATTCAGTCCCTACAGACCAAGGTTGCTGCCATCTACAGCAGTGAGCTATTGTATTACGGGTGCTATATTCCTGACATGCTGCACTTCAAAGTTATTAAAGGTCCACTCGAGCCAAACATCCTACTTTTACCAGGAGAAATACTCAATAAAACAGAGACAGAGAGTGGATCATATAAGACTTTGCTGCTCTAGCTGGTAAATAACGTCACTTCATTTGCTCAGTAACTTTATGTACAGCAAAGCTGTCACATCTGTAATATAAATAAGACCACAGATATATAAGAATATACATCACAATACATAGGAAAGCATACATGGGAGTCCAAAAAATCCAATTACCCATATTCTCACAGACATGTAAAATTGCGAACCTGGATCACTGTGCACTGGTAAAGTACCATATAGCAGTAGCATAAAGTACCAGTAGCATTTAGCTAAAATGGCAGAATGAGTCAAGTGGGCTTCTGCATTAACATTCCTCTTATTTCATGGGTAGCAGGAATAAATGTAGGACTGAGACAGGAATATAGAAGGGAGGAAGAAAGAGTCCTCACCAGCAGGTTGACAGTGCAGCCAATTTTCTTGCTCTCAATCTCATCTCCCTTCAGAGAGTCCCTGGAATCAGCAGACATGGAGAACACAGAGAAGATGGAGGTTGAGAGAGCTGTTTATTTCAGAATCATAGCCTTCATTCTCATTCATGTCTGATCTGCGATTTCTCCTTCAGTTCCCCGGAACTTGCTATGTAACAACTGAGTATGTTCTGAGTTTGAGGTTCATCTGTGTAAACGGCGTAGACTGTGGGAACTGGCTATGTAACAACTGAGTACGTTCTGAGTTTGAGGTTCATCTGTGTAAACGGCGTAGATGGGTCTGGCGTTCCCTGTGGGAACTGGCTATGTAACAACTGAGTACGTTCTGAGTTTGAGGTTCATCTGTGTAAACGGCGTAGATGGGTGTGGCGTTCCCCGCGGCGGGTCGGGGTTCACCTGTAATCGAGCAGCCGCTCCATGAGCCGCGTGACGGAGGTGACGAACGACACGCCTGTCTCCCGCCAGGTCTCCTGCTCGATCTTCTCCAGCAGGCTGGTGAGAGACAGCGGAATAAACGTCATCACAGCTGGGGGGTGGAGAAACAGGCCATAACTATGTGCCAAGGCCTGCCATGATCTCCACTAAACCCTACCTTCAGCCTACGTTGTACGAAATCTCACACACACACACACACAAATGTAAAATTCCCAAGCCTAGTTGAAAGCTTCTCTCCAGCACATGACAGCAGACTCTTTTGAATATGAGTCTATAACCTGTATAGGCACCATGCCAGCTGCAGCAGCGGCATAACCTTGAGCTAAGAGGAGGCGCGCTCTTACCTGGGATAGGGTCCAAAGAGCTGTGTTCTGATACCAGCAGCAGGGAATGAAGGGAAGAGGGCATCAGATCAGAGATGGCTGCATCATGGGGGATTGGCTCCCCACCAGCAGCAAGCACAGTGTGTAAAAACACATACATGAGTATTTATGAATTTAAATGACTCCTAAACCCCACATTAAATGACTCAGTGTACACGAATATGCACATCATACATTCAAGTACACACATGAGAGCAATTCAAGTAATACTTTAAAGCGCATATATATACAAAAATAGAAAAACTGCCACGAGGTGAATCCCCCATTTAATTCTGTGCTCGGTGAGTGGGCGGGGCTGATGTGTAGTGACTGGGCGGGACAGTGGGTGTGGCTATTGTATTAAGATTGGTGGGTGGGGCGGTGGGCGGGGCCACATCTGCTACAGATGCGGCAGTCTCTCAGTGCTTACAGCAGGCCGAACATTTCGCGGTAGCTCTCGTCCCCTTTCCCCTCTGACACCAGGCTGTCCAGCTTGTCAATAAGCTCCGCCTCCACCTGCAGAAACAAGAGGAGTCCAGAGACAATAGATTGAGACATGCCCCTCCCACAAAGGGGCGTGGGAAACGAGGGACAGACTGACTGGAGAATGACTGAAAGAGAGGAGCACAGTGTTACATCCTTACTTCTCTCCGCACAAGTCTGCAGCCTGTTTTACTCTGCCACTGACAACCACTCACAGCGTAAACTGAGTCACAAACTGAGACAGAGCCAGGAAAGCAGAAACACGGAGGGGACAGACAGTAAGGGAGGGAGCGCTGACCTGTTTGAAGTTGCCGTTCTTGCCCTGCTCCCAGTCCATCATGTCGTGGAAGATGGGGATCATGATGTCCCTCACCTCGCCCTGAGGCACCAGCGTCACCCCCAGGAACGGACCGATCATCCCTGGGATGAAGTGCACCTTGTTCTCCCCTGAGAGACAGCAAAATATCAACATCTGACAACAGCACAGCAATCGTGTCCAGTACCTCATCATCACATTAACAACCAACTAACTGTACTTTAAATTCCCCTCAGCAAAAACTACAACTAAGAATTCAAAAAGGCTGGTATGTGAACCTATGGCCATTTTCTCTGGCTATGACAGTTGCAGAAGAGAAGCTGTTGATCCCCTCAGTAAAGCTCGTTAGCGTGGTGGTGACTTTGGCGAATGGATCTCAGTATGAAATTAGCATTATCAGATTATCATTAAACCTGCTTATGTGTTGATGTGTGTGTGTGGGGTTCAGGCTGAGGGACTTACCGAGGTTCTGCCACATGCTGTACAGCTCGTAGGCCATCAGAACTCTCATGTCTCCATACCTGTTGAGGGGAGGGGAGGGAGGGAGGGAGGACACAGCTTGGAATTCACTCACAATGATAATAAAAATGATAACATTGAGCTTTCATTCACTTTCATTCTCAATGAATAGGATACGTTCATACATACATATATGCAAACTTTGCACGGACATTTTTTGCTGGAGAGATGGCAGTAAATGAAACTGAAAAACAATGGTTATAAAAGTGTGAGGGAATGTGTGTGTGTGTACCTGTCCAGCACTTTGTTTCTCTTGGCTGGGGTGAGACCTTCCAGCTGCAGGCTAGGCTGGTTAATGTAGAGCACAGCCAGACTGAAGAAGGAGTTCCACACCTGATAATACACACAAGAAGAAAGTCAATCTCATGACATGGGAATATAACCTTGTGCCAGCCCAGGCATCCCCACAACACAAGTAACCATTCTAACACACATCTCATAAGCTATTCTCTGAATTATAAATTCAGTCGCCCCTTTAAATAAGGCTATGCACTGCCTACGTCACTTAATACAGTATCATAATGTCTCAATGTGTACCATGGTAGTACCCAACTATCCAGTTCTAATCTAAGGCACTACCATTCATCCTGTGGCGTGAGAGAGAGAGAGAAGGAGAGGGAGGGGGAGATGGAGGATAAGGACAGATGGAGAGAGGGAAGAATTGAGTGAAGGAGAGATGTAAGGTTGATAAAAAAAGAGGGGAGAGCAACAGACAGGGAGATAGGGACAGGAAAGACTATCTACAGTGTGTTTGCCAGGAGCACCAGGCGATTCTAGCACCGGGCTTTGCTGCCAAAAATCACACACCTTGAAATCGAAGTCGGCCTCGGTGAAGTTCTTGTGCAGCGCCGGGGACAGCTGCTGCGTGGTGGTCACGATGATGCTGCGGGAGAAAAAAAACGAAAAACGACACCCTTCCAAATGTGCTTTTTTTCACGATCATTCTATCTAACTCCAAAATGATCCCGTTACTTACTGCTCTCTCAGTCTGCTGTCCAGCTAAAGCATAATTACCGCTGACTGATGTCACAGACCAAAATCCCACAATTGATAATGAAGCCAACATGCTTAGACAGTTTTTTGGAGTAATATACTGACACAATGTTATTAAATAGCTGTTATGTCTTCATAATACCGAAGTGAGTTTTAAAAGCCACTCACAAAATTTAAGGTAAAAATTTACTTATTTAATTGAACATTTTGGCTGCTCTCCAAAATCACTGTAGTACAAAACAGAGCTGTTCCCAATATTTTTACATTAAAACAATTATTCTGATGAATACAGTATTTTATACTTCAGTGATTTTATATTAAAACATATTAATCCTAATAGGGCAGCCATGACCTACAAATTAGACCAAGCTAAGACGTTAAAAAGTGGTATTTACATTTTTCAGACAATAAGGTCATTATATCTGTGAGTTTATAACCAGACACAGAAATATAATAAAAAAATACGAAGCTATATTATGTTAAGCTGCATTAGGACTTTAGTACACCAACCATATGTAAACCACCATGGTTCTGTTATAACATAGATGAGAAAGTAATCCAATAACGCATTAAGCTGAGAACAGAGTGACTTGATAACTCGATTACAGCGCCACCCTCCCCCCCCATCTCAGCTGAAATGGAATATATGAGATGCCCCTCTCCGCCCCTCTCCATCCCCTCCCCCTCTCCCTCGCAGGACGGGACAGGGACTCACTGGCTGGTCAGAAGCCTCATCACATTCCAGTCTCTGGGGAAGATGTTTGGCTTCATCAGGTTACGGAACACGCAAAAGATCTTCAGCAGGAAGTCCTGGAGAATACACACACGCACACACACACACACACACACACACATGGTGAGGTTCTGCCAAGGTATACCTCACATCAAACTCCAATAAGGCCAATCAGCTGTTTGGAATGGAAACATGAGCACTGAAAGTCTTTGAAAACGGCTCTACACTACATCAGTGTTTATGTACAGGTGTGGCGGCTACATACAAAGGCTCATGTGCAGCCTATAAACACCTGTAAACTGTTTTCGTCAAGTCAGTGCGAAGCTATAGTTCTCCATTAGCCTAAGTGTGTGTTCTCTAGTCAATATGGCATTCTGGGAAGGGCAGGTACCTTCAGCTCCTCAGCACTCTGGAACGTGTTCAGAAGGTGCTGGAAGTGGACGTCAGTCATCTGGCGCAGCAGAGACAGAAGGCAGGACACGTACTCGCCCTTGAGACGACACAGCAGAGAGGCCATGGTTAGCCATTGGTCAGAACTGCCAACTATTATCACAAACTGACCAATCACAGGTGAGAGAGGTTACTACGATGCAATGATCTAACCAACATGAAATAAGAACTTCTGAATATGTTTAGATTAATTAAGCTGCATAAATCAAAACTAATATAATGATACATTAGACAGTGGTTTGAGAAGTTTTGATCAGGACTGTGTGGAAATGCAGGTGAGAAAAACAGATCACAAAAATTCATGAATCCATTTATGGAACACAATATATGTAAACTGAGAATAAAGTGATTCAGTTCAGAGACTATAAACAGTGTTACATGACAAGCTAAGCATCGTTTTACTCTAAAATACAACTACAATGTATTCCTACAATATAACAGAATAATATGTGACAACATTTGTCATGATAAATATGAAATAAACAAAAAGTCAAAGCCAAACTGCATGTTTTTCGAAACAACAAAAGAACAAAACAAGAATCATGCTGCTTTTAAATCGATATTTGGTCAATATCATTTAAACTGATGTTTAGGTTTTGACTTGAACTTGACCTGAGACAAATCCAATGATAGAATTTGTAGGAACTGCTGCTGAGAGCTACTAATGAAATCTAACTGTGGATTGGCTGGTTGGATGGATACTGGGGGCGGGGCCTATGGTGGGAGGGGTCTGTGTTTAAATGAGGTGTTGGGTTGCTCACAGTGATCTCAGCGGTGCACTGTGGACAGCGCTGGCTCCGCCCCGCCTCCTGGGCCTGAGATCTGCTCATGATTGACAGCAGGGTCTGGAGCAGCACGTCCAGCAGGCTCTCCATCATCATCTCCACCTCCTCCTGCACAGAGACCTCCTGGGAGAGGGAGCGGGAGGAGGGAGGGAGGAGACGAAAGGAGGGCAGAGAGAGTGCATGAATGTATATTTTATATACACTGTATATTGGATTTATGAGTCAACTGAAATTATACATTTGAATTTTGATGTGTGTGTGAGTGTGTGTGTCTTTCAGATGAATAAGATGAATAAATGAGCGTCAGGTGTTAATGAGTATGTGGCTGTGTCTGAGAGAATGCATGAGTGTGTGTGTGGGATGTGTGAGTGCTTATGTCTACATGTGTGAGCGCGTGTGTGTCTTTGTGTGTTTTATTGATTCGTGCGTGTGTGCGTGTACGTGTGAAGCATACAGCGAGTGGCCGTACCTCAGAGCTGCTCTTGATGATGGAGAAGATGCTGTTGAGAATCCCAGAGCACACCAGCAGCTCCTTCTGCTGCCTCAGGTGCAGGTGAATGTGATGCAGGACGACAGGGAGAAGGATCCGACGCGACTCTGGGGAGGGGAGAGAGAGGGAGTGAAGGAAAGGGGAAAAACGAGAGGGAGAACAGGGATGACAAGCATGAAAAAAGAATGCTAGAAATACAGGCCGACGCGAGCTACAGCAGCACGGAGCAGAGAAGGACAGGAGTTCTGAACTAGCCCCTGAACCGTTAGCTAAAACCTATCCAATCAAGAGTACCACTCATGATTTCTCTGACATTAAAATGAAAGCCTCTCACAAGGGCTCCGAGCAGAGAAGGGGCTGTTTTGGTGGAGTTCTCTTTCCTCTGTTGCTACGCATACACCTGGACGCACGCACAGCCTCTACCCATTGTAGAATACGTTTATCAGCTCTCCCTCGTTGTGTATGGTGCCAGCACATTGGCTGCAGAAACAGAAAAGCGATCTTACGATTTCACTTCGCGTTTGAGTCCGTGGAGCCACAGGTTTGGCTGCGGTGAGCGTTTGAGGACATCGGTGGCACCTAATTCAGTCCTGATTTTTGATCACTGGGGTTTTGAACACTCTTGGTAACAGTGGTAGTTTGCATATTTGTTTGGTAGAGTCCAGGTTTAAGGGCCAGTTTGGAGATCAGAATACATTTAAAGTGAAACGTAAATGGTGGTTTTTACCTGGGAAAGAGAAGAGTCTGCTGTCCACCGTGCGGCCGATGGACTGCAGTTTGACCACGTCCAGCGACTGGCCGATGTGCACCGTGCTGGGCATGCTTCCCAGGGTGCCCCTCACAAACTCCGCCACCTCCTGCACCGTGAACATCTGCAGCAGTTCATCAAAGATGGCTGGGAAGGAGTTCAACAGCGCCGCCTGTGGTGGGGAGGGGAAAGGCAAGCAGAACAGGGAAAAGACACAGAGAGAGAAGAGAGAGAGAGATAGGAAGATGTCACCCTGGTGCCAAGGTGACAGCTTTACTCTCACCTATAGTGACTGAATGTCACGGACAGGCCGTTCACATGGTTTGTTGCCGGCACAGTTGCTGACTGGTGACAGCTCTTGCGGTGACAGTTGGGGAGAATGGCACAAGCACAGACATGACAATGGGACAATTTATGGTGTAAAACCAAAGAAATACATTCATATATATATATTTGTTGGGGACAGACAAAATAATGGAAATGACTACTCAAAAAAACAATATGTATTTTCAAGTAACTGACTTGCAGTTACAAAGGAATCTACACATATGTTCTATATTCCTTTCAGAACTAATTGTCACTATGTTTCTGTTCCTTCAGAACAGTAGAAGAAAGTAATATGGTCTGTTTATAGTAATCTTTTTCTCTTTTTCCAAATTTTGGGCAGGTTTTTGCTTGCAGGAAGCCTTCGAACTGCACTGCCCAGCTGTTAAACATGGTGGTAGACCCATTGCAGTATAGACTGCGATCTTTGTGAGAGTCACTGAGTCATTAACACACTGTATGGTAGAATTACGGCCTAGGAATACAAACCATTTTAGGTGACTATGGGCTCCCTATGGTGCATACACTGCTTCCTCAATATGTCCCTAACCAATAACATCCCTGTACAAGCTAAACAGATTCAAGATCAGTTTCCAATCACCAGGTCCAAACATCTCTGAACCATCTACTTGAATGATTAGATACGTATTGTACTTTGTATATTATATATAGTACTAATTTAGTCAAACTCATTGTCTGCCCAGTGCTGACCAGCAGCAGATGGGCTCCCTCTCTGAGCTTCTCTTAAGGGGTCTCAGTCCTGGGATCTGTGTAAAGCTGCTTTACGATCATTTGCGTTGTAAAACGCACTATACAAATGAAATTAAATTGAAGAGATTGAATTGAGTTGAAGGAGTTGATTTCCAATATCCAGCCCATACATTTATCATTACTTCATAAATATTCATACATTGATTGGATTTCCATTATTTTGTCAACCCCTTCTATATATGCTTATGAAAAAAGGAAACATTCAAAAATAAGAGAAATGAAACAAAAATCACAAGGTTTAATCTGTCCCGGTGCCTGTGGTCAGTGGTGGTTTATTTGGATTGGCAGGAGTTTCTCTCCCGTGGTGAGGGCGTGCGATCAGCCGCTGGATGGGGAAGGGGTGGAGACCGGCACGTTGCAGTACTGGGTGTGAAACTCAAGGGGGTGCTGTTACTTACTGACAGAGGTGAGGGCCGTGGAGCATTGGAGCTCACGGGCTGCGTGCAGCTGACGGTGCCATTGGGCTGTCCGGGAGAGGGCTGGGGGCCCTGGGGGCCCTAAGGGGGGGGGGGGGGGGTTGTAGGAGGAGTAGGGCAGGTAATGAGGAGGGAGGGGGGTCAGGGGGGTCAGAAGAATCCAAAAAAAAATATATGACGGGTTGACGGGTTGAAGGTCAAAAAAGGGGGGCGAATAAACAAAGCAAAAAACACATTACAGCAAATAAAAGCAAAGGCAAAAAAAGAACGGAGACATATGGAGGCTCACCACAGTGTCTCTCCCCCTGCCGTCCTCTCCTGGCGGGAGAGGAAACGGGTGATGCGTCTCTCTGAAGAGCAATCTAATGACACTAAGCCACAAGGCATACATGGGCAACTCCTTTCAGTTTGGCGGCTGGAAATCCCTCATTAGACCACGGGGGGCGGAGAGGGGGGGGCGTGGGGGCTGGAGGAGGGGCGCACGACGAAAGAAAGAGCGAAACAGAGGGGCAAATAGGAAGACGCCGTTTTGGAACCCACGAAACGGGAACTGGCACCTCCGGCTAACGGGCAATCATAACCCAGATCAGAGTTTCAATAATATTCATTAAGGAGCCGTTTCGCTCCTTTTTAAATCTGACTGTTTTCGACTACCGGAAAACATCTCGTTCCCCACAGGGAAGCAATACAGTGAAAGATAAAGAGACATTTAGGGGCGTTCACTTCAAATCTTAAAATCAGAGCCTCGGGATGCTGCAGGAAATAGAAATCTCTCAGCGCGAGGGCGAAAGCATTCAGATTAGAAATTTAAAATAGCGTGCACGTTCATCCATGGCCTTGAATGTGACATTCAGGAGGTGGAAGATTTTTAACCATCCCGCAGACACAGCGACTGAAGTATTGCTGTAACTTATGGAGATATGGATCTATAATGTACACGGCAACTCTGTTAATCATTTTGTGGGTTGTCCTTCAAACTACTAGATCTGTGTGTAAAGATTAGCATGAGAAAATTTCATCCTGTAATCTTATACTGGTCATCTGATACTCATTTAAAATGACTGGTCATTAATGAACTTGTTCACAAGACCCGAGTCACAAAACTTTAGTGTCAGAGTACTGACACAAGTATGGCTGACAAGTTTTCAGGTTTCCAGTCCACAAATCATTGGTGATAGCACAAATTTCCAAAGGTAATTTCTGGTTATATTTGTCATTTCAGAAATTCCACCAACTTTAAAATCCCCCATAACCCAAACCGGGTCCACATGGATATCCTACAGAGTCCCATAATGGCTAAAACTGACTGTCTGACTTTTCCCATAATTCAGAGCAGGTCTTTAGTGTGTGACATAGAAAGTGCATACCCAAATGAACATGAGATCGCTTATACCGGAACTCAGATGAAGGAACGTGCATGTATGTATGTGAGCACATTTGCTGAGTTATTTGTGCTTGTGCATGGATGCCTAAGTCGTGTTCTGGGTGTGAGAGTCTGTATCTGTGCGGCTGTTACCTGGGTGAAGCCCAGCGTCTCGGAGCTGCGGCTGTCCAGGCTCAGGACGAAGCGGACGGACTGGAAAAGGTCCTGGATGCTGGCCCGGAACTGGTCCTCCTCCAGCCCACAGGTGGCCCGAGAGTAGAGCAGGCGCGACTGCACTATGAACTTAAAAAGGTACTCCAGAGCCTGAGGGGAGAGAGATTCAAATCAACACTGACCCAGGATCAGCCCTGCTCCAGTTCTACAGTGACTGGATCACAATGATCCAGTATCAGAGTACCCAAAATCAATGCTCCAGGAGACTGGAGAAAATGACATACATTCATTAAACTGATCCAGGATCAGCCCTGCTCCAGTGCTCCAGAGACTGGGAAAATGACATACGCTTATCACACTGATCCAGGATCAGCCCTGTGCCTGTACTCTAGAGACTGGGGAATGAGACTCACACTTATCAAACTGACCCAGGATCAGCCTAGCATGGGCACTCCAGAGCCTGAGACAGACCCACTGACCAGGAGAACCCTACACTCTAATTCGGTGGGTTCAGAGAGAGGACTTACCCTCAGGGCTTCCTGGATGTGGTCCTGTCGGATGACCTCAGCTGACCGGTCCATGTACCATTTCAGACAGCGAATCAGCTCTCTGCAGCAAACACATGGATACCATTTTATTCTTCCTATTCTAACTCATTTGATTTACTAAAGGACAGTAGGGAAGGTCACCGAACCATTTCTACATTAGCGTAAATATAATAAGTACAGTAGTATCTCTCTAATCCAGAACTCAGTAATCCAGAAACAACGGCAATCTGAAGGGGGTAAAAACCTGGAACACGTTTGGTGTACGAATCTTATTATGCCTTACTACCAAGCACTAATACAAATGTGTGAGCCTTAAAACATGAAGCTTTCACACTTTACCTAGATAAAAAATGCAAAGTACAATCACAACTGGACAAAGGGACACCTCTTAGTACTACTGCTAGTAGTTTTGTAGTAGCAATTTATTGCTAAATACGGTTTAGCAATATTAACTGGATGGCAAAACCTAGAAAATGGTTGTATAAATCCATTTTATGATGCAAAGGGCTGGCAAGCACACTCAAATGTGAAATAATTAAAAACAAATGCAACTTAAACCAAAAACATTCAACTTTTAATTGGAAAACCCTAAATTAAAGGCCATGTTTGATGCAGTTTTAATGTCTGTTTGCCATCAGCTGGGGTTCTTGATCAAAAGCCCCATGTGATAGAGATCCCAGATCCCAACTGGTTGGTGTTCGAACCCTGGCTTGGGCACCTATCCTCTCATGCCTCTCTGTCTGTCACCCTCTCAGCCATCCTATTGTCTAACGTACATGGAAAAAATACAAACACAGAATATGCACTGCCTTCTCTCCAAAAAGTACCTTTCAGTTTCCTTCTGCCATTTCAAGTCCCGGTTTATAAGAGTTTGCGCAGAGCCTCTTACCTGTAAGCCAGTGCCCCGGCGAAGTGCTTCTGGATGTAGGTGTCCATGACTGGCCGGAAGTGACAATACCTGCTGTCGCGGAGCAGGTTAATGATGAACACCTGTTACAGTTAGACAGAGAATCAGGAAACAACCCTGCATTAACATTTTAGAGGTAAATAATTCATGGACTCAAATTTGAAAGCAAAATGTCTATAAAATAAAGGACTTCTGTAATTCCATATTGATGACTGACTCAATAAGGAGGTACAGATGTCTTGACCAGTAAGGAGATAAAGACTGCAAGACTGTATGAGGAAGTAAGAGCTGTCACTTTATGAGGAGTTAATAGACTCCCTGTCTCGCCTGATGACAAGCCCTCCCTTCTCTCCACACTGGAGATGTACCAACCGTTACGTACTGCCTGTGCTCCCTATGTCATGCTAAGCTGCCAACCCTCAACTCTGCCTCGCTGCCAGCTGATCCGGACCCCAGAGAGCGTTGGCAGGGAAAACCCTGCTTCAGGGGAGAAACGCTACGGAAACTTCCTCACTACTCCCCCCCTCGCCCGCGCCCGATGAAAGACACAGCTGCCACTCCAGGCCAATCAATAGAGGACTGCACCTCAACCCGAGGAGAATAGACTTCCTCCGGTAGCATGTTTGAGATCTTGCCGTTGTCGCCGATTCTGGTTGAGAGCCATCATACCCTCTACCTGAGGGAGACCCATTGTCTCTCCTTTAGTTGAGTCACTCTATCGCTGTCATGTTTTCCTCAGAATCATTTCTTATTTTGCTGGTGTGCATGATTTGTTGTCTTTGTACATAATCAACAGCCATGTTGTGTCATTTGAATGCTAAACTTCTGTCTTTGTACTTCTGTTCCTTCCCTTCTTCTATGATATCGGACTAAACATTGAGATTACAAACTAACTGACTCTATGTGGATGTACATAGTTCACAGGGCCTAACACTTTACAGTGCTAGCTAAGACCTGAACTGACCGCACTAGCATTACAATAGAAGAAATTCCTTTCAAGGACACATACACATAAAAACGGACACACGACAGCACACACACATGCAGTAGCAGTACACAATGTCTATCAAATGACTTCTTTATATTTCTTTCTGTAGTTTGAACTCTGTATGTTCTTACCAAAGACTGAAAAACCAATGGACCGTATTTGTCGGTGTTGTCATCCAGAATGGTGAACAGCGTGTCCAAAATATCCTGCAGAAACTACAAAACCAGCAACAGCATCAGAACAAACATTCACACAGTCTTGCAACAAACCAAAGAAAATGGCAAACTAGCAACAGAGTCAGACCAAATATTTGCATAGTTGTGCAACAAAATACTACCTACACGGTCACAACATGAAATTTGAACTCTTTAACAACAGACAACTAGCAAGAGACACAATCGTAACAAGAAATTTGCTCTCACCTACTACCAAAGACCGATGAGAAACATGGTCAGAACATGAAATTTAAACTAAATTTAATTAAATTTAAACTACAACACCGGGTCATGTTAAAATGACTTGTGCATACTTTTATAATGTTTCCATCTTCCCCTCTTGGTGATCCCGAATGAAGCGCTATTTCAATCTGCATCACATCTGCCAATCAAACTTGTCCATCAAACCTCCCCTACTAGGCCCATAAATCAGGTCAATTTATTCAAGCTATCAATCAAACCGCTCCCATCAAACGCCTCCTTTGAAGCTGTTGATGTGGTTTTCCAAACATCATTACGATTCTGCATGAGTAGGACGACAGCAGCATTTCCATTGACACTTCAGTCATTAATGCCAGCTGAGCTAGCGTATGCCGGCCGCTTTTCATTTTTCCATAGCTACCGGAAGTGCTTCGTTCTCAACCCTCTTGGTGCCGCAAGCCTACATTTTCGGGCCTTTCGATCCTCTTCGGTCCTTATCCGTCCAGTTGGGTTGAGGGGTATAGTTATGGTCAAGGTGTAGGGCAGGATTACTGGTAGCTCATTAGATAAATCTGGACATGTTTTAATTGTGGCAGGATCGACGAGCAGAAGCCAGGTTACGCTGATGATGTCAATACCACGGAGGTGTTTTATAAGAGGGATTTTAGAGCAACGCTGCAAATGGGCCAGCAGCATGCCTGTTTGGCAAGTGGAAAATGCAGCTACTGCGCTTCAAAGATCTTGTACAAAATGTTACGTTTCATGCCACGCCGTGACTGAGAGCGTTCTCTCCTCTGATAACCGAGACGGTGACGTGACAGTGCTGTTACCATGGCGATGCTCAGTACCTTGACGATCTCCTCCCCGCCGATGTGTCGCAGTCTGCCCAGGATGTCAGTCACTCTGTCAGGGTGGGCTTTCCACTTCAGCAGGGCCAGCAGATCCACTGGGAGCCATGCGTACATGTGCGCACACACACACACACACATAGGTACACACAGATACACACACACACACACGTACAAAAGTAAGACACACGGCTGTCCTCCTGATTAAGGTGGGTCTGTCATTTGTGGAGGGTTGATGATTTGTTACGAGGGACAATCATGACCTTTGACATTTCGGACATGTGGAGAGCTAGCAGCTTACAAGACGTTTGAGGCGTGTTGTCTGTCTTTTATGTGGTACACTGTAAGTGTGGGGCTTGCTGTGAGCCTGTGGCCCACTGTGAGTTCGCGGGACTGTTTGAGAAGCTGCCAGCTGCCGTTACCGTTCTGCGTCAGCTTGGTGGAGGACAGCTGGGTGGAGATCCACAGCGTCTCCTTGGGGCTGCGCTGGAAGGTGAGGCTGGCAGGGATGTTGGAGCAGCCGCTGATGTCATCCTTACAGCACGGCAGGCCCAGGTACAGGGCATGGTTACTGAACGTGGTGTTCTCATCACACTGACAGCACAGAAAACACAGTACAGAGTCACATTACCGATGGAAAGACAAATTATATGTATGCCTACACATAAAAGTGACAGTGTCCACAAGTGTGTATATTTATTAATTTCTTTTATTTATCCTTTATACATTTTTTCCACAAGAGTGTCTACGACAATGTAATGTAAAGTTTATCTGGCCTCAGAAAAGTTTTACCCTCACCTTCTTTACAACATTGTCAATATAATGTTCTGAGGTTTATTCTGAGGATGGTCTTTAAGAGCAGATACACAAACCACAAATCTAGGTACTTACAAGGTCGACACAGTCATTGCATTTTTCAATTTTAATTCTCTGCAAAAAGTCATTTATTTATATGGACTGTGAATAGACTGAACCAAGAACTGACCCTTGAGGAACTACATTTAAAACCTCTAAGAAAACTCTTAGTTCTGACCTTGTAGACATAGAGCTCGTGACTTTGGTCCAACAGTGTGGTCCCGTCCTCCCGCATCAGTGGGGTGAAGGAAAATCCAAAAAGCTTCTTCTCCCCTTTATCTTTGGCTGTGAAGGAGAAGATCAGGCTCAGTAATACATACAGACACACACACATACATAAACACAGACAAGCACACATACAGGGGGTATAACAAAATCATTGAACCATCACAAGAAAGAAGCAGTTTAACTTTGAAGTAAGTAAATCACAATTACAAAGGCAGCTACACAGGTGGTTCATATTAAGTGGAATTCCAATTAGCAGTACAGAGTCTGGTATAAAAGAGGCCTGACAATCAGCACTTTGATATGTGAGTTTCCAAAGCAACACAGGGCAACAAACAGGGCTCCGAAGAGGCCTACTTACCTTAATAATGCACATATTCGCAGGCGCGCACAAACAATGGACACTCGTACGCACTCACACACTCACACACATACAGTATATTGTGTTTAATGAGGACAGGCGGTACTCACTGGAGCAGTGGCGGAACTCAAAGCGCAGGTGAGAGCCGCGAAATCTCTCGATGGGGACGGGCAGTTTGAGCATCTCGCTCCAGCGGGGGCTGTTGTTGTGATACAGCACGAAGGAGCGATGGTCACTCACACACGGCTCCCCACTGCCCAGACTGATGCAGTCCTGGGAGGAAAAAACACACACACACACACACACACACAGTCAGTCAGGAGAACGAGAACGAGTACAAGTACAAGAACAAAAATGAGATCCTCAGCGATATAATCAATCAAGCAATACGTATTTGTTAAATGTTTTTGCTACATTTGCATTTTGTGATTAATACAAAAAAATTTGCTAAATAACAAAAGATCGTTGTTATTATCTAGATTCTTATTATCTGTACTGAGATGCAGAGCCATTGCTCCCACAACTAAAAAACCTCTAATGTCTCTGAGAGACCATTAAAACACATGGCCAAAACAAACACAAGGAGCTCGGCCACTTTGTTCCCCTATCATCCAAACACAAGCCGAGGTGTTTGAATGGGGGTTGAGGACGTGCACATTCTTTATTGGAAATCAGTCGGAAGGACTTACTTTGAGTGTCTCTCCGTCGGCATAGAGCACGTACACAGTGACCTCTATGTTCTTCTGTACACTTTTCCCCCCTCTCTCGAACTCCCCTCGCTCCAGGGTTAAATAAAGGTCATTCCTGGTATCACCTGGGACGGACAGACAGACAGACAGACCAACAGAAGTCAACAGAGGAGCTAAGTGCAATTTCCAGAATGGAATCTTGACTGTGCTGCTTAACCATAAGCAGCACCCACACTGGAAGGTGCATAACTAGCTTTAGCATCATTCGGGCTGTGAGTCAACATTGATTATTCTAGCTGCAAACCCATTCTGATTGGTCAGGTTGCACATGTTTGCTGATTAGTCAGGTTGCACATGTCTAATGATTGGTTAGGTTGCACATGGCTGCTGATTGGTTAGGTTGCACATGTCTGATGATTGGTTAGGTTGTACATGGCTGTTGATTGGTCAAGTTGCACATGTCTGCTGATTGGTTAGGTTGTACATGGCTGCTGATTGGCTGTATGAGGCTGCTGGCCCAGCTGTGCTGAGCACACCGACCTGGCATGATGACATCCGGAAAGCCCAGCTTGCGGGTGATGGCCACACCACGGTTAAAGATGGCTGGCATCTCCCTCCGAATCTGCTCCATCTCCCCACGCAACAGCTGCAGAGACACGATCAGCCCTGAAGGGGACAAGGGAGGGGATTTGGAGATAGCAGACAAAGAGGGAGAAAAAGAGAGACAAAGGGGTGCAAACAACACACAGAAAAAGTCAAATAAAATGTAGACAGGGCAGAGGCAGTGACATACCAGAAGCAAGAAACAGTAATGTTTAAGGATGGGCTGAGTAGAGGGGCCAGTTTCCAGAAGGGCATATGTTCCACAATCCATATGTGACTACAGAACTACTGCCATACACTACTCGAGTGTAGAGCTATATCACTGCCATAAATTGCTCTATTGTAGAGCTTTATCACTGCCATACACTGCTCTT
This sequence comes from Albula goreensis, assembly GCA_022829145.1. Taxonomy (NCBI): domain Eukaryota; kingdom Metazoa; phylum Chordata; class Actinopteri; order Albuliformes; family Albulidae; genus Albula; species Albula goreensis. The sequence continues at coordinate 8,350,182 of CM040752.1, forward strand.
GTATAGGGCTACGTCACTGCCCGAAACTGCTTTAGCGTAGAGCTACGTCACTGCCCTAAACTACTTTAGTGTAGAGCTACATCACTGCCCTAAACTGCTTTAGTGTAGAGCTATGTCACTGCCCAAAACTGCTCTAGTGTAGAGCTACGTCACTGCCCTAAACTGCTTTAGTGTAGAGCTACGTCACTGCCCTAAACTGCTTTAGTGTAGAGCTACGTCACTGCCCTAAACTGCTTTAGTGTAGAGCTACGTCACTGCCCTAAACTGCTTTAGTGTAGAGCTACATCACTGCCCTAAACTGCTTTAGTGTAGAGCTACGTCACTGCCCTAAACTGCTTTAGTGTAGAGCTACATCACTGCCCTAAACTGCTTTAGTGTAGAGCTACGTCACTGCCTTATACTGCTCTAGTGTAGAGCTACATCACTGCCCTAAACTGCTTTAGTGTAGAGCTACGTCACTGCCTTATACTGCTCTAGTGTAGAGCTATATCACTGCCCTAAACTGCTTTAGTGTAGAGCTACGTCACTGCCTTATACTGCTCTAGTGTAGAGCTATATCATTGCCCTAAACTGCTGTAGTACTTTGCTGCTGTAGCCAGCAGAGTTTTAATGGTCAGCCCGCGGGGTTGCATGCAGAGATAAGTAACAAAGCAACTCTGTAGGTCTTTCATGACAGTGACATTACCATGGAAACGCCTGCCAGATTCCAGAACTGAGCCACAAAGGGCTGCCACGGTCCTGCTTAGGACTGTACATGACCACATAGGGGCTGAACAGGAGCCTGCAGGTCTGGAAGGGACCGCAAAGAGCTAAACAACACCACACGCGACTGTCCTACACTGCGCTAGGACCGTGCCAGAATGAGCAGGACCGCCATTACATTATGTCTGCCATGCCCAGAGTAGCCAGGTGATTTTTTGATGATAAACAGACTGCCTTGAAATTCCCAGAGGCCTTCCATAATTTACACATTAAATGCTAAAGATGATCCATTGACCATCACATTTTTTAAACTGCATTTTGCATAGGCCCGAAATGAAATCCCCATCTTCCCCCTGATCCCTAGTGCTACACAATAATAACCTCGACGAACTGTACCAGCGTAACTCAGCACATGAATTAAATTGCTTCTACGGACAAGGAGAAAGGAACAGATACACTGTTTTGAAGATGTGGCATACTCATTACCCGCTAAACACAAGGGAGAGTGCACAAAATGCATTGGTTTTATCATTTGCACATTATTACTGAACAATCTTCATTACAAAATCCTGTAGTTCCTACCACAAATTGGCACTTAATAGCATCCGCTCCGTGATGCTTCCAAAATAATTCCAACGAGGAGATACAATGCCCAGGGCAAAAGCAAACAAGAAAGAATCAAGACAGCGGCAAAACCAGGCTCCTGTTATTTATTACCCCAGGTGGCACATCTAGCTGTTTTTTTCCACATTGTCTATTAACATAGCAGTGCAGTTACTTGTGGGTACCATAGACGTTCTGCTGGAGTGCTGGAGGACTGTGCACTGTATGAACATCTAAGTACAGTACAAGCTAACTAACAGAAAGTAGCACAATAGTTTCACACCTGAGTCATGTACGTGAAATGCATTTCCTGTGTCTAATGAGTGCCTGAGGGAAACCCTGGCGTCTCGGCTCTAAACTGAATGACAGCTTCTGCCAAATTTTTAAGTATGCAAAATCTGCAACTGAAATAACAAGTGACGAGAAAAACACGGAATAATGAGGAGGAGATTACCGTAGCTGGTGCTCGGGGCTGTGTACTTTGTGCTGGACTTGCGGATGATGTTTTCGTGAATCTGGTACCATTCGTTTTCGTTGTTACAACTGGAAAAAGGACAAAAAGTACCGTAAGAATTATAATGGCATCAGACTGTCACATGAAGTCTGGAAACTGGTATAATGACACAACCATCGGTGGAATATTACTGGCACAGTTAACCGCTGCAATACTACACAGAATCTGGGTTCTGATATAAACATAGTGAAGATCACTGGAACGCTAACTGAGGATTATTCAATATTTATGAAGAAATATTGAGAGATGAGTCATCACCCGTGCGCTGACAGCAGCGCTTTTATAACATTTTACAAAATGTCACCATCAAAGAAATCAGCATATCAGGTGGACCATGGTCTATACTGTTTACATATTTTAATACTGTATAAATATTATAACATCTTCCACTGTCGTATTATTAAATGTAAAATAAACACAGTATATGAGGAGAACTGTCTTATCCCTATCCTTGTCTGGATGAGAGAAACAGCACAGTCTGCATACGACGTCGTATCAGAGGAGCAATCAAGCAATCAGGAAAATTACGCTTCGGCTCTTGCTCTGTAAAGGCTACCAAATTATACTGTAAAAACCGCCTTCTACCGAACATATAACCATCTGCAGGTGACCAAACCAATCCAAGACATTCATATATACTCTCCCTCCATGAGGAAACAGTCTTACAAAGAGGCTGAACAGAAACACAGATTCTCCCGGTTATGCTTCAGAACCAATTCCACAATGAATTTACATGAGCGCCTTTAACAACTCATTCTATGGCTCATTTCAAGGATGGTCTTTAAGGAAAGTGGCCCCACCTCTCACTGCCTTTTAAAGGAACTTTATTCAGGATAGAGCCTGGCTGGAATCCAATCAAGTTAACTAGCCTCTTTAAGGCCATATGCAATTCAATCGAAGCAGTCTTTTTAAGGATGCACGCCATTCTATTTTAGAATGCCAGGAGCACATTCAAAAGGATATGTTTACTTGTGTTCAATTAAATGGAAAACACTCAAAGAAACTTATGGTGTCTTGTGAAGTCTGTTTTCGTTGAATTGCATGTACCCTTGAAGGGACTAAGCGCGTTTGATTAGGTACCAGGCATTGTGTTTTATTCCCATGGCCGGTTTAGTCCATCTGTGGAGGAGTCCATGGGGACCGGACTGTGCTGCACAATCGCGGTCTGTACCGTACGTCAGAGACCAGAAAGCTCAACTCCTTCCCGCTTTTCAAAACTGATCTTTAACCGCATCCATCTGTCGATACCTCACGTCTTCCGTTCATCCAGGTCAAAACTCTAACACTCCGATCATTATTTTCACTCGCACATCTCATTTGCATCTGATTTGCATAATATTCATCAATAAAGCTTGATATCCGATAAAGGAACTGAGATCATGGTAACCTGCGTTCCCGAACGTGCAACCTAAAACCTGGTCCTAAGCCCGTCCCATTAACCTCTCCGCCCACGTGGCGTTCCCAGATCACATTGTATCAGCACCATGCGGAGACGGCAAGAATTAAGCATTTCAATAACAGTAATTAATAATTATCCTCCAGATAATCTCACAGCTTCCGTGTTTCTGGCCACGGAACACTACCGTTCGCTTCAGCCCCCGCAACCATTAATCCTCCACTGGAGCGCGACGCATACTTCAGACGTTACGCCGGCGATGAATCTCACAAGCGCTGTTTACATTTAAAATAGACTCTAAAATGTGTTTAATTTAACAAAAATGAACAAAGAAAACATCACAGTGAGCAATCTCTTGCCTGCAGATGATTAAACAGAAGAAAGCAGAAATGTATAGGCTTGCGTACATTGTTTCAGGATGTTACAGGTGCAAAAAAGATTTAGACCGGTTCTAAGGATCTGGTGAACTGGTTCATCTGGACCACAATGTAACTGGGCATGCTCTGTCCATTATAGCTCTAAGGAAATCACTAAAACCTCAGCACTGTAAAGCATGGAGATTTCCAGCTCCCATTTATACACTTTGATTTGTCACTGTCAATACCTTAAAGAAGAATATGTACAGGTGTCTTATTATAAGGTTGATTGTCAAAACAAACCGACGATGTTGAGTTCAGATTAAGTGCTTAATTACAGACATGAGATCCTGTTTGATTAAGACCGATCAACATTAGACAATCATGCTGTAATTAAAGTCTGTGTTTACTGATGCACTGAAGAGCTCGGGTAGTGTAAACACTGGGCTCTGCGGCTGCTCTTACGTGTAAACTTTCAGCACAAAGTCCTTCTCCTCTTTGAGCTCAGAGATGGTCTGCAGGGCGTCGCTCAGGGCCAGGACTGCGCATCCGTAGGGCCTTCTGTACTGCACATGAGCCGGCCCCTTCTTAGAGTCATTCAGCAGCATCCGGCCTGCAGGAAAACACACACACGCACGCACGCGCGCGCACACACACAGACAAACGAGCGTCAGTTTGTTTTGAAAAGTGCTGGGGACAACGACAGGTTGGACTAACTAAAGGTTTTCAGAGAGTGGTGGGGACATGTCTCCATCGTCCCCAGCGTAAATTATGCCTATGGACAGACACACACAGACACGCACATACTCTATATCTGTCATGGCCTCTCCCATGTGTACACATCATCTTGTTCTCATTACGTTCTTATTATTTCTCTAAATGTGAGATAAAGTCTGATTGCTGGTGCTCTTCCCACCAGAGAGACAGAATCCTCGTACCTGTCCTGACCACATGAGCCACAATGTAGAGATCCCTCCGCAAGTCCTTATTGCTCAAATCCTAGGGGAACAAAACTCATATTACAATATCATCATAACTGCGGTGCTCGGGGCATAACGGTAGCATCATCGACATTTCATCTTTACCTGACAGCTGAAATGCGTAAATGCAATGTACGTTTATCATTACCTTCATTACCGAGGCCAGCTGTCTATGCACTAACACTGTAACTGTCGAAATGTATGAGTCATGTTTCATTTACATGGGCATTTTGCATGGCCTTCTGAGCATGCTCATGGGGGGTTTATCATGAAGTGAGCAAACTGAGCATGCTCAGTTGGGATCTACTGTGAGGACAGAAAACTGGGCATGCTCAGTTGGGACTTACCGTGAAGAGAGCACAGAGTCGATCAACCCGCTCTGGGTTCTTTGGGGCACCGTTTTTGTTCAGCTTCACGAGAAACTTCTCACTGTATCAAAACACATTACATTTGTTGCATTATATCACACATTAATATGCATCACAGCTGCATATTAATTGAAGCTATCAGTGTTAATTAATAAAGGACCTGTGGGCCACACAGGGTTTGAACCTACAATGTTCTCGTTGCTAGTGCTGTGTGGTAAAAATTGGCCCCCATCTCCATTTGCAGTGCAGATTCTGATCTGGGGTGAGTGCTTCAGGCCCCATTCTGAACTGACCCACTGTGTTATGAGAGGCTGAAACTAACCTGGGGTCAGTGTTTTGGATGCCATTCTGAACTGAGAAGGTGTGTTATGAAGAGCTGAAGTTGATCTGGGGTCAGTTTGTTGGGCTTCATTCTGAACTGAGCCGCTGAGTTATGAGGATCTGAAACTAATCTGAGGGCACTGCTGTGGGGAGAGACAATCTGCTCGCAGTGTGGAAGTGGTGCTGAAGAACAGCTCCCTCCCACCGCCACATTGCCAATGCGGAGTGCGGAGTTACAGCTTCCCAGTGCGAACCAAGGCATCTGCTGTACACCCCCTCCGCAAAGAGCGCGGACGCAGCCGCTCTGCGCAGCCAGGGCATACCCCATCCCCGCATGGGGCCGCAGCAGATGCTCTGCGCAGTCACTCCGCGCAGTCAAAGCGAGACAGAGTGGGCGAGCCTAGCCGAGACCGTCTGGGCCCCTCCGCAGGTTTGGTGTTACTATGGAAACTCAAATTAACCCAGCGTGAGGGGGTGTGAAAAGCAAAGCGAACCAGCAGCACGAGGCAGCGTTTCAGCCCACCGCGGGAAGGGGCTGGGCGATTCGGGTCGGGGGTGGTGGGGGTTGGGTCGTGGTGGGGGGAGCAGGACTGGAGCATGCGGGAGAAAGGAGTGGGTTGGAAATGAAGGAGAGAGAGAGAGAGAAGCTGTGGCAGTCTCTCTATATTCTCTCTGTATCACTGCTGTCAAAACTCCTTTTTTTTTTAGAGAGCAGGGAAAATGTGGCTTTGATATTTTACACACTGCAGAAGCCACTGGAAGGACACGGTCCTGAGCCCCGTGGAAAAGACTGTGACTCATGTTCAGAGGGTGCAGAAACGAGGGTGAATCACGCTCCGAGGCATTGCTGTAAACCCCCACCCCACCCCCCCGGCGACGAAACTCTGCCCGGGGAGTGCGAGTTGTGTAGGTACGCAAGTGTGTGGCGGTTGTGCATGAGCTTGCGTGTGAGTGGAGCACGTGTGTGTGTGTGTGCATACGTGTGGGAGACACTTTTACGGTCGTCAAAAAGGGGGTTTCGCGCATGAACGTCATGTCTCATTAGTCGCTGCAGCTGCATGTACTCATCACTAGGGGATGCGCTACTCCCGTTGTCATGACTACAAGGTAAATCCCCCCTTCCTCCTAAAATACTGGTTTGTTGCTGTGAGCCTTGAACTTCTATTAATGCATCTGTGTGACGAAATCGATAAAAACACATATTTTCACATCATTTTTGACTAAGGTCTTATTTCCTGTCGTAGAAATACATCCCTGCCCGTAACCTGACCCCTGCCACCATCACTCCACAGACCAGGGTCACCTGACCCTCTTAGAGAACAATGTTTGTCAAGTCAAGTTCACAAATTCAATTTTCTCAGTATTTTTTCATGATTTAGGTTTTCATTGGTTCTTCATTAGATTAAATGTTAATATTATGCATAATTTGCCGTAGGTAAGTAAAGTAAACGATTAGGACATATCATTTGGATGCTTCAACAATGACTCACAGCACAGACTGAACAAACATATCAGTGAGTGCATGGCTTCTGAACTACATTTCCCATAAGACTACTCACCTGATGGGCTTAGCCTCCCTGCTGTCATACAGACAGAGGAGGACATCGGTGTCCTCGCCGATGGTGTTGTAGGTGAAGCTTTTCAGGCTGACAAATAGGTGGTGCGGCACCAAGACGCGGCACGCGTCACCATGACGCTGCTTTCCACCATCACCCTGGAAACACCACCATAAGGAACGTCAGTCAAAACCCAACAACTGCCAGTGCTTGTACAGTATGTATGTATGTGCTTGAGTTGGAACATGTGATGGTTTTTGGTATTTGTACTATCATACACAGATATTAATTCTTCTCATAATTAATAACCAAAAGACAGCCTACCTGGGACATGCTCTGTTGGACACTGTGTCGGCTGGAGAGGTGCTGAAAAACACAAAGATGCAGAAAACATTCCATCACCTGGACAATACACTAAAACAACACTACATTAAAACTAAAATCTGACACCCTAACACCCACTCCAAACCAAAATTTCCTCAACTGCTACATTTTTGGCTGAATGAGAGCGGAGAGATTCCTATAGCTGCGCTGTGTTAAAATTTCAACCCCACAGAACAAAGTAACACAGAGGGACACATGTCTGCAGGACACATTCAAGTAGCATAAAGCCCTGCTGGACATATTACAAAAGCACAGATCCTTGTAGGATGTATTATTGAAATACACATGCCTGTAGAACATGTTGGAGTAACAAAGATCCCTGCAGAATGCATGAGGTTAACACAGAGCACTGCAGAATGTATTTTAGTAACACAGAGCCCTACACAACATATGAAAGTAACAGAGAGCCATACAGACCACATCTCAGTAACACAGAGCCCTACAGGACACAGAGCCCTATAAAACACATTTCAGTAACACAGAGCCCTACAGGACATAGAGCCCTATAGAACACATTTCAGTAACACAGAGCCCTACAGGACATAGAGCCCTATAAAACACATTTCAGTAACACAGAGCCCTACAGGACATAGAGCCCTATAAAACACATTTCAGTAACACAGAGCCCTACAGGACATAGAGCCCTATAGAACACATTTCAGCAACACAGAGCCCTACAGGACATAGACCCTATAGAACACATTTCAGTAACACAGAGCCCTACAGGACATAGAGCCCTATAGAACACATTTCAGTAGCACAGAGCCCTACAGGACATAGAGCCCTATAGAACACATTTCAGTAACACAGAGCCCTACAGGACATATCAGAGTAGCACAGATCCCTATAGGACACATTTCAGTAACACAGAGCCCTACAGGACATATCAGAGTAACAGAGACCCCTATAGAACACATTTCAGTAACACAGAGCCCTACAGGACATAGAGCCCTATAGAACACATTTCAGTAACACAGAGCCCTACAGGACATAGAGCCCTATAGAACACATTTCAGTAACACAGAGCCCTACAGGACATAGAGCCCTATAGAACACATTTCAGTAACACAGAGCCCTACAGGACATAGACCCTATAGAACACATTTCAGTAACACAGAGCCCTACAGGACATAGAGCCCTATAGAACACATTTCAGTAACACAGAGCCCTACAGGACATAGACCCTATAGAACACATTTCAGTAACACAGAGCCCTACAGGACATAGAGCCCTATAGAACACATTTCAGTAACACAGAGCCCTACAGGACATAGAGCCCTATAGAACACATTTCAGTAACACAGAGCCCTACAGGACATAGACCCTATAGAACACATTTCAGTAACACAGAGCCCTACAGGACATAGAGCCCTATAGAACACATTTCAGTAACACAGAGCCCTACAGGACATAGACCCTATAGAACACATTTCAGTAACACAGAGCCCTACAGGACATAGACCCTATAGAACACATTTCAGTAACACAGAGCCCTACAGGACATAGACCCTATAGAACACATTTCAGTAGCACAGAGCCCTACAGGACATAGAGCCCTATAGAACACATTTCAGTAACACAGAGCCCTACAGGACATAGACCCTATAGAACACATTTCAGTAACACAGAGCCCTACAGGACATATCAGAGTAACAGAGACCCCTATAGAACACATTTCAGTAACACAGAGCCCTACAGGACATAGTGCCCTATAGAACACATTTCAGTAACACAGAGCCCTACAGGACATATCAGAGTAGCAAAGATCCCTATTGAACACATTTCAGTAACACAGAGCCCTGCAGAATGCAATTAGCTCTTAGTAACAGCAATTCTGGCACTGCTTGGATGCTTTTGCCGCTTTCTGCTGTATCTGGACTAAATCGCTACCATCTTCTGCAGCCAACAAACTTGTCGATGGGGAAAAGCACTCATTAGCCACAGCTAATAGCTCATATAGAGCCGCTGTTTTTGGAAGACCGTCCGAAGCCACTTACCATGTTTAAAGAGGCTTGTTAATTATTAATTTGAGCGAACGTTTAACGGCAGTGCATCTGCATTTCAATTATTTAATATTCAGACCATATGCCACTCAGTGACAGCAATCCATTAGAATAAAATCCACATCTGAGATCCTGAGAGCTTTGACTGAGAGCATTGACTGATGTCCACGGAGCAGATGCATGACAACGTTGTACATCCGCTCGTACCTGAAGACAAGCTTGCATAACCGTGAGTGCAGTTATCCATTAATGGATGGTTGCATATGGAGCCCCACTCTGAGTATAATGCCATACCCAGGGGCCAGTACTCAACCAATAAATAATAACCATCATATCGATACAAATACTCATTCATAAATAATAACATATTATAATAATAGATTTAAATGGCATCTCTTCTTTTTTTATCTTGGAATGCTTTACAGTAAACTGAAAAGGAGAGAATATGGGGTGTGGAGCTCCATGCAGAAAGAATGGCTCATAGGCTAGGCTCCATTAGACACACAGTGAGCAAACTAACTCTGGTAACAAACTTGACATAAAGAGAAAACAAGGACTTGTTCTCAGGATTTGAACCTGAAACCTTCTGGTCAGAGTCAAATATTCGGGGACAACAGCTGACCTTTAAAAGCGATTAACTACAAGCTCACTGTTGTAAACCTGCAGCATTAGGAAAAGTTTTTTTTTTTTTTTAAACCAGGGTAATGTTCTGTCTGGCAGGGGACCATGAACGCCGCAAGCGAGCTATATTGGAAATGCTAAAAGTACCTTTCGGAAATAATTGGCAAAAAGTCGATCTATTAACTAGCGAGAATTTGAGGCAATATAGTGCTTTCTTCAGTTGTTCAGCAGACCACAAAGGCAAGTAGTCATGATATGCTGGAGTTCAGAGGTTTGATACAGAAAATGAACACTCATCCCTTGAGAAGCTGAAACGGTGTGGTTAGCCCCGGCAGCTGCGGACCCTAGTCTTTAGCTCAGTCCAGATTTTAATAATGGAGTCCCCCTTAACCCCTCCAATGCATTAGGGAGCTGTAAATGGGGAAAGTACTGCAGGAGATTAATTTGAATACTTGGGTGAAGCTTGTTAATTAAAACGTTAGAGGGTTGACCTTGGGAAGTTATCAGGAATCTGGCCGGTGATGCATGTAGTTAGCAAAGTTTGCCCATCTACTGAATCGCTACTGCCTTCTGGTCCAGCCGGTTAATTTAGCATGTCTGTTTCTGATTTCGTTCAACTAACATGCTTAACAGTCGCCAGATAATGCGGTTATACAGCTCACGTAAAGTGTGCCAGTTCGCAATAAAGTAAACTTTCCCCGATTCACAAACTGAGAATCCATCTCACTCTCTTGAATATAAGAATCTGCTTAAAAGTTCACCAAGGCCATTGCGGGATAGCAGGTCCTCCAGAGCATATCGATAGTGAAGTTTGCAATATAGCCGTACGTAGACGCTTAACCTTTTACAATCCTCTTAAACAGGGTTCAGAGAAATCCCATCTTCTACCTCAGAGGAGATGTACTTAAGCTAATATCAATCCTCTTTAAGGGTAGAACTCAGACATTTTTTCCCAGAAATTCCATCTATATTTTTAAGGAGTACTGCAGCTTGTGAAGTTTTCTTGAAATATCTGCAGCCTCGGCAGTTGCTAGGCAACGCGGGGGCCACTGGAGAGGATACAGTACGGTGCAGAAACCGAACGCAGCGGTGCTGGGTTCTCACGCTGCTTCTGCTTCTCTCAGACAGTCCAAAAGCACCTCTTCTGCTCAAAACCAATTTTGCCTTTCTCTCTTTCACTTTTCCCTTCCATAAACTAAGCAAACGTATATACGCAATACAAATAAACAGTACCACACAATCTCTCTTGGGTGATGGTGAGGATGCGGATGAAACTGTTGACCGAAGAGGGGTTGGTGGTGATCGTGCTGACGGAATTGTTGACCGAGGGGGCGTTAGCACGACCGGCAAACACAATTTTAAAAACCTTCCCGAATTTGTCATCAAAGTCAAGTCAATGCCAGCACTTTCCCTTTCATGGGAATGCGTGACATTTTAGGGGGCTATGTGTGTGAACATGAGAGTCTCTGACATCTAAACCTGAGCTGTATGCGCGTTCATTTCCAAAATATTGCGATTTTTTCCTGGGTTAGAGCAAAGCCATACCCAATTATAATAAAATAACTTAAATAGCACGTTTTCCATTAAATGAGAAAAGTAGATTTTCATACTGGGTTTGTAATAAGTGATAATTTCTCTCTGTTGTTCATTTGAACAAAAAAAAAAAAATCATCTAGCCCACAGACAGATGTAAACATCCACCCCTTAACTCCTGCCAGCATATCAGTACAAGCCAATATTCCCTCACTAATGACTACCAACACATTCACTGATATAAAACACTGCCACATGTATACACAACCTATGCAATGCCAAACATTTCATTTCAACACACAAACATATCTCGCATAACTTTCTATAAACAATAGATATTCATAAGCCACAGCAGGTTAAAGACATAACTCTCCCCCACACTGGAACATGAGAAAAGCAATAAACAGGAGAACAGGCCCTGCAGCCAACCTGGACCTCTGTAGGCCTTTATCTTGTAATCCACACTGAATCTGTCGCTTTGATCAGTTTGATCCGGAAGGATCCATGGAGCTCTGACTGCTCTACTCACCCTAGCCAATGTAGTGTCAATGTGCTGGTAATTCAGTGTGTGAACTGGCCCCTGATATCATAAATGGACAGAGCACCCTCTGACTCTATATTGGAATAACTGTCACAGAAACAAGGTACAGATGAAATAATACAAACAATTCATAAAAATATAATTACATAATAAGGAGCTTCCACATCCACTCTTTCCTGGAATAATGATGTTAGATGTAGGAAAGAGAGTCAGGCCAACTTACTTTCTTCCACTGCCTGGAAGTCCAGGTTTTGTGTTCGTTACACCAGCTTAAGAGTTTCTTTGCATTGCTTAGATGCAGTTTCTGAATGGTGGCCCTATCATAAATATAATCATTGTGAAGTTCATGATGTACCCTTGTTGCTGAAACTGGATCACAGAGTAAAGCAGCGTCATGCAGGGGCTTTTGCCTGTCAGTGAGGCTCGATCTCTGACCTCTGACCTCTAAACTCCAACCACTGTTTCTGTTCCCAGATGCAGTTTTTTTCTTGTTTGTTAAATGCCTTTGTGATTTTTCAACACTGTTCCTCTTAAAAACTTCCTGAATTTTGCCATCTCTGCACCTTCCACTCCTACATTCAGGAATAAATCATTCTATAGGTTTCAAAATATTTATATTAAACTGTTGATTTAAAAGTCTTCTTTAATATAAATGTATTGGTACTCAGTATTACTGTTAACAAAGAGACATGCAGACACTTTCTTTATAGCGACAACCTTGTTACTTTGGCAGGAGTATGATATTGAATTTTCCATGTATAGTTTCAATTTTCCTGTATTCCATTGTTGCTAGAAATGTTTCTAGTTGCGCTTTTCTCATGTATATATTTTAAAATCTAAATAAGCTGTTGAGAAAGAATGATTGATGAACAGAGCTTTCAGGACCCCAGGCCCTGAGTGAGACGTTTCATTGGCTATGACAGCTCACCCACAGTCACTTACCATCCGGTAAAGATCTGAGACGCTGAACTGGTCTGCTTCAGCCAACACGTAGTCCTTCCTGGGAACCAGGTCCAGACCAAGGTGCCTATCGGAGCGTAAGACACACAGAAACCACCAGATTACACAGGGTCACTTACACCACCATGACATCATCTGTTACACAGGGTCACTTACACCACCATGACATCATCTGTTACACAGGGCCACTTACACTGCCATGACATCATCTGTTACACAGGGCCACTTACACTACACTCCATGACATCATCTGTTACACAGGGCCACTTACACTGCTATGACATCATCTGTTACACAGGGCCACTTACACTGCCATGACATCATCTGTTACACAGGGTCACTTACACCACTATGACATCATCTGTTACACAGGGTTAATTACACTCCATGACATCATCTGTTACACAGGGCCACTTACACTGCCATGACATCATCTGTTACACAGGGCCACTTACACTGTTATGACATCATCTGTTACACAGGGTTAACTACACTCCATGACATCATCTGTTACACAGGGCCACTTACACTGCCATGACATCATCTGTTACACAGGGCCACTTACACTGCTATGACATCATCTGTTACACAGGGTTAATTACACTGCCATGACATCATCTTTTACACAGGGCCACTTACACTGCCATGACATCATCTGTTACACAGGCCCACCTACACTGTTATGACATCATCTGTTACACAGGCCCACTTACACCGCCATGATATCATCTGTGACACAGGGTCACTTACACTGCCATAACATGATCTAATACACAGGGTTAATTACACTCCATGACATCATCTGTTATACAGGGCCACTTACACCACCATGACATCATCTACTACAAAGAGCCACTTACACTGCTATGACATCATCTGTTGCACAGGGCAATTTATACTGCCATGACATCATTTACAAAATAGGGCGAGATAAACAGCTCCGATTTTACATAGTCTGTTGTGCAAAACCCTGCAACAATAAAACGAAAATACATTTTCATCTGACAGCATAGTAGAGCCATAGGGTTTTGAGCTAACTTTGTTAGTTGAGTTCTGAGACATTTACAGCATCGGATGACAACTTTTAAGATGAGAATGCCTTAAACTTGTACCAACATTCCGGTTGGTTCAAGTTCAGTTCTTCTACCAAAACTCGACATAATTTGATAAATATGCGAGTGGGATTGGCTGTTGGGTCATTCAGAGCAACCAATGGGAAAGCCTTTCACATCTAACAGCTGCAGGCGGATGATCTCTCTTTCATCTCTCTCTGTCGCTCTCTTCCTCTCTCAAAAAGTGAGGCACGAGCCATTTTTTGTTCTCTCGTTTCATGAGGAAGACGCTCCAGGAGAGACACTATACTCTGATTAATGCCTCGCCTCCCAATGCACTTTATACATAAGACTGCAATTAAGTACATCTTCAGACAATTATCACATTAACTAGGACAGTACAGCTAAATGTAATGTAGCGATCAGGACCGCTAATGGACTCGTGGCTCGCGTCTAATGTCCCCAAACAGGGTCACGCTGTATGTGTGAATGCAGTAAAAACAGCACGTGAGAGAAGCTTTCTAATTGACACCCAAAGGCATGGCTGTACAAATGTGTTCGGGGCTTTTCTTGGGGAAATATTCATTCATTTATTCATTTATGCTAAAGGGAAATTTGTAATTAAGCCATCCTGTCTCCTCTTCCGCAAGATGCTCTCCTGGGAATTATGGTGCCGGAGCACATTAAACTTGTGTGCGTATGTGTGTGTGTGTGTGTGTGTGTGTGTGTGTGTGTGTGTGTGTGTGTGTGGGGAGGTTGTGTGTGTGTGTGTGTGTGTGTGTGCGTGTGTCTAGGGACTGTATCTCAGTGTGTGAGTGGTGTGTGTGTGTGTGTGTGTGTGTCTAGGGACTGTATCTCAGTGTGTGAGTGGATGTGTGTGAGAGAGAGACAGTGTGTGTGTGTGTGTGTGTGGGGAGGTGTGTGTGTGTCTAGGGACTGTATCTCAGTGTGTGAGTGGATGTGTGTGAGAGAGAGAAAAATGTGTGTGTGGGTCTGTGTGTGTGAGCATGCATGAGTGTGTTTATGTGTGTATGTGTGTGCAAGGGGTGGGGGATGGAAGGGGTGTATCTTGGGTGAGGAGTGTGTGTGTGTGTGTGTGTGTGTGTGTCGGGACTGCTCTCAGTGTCTTTGCGCATGTGTGTGTATGAGAGAGAACATATGTGTGCGCGTGTTGCGTGTGAGCATTTCAGAGTAAGCTTAAGAGAGGGCATATGTGTCTCTGCATATGTACACATGTGTGTGCATTTGAGCATATGACCATTCACAAAATCCACTTTGTGCGCAAATATGTCAGTGAGATACCTCCCTAGCGCTGTTGGCGAAAACACATTACCGTCTGTAACGCTGTTCCACTGACGGCAAGATCGTCCTCTACAAGCCCATCCTCAGCGTGAACCTCCGTCAACAAGCTCTCTCTCACGTTCCCTGACGCAACATGCCAGGTAATCTAATATCTCTCACTTACTATAACACAACATGGCAGGTCATCAAATATCTTAAGGGAGTTTTCATAATTCATCTTCATTTCCTCCATATCGCACAAGATCCTTAACTCTGCAATTCCTTCTCATGTCCTCTCCAAAATCAACACCCCCCTAACCAGAACACCCACTCGATCCTGTTATATTCAAAACACCCGATGACCAAACCTGAAATTAGGGCATATTTAACCATCGTTTTCATCAAAACTGAGTAACAGACGTCTTTCCCTCTTCGTTAGAGTTTTCTCCCAGACAAGGGGGGAATGGGGGCACTCCAGGGAAGGCATCGGTAATTACCCAGAGAAACGAAAGGATAACGAAGGGGTAATTACCATCCTGACCCCGGGGGCCACAGACAGGCTCTTTTATTACCTATGATATAAATCCCAATAAACCAGGCCTGACAGACCAGCAGCGGGCAACGCTAACCAGCATGCATGGCAACCTGCCCCAGTGCTGGACGATGCTCATCCCCCACATTCATCCGCAAACTGGATGCCCCACTTTCAGAGCGCAGGTCTAGCTATACAAAAACACAGCGACGGACCTCCCTTTGTTCTTTTAGACATCCCAACCCTCCTGCCCCCCTGGCAGGTTTGTATTAGGTCAGGTGAATGCTGGGAAATATTTTTATAATAGTAGGTAAAAGGAGCAGGACAGCCAATCACAGTGCAGAGGAGTCAAAGGGGAGAAGGGATATTGCCACCCAAATACGTGAAGTGAACCGAGGTCAGTTTTGCTTGAGTGTTCATGGTTGAACACACACAGGGAGAGGGAGGGAGAGAGAGATGGCAGTTAATCTGTGCTGTAAGTTATTTCCTCAAGCAGAGACACTCATTGTCTTCTTCTCCTCCCTCTGCCTGGTTCTCCTGAAATGTTCTGCAGTGAGGACCAGACAGAAGCCTCAAATATTCTGGGGAAATTGCACTTTGAATAAAATATTTTTGGATTTGGATTTTATTTTTATATATTATTAGATGCATTTTTCCATGCAATGAAATGTATTGCCCAGTATAGGGGACTATATAATAATAATAACAATAATAATAATAATAATAATAACTAATAATAATAGTAAAGTGCTTTGCTGTGCTGAATGCCAATAAACGTGTTAGTCCAATGATGCTGGACTCAGCAGAAAGCCGGTCACACTGTGCTGACCTGCCACTGTGAAGGGCAGAGCTGTGACTGTGACAGAGTGAGAAACGGAGCAGAATGTGAGAGACGCAGACGATCACAGCTTTCCAAGAGAAACAACTTCACACCCGTCCCCCAGAGGAGGGGAGATATGCGTGTCTGCTATTCACGCCTGTGAGTGAGTGTGTGTCAGCGCTGTGTGTGTGTGTGTGTGTACGAGTACATGCTGTTTATCTGTGTTTATTACGTGTGTGTGTATGTGTGTCTACATGTGTATATGTATGCATTTGTGTCCTTGCTGCATATCTGTGTCAGCTATGTGTGTGTGTCTGTGTGTGTGCATGCATTGCAAGCTAAGAGAATAGCAAGTTGGATTTCCCCTGCCCCAGTCAAACAGCCAACAGTCAGTCAATCATTCCACCCATAAATCAGTTTCAGCATCAGTCATAGAAAGAGAAGAGGCTGCGTGTTTGTGATATAATGAAAAGCACAACTGAGTCTTTCTCAAACAGATATTAGTAATTGGGAGGGTGTTTCTGACTGCTGATTGGATGGCTGATAGAGTGTTTGCCAATTGGATAGCTATTGTTAAGTGTTGAGTTCTAATTGGGTGACTGTTTCTTTGGCAGAGTCTACAGATTTAATGACTGTTTCTCTGAGAGAGTACTAAGCGAAATGTGGTTCCTTTTGGAGTATTATTCTGACTAAATGAGTGTTCCTTTGGGATAGCCTGCTAACTGAATGACTGTTTCTTTGGTAGAGGCTGGTGATTAAATGACTGTTTCTGTGACTGTGAATCTACTGACTGAATGACTATTTCTTTGTCAGAGACTGGTGATTAAATTAATGTTTCTGTGACTAGGAGTCCACTGACGGAATGGCTGTTTCTTGGGAGTATGCTGACTAAATGGCTTTTTATTTGGGAGTCTGCTGTGACTGGATGATTGTTTCTTTGGTAGGACCTGAAGGCTGAGGCAGGTTGACTCACTCGTTGCCCCAGTCCAGGCGGACGGTGATGTGGCGCTTGACCTCGCGGAGCTGATCCTGGGTCAGGTGAGCGGTCAGCATCTGTCTCCGCAGGTCGATCAGCTCGTTCATCACATGTCGCAGCTTGTAGAAAAGATCCACCTTGTGCTTCTGTAGGCGGAAAAAAATGGGCCCATATGTTAAAACATACAGCATAAAACCTTCACACATATTAAAGTTTTCTTGCAGAGATATTTCAGATAGCTGACACTGGGAAGCCATGAGCCAGTGCTTTTCGTTCACGGGTTAGACGCAGGTGAAAGAGAGCTCTCAGGCAGAACCACAGCCATCAGCCAAAGATGCTGATAAACAGGTGTGAATGGTTACACTCCAGGGGATTCCCATCCAGCCAGCTCATTTGCAGCTCGGGCTGGAAGTACCACTTCTTCACCAGCTGGGGGCAGTGTTGGACAGAAGCCATGACACCAGAGAGCAACATGGAGAGCCAAAGATAAAATGGTGGCAATTATCAGTTTTCCTACAGTCCAGTGAAGCCCAGAACCTCTTCAAAGACAGTGGAGTTGATTGGACTGAAGCTTTGGCCTAGGAGGCCTTTGCTTAAAATTTAGCAAATGCACGAGCAATTGGTCTGAGCAAATATATGCTTTGGGTGACTCAACAGCTAAACCAGTGAACATACAGATAGAATTTGACAAACAGTAACTCTTCCCCGTAACTGGGGGCTGTCTGCATGTCATTATTTGACGTAGGCTACTGGCTATCCTCATGTACAATAACGCAGTCTATTCTTCAAGGGTGCAGCATACTAATTCGTATGCTTTCAACTGTGGTAGAAACTTAAAGTTAGACCCCTCTTCAAAATATATAAATGCGATTCTAGCTTCTAAAACGTAATCCTACCGATAAGGCCAGCAGCCGGGTCTAAAGTAGGTAAACGCACCGCTGTCAGACACAAAATCCTGGAAGGCAAAATTCCCACTGAGCGCGACTGTACTGCAGCAGACGTGTCAGAAGCGTTAGTGTCAGTCTGTGAAGTCCTCCAGTCACCGGCGACAGATCCCATCATCATCTGCACCGGACCTAACTGCTGTCCCTTTGAGGCCGTTCAGATTCACATGGAGAGAATGAGCAGTGATGGACCAATGAGGTATCAGAAAAAACAAACAAAAAAATTAAAAACGGAAAGAGCTAGTTAACCGATAACTGTGTGTTCTTATGTGAGGAGCATACATTTTTCATTGGTTCAGACAAATCAGTATTCGACAGTTAGTTGTGGCGCCACCCATTGTGGGGTGAAACCTCATTTGTTATGTCCCACGGTTATCTACAAAGACAGAGCTAACATTACCTAAAGTCATAATACATTCAAGGTGCCAAACACCCGTTCAAAAGAGCAACACCATACCAAATGAGCTGCACAATGTTCATTTTAACATAAGCACATTATGATGCATGTTGAGTTACTTATGGGTATAGTACATCACAGAGAGCTGGACATGAGAAAACCGATGACATCGTCATTTTGAATATCCTGGATGTACACATGTGATGCTATTATAGCTCATCGAACATGCTGAATAAAACATGACGAAAGCCATTTTGTTCTTATTTAGAATCAAGCTTGCCTGTTAACTAATAAGAGAAGATAAATACTATTGCTTCTGGAGATTAATACTTTCAGCAGCCAGGAAAAATCTATCTCTAGAATGTAAGTCTTTCCATTTCACATGTAAATTATGTATCATTTTATTTTATGAGTCTGCTAGCCAGCATGACTGCCTGGTAGGCTGTAAAACCCTGGACTAAATTTATTATCTTAAACCAAAAAATACATCGGCCTGCTTAATTCATACAGCTGCAAAGCTACCTGGCTGGACACACAGTATTTCATTAAAACAACAGGCTAGCCCACAGCTCACTAAAAACGGTCTGGGGAGAGTTCAGAACTTCGATAATGACAACAATCGAATATCGCTGAAGAAGACCGGTTCTCTGCAGCCTTTGATAAGCAAAGTAATAAGAAGAAGCAAAGATTCTAAAGAAGAGGAGCGGTTTTCTCCTTCGGCAAGCAAACTAATAATAATGAGAAGAAGTGAAGATTCTGTAGAGGAACAGTAGTTTGCGCCCCTCGGCAAGTGAGCTAATTAAGCATCAGCTGATATTTAATAGAATGAGCCCATTCGGAGTGGCTAATGGCTCTTGGTAAAGCTTTCCACAGATGAGGACTGAAATGAGAAAAGGTTCTCCTTCATTGCGGGGATACAGCAAAAGGCTGTGATTGCAATACGGGGATCATCAAGAGATCAAAACCAACACTGAAGTTTACCTGCTCTAAATGTTCGGCAGCGTCCTGCCAGCCTCCCAAGGGGTATTGTCATTTTTGATTGGTCCCCGGCTGGACCATCAAAACCATTAGCAGACTGATCCCATCCAAGTCCTATCTAGGACCAGATTCATCCACGGAATTTAAGACATAGAAACCACGATCCAAGGGTCGTGATACTATTCATATCACAATGCAATGCATATCATTAGTGTAGGTATGCCCTCAGTCCAAATGTATGGTAATGAATTACATATCACAGAGCTGTGTATTGTTATAATCTGGTCTTCTGACAGAGGAATGTCCTTCAGTTGCTGGTTAGAACATTCTTTTCAAAAAATATTCCCCATGTGAATTGGGCAAGTATTCCCATTTATAATATGCATACCAACAGAAAGACAATATACCACAATCTGCACGCATTAAAAGATGAATTAACATATAGCATGCACACAGGTAACTGTATCAACACACCATTTTGTCAAAAAAAAAAACAAAAAACAAAACGTATGATACTAAAGGGTATAGATATGTACATTGCCTCAGCCCTAGTGCTAATAAAATTCTGCCATCCTTCGCTGAAGTGTTAACCAATCCTAGCCTTGCTTACATGACCAGCATAGATAAGATCACAGTACAGGAGGTGAAAAAAATATGCAACAAAGATGGAAATTTGCTACAAGCGCATAGGATTGACCAAGCATTTATAATGACCAGCGTTTAAGATTACACATATATTCTTATTAGTATTATATGGCTTCTCTGTTGTTCTGGATGGTCTAACGCTCATGAGGTCCAATTTCCATAAAAACAGACACCTCCCACTTCCGCATGGCTGAAGGCACAACAAGCAGAACGTATGCTGCTGGGTAATTAATGCACAGACGAAAGCACATACACAACGCATGTGCATCACGCATGAAAAACAGCCCACTTATACGGAGTGCACTAAGTCTGCATGCATATTTTATCACTACTGAAATAATTTCTGGAGACATAAATGGCAATAAAACCCTATACATATCATGGAATTTGCTGGCACGTTCGCTGGGTCCAGTCAAGCAGATTTCCCTGGGGGTGGAAGTTATACACAGCGTACACTGTGACTTTTAAAGGAAAATTCAGAGACCAGGGCGCAAAAAATATACAACACACTTCCTACTTTGCCATAATAGATTGTTCATAAATTTATCATGACAAAGCACATTATTTAGGTTACTGTCACTGCGTCTCTCTGATTTAACTCAATCATGGTTGCAACTGTGTGGTAAAAGATGCACGGGGGAAAACAAAGAGACAGCAGTAATTTCACAGGGAACAAAATGACTAAAAAGTATGTCGAAAAAGGTCTGAAACTTTAAACAAGACTGAAATCATTATGTGAGATGTTTTGTGGGACTGAAGCATAATTTACAGTCTCTGTGGCACAGCGTGCCGACAGAGAACGGGTTTTTAGATTAGTTTAGATTTCCTCTGATTGAGGAAATCTAAATGGTAACGTCCTACGATGAGAAATCTTTCAATGCCCTCCTCGCCACTCCAACCCCCACCCTCTGGCCACAAAACTACCCGAAAAAAAATGTCATCCCAGCAGAAAAAAACCGATGAGAATTAACCCAGACAACATTTTGAAAAATGAAAGAGATGAACTGAGAAATCCCTGGTTACCGAAGCCCTGCTCTGAGCTCGTGTGGGTTGCATGAACATTCATGAACATTCTAGAACACATCCTGGGGGCGTGTGTGTCAGTCAGAAGCACTTGTTCTCAGGGTGGATGTGTGGTCTCTGTGGTCTGGATGAAACCCTGCTTGTGCCAGGGTTAATTCCAGTCAACGCCCTGGATTCCTTCCCTCCAGCCCTTCCCCCAAAACCTGGCAACCTTTTGGCTTGGGTCATGTAGTTGAGCCAGAGACCTTTGGGGGACTCGAGACCAGTACACCAAGGGCACTCAAGACCAGGCATGATGCGGTACTGAGCCCAGATGAGCTGAATGGCCTGTTCTCATCATCATATGTCGTTATTGGCCTCATGTCACTTGCTGTGGAGTACAGTCTAAAAAGAAGCAGATATGGGAATTTGGGTGGACGTTCATTGTATTGTGCTAACAGAAAAAGTGATAGAGAAAGTTGCATTGATGGGATAGGCCTACAATTATTATGGGGGTGAGACAAGTGGGAAAAAAAAATGAAATCGTTAAAAAGAACATTTCATTGAGTGGCACATGAAGGACAGCCAGAAATGAAAGAAAGAAGGAAAGAGGGTGGGAGGGAAGTGTAAAGTTGCCAGGCAACTAAGCCTTCCCCACTATTTGATTAGTGGTGAATGGATATATGTACTACAGTTAAAGTACTTTCAATACTTGAGCTTCCTGCCTGTCGCAAATCCCCCCCCCCCCCCAAGTGAAGACAATAGCATTACAGGACCTTTGACCGGGATGAAAACACTATTTTTTCAATATGCATACCATCAAAAGTTAAGTCTTTCATTGTACGGACATCAGCCTTAAAGTGGTCTCCAAACAGACAGAATCAATGCAAAGGATGCAAAATAAAAAAAAAAAACTTTCTGTAAAACACAGCCTCGCCTCTTTCTGTCATAACCTCATTCGCCAGTGACACCTCTCCCAAAATCCTCAACTGAGCCCCTCTCCTGGCTCGGCTTCATGACTCACCTGAACGAGGTCATCAGTCTCCGCTCTCTTTGCGGGGCTAATGTTGTCTCAGTGCGAACTGCTCTCATATTTCAATGTCAGGGTGTCCCATTATCTTCTTGAGAGGAGCGCGTGCGTGTGTGTGTGTATGTGTGTGAGTGTGTGGGGGTTGGGGAAGGGGGGGCACATCTACATCAATTCCTCCCAGAACAGCCATGGACAGAGTCTGGCATGGGTTTATGCCAGCATTAGTCTTTAGAAAACCCATTCATCTGAGTTTACCGCTAGCGTTAATCTTTAACCGTTTGACTGAGTTTACCGCCATTGTTAGCCTATAGACGATCCATTCATTTGAGTTGACCACAGCATTAATCTTTAGGTGAACTGTTCCGTCACCATTAGTCTTTAAAGCCTTTAGCTCAGCCCTAGGGAAACCTGGACATGCTGGTTTTTATTCCAACCTCAGCCGCAGCCCTGAGATGTAACAAGCTGTTAACCGTTCTTTCTTAGGCAGGATTTACCGTTTAAGTTACATTGTTTCAGGACTGGCTCTCCATTGCATGAAGAAGAAAATGTACCATTCTTAGGGCATTTATTCAGTCACACAAACAAAAGCTGCATTCCTATCATGCTATATGGCAAGTGATTCCTTCAGAAACAGGTTACGTTTTAAATAATGAAACATGATCGATTGACAGATGAAATCAGTGGAGTTCCAGCAGGTGTAAATGTGAATATTGTGTGAAAACGAGTTATAATGGTAGAACTTAGAGCTTGGCTGCGACAAAACCAAGCAACGCTAATTAATGTTCTACTTTAGTCAAACCGTTAA
The DNA here is from genome assembly GCA_022829145.1 of Albula goreensis. Classification (NCBI taxonomy): domain Eukaryota; kingdom Metazoa; phylum Chordata; class Actinopteri; order Albuliformes; family Albulidae; genus Albula; species Albula goreensis. The sequence continues at coordinate 8,373,482 of CM040752.1, forward strand.
TGCGAGTTCACCACTCGCATTAGCCTTTTGAGGAAGTGTTTATCTAAATTTCTCAGTTCGGTTCAAATTACACGTCTCCGGAGGAGCCGTTCTTGGGTTTACCGCCAAGGGCCAAGAGAAGACAACCTGAGTATCCCCCGACTCACACAAAAAACAATTACTGATTGAAATCAGTGGGCTGCAGGTAGCATTCAGGTAGCGCTGCCCTATTTTTCAAGAACCCTCAATTTCCCATCACTAGAGTAAGCAGCGCTCTGCTCTACATTACCATAGCCGGTGCAGAAGGCTACTCCCGTGTTAGAGGATGAAGAGGACATTAGTACTGCATCAACGATCCCGGGTCATCTCTGTACGTGTCGTTACTTAACAAAACACGTTCTATCCATATAGAGGAGGACCACATACACTACGCTCTATCCTGAGAGAGGAGAACCACATACATTACACTTTATCCTTACAGAGGGGGACCACATACATTACACTACCTTTGCACAGCAACTAAAAACACACTTTATCCTTATAGAGGGGGCGGCATACACCACACTACCTGTACACAGCGCCTGCCATATGATACCACGTAAAAGGGGCACTTTTTTTTTGACAAGGGAGATGAGTAAATCCTTACAGAGAAGATGTTAATACTCCTTATGCTGTAATTTGAACAGTGCCTTCGGAAATATTCATGTCACATTTTTTAATAAAGAGGAGCAATACAAGTTTCAGTATGAATTTTTGTTTGTTTTCATTATTTTGTTTATCTCTTTGCTCAGGCAGCAGGTCAAATGAATGTTTCCATAGAAACTCCGCATATGTAAAAAAGCAGAGCGGACCATCTGGCGCACGAGCGCCGTTTTAAAGATATTTCAGCTGCTCGGTTCTGATGCGGACATTAAATTTTGTAAAAATAGGTCACTGAGAGTTTCCTTGGGGGTAATCTCCCTCCAAGCCTGCTGTAAGTGACCTTACCTGAAGTGCATTTTGGATGTTTCCCCTCATAGACAATGCAAAAAAAAAGACCATCCAAGCTGATAATGTACTCTGTGGTCTGAAAACGTTTTATCCAGATGTGTCACCATATTTTGCGTACGTGACATATTTGGACATGCATGAAACCGTGCTGTAATGAGGAGGAGGGTCTCGGATAATAGATCAGCTCATTAAATGGGTGGTGGGCTCGAAATGCCTGGGGTCCCGCGGTTGTAAAAGGATATGGGCGTTTAAGCAGGACTGACTGTACGGCGAATGATCTGCGTGGGGTGGATGATTTGTACGGGTGATGATGTGGTCGTTAAAGCCGTGCTGCGCTGCACTGTAGATCATGTGACCTGGGCGCCGAGGCAGAACGGGCTGGGTGTGGAGCGGAGACCCTGTAAGGGGGGACAGATGAGATCTGACAGCACGTCCCTCCCCCGCTGGGGATCATTAAGATAATGTGTCTGCTGAACACTGGGAGTCAGCACGTGCGTGCGTGTGTGTGTGTGTGTGCATTCATATACGTGTGCACGTGCACTCATGTGTGTGTGTGTGTGTGTGTGTGTGTGCACGTGCACTCATACGTGTGTATATGTGTGTGCGTGTGTGTATGTGCATGCATGCATACGTGTGTGTGTATGTGCATGCATGCATGCATACGTGGTGTGTGTGTGTGCCTTCATATGTGTGTGTATGTGCATGCATGCATACGTGCGTGTATGTGCATGCATGCATGCATACGTGGTGTGTGTGTGCCTTCATATGTGTGTGTATGTGCATGCATGCATCCGTGTGCATGTGTGTGCCTTCATATGTGTGTGTATGTGCATACATGCATACATGTGTGTGCATGTGTGTGTACATGCATGAATACATGTGTGTATACATGCATGCATCAATGTGTAAGTGAGAGCATGAGAACATATGCAACCCTGCATGTGTCTGGAAATGTGTATGCTAATTTTATTTATTTGGTCGACCTTAATTAGCAAGGAAATCTCACTAATACAAGGTGTGTGAGAATAAATGTGTGTGTTTTCTTATGAGTGTGTGTCTACTTCTGAAACTAAGTAAATTTAAGAATACAGGATGCATATGCTCCTGTGCATTTAACATGTACATTTATTTTTATTATATTGTTAAAGTATTATTACATTTTATCCAGTTAAAGGCCCTCTTGGTTCAAAATTAAGTTTTCATGTATGATATTTGTGCTTGATAAACATAGCTGAAATCTTACCTCTGAAATCAGCATTGGTTTGCATGTGTGAATATTTGAAAACTCTGGGCTTCTTACAAGCGTTTGAATTTGTGTCCCCCATGATGCCACCCAGTCAGCTAGCATAGACCTTTTGTAGCAGAATTCCCTTTTGCATACTCTCTGAGCCACAGTTTACATTTTGAGGCGCTGAGAAGGTTGGGATACCGCCACTAACGTCAGCCAATCAGGGCTGTGTCTCATCAATATTAATGCTTGAATGTGTCACGCCCACTCATACGGCTTGCTCGTTTCAAGGGGAGTAATATCCGCAGGGAAATGAATGATTAAAACACATCTTGACATTTTTCATTCAAAAAAAGAGAAACTTTAAACATTCATTTCGCAGATGTCCAGGAATGATTTATCACTGAAATTGAAATGACCATGTGGGGACTTAAAAAAGTAAGCTGTGGAGGAAAATAATCCACGAAGCACATAAATATGTCTAAATAATGAATGTTGAGCCCACTGTTATGAGGAATTCACACAACCAACCATGAGAGAGAGAGAGAGATAGAAACATAAATTAGTGATGCAAACTGGGGGTGATTACATCAGCCAGGTCCTGCCTATAGCCCCCCAGTGCTGAGCAGGCAAAACTGGCCGTATTCAGAGCTTACGTAAAGTACAGTGTCATCTCCATCACCTCTGCACCGTGACAGCTGTGACAACATCAGCCATGGGCAGACAAGGTAGAGAGAGCTGATCCACTGTCCCCGGCCTCCCTCGCAATTAGCAGTGCTTCCGATTGAAATAAGGATCATGCTTCGTCTTAGCGAGCGCTAAAACTGTGACAGTGACACCTCCTCAAGCTTCACATGAGCTATCTCAAAACAGAAACGAGCTACAGTTTATTCAGGGGTTAAAAACCAACGACATCGACACTCATAATCAAAATCAAACATCTACAGTCAAAACTATTCAACTGTAATGGAAATGTATGCTTGCGTTTTTTAATCTGAACTGCTCAGTGGTATTAGCTTCTGTCTCAACACAGAAAGCTTATTAATTATGAAATTGTGGTTCAGAACAGATTTTGCGCATTTGTTTTGAGACAATAATTTGTGCGCAGGCTGCAAAGTTTCTGCACAGACCAACACCACAGCAAATCCACTGACTGCATCTGGTTTCCCTTTAGTGATAACATAGGGACAAGTGATGCAATGAACGAAGCCGTGCAATTCCAAAGCCGGTCCATGTGTAGTTAAAGCATCAGAACTGGACAGATCTACATAACAACAAGATAGTCCCGCCACATTTTCCCCCATCCCTTTGATATAAAGATCCGAGCACTCACCACATAGAGCTGCTTCCACAGGATGGCCCATTCCTGCAGCGTGGAGGTGACCTCAGTGATGATGGAGTCCTCCAGGGGCGTGGCCGTCTCGTACTGCCTACATTCACAAACACAAGGGAGAGCTGGTCACTATGGGGTGAGTCCATGGCCCACTGTCAGAGTCCTTTTAGTTAGTGGGCTCTTCCGTTTGCAGTTCAGCACAATCTGGTAAAACGAGGCTTAATGGAAGAATCGAAGAGCCAGGTGGCCATGAAATCTCTTCCTATGAAACCCATACAAAAATGCACATCTTGCTGCCCCAAGGCCGTTACTTAATTTCTCAGTTTTTATTCTTTTCAGTGGTTAAGATTCACCCCCACCCCACCCCAGCCCCACTGCAGAACCCGAGTCCCCACAAGTGCCTTTCTGCAGAAATGCCTAAAAACCGATGTGCGTGTAACACGATTACACCTGGATTATCAACTGCGCCTGTCCCCTGTTCAGATGCTGCCTGTACAAGAGGAGCTGTGAATAGAACCACGGTGATTCGCCATGTGCCATGTCTGACTGACACACACACACACACACACACACACATTATTCCTGTCCTGAATAGAGCAGCAGTGAGTCGCCATGTCTGAAACACACACACATGCACACACACACATGCATGCATGCTCACACACACACACACACACACACACACACACACACACACATACACACACGCTCACACATGCACACACACACTTACACACACACTTACACAAACACACACACACATACACACACACATACACCATACACACACACACACACACACTCACACACACACACACACACACACACACACACATTATTCCTGTCCTGTTTTGTTCCCTCCACTGAGCCAGCTTCGCTCTCTGTGCCTCACATTATATTTCCTTGTATTATTCATTATCCAGGGGAAGTTACAGCACTTTTGTTTTACACATTATCCACTTATACAGCCAGGTACTGGCAACCCTGAGGCTGTTCGGGTTAAGCGCCCCGCTCCAGCGCATGAATATCTTCCCCAAGCCTGGGAATCGAAGGTGCTCACTTTCGGTCGTGGTTATGAGCCAGGCTCCTTAAAACACTGTGCCATACCGCCTTCAAGCTGCCAAGCTTCAGTCAGGCCAGAGCAGACAGCAGACGGAGAGAGAGTCTCTAGGAGATGAAGTACGGAGGTGGACAGCACGAATTAAGAGACAAATGCGGAGGTACTGAAATCCGGTTAAATGAGCGCGCGTTATGCACCGACACACTGACAGCTCACTCTCTCTCCTTCGGTTTTCTTAGTTTGTCTTTCTTTTCTCTTTCTCTCTTCAGCAGGAACAGGGAAAGTCACTTACCCTCTGTTGGTTATAACTGCCTTCTTCAAGTAAACATAGTTGGCCGGGAAGATCCCCTGTGAGACAAGAGAAGAAAATCGGAATCTGAGCTGTGGTTTATATGCATCTCAGTCCCACTCGAACCTGTAACCCCCTTAGTGGCAGCAGGAGGTGCCAGTTGGAACAGGCCGGACCCTTAACCAGGTTATAAAGACACCCCTGAGCCCTCACTCCCACCCTCGTACTCCTACCTGTCACTCCTACACTGTTACTGTATATCTATTCACACACTCACCTCCAGAGTTATTAGCATACCAATCAGAGTAGAACCTCAGTACTCTGATACCTCAGGACTGGAATTCTTCAGTAATGACTTACATTTCTGGCTTATTGAAAGTTACAGAGAATACAGTTTGAAATAACCTTAACCCTTATTTTTAAACAGGCTACTCTAATTTTATAGCTACCAACAATCAAACCAGTTGCAGGAGTTTTTTGTAAGTAACATGGCCGCATAGCTTAACACAGACATATCTGTATGACTGCAAAAATTAATATTACTTTTAAGCTGCAAAAATGAAAACTTTTTGATACACTACTTGAAATCGCAAGGATATAAACATGTTTATATGTTTCAAAGAAACCAAAGGCTATTATCCAAGCTTAAGCTATTAAGCTATTAAAGTGCTAGATAGAATGACAATAGGGCGAGCTAAGTGAGAATCCCTTGGAAAGGAAGTAAAAGTCAATGAACAGCCATCTTGTGATGAATTAAACAAAGCACTCTCATTAAAAATAGCCCGCAGGAGTGAGTAGGTACTGTTGTTGATCATTATTGATCTTGCTACACAAAACTACTTTTACTCCACACATGCAAAGTATGGGAGGAAAGGTTTAATTCATTTGAAGTTTTTGTCAGTGGTAAATATAAGTCCTTTCAGTTTAATGTTTGTCCTTTTTGCATTAGTGGTAATAAAGATAATAAGGTGGATATTTGAAGTGCATTCCTATAGGCGATTGTTAATGGCCTACACTACGATACAGATCTCCACAACCAAAAATGTTTCATATTTTATTTACTAAACAATCATTTAGTAAACTATTTTTTGCTATGCAGCTCGTTACTTTTTCAAAATAATAGCCAAGACATCTCCCTTAGTCCAATTATATTTTGTGCTTTTAACTGTGTAACGTGTGTTGGCATGTTGGATTACTGCTCCATCTTTTCCATCACTGTTTGAAATGAATAAAGCATGACAAGAATGGTACTTCCAAGTTCATACCCGTTTGAATTAGCAATGATTCCGTATTACAAAGGTCTATATATGTGTGTGCGGTTACAAAGATTTTGTGTGATTTTTTCCTATGAAACTTCCCTGTCATTTGTTTCCCTACAGATATGACAGAATACAAAAGAATAATAACTTCACTGTCCAAGTGGAAAATGTGAGATGAGACATTAAACCCAATCCACCATGGTCATTAAAGATCTCACCGCTTTTATTGCAAAGAACGGCTGGGATCTCTGGTACACCAAAAAAGAAAATTCAGCCCAGGTCTTCCACCCTGATCATCCCCCATTCAGGTGTGCAACATACTTTTCACTCTGACACACAAACCTCACCTGTGGGGGTCGGCTGATCACATGTCCTGTTTTTCACAGCAAAATCCAATATTTTAGACTTTTTCAGGCCTCCAGAATTTTTGTGATTTCTTGTATTTTTGACAATGTCTAAAATGACAGGATTTTTTTCATATATAAGTGTAGTGAATGTGATGGGTAAACTTAAGTATTGCATAGCTGAGAGGAGAAATTCATCAGTAAATTTATTACACAAAAATGTCGTCAGCAACCACCCACCCTCCTCCAAAAAAACCCTCCTAAGGATCAAGGCTTGTTCTGGTCAGCTCCGAACATTTGGTCCGCTGCAAAAGCATTACTAGTTTTGATCGGTGTCCAACAGACCTCAGGAAATATAGTCGCTCTACCTGCGGGTGTCATTAAGGACCCTGTGAGTCACCTCAGCCCAGCTGCCCCTCGACAGAATCCACTTTTATATCCTTAGCTCCTGTACAATTCCAAATGATTAATTCAGTCATTATTATCCTGCTCCATTTCTCAATAAAGGAGAATTGTGAATGAGGAGAAGTGTTCTGTAGATATTCCCTTCCCTTTTCCCCTCAGCGTCTCCATTTGAATTACCAGGCCTTTCTATACACATACACTAGAGAATCGTGTAAGAACATACCAATACTTTGATAAGGCTATTCAGTCCATCTAGGTCTGTCGTTTACGTACTGTGTAGAGAGTATCTCGTACAATAAGAAGGCTCAAGATTGTTGGGCTCTGCTACATGACCTGGAAAGCTCCACATGTTGATAACTGTGTGAACATTTATTTCAGGATATTACTGCAAAATTTGACTAATTTTCACCCCCTTGATCTGTTCTGTAATCCCTCCCACATGATAACCTGGGTGCGAGACCTGTGTTATATTATCATAGCTAACTGTCTTCTGGGGACGGCGATGCTAATTTTGCTGTCATTGAATCCCATTGTATTTGGAAATACTCATTTAAAGATGATTAGGCATTTCTCCTTTGGGTGACACATACTTTTTCGCAGGGGTGAGAGACCTCAAGAAATATGATGGGGTGGCCTTGTAGAACAAACAAGCTTTACGTTAATTTGCTCAATATAAAAATCTGATCTAACCAGCATAAAGACTTAACTATCACCAAGGGTCTGAGAGGCATGTAACCCAATGTAGCAAAACATGTCTTGTGACTGTCCAGATCGTTTTGTTTTCTTTTTGGGCTGTAGTTAGGTGCATAAAACATTTTTTGGAAATTGTTCGCGAAAAGCTGGCCTAAAAGAAGGTGCACAAGAGAAAAAAACCTACACTTTCTGAATTGCCACACCCTGGGTCAGGTTGACGTGCTAAGCTAGAGTACATGCAATATTTACTATCGCCCAGAGACATGACCGTAACTATAAATGTTTTTGCTAATGTAGACATACTTTCCATATTTAATGGCGCATCTAAGCCCCTTGTACCACTCTGTACTTGTGTTCCTTATTCTAGACAACCCTCCCCAGCCACAGGCCCCCTTCCCCCACCCAACCCCAACAGAGCTACGCTGATTAAATATTAAAACGCATGCCCATCCCCTGCACACCATACCAGGAGGTGTGGATGAACCAGCAGTAAAAATCCATTATTCACCGCCGCTATCTGAGACCCTTCAACACTTTCTTCACGTCGATGTGTGGCTGGCCTTCCGAGAAAAGGACCGCGTCAAAAAACACGATCTCTCCGCACCGCGCGAACGCGATACGCTTGTGTCGGGATGTTCCGCTGTCACATTCCGTGCCAGCGTAATCAGGCGGGACCGGCTTCCATATGACAGCCGATCCGACAGAGGCACAAAGCGGCCATTTTTAACGGCGTGTTCCCAAAAAATAAGGATTTCAGAAGAACATGTCTTTGGCAGGTGAACCTGGATGATCTGAAATATCATCCGCGCATGCTGGCCAGTTTTCACTGGCATCTACCAGCCTCTAGCTAAGCCAAAGCCTCAGTACACTTAAAACCCAATGTCTCTAACTCCAGGGTGTGTGCTAATGGTGAGCCAAAATAGGCTCAACAGTCTTCCATCAATCATTCCTATGTTCTTACCAATTATTAATTAGAGATAAGGGCTAAAATATTACTTCGTTTTTTACATAATCGCACATGCATTGTCTTAAACGCATCCATTTACAGAGATAATATGGGTGAGGTTACCTTCACTGTGGGCCTCTTGGTGGAAAACCCTCGGTACCACCCTGAAAAAAAAAACAATGTAAAGATTAAACACACACAAGAGAATTTACCCCATCGCTCATTCTGTCTCAGTTACAGTCATTCATATAACCATTTTTATATTCATTATTCCTGTTTCTGTACCACCACCCCCACCACCCCCCGCCCCGAGCAGTCTCCTCTCCAAAATTAGGCTCAGAAATATGACAGTTAAACGTGCTCAAACTCAGAATTGCTGCTAACTTACTGGTGTGAGCGCAGAAAGCCAGCTCAAAGCAGAAAGTGAAAAATAAGGACTTACATCCCAAAGTATGATTTCTCATGTTTTTGAAACATAAGGACGCCCTTTTCAGTTAGGGCGGCTGAGGGCCAACACATGTTCATGCATTTCAAACAATAAAAATCTAATGGAGTCGTTGTATCCCTTCAAGAACATTTTCGTTATGAATTAGTCATTAATGTGAGAACTCTCTTTGTTATACCTTTGTCAAATAAAAAATTGAAATCACTTTTCAAAATAGGTTAAACTAAGACAGATGCAATAGCCGACAATGCTACAATATGAGTGGAGAATTGTTAAGCCTGAAAGTAAATCATCTCGAAAGTTAATCATCTTCAAACTGAACTCTATATATCTGAGCCTTCATTGGAAAAAAAAATATATGAAAAATATAGAAAAGCATAATATATGTAGCATGAAGCACTGCATATACATGGCTTGCATGAAGGCCTGTGAGAGGTATATAAATGATGCAAAGCCTCCGGATTCCAGTCCCCGGTGTCCATATGAGTGTTCTGTAGACAGTGACAGATTGCCTCGCTCACTCAGAGACTGGCAGCACACGGAACATGGAGAGCGGAACACAGAACGCGGAACACGGAACGAGGAACACAGCTCTCTCCGCAGCGGCGGCGCACGCCGCCACGATCCGCGCCCAGCGCCCCGCGCAAACGCACAGAGGCATCTGCATGCTGACTCACAGCCGCGCGGCGCCGGGGGTGCTGCGCGGGGAGAATCGGCAAAATGGCAGCTCAGAAAAAAAACCAAAATCACACTCAATAAAAACCAACAGCTTTAAATATGGAAATCGTATACGCTTCAAATGCTGCTGCTGCTGCTCTGCCGGGCAAGCCTCGTGCCTGGATACAGACTGCTTCTCTCCCCAAACTGTCTGTGAGTACCCCCCACAAAACCCCCATCCCTCACCCCCCTCCCCAATACCAGCCCCCAGGCTTGCTCTGTCGCTCTATGCCAACCCAGCGAGCTACAGGCGAAGACACAAGGGAGAAGCACAGAAGCCCCCCCATACTCCCACCTCCCCTCCGCCGCCCCCCCATTCCCAGAATCCCCCTCAGCCATTACTAACAGAGAGGCGATGAATCACCCTCACGCTCGGGCACGGTGAGTCACAGCCCCTCTCAGCTGGGCGAGCTGCAGGCCCGGCTTTATGCTGGAGGGAAACGGCTTCACTTCCTTCCTCCGTGCCCTTTTTTTTACCGCTTTCTACAACTTTCCGCAACCCGCACCACAATTACCGTCATTTATCTGATTGGCCGACACCCTCGTCCAGGATCGCATTCCACAGCTGGTGATTTACATATCGTCCATGTACTCATACATACACAATTACATACACTTACATACACTGTCCTCCTGCACAGCTGGGTAGTTATACTGAAGCCATTGAGCTATAAGCGACTCTCTCAAGGGTGCATTGGCAGAAACCCGGTTGGGGAATTAGGGCTATTAAACACGCACCCTTCACTAGAACTGGCATAGTTCAGCGTTCGCGTATCCTCTGTGACTACTGTGTCCTGGAAGAAGATGGAGGTGCACACTGCCCCACTCTTCCATAAGCCTACATCGCTTCTCCAGCGGCAACTCTATGCTTGAGGCGGCTAGGGGGGTTGCAGGTTCAATTCTCAGGCGGAGCGCCACCGTCGCTCGCTTCGGCCCGCGACCTGACCCCTGAGATGACTCGGGTAGGGGAATGCTTTAAACGAGAGGCAGATTCCAGTAACCCTGGGCAGGGGCCGTCTGCTCGTGAAAAAATAAATAATGGAGGCGATTATTCTGAGCAGAGGTCAGGCAGCCTCAGCCTAAATCAGCCTCTAACTGATGGGGATCTATAAAGGGGCCGGAGGGGCCGGGGAGGCTCCCGCCCCCTCCTCATCAGTATGCAGATTTATGCAAATATATGGAAATGTATGCACAGGCCGTAAGTGGTGTAGCTGTGTATGGACACTGACTTATCCTCGGTGGGGATGGGAAATGACAAGCTCAGGACTCCCTCTCTGTACACAGGCTGTAGGCCAAGGGAAAGCCTTCAACGCCGACAGCACTGAGGAATATTCTGCCCTGAAACAAGACATTGGTCAAGCTGGGGTATACTGTATGAGGACACACCAGCCACACTGAGCCATATTCTGCCCTGAGACAGGACATTGGCCACACTGAGGGGTCCCTTTAATGGGTCTCCATGCTACGTCAGTCATGCTCAGTGTCATAGACACATTAGCAATGCTAGGGCATAGTCTATATGGAGACACCACCCACACCGAGATGAATTCTGCCCTGTACTGAAACATCAGCCAGGCTGAGGTTTATTCTGTATACTGATTCATAAATTCAGGATCCCTCCTAAAACATCACTCAATGGCATGCGTATTTTGTTAGCGACAGCGACAATGATGATGATGATGATGAATGCTGTCACTGTTTAGCCCTGCTGAAGGTTAAACTATTTTCACTACAGCTGGCTTTCAGTGCTCAGCCCCTCCCATTTGAACAGCCAGGTGCATTGTGGGAGGTTACTCAAAAGAAGGGGGAAGGGGAAAGGACTAGTAAGTGAGCATTGCTAAAGAAGCGTATAGATATTTGTGTTTGTGTGAAGAACACAGAAGGGGCATAGAGAATAGGGATGAGGAGGAATTTCTCTCACTGTTCTCACGCTCTTCTACAGCAGGGCCCAGAGTAGTCCCAGCACTGCTTAACTGTAGTAGGCCTGATGGCACAGCTCCGGGCCTTCCACACCCAACCCCAATCAAAACCCAATCCGCCCCAAAGGCACTTTGTGTGTCATATCACAGCCGAAACGCTGCATTCCCAGGCAGAGATGAGAGCTCGCTGACAGCAGAGATTTCTGCCTACTTCCCAAAATCACAGAGGAACGTAAAACCCCATTCTGGGGGGATTATGGGGAATCAATCTTTAACTCCTGGTTCCTTCATTCAGAAACGTGATTTTCCATGTTATTCCACTACACACACTAATTCCACAGTTTTATAATTCATTGTATTTGCTGCATATTTACTATATTACTGTGTAATTTACTATGTATTAACTATATATTTACAAAAAGTCCCTTATCCCTATCATATTGTACTTAAAGGATATTGAGGCTTTTTTAAATATTTCACTGATGACTTATTTAACTTTTTTGTTATACATAATATGTACCAGAAACTTTTTTGATATACATAATATCTACCACAATCTAATTTTGCCTTCAGACAAAAAAGCATTAGATGTTGCTTTGCACCAACAGAAAAGCCTGTGGTGATAGAACAGATTGTGGTATTAAGCATCTACCATCTGTAATGAAGAGCCGAATGTAACCAGCTCAGGGGTGGGGGAGGGGGAGGCGGGCATGTGGAATGAATATTACTCCCTGAATTACACTGAAATTTACCCAGGGGGCCTTGCACTGGGCTGGGGTGGGGGGGGTGGGGATGGGGGTACACCCACCCACTCCTGCTATAGGGCCTTTTTCCAGCGTCCTGTCCAGTCAGCTCACAGGGGAATACTGTGCTAACTGTGGTAATCACCATTTCCCTTCCGCTAATACTGGCCCCTGGGGATAGCCTGACCCACTCCTCCCTCCTCCCCCTACACACGGCTCATGGTGGTACGATCCACCTGAAACTACAAAAACTGCAGGATCTCTCAAGAGTTGAAAACAAACCATGTCTGTTGATGGGAGTGCAGACTAGCACTATCAGTCTTCTTTTCAGCGCACAGCTCAACCAGTCGAGCCCGCACAGACGCCGAGTGGGCTAATTCCCTCCTTTCCAGGGTGACGCTATGGCTAATTATGTGCTTCCCAATGGGGCTCCTGGCCATAGCTGGCAGTGGTACAGACAGGATTTAATGCCAGATCATGGGGGACAGGATGAGCCACCCAGCAGGTCTGCATCTCACACATAGCATAGGAACATGTGAATATTTGATGAGGAGAACAGGCCATTCAGCCTAACTAGGCCCACCATTTATGTAATACAAACTGAGTATGATGTGATGCAATTCTCAACTTTTACTGTACTGTTAATGTGAGTCTCAATCATTCATGAATGTCCTTCATATCCTAAATGAGAATCAGTCGATTACAGTGACTTGAGTCTCCACCCTTAATTTGAATCTCCACCTTTACTACGAGTCTCCACCTGTAACTTGAGTCTTCACCCTTAATTTGAATCTCCACCTTTACTACGAGTCCCCACCCTTAATGTGTACCTCCACTCTTCATGTGAATCTCCACCTTTACTGCAAATCTCCACCTGTAACTTGAGTCTACACCCTTAGTTTGAATCTCCACCTTTACTACGAGTCTCCACCCTTAATGTGTACCTCCACTCTTCATGAAAATCTCCACCTGTAACTTGAGTCTACACCCTTAACGTGAATATTCGCTCTGGCTGTGAATCTCCACCCTTACCTTCGCTCTTCTCCAGGATCTGCACCGTCTCCCCGATCTCCAGAACCAGCCCCTGAGACACAGTGCCGCGGAAACTGGAGATAACTGCAGAGAGAGAGGGAGGGAGGAGGGAGGGAGGGAGAGAGAGATGTTGAATCATGAGGACGCTTGCCAATCACAGCCCTGCATGTTACTCTGCGGTAGAGCTTGATGTGTGGTTCTGAACCTCCAGGGCACGAAGGCAAGAGAGCCACATAGGATTTTTAACATGCAACCTTCAGGTTACAACAACCAGATCCCTACTGAGCTTAACTTGGCTCCGCTACATGGTGCTACACTTGTGATGCGCAACACTGCATTGCACTATGGCACTACTCTACGCCAGATTATGCTCCACTGCACTAACCTCAGCTATAATCTGTAAGGACATGTAGTGGTGTGCACTGGGTAATGTAGTCATTGGCTGTCAATGCGATACGTGTGTCTGTAGGCTGCAAAGCCTGGGGAGGACAGAGGCTGGCTCAGAGACAGCAGTGCCAGTGAATCAGGATATCACAGAGTTGAGTGTATCACTGCAGTAATAAATCAGGAGGTTACAGAGCTGGGTGTATTAGTGCAGTCATGAGTGAGGATGTTACATAGTTGCGTGTGCAACCACAGTTACTGGATCAGAATGTTACATAGTTGTGTGTGTAACCATAGTAACTGAATAGGGATCTAAAGAAATCATGTGTATCAATGCAGTAATGAATCAGGATATTACAGAGTCATATGTATCAGTGCAGTAATGAATCAGGATATTACAGAGTCATGTGTATCAGTGCAGTAATGAATCAGGATGATACAGAGTCATGTGTATCAGTGCAGTAATGAATCAGGATGATACAGAGTCATGTGTATCAGTGCAGTAATGAATCAGGATGATACAGAGTCATGTGTATCAGTGCAGTAATGAATCAGGATGATACAGAGTCATGTGTATCAGTGCAGTAATGAATCAGGATATTACAGAGTCATGTGTATCAGTGCAGTAATGAATCAGGATGATACAGAGTCATGTGTACCAGTGCAGTAATGAATCAGGATGATACAGAGTCATGTGTATCAGTGCAGTAATGAATCAGGATGATACAGAGTCATGTGTATCAGTACAGTAATGAATCAGGATGATACAGAGTCATGTGTATCAGTGCAGTAATGAATCAGGATGATACAGAGTCATATGTATCAGTACAGTAATGAATCAGGTAACTACAGAGTCATGTGTACCAGTGCAGTAATGAATCAGGATGATACAGAGTCATGTGTATCAGTGCAGTAATGAATCAGGATGATACAGAGTCATGTGTATCAGTACAGTAATGAATCAGGATGATACAGAGTCATGTGTATCAGTGCAGTAATGAATCAGGATGATACAGAGTCATATGTATCAGTACAGTAATGAATCAGGATGATACAGAGTCATGTGTATCAGTGCAGTAATGAATCAGGTAACTACAGAGTCATGTGTATCAGTGCAGTAATGAATCAGGATGATACAGAGTCATGTGTATCAGTGCAGTAATGAATCAGGATGATACAGAGTCATGTGTATCAGTGCAGTAATGAATCAGGATGATACAGAGTCATGTGTATCAGTGCAGTAATGAATCAGGATGATACAGAGTCATGTGTATCAGTGCAGTAATGAATCAGGATGATACAGAGTCATGTGTATCAGTGCAGTAATGAATCAGGATGATACAGAGTCATGTGTATCAGTGCAGTAATGAATCAGGATGATACAGAGTCATGTGTATCAGTGCAGTAATGAATCAGGATGATACAGAGTCATGTGTATCAGTGCAGTAATGAATCAGGATGATACAGAGTCATGTGTATCAGTGCAGTAATGAATCAGGATGATACAGAGTCATGTGTATCAGTGCAGTAATGAATCAGGATGATACAGAGTCATGTGTATCAGTGCAGTAATGAATCAGGATGATACAGAGTCATATGTATCAGTGCAGTAATGAATCAGGATGATACAGAGTCATATGTATCAGTGCAGTAATGAATCAGGATGATACAGAGTCATGTGTATCAGTGCAGTAATGAATCAGGATGATACAGAGTCATGTGTATCAGTGCAGTAATGAATCAGGATGATACAGAGTCATATGTATCAGTGCAGTAATGAATCAGGATGATACAGAGTCATGTGTATCAGTGCAGTAATGAATCAGGATGATACAGAGTCATGTGTATCAGTGCAGTAATGAATCAGGATGATACAGAGTCATGTGTATCAGTGCAGTAATGAATCAGGATGATACAGAGTCATGTGTATCAGTGCAGTAATGAATCAGGATGATACAGAGTCATGTGTATCAGTGCAGTAATGAATCAGGATGATACAGAGTCATGTGTATCAGTGCAGTAATGAATCAGGATGATACAGAGTCATATGTATCAGTGCAGTAATGAATCAGGATGATACAGAGTCATGTGTATCAGTGCAGTAATGAATCAGGATGATACAGAGTCATGTGTATCAGTGCAGTAATGAATCAGGATGATACAGAGTCATATGTATCAGTACAGTAATGAATCAGGTAACTACAGAGTCAAATGTATCAGTGCAGTACTGTATCAGGATTCATGTATAGCAGAACATTCGGTGAATCAGAATATGAAGGATTCGCGTGTATCAGCACAGTAACTGAATCAGTACATTACAGGGTCGTGCGTATAAAACACAGCCAGTGAATGCACTGCACAGCTGCTTCAGTCCTCAGAGACATGCAAGCATGTTCATCCCCCTCCTTTAGGACCGGGTCACATGATCAGAGCCAATGAACAGCTGAGTACTGCATGTACCTTACATAGAGATGGAGGGGGAGTGAAGCAGGAGGACAGATGCAGGAAGACAGTGGGATGGAGGCAGACAAAGATAGACGGCTATACATAGTTATTTGTGCGTTGGAGCAGAATTCATTTGGTGTTTGCAGCTAAATATGAACATTCAAACAATGGCATATTTTGTCATAGAATATAGAACAGGGTTGGAAACGTTACCAAAAAAAGCAGATTTTTTTTTTTTGTTTGTTTATTAAAAGCTTAGTTTGGGTACCCGCAGCGGTCACGGTAACGGCTAAAATCGTAAGAGTAAACACCAGCTCGCTACAGATCGCTGCAGGAGCAGGGGAGGCTCTGAGGCAGCTGTAGCGAGCGGTGTACAGAATGTTCCGGGGGCCGCTCGGGCCAAACCTCCGACACAGCCTGACAGCCAGAAAGAAGCGCCGTGACCCATCCACCGGCAGCAAGCTACACGAGTACCTTTTTAGGGGGAACAACCTTTCACATCGTGTAATTTCAATTTAAGTGTCACAGAAACTCTATTTTAGAACCTCAGTACTTTAGAGCCCCGTACTTCCTGACTGGAATACACATAAAACAGAGACGTTCAACTAAGAACCCAGTCAGAACGCATCCATATCACCATTCGCAAGGCACTTTTTGAAGATTTTTAAAAAAAGACACAGACTATATAAATATTATATGAAGTTCATACTCTTTATTCCACTGGCATGAGGTGGTTGTGCGTGATATTCTCTCACAGAGAGACTGAAATGGTAAGGTTCTGCCCCCTTGTTTGTACACCGTTTCAATCCCACAATGCCCTGTTGAGTCTTGGGTAAATACATAGACCTGGGACAAGAGAAGGTCAGTTAATTTGTCAACAGCACAGAGATTAAGGTCAGTTTTGAATTCAATGAAATATTGTAAGACATTATCTAAATTCAGCAGATAGACAGATCCGAATGTTGCTAAATGCTGCGGTTAGAAACATTATGGGCGAAAAAATAAAAAGGGCCTTGAGATTATTTTTTATTAAGAGCTTTGAGATTACGGTACAATACGGGAGCCGATGTTAGCCATTATATTTCATAATCTTTGTCAATCTCCATTAAAGCAGCCGTCCGCACAGGCCTGCATTTACACTGGGAGACGGGGCCCGAAACACAATTCCGTTCTGCCGAAGATGTTTATGCAGCGAATTTTAATAGGGCTTTAACGATCGCTGTGGGTGACTGTATGCTGATGCTCTTTTAGCTAAAGTTTCTGAGCGGGGCAGGCATGAAATCTCAGTCTGACGGACAGGGGCCCTGAAATACACCTCTCCTTCCTCTGAAAATCAACCTCGTTTCCCTCCTTTTCGCATAGAAAGACACCCCCTTTCTTTGGGGGAATGTTAGAGTTTTGAATGCAGGCAGTATTTGAGGGAAGGAGTATTAGCTGTCATGAGAATACTGCGGGGGACGTTCTGTTTGCACAAACAGCACTGAACGCTAACAAGCTACCCGCGGCACGATCACGGGGGGACTTATCAGACACCCACGCCCCCACCCCACCCCCACCACCCCCCAGCCCAAATGACGTCTGTGATTTGAGGCATGGGGGCAGTAGGATATGTGATGGTTGACTGACAGTGACACAGCGAAGCAGTGATGTTCAGTTGACAGTGTTAAAACGCAGCACTCGGTGTCTCAGGAGAAAACAGAGCTGTGTGACTCACTGTGCTCTCCCACCCACAGCCACCCAGCCTCTGCTGCTGATGCTGCTGCATGCTGAAAGCCCGTTCTCAAGGCCTGTCCACCGACAGCTTCCACCCCTCACAACCACAATGGCGTTTAGACAGAAAGAGCTAGAGCACCACCCACCCCCCACCCACGACCCCACCCCCAACTCCTCCCCCAATCACAAGGGCCCAATCCAAACCAGACATGCAACTTGATTTTCCCTGAGGGATTAAAATCGGACCAGGGCACACTCACAGACTCTATTTTACCCAGCACATTGGTGGTACCTCCATTATCGTCTCCCGTTTCGAGACCACACATCCTCCCAACCCGATAACAACCGACTCTGCGGCGCGCGAGTAGGCCGATATAGATTTCCAGCGAGGCGCAGACCTCTCAGTACATGTAATATACTGATAAGAAGAGAGATGATGCACAAAAACCAAAAAAACAAAAAAAGAAAAACAGAGGAGCTGGCACTCGCGCCCAAATGCAAATGGGAGAGAGCGTGTTAGTGGAACCAAGAGAACAGGATGTACATTGTAAGCGTTTGGAAATGATTTGAGCAGAAACATGACATGCCCACCCCTTCAGGGCCTTTATGTGTTAGTGAATACAGGCAGGAAGTAAAGCTTTGTGTTTCAGAGCCCACAGAAACACGGTCATTATTAAAGGCCCCTGAAAAACACCCACGGGTCTCCACAATATAAGCCTGTTTGGAAAGTGGTTCATGAACAAGATATTAAAAAATAAACATATAAATCTTAAATGTGATAAAAGGACTGGGATGTTGTCAATGCTAATGGCTAATGTGCGACTGGTAAAAAAAAGTACATTTTAAAGTCAACTCTTTAGTATTTAAGTTGCTAAAACAACAAGAGATGTAATAGATTTTGAAAGAGGTCAAATTGCAGTTGAAATTAAGCCACATAAACAGCAACATTATCTACTGTGACAAGGGAAACAGTGATAACATCATTATGGCATATACAAAACTAAAACCGCATCAGGAAAGAGAAATGGTGGTTGTGAATCCAAGCATGCCGAAAAAGACAGACAATTGAAAGTGTTGCTAAAAACAACATTCTCAAAAATAACCACTGAACTGAAACCACACAACAAAAACCATCATAAGCTGTTCCTACATCGTTTTTCCTCCATTTTTATTGGGTTTACCTTTGGAGAAAACTAAAGGTAACTTTCCATCCACATTGCCTGTTCACAGCAGTTACCATCAGCATAGCGTTTGAGCTATTGTCTGGGCAGCCATCTTGTGGAAGTCATTGGATCCAGTTACTGAGAATGATGGGATTATGGCCAGGAAATACAAAGCCATTTAAGGTGACCACTGTGTCCTGAAGATGTTCCCAAACTTTAAAAAATTAAAACACCCACATATGCACTACTAAAAGGAATCAAGAGTGCCATGAACATCAAGATGACACCGAACACCTTCAACAACCTCACCGGTCACCAAATCTAAACATTATTTAACATCTGTGGGAAATTCTGGAACGCAGGAACACAGTGTGGACTCTTGCAGTGTGGACTCTCACATCTCTATCATTTCTTAAAAACCTGGAGAGTTTTCTTCTTGAAGAATGGCTCGATTTCTCACTAGCAACCGTTCAAAACTTGTATAACAGCACTCGAAGAAGGAATGAAGCTGACTTAAAGACAAAGAGTGGCCCAGCTCCTTATTATTTCATAAACTAGCTACTAAATATCAAGCACACATACACTGGATATTACAAACAGCAACACTGCTGAGGTTTTCTCAAATGATAGTGTCAAGTGTGCATCAAGAACGGTCCAAAATGGTCTAACACAGTCTGTTGAAGAAAGAGGGTGATGAATCTGTTGAAGAACGGACAGGCTACAGTCAGTCAACTGGGAGCTCAGTGCAACAGTGGTGCCGAAAGAGCACGCCGTAACATGGGCTATCGGCAACTGACAACCTAACCGAGTTTCACTTCCGTCAGCAAAAAGAACAAGGCGCTGTGTTTGCATTAGGCTAAGGAACAAAAACACTGGGAAACAGAGGACTGTAAAAAGCTCCTCTCTCTCAGATACCCAATATCATCCACTGATATCGTCAATCCTGCGGCTGAAGAAACCAGCTAAGCTACGAGCACTAGCATTAGCGACTTCTCTTCTTAACTATCTGGCTAGTATGCACCCTAGCTGCCTAGCCAATCATTTGCATCATATAGATTTCATCTTCAGGTGAAATACCTTTTGCTATCCAGCTTGTTAGTTTGTCCAAATAACATTCTTCGCTAACAGTACCTAGACATGTCTCTTTGTCCAAAGCAAGATTGTATTTAGCATTTTCATGGACAGCGTGACAATGTTTCGGTTTAAAGCTTGCTGTTCATCAGTGTTTGAAATTAATAAGCCATAACTGATTTTTGAAATTAATAAGGCATGAACCTGGAAGCAGACAAATGATTTCAAATTACCAAGGCTCTACTGTATATATGTTGCCACAAATTTAAATGTGATGTGACACATTTGCTCAACCTCATTTCTGAATGAAGACTGACGCAAAAGGCACTGTACACAGCAAAAGCACTATGCAAACACATGGCTTACACGAGCCCTAATTAACCATTTCATCCAAACCTAGATGAGCCGAGGCTATCGGAACAGCTCTGTTCCACTATCCCTGTGATTATGTATTCTTATTTTTGTGTTTGAAACCGAGAGCCCCCATTGGCTCAACACACAGGAAGTTGAGCCTTGTTATGTATGCTGCCTTCTGTGTGGGCCTGCTTTCTCTGTCTGTGCATGAAGTGGCATTCACATAGACTATGGCATAAACTCAGGCAAAATTATTGTAGATATCAAAACAGGAAGGTAGAAAAACGACACAACACAACACGTCTAATGCAAGGTGAAACATTCAGAGTCGTATTTGCAATACAGTTTATTTAATATTGCTGTTCATTAATTTTGATCATTGACCGTGATGATTGTAACAGAATGGAAATATCATTAAAATAACAATACTCGGGTTTTCATTATTTACCATGTTTTTCAAAGGAGGTCATCTACCAATATGATGTTTAGATACATCATGATTGTAGACTGCAAAAGTAACTCTCATTGACAACTACTACTAACACCATGGTAGATGGAATATTCTGGAGGCCCTGATGGAATTTTGCGGTCATACTCTCCCTGAAAACAATGTCATCCTGTTTGGCGTCCGTGTCCAGTCATGTGAAGGCAGCGTTAGACCGTGCTCCGCGGATCAGGGCTACCCTCGCTGTGAATTAGCCTGCCGTCGCCACGGTTTTCATCATGGCCCTCTCCGCGACTTTGGCTTCCCTTCCCTTTTTTTTTTTTTTTACGTCCGACTGTGAGATTGGCTGCCCTCTTCTCCGCTGGGTTAAGGTGATGGCCACGACACCTGACTTTGCCATCTCTTTCCAAGCAAAAACACGGGAGGCTTTCGCGGCTCTCCAGTCCAGATGGCCAGCCCTGCTGTAACTGGACCAGTGGGCTAAGCCAACATTATAGCAGCTTAAAGCACTTTAATCCCTACCCCCCACCCCCACACATCCCTCCTGCGAGTTCAGTCTACAGAGATGCCAACAATCAAGAGGACCAGCGGCTGCAGCATGCACCATGGGGACCATTTGCAAGATGGCCGTCAGTACACTATACCCTACATCTAACATTCATTAAAAAACACATATATAAAAATGTATTTGTTTGTATGTGTGTATGAGTGATCTGCAGTCACCTGCTCAATTAACTTTCCATCTATTTCCCCAGTTCTGCCAAGCACATCACATCAGCACTCCGCAAAATATGGCCCCGGTTTGAGAAATCCTCTTGAGACTTTTTTATCCTGTGCCATGGTAATCGCTGCACAATAAGGTCCCATTATTTCTTGCATCGACTTCATTATTTATCGCACGCCCTTACAGTGCAGAGACAGGCAAGCCCCGAACCTGGGGAGAGGAGCCATAGGCTCAATGTCATATAAATCAATACACACACACACACACACGTGGAAATACAGGCAAACACACATGCCTGCACACATGTGGCATGCATGCAAGGATATGAATACATATGGAAATACCCACTAACTCACACATACAACTGTAAACACCCACAACCACATGAGTGCACATGTCTCTCTGGATAAAACTGTCAGACACATAAATGAATAAATCAATAAATATAGCATTACCCGATAAAAGCAAATCCCAGTAAATAATATACAGTCCAGTTCTGAATACGAGCAAACCAGTCCTGCTGCTTAGCAGTAGTCTTACTTTATTATGTACCAGCCTCATTCACTTTAGCCTAAGCTTTTCACCTGGTGGATATATGCACTGAAACCACTGTGTTGCTCAACATGGTTAAAGTCTTCCTGTACCCAGCCTGTAATAAAGAGATCTGTGAAACCGTGAGTCCAGTGCCATGTGGGGTAGTTACCGTGCCACGTGGCGATGCCAGGATCTGCAGGCCATCATCGGCGAGCGCCAGCAGCTGGCAGGAAATTCCCCGCGACCCGGTGTCACACCGATCGGACAAGCCCGCCCTCCCAAGACTCTGGCGCGAGCCTCGTCCGGCCCAGACATCTTCAACCCCCCCATCCCCAACCCCTCCCCCCTCCCCACCCAGAAGTGCCCCACACACTGCTAAGAGTGCCTTTAAAGAGCTCTGCTGGCTTTGACAGCAGACTGGCAAACAGCTTTATGCTTTTATTAATCATTACTCTGTCACGAGTCTCATTTATTTTGTCGTTATAAAACAGCTTCTGGACATGGAAGCGATTTCACCTGGGATGCATTTTTTTCCCATCTGGATAAACTTGTTATAGGGAGGGGGTTATTTATGGGTCAGGTGCGGCCGTGAGTCAGATGTTGTCACGTTTAGGATGTATATGTGACTCAGACGTGGACGTGGGTTGAAAGGTTTGGGTACAGGTTGCAGACTGTTGTAGGCTAGTACATGAGATGTGTATTGCATTGTGAAGGACAAATGCGCATAGTGAAAAACACAAAGACAAAAACACAGATGGAGACACACTGTGAGGATTACCTCCTGCGAAAGGTACACAGATGTACTAGTAACACACTGAGACAGCCAGGCATACCAATTCACACTCAACAACAGACAAACACATATAAACGTCTATACAATGGAGCTCATTCAACAAACATCTACACACATGTAAATTTACATGTTTTTTTCTCAAACCAATACAAAGCTAATATTTAGGATGAGACATGGATATTCTTCCATTTTACCATTTCCAACAAGAATTCTATTATTATTAAATTCTATTTCATTCTCAATTTTTTGAGAAAAATCTGGTGTACATTTACACCTGAAAATGCCCAATACATATAGACTAGTTTGAAGGGACTACATTGATGCATACTGTCAGCACCTGTATCCTTCCTCCAGCATCCATACAGACAGCCAGCTCAAAAGTACAGCTGGCGCAGTTCATACAAGCACTGGAGTTAATAGCATGGCTATCGATCTTAAAATCACTTCAGGTAAAAACTCACCTTTAAACTTCCTGTCCTAGTTTACACCCTCCCAGTTTTCAAATGAGCCAGTTTCTGTGGGTTTTCTAACCCCCCCCCGTGTCGATCTTGGAAGACTCCACAGGAAATGTAGATTCGACAGGAAGCAAACCAGGAGCAGAGAGTTTGATCGCTCCGCTGAAGGGCCCCGCTTTTACAGAACTCCACAAGATTAAGCACAGAATGCACCCTTATCAAGCGCATCAGGAAACCCGACCAGCACCTCTTCATAATCCCCGTGAGCCATTTTTCACGAAGCAGCCTTGATAAAAGCTACGCCATGCTACGCCACGCTACACCACAGTCTCAGGGCTCATCACGCCACGGGATGTCACACACTTCCGCTGACTTTGCCGAGCGTAAATACAGACGTGGTCACATCAACACGAAAGTATTCATCTTGTCATTTTCATAATTTTTATAACCACATCTCTACGCAATTGCACTTGTTAAATGATGTGGTACCACTTAGGTCATGCACACACACAAACACACACTCAAACGCACAGTACATTTCTAACTCAACCAGAGAGCGGGACACTAGGCTCAGGGCCCAAAGCTTTCCATTGGCTTTGACCTCAGGTCACCCCTGTGACATGTGACTGACCCTGACACTCTACAGTGTCCCTGCATTCTCTCGCAGAGACAGTAAGAGAGAACGAGAGCGAGAGAGACAGGGTTTGTTTTCCTCTCCCGACCCCCACAGTTTAGCGGCGTATTTGTTTGCTGTCTGCTGTTATTTGTCACCTTCGCTGAAAACTGAAAATGAGATAGAGTTGGAGAGAGGGCGAGCGCGAAAGAGAGTGAGACAAAATGAGGCGGGAGGGAGGCAGAAAGAGAGGCTCAATTTCAGATAAACATGTAGGAATGTCACTTTGTCGTGATACTGAGGACCTATGAAAGATCACGTAGCATAAAAACGGCACCAGGTCGTGCCCCTGTACCCCATATCTAACTAGCATCATCCATCCTCACATGCAAACATTATTATACACTGTAACGTCCTCTTTGTAGCTAAACCAGGCCCAGTGTTTTCTTCTGTGCTGTCTGTTTTTCCCGGTTGGTTTGAGTTGGTGACAGGCTCAGATAAACAACTCTGCCTACCTGTTATGGAAATGATGTATGGTGATATTTTTATCCTGTTATGGATATGATGTCGTGTGACATTTTTAGCATATTACAGTATCAAAGATGTACTGTTGTACAAAACAATGGTCCTGGATACAAACCTAATTTTACATGAAACAAATGAACGGTGCAGAAAGCCGCAACAGAACAACAACACACAAACCCTGTGTAAGCTCTAGCACAGCCATATCATACAGAGAAACATAAACTGGTACCATATGCACATATTTTTGTGTAGTGTTTTCAATCCTTCCCATTTTCTCAGTCATAACCTCGCTTTCAGTTTCTTCTCCTTTCTCACCTCTGTATTTTGCTCTTGAAACTGCAGGTACCTCATGACTGTAGGTAGTCGACTCTTGAATGTTTTTTCTTTTGTTTTACTTTCTACATTTTCTTCTGACACTGTGTATATTGTGTGTGTAGTATTTATTTTATTTTGAAACAGTTTTAGTTAATGCATAACAGGATATGTTTCCCTGAGATTTTCATATTTTTATAGAAAACCATGATTTTCAACCTTTTCATATTTACTGCCAGGGCCCGTATATGACAATACTGCTCCAGCATATCCCCCTTCTACTGAAACCTGAGGATAACAGTCTCTTTTTCTCACTCTCTGTTGCACTTACAATAGTGTGGAATTAAATCAGGACACATAAAATACAGGTATGAGCTAGGTTTAAACTAGATATGGACTGAGTTTGATTCAGGTATGGGCTGAAATTAGGATGGTTAGCAGTGGGTTTGCATCAAAAGCAAAAAAGGATATCAAATATCCTACTTTCATGAAAGGCCCCCAACAATTCCAAACACAGACAAGGACTTTTACTTCACAATATTCACTCGGTATGATTGCAGTTGATAAATAATAATGAAAACAAAGTGCACTTAGATTCTGACAGCTGTCTGCGAATATGACAAAATGTGTGAATTAATCTGAAAGGGTTTTTTTAAGTACATATTTGTTGTTTTCTTTCACCATTGAGCTGAGTTTACTTCTGAAGATTTATCCTCACATCTATTTCTGTTGCATTCATACTCCCAACACATTGCAAATATAACCACAAGCATCTCATTCGCGACAGTGAAGTTTAATGGGTAGGGGTTGCAAGTTTGTTTCCCAGAAGAGGCACTGTCACTGTACCCTTGAGTAATGCATCCAGCTGCTAAAATAGACTGCATGTAGAAGTGTGAGTGATCTGTTTAAAAGCATCTGCTAAATTCCATTGTGTAAATCTGCTGTAGAAACAGTGACCATGCTTTTGAGAGTGTCCCACTACACCCCACTGTGCCAAAGGAACAAAGTCCAATATCCACTGAGATTTTTAGTCTCCCAAATCTGGTCGCTACCAGGATTCAATATGGATTTCTGGGCACACTGTTGCACTAAGAAAAACTGTCACAGTTATATGCCAACTAGAAGCCCCTTTGAATTCAATATTACAGGGGCGTGTTGATGAATATTGCCGGAATGGTGCATTTATCATATTAGAGGAGTGCTGTATTAATCAGTACTGTACGAGTAACTGTGTTAGTATTACATGGAAACTGTGTTAATTAGCCTAATAGCATGGACATGGAGTTAATCAATATAGCAGAAGCACAGTGTTAGTCAATTTTAAAGGGGCTCTGTATACATCAAATAAAGCCCAGACTGAAGCTTCCAACTTTGCTGACAAAATCCCATGAGTGAGTTGTTCCCCAGCATGCATTAGATATGCTAATAGCTCTCCTCCCTGTCAGCGAAGCAGCACATTATCTCCCACAGCTACAGAAGGGTGCGACGGGGGGCGTGGTAGGGAGGGGAGAGGCGGGGCATGTTCTCATGAAGAATCGCCACCCTCTTGGGCCAAGATACCGTGGCTGCCGTTTGTTATTGTTCTTCGATGGCACGGCACTTTCTAGATGCAGATGCTCGATTAAGATAATGCCGCTTGGTTCACAAACACAACAGCTGAATTCGGAGAGGTGAAACTTAGCCATCAGCAAGGCAGGAACATGACCATTTGTGAAAGAAATTGCGTTTAGAGTTTCTGACAACCAGTGAGATTGATATTTCCCACAATCCTGTTCATGAAATGGTTTCAGAAGCTGCGCTAAAAAAAAACAACCGCTCTTAGAGGTTGGGAAGTTTTGCGGAACAGCTTTCATGTCAGCAAACGCTTTCTTGAGAATGATGTAAAATGAAGCAATAGTGAAAGTCTAAGCAGAGCAGAGTTAAACACTACGTCCAGTGAGATACAGTATACTTTTGGGTGACAGGTTTAAAACCAGTGAGAGGACACAATAAAACTTCCTCAACTAGGAGTACTTCTTAATTCCACATGGATAGATCTTAATCTGAACGAACAGATGAGATGTACAGATGTGTCCCTCTTTGACCACCATACAGCAGAGCTCCAATTAAACTTGCCTCCTTCCGATTCAGCGGTATGGGATGGAACTACAGGTCAGATGATCCTCGCCAATCCGACCTCCGACCCCCAACGCCACCCCCATACGGGAGGATCACGTGACTTCCACCTGACTCTGTGGCCTGGATAACGTTTCTTGAATCCCAAACGCAAGAAAAAAAATCTGGTTTGTACAAAAGAGGCTGAACTTCACATGAACCGTACTCTTTCGGCCTACCGATTACGAAAAGGAAAACAATCGGAGAACTGTAATTCCAGGAGATTGTGCTGACGAGGATCCCCACAGCTGCAGCTTGCTTCACCACACGGGAAAGCAGGGAGCCCACACTGTCTCCCACATGTGAAGCCCGGGTCCCTTCTCAACACTCTTCCTCAGAACACCGGAGTGAAGTGACTGACGTAACATTTGTATTCATGAAGAAAATTTCCTTGCTCCACCAGCTGCCTATAAATAAATGCACTACATGAAGTGATACATTGTCTTGTTCCTGTATTTGAGTTGTACTACAAATAGCTTGGAGATAAAGGTGTTAGAATGACATTTCAAAAATATATACACACATATTGGTTGTTTGGCACCTGGTGCTACTTGGGGACATTGTGAAAACAGCTACTACTTAACCTAACTGTCAACATTTTTCATATAAATAATTTGAAAGTGAGACCCTTCCAATACAAGCCCCCTGCTTCTGAGGTAAATCCATGAAAATAAACGGTGCGCACAGCTCCAGGAAAAGCTTATGAGAGGAAGTACATTAAGCATGAGGATTTAACACGTGCCTGAAATATTTATACCTTCTACACCTCACACCACATTTCCATCAGGACCGGGCTAAAAACCAGGTCAAAGGAGCCGCCAGTCATCGGGAACGCGGGAGAGAGGAAGGACGGAGGGCCGAAGGGAGGGAGAGAGAGAGAGAGAGATTGAAATTTTAATTGGCGCAAACGTTAAAATTAAGAGGAAGAAAAGACAGGAGGGGAAACTTGATGCTGGCAAGTGCCAAAACCTTAATTAATTATTGGCTCTTAAAATGGCTTTTGTTTGAGTTTAAGATGAATGAAGCAGAACATTGTGAGGCACACCCAACAGGAGAAAAATCAAAAATAGCGCATGAGTTGATGTTCAGAGGAATATCAGGCCTAGGCCATGGCCCTGCCCTGGGGAATACTGCAGATATAGCATAGCTTTGTTCAGCAGGATGTCAAAGATAGAGCATGGCATTGCTAAACATGAGAGCTTTTTCTCTATGGGACACACGTCAAGAACAAAACTGTGCTAGTTCATGAAACAAATGGAACACTGGAAACAAATGAAGAGTTAAAAGAAAAGTGAAATGGACAGCAGCGTGGTTAAAATGAAAGATTAATAAAAAAGGATGTGCTACACTATTGATAAGGACATTCATAAACACATGATGGACATGAAACAAAGCAGTAACAAAAAAATGTTAATCTGACAGAGTTAAGCCAAATTAACTCATTGACCCTGAAAGCCACTCTTAATCACTCTCACTGAGCCAGCTCTGAGCATTGACGGGTTTTAGGGGGAAAAATCTCCAGCAAACACATACACACACAGGCCCTGCTGCAAGTTGGGAAGCCAGAGGACGCTGTGACAAACAGCAGCCAGCAGGGACTGCGTTTTACAGGGAGCGGCGGCCGGTGCACGCGAGGTGACGCTCACAGACGGAACGAATCCGTGGCACGTGAAGGGAAGGGAAGCGGAGCGCGATCGCACAGATGAAAGAGGAAGCAAAGTCACAGCTTCCCCCTGGGACCCTGTCAATCAAGGCCTGCACTTCGGTTTAATTTCCAAGGCTCCCGACGTAACGCGCACCACGGGCCGCGCTAGTCACATCAAACGAATCCAAGAGGGCCCTTTTTAACATTCTGAGTGAATTTGTGCAGTCTTTACGGCAAACCGACTGATTGTGAGAGCTACACTGAGAGAAAACCACTGGTGAGAGGGATGTTATAAGCTCTAATATGACTGGTTGTCTATAGTTCACTGATTTATCAGTGGCATTGAATCACAGAAACAGCCAGAATTCCATACATGACCAAAAGGATCCGGTGCTGTCCCTAAGGGACATAGACAGGACTCAAGTAACCAAGAAAGCACTTCAGCACCATGGACAGGACTACAGCAAAACAGAAAGCACTTCAGCACCATGGACAGGACTCCAGCAACATAGAAAGCACTTCAGCACCATGGACAGCACTTCATCGCTTTAGACCTTGGGCAGCACTTCAGAACCATGGACAGCTCCAATCCACAGATGGCAATTAGCCTTTGGAAACCATGGACACGTTTTATTTTCTGCCGTTTAGGCAAGTCTTCAGTCTCCACTAGAAAGAAATCTCCCATCAGCAAAAATCTATGTTTGGAGAGATGAACGCACTGTGCCGGGGTTTTAATCTGATCAAAAGAGACGGTCCCTACAGCCCACATTTACTCTTCATTATATTTGCTCTTGGTTATTATTTGGTGCATATTATCAGCCTGGATATTTCTTGCAAACAATTAATTCTGAGCTGTGTATTATTTTACAGACATTATTATTATTACGGCAGTCAAGCGAGATTAATGATTAAAACCCACGACCATTCGATGCCACTCAGTGACACGCACATTCGTTATTTCAGAAAAGTCCCAAAAGGTAAAGCTATTACACTAATCATTCCCGTAACCATAATGCACAACAAACGCCGTTATCAGACTGCAGCTAACGCCGTCGCAAGGGAACCGATATTTCATAATGGATTCAATGAGATGTGCTGTGTTCCACTGGCAAGCCTCCCCCATGAGCTTTCCAGTCCTGGATCCCTGCTGGCCCTTAGCTCTGTGTATTACCGCCGCTCATTTCCCCCTCCCTAATGCCACAATGAATATTCAAGCAATATTAATATTGGCGTTCACATGGGCAAAAGCACCACGCTAATCATGTTTTTGAAGTGTGTAAAAGCAAAAGGGTCTGCATGTTAAACCGCTGTTTCTTGCCGTTTCTCATGGTTGAAAGTTAAAATGCCTTCCCCGGGGGGAAAACAGGGAGAGGAGAGAGGAGAAGAGGGAGAGGGAGAGACGGATGGATAGAAAGACAGAGAGAGGAGATCTGTGCCGACTTCCACACCACCTCCATTGTACAGGGGACGGGACATTAGACCCTGACTCACTGCGACCGTTAAAATATTCCTTGGCCCCTTAATTGGGAGCTTCTGGGGTTTTCCCCTGTCACCTGGCCAAGTCCCCATCCCCGCTCTCTCTGTCCGGCCTCCTCATCATCCCCCAGTTTAACTGAGCAATAAAAACCCAGAGCTCATTGTGTACATATGAAATCAGTCTGGAGGGGGAGGGGGGCGGGCTTGCGCGCCACATGAGAATCACCATTCATCAAGGTCCTTGAAATGGAAAGATACTCACTATATGCATAGCAATTTATCACCGCACACTTCATGGGGGGTTTCTAGAATATGCTCATCTCTGTGGTAGATTATCTCTGCGTTAACACAAAATCCAGCATGCTTGCTGCTCTAAACCGCGTTCCCACTGAAGAGCAGTCCCATTTCATGCCACTGCCAAATGCACAGAAGGTGACAAATCCCACACAGATCACTGAAAGGTGTGATATAAACAGACTCTATCCCTTCATTGTTTTATGCACTGAATTCCATCCTATACACGGCTAGTCTTCTGTGGCCTAAGACAAGTATCCATTGTTTGAATTAGGACCTCGCTGTAAGCTTTTGGACCTTTGGGTGTCCCAGCACAGTCCATGCCACCTTCATGACAAACAGAGATTCAAACTACCAGCGCAACAAAAGAAGGATTATTTCCTTATTAGCTGTTTGACAGTCTTATCAAGAGTAATTAATGAAGACTAATATGGAAGGACAGCACGTGGTCTGGCTTGGCATCCATGCAAAATACAATCACATCAGAGCTGGTCACACTAGAATGTAGGATGGACGCACATACAAGCGACTGTTTAATTGTATTCCAATATTAGCATGACATATATTGATGAAAATATAAAGAGGAAAATATAGGTGCAGCAGTGCTGTGGACATGTTTTTTTTTCATTAAAAAGAGGAACTTTAAAACACAACACAATAACTGTAGGTCAGGACCATTCAGATATGCATGCACTGGACACTTTGCTCTTCTGTGTATAAATAAACCCGGCATTTGAAAACAGGCAAGATGTCAACCATTCTGCATCCTCCGTATTCCCCTACGGTTATTAAAATGCAAACAAATTCATCTCATACCGCAGCTACCCGGGGAGAGCAGCGGTTAGAATCCAACCGCCTGATCTTTGACACCACATCTCCGGATGTGCCACAGCACGGCTAAAAAGCTCTGCTTCACAGGGCCGTGCGAACCTGTCCGCTGGTATGGTCATCTTCTCACCACATGCGCTGCGAGAACGTAACGGTTCCCTGTGCTACAGCTGGCCACATTCTTCAGCCACTGTTCACTCAGCTGACAGGCCTACACTATGCCAGATCTACGTAGCATCTAAGCCCACCATAACTTATGTAAGGGATAATGCACGATGAAGTGTCCGGTTATACAAAATTATATTACGATGCAGAGATGAAAAACACCATGAGGCATTAGCTAAAGTACGATAATTTTGCACAACTGAGCGCTAGGGAGAGCATTATCCCTAACCACTTTGGCGAAGATAAAAAGATTCATTTGACACCATCCATAGCACTGGAAGTGAATGTTTCAAAAGACAGATTACTCATGGGACGGAAACTTGTTAAGTCACAGATTTACTGGTTTTGATTGCAAAGTCAATACAGTCCCTCCGTCGGTATGTTGCTAATGCTAGCTGAATTACCATGATATCTTACATTTTCAAACTTACAAAGTAGCCTACTGCACCACCAACCTCAAAACTATTGAAGAAGATGTTGTAACTGAGACATGTTCTTAGTAGGTACTCTTACTATACACAGATTTACTGCAATTGTGAAGCCTACATTGCAGCCGATCCAACATATTCCCCTGTTAACATGCTGCTAATGCCACGGATGAGCTAATTCAGTAAAGCAATACATGCAATTAGCTAAAAAGTCAAAGTATTCACTTGGAAAGGTGATTAAACATCATTGCTGGAACTACTGCACAACTGCCCTGTCATCCAAATAGAATCTAAACCAACTAGCCAATCAAAGTCAAGAATTCAGCCAATCCATGGTATAAAAGAAGTTAAATCATGGAATTAATAAATACTTGATTGTGATTGGTCAAGAGGGAACTGTTTATTTACCTGTAACCACACAAGGAAACAGTGAAATGGATGGTTATCAAACAGCCTTATTCCAGCTAAATTGCCCTCATTACCATTGGAAATTAATACATAAGTTTTTCAGTATTTCGTTTGGAATAGACATTGGATGCACAACTGAAAATAATGTGTATAATAGTTTAATAGTATAGCATGGCAAAAATTATGTTTATTTGTGTTTGAGGATATACTTACTTCTGTTGATGCATCCATTATAAAAGTGGAATAAAACAATGTGGGCTGTGTAGCTGTATGGAAATAAGCCACAACATTAGCTACCCTAAAGTATTTTATTTTCGTTCAATTGCACAGCCCGGAGTGGTTCATTTCTTACATATTAGGCATGCTCAACTGATTTCAAATGATTTTTTAAAATGCCCTTGGGCTGAAGCTGAAGCAAGAATACAGCAAGACCGGCTACTCTGGCAATCACCTTAACGCAACCTATCCCCAGACCGGACCAAGTAAGGCAAATCCCACTGCTAACACCAATGTCAGAAGTTGAGCCAAGGTGGATCCACATCCAAACTTGCACAACTGCAGTGAGGGCTATTACTAGATAGGTTGCACTAGCTTGACAAGTAAAGGGAAAAACCACACCCTGCTGTTAGTTTCATATTAAGATACATAACATTTTCCTGCCCACTAATCCCTTTTATTCAGATCTTCAAAGGGTGACGATGATCTTTAATTCATTAAAAGCTGTGCAAATGATGACCGGGGCATTGATATTCTGGTAAATTCCTGGTTTTCTCTGAAAGGTTACAAAATTTTGAAAACACATGTCTTCTATAAGGTACCTCTGTAAAGGCAACCTTTTTGTTTGAGTTTTGGTAGTTTATCGTAAAGTTTTTTTCCAGAATCTGGAGACGCTGAGACGAATAAGCCCTGTATCCAGGCAGGTCAAAAGCAGCAAACAGGCCTGCACTGTGTTGGTAGATCTACCCGGTGACTACAATGCCTCGTCTAAACTGCTCTTGAACCAGCGAGGATGCATCACAGACTAAGTCTCGTCAGTACAACAGGAAAATCAACAGGCAGCAGGTGATTTACTATCGTAACAAAGGAGCATAAAGTCACTGCAATATGAATGTTTGAGCTGTGATGCGTCTGTGTCCGTATTGCCTAGTCTGTAAAACACTGCACCTGTTACTGAATGGTTTTTTCACTGCCCCCTGTCGGCCGTCATAATGAATTGCATTTCCCTCAGAAGCCGCTTTTCACATAAAGGCAGTCTGTTTACTTTATTCAACACCTTTAACAGATTGCCGGTTCGGCGTAATATCTAATGATAACAAGCAACGACAGAATTCGCTGAAAATCATTTGTTTTTGCCCCACGGAGAAAGACGTGTGGTCCATAAAGTTGCATTAACAAGCAAATATTACTCTGTGATAAACAATATCGGATTTAAACCTGCTCAAATAGCCTACTGCTTCATAAGATTAAAAAAATCCCGTTTGATATTGTGCCTCTGTCATTTCAGTCGTTCTAACAAAACTCGCAGCAAAACCACCAAGAAAAAAAAAACAAAAGATGGGTTATAATATCAGTACAATAAAACGGCGGAGCGTAGAATCGATATTTTCCAAATAACAGAGAAACTACTGAAATCAACACAATTAAATAGGTCAACCTTGTAAATTGCCCAGTTCTATGTTCTTTATTCAAATTCCGTCATAAATCAGGAATGTAAAATTCGCAAAAAAATATGAATTAATGCAATGCTGTACTTACCAACTCCGATTTTCTCTTCCTCTGTTGGTATCCACATGATCTTGGTAAAATTCCCAAGAATCCAAACCAGATTTATTCGTTTTCATGGAAAAAATATCAGCGAAAGTTGCATAAATCTTTCAGATCATTGGATACATTGAGCTATACATACGTCATGCTACATAAATAGAGTCAAACGGTCTCTATGATATCAAACAAAAATCAGGTTGTCTTGATTATTCCGTTTTAAGACATTTTCTCTTGAACCCCGCTGTTGTCTTTTTGCTGTCTTGCGACGTACACAACAGTCAGCTCTGTTTTCTGTAATCTCTGCCTCCCGACTGGCGTCCGGGAATCTTTCTCCCCCCCAACGCTGTTAGCGCGGCAGCATCGCCACCAGAACTAGAATGGTTTATTCATATCTCACGCTGGCCATTAACCCTTTCTCTCTAAATCGGATGACGGATTATAGCGTACTCCTGACAAATCCGGTCTGTCGAAATACAGCTTTGCTGCGAAATGAAAATACGTTATCCTTAGCCTGATGTCTGACAATACCAATGACTATGGTACCGTTTCAAGCAATAACTGTTGACGTCGCAGCTGCGCCATCTTCGCCGCCCGTTGTCACATGACGCATGTTGTCATCGCCGTGATGTAGACCTTCATCGGCAAGCAAATTGTGGTCTTTGAACTCGGAACTGAGGAGTTACAATCATCAATTGGTAGGCTACAGTAACAGACAACAGCAGCAAAATGTATGGGCTTATTATTTATTTTGCGTATTTTAAAATGTATACCTTTCAAACAATTGTTGAAGTAGTTGTTGAAGGCTAGTTTGTTTCAGCCACTCTTTTTTTTCAGGCTTAATTCGTGTAGGCTAGTTGTCATTATCATTGTGTAATTGTAAAATTGACGTTTCCGGTAACTTATCTGAATGATTCAATATACAGTCAAAAACTGCATATTTCAAATTCTTCAATGTCTCAGGTCATTTTCTCATCCATTGAGCCCTCCATCTGAAACTCGCTGAGATTACAAACGAAGTGACTAATGCATTATTACCACACTTATTTCATCTTCATATTTGCAGTGACTCAAAGGATAATAGGCGAATGTTATTTAGTTAAGACTGTGCTGCGCATCTAACTTTAAATGATTTATCACTCTCAGATTAAAGCAGTGGCACCACCGCGACCACAAGGTCGGAGTGTGCGCCTGAACCACAACACGACCACAACGACAGTGTAGTGTGTGCGCTTAAATCACAACGCCACCACGAAGACGGGGCATGCGCCGAGACCTCAACGTGCCCACGCTGTGTTATGAGCTGTATTTACACACTGGTATAGCTGAGGATCGTCCATGGTTCTTTGATTCTCAAAGATAATTTGCACAGAGCTGGAGTTGGCAGACTGTTGCACCCACGAGCTTAATATTAAACATTGAATACAAGTCTTGTAGCGATTCGCTAAGCATATATTGCGATATTGTGTTCTCAAGTGGTTGTCTAAAGGGCATGTCCACCTTGTTTCATTGATCTAAGGAATCAGGGAGATGTGTTCAAAATATGTGTTCCCTGAGCTTTATATGTTTATTACAGCCCAAATGTAGCTTGTTTGAGTCTTAAAGTAATGTGCAACGTGTGTTTCAGTCTTCTCGTAGACTTACTGCAGGAGCAACAGCTCATAGCTGCAGTATAGTTCCAATGACATCATCAGAAGTCGGGGGGAAGGGGTTAAGCGTTACAAATTCGTTTTTGGGCGCCCCTTTAAATCAGCAATAAGAATCATAAGGTATAAGTCCCCATTAACGCTCCACCTCCTCTCCCATGTATTCACACAAACATCGAAATGTAAAAAAAAAAACCTCCACATGCTGTATGTATATTGCAGACATAGCCTGACTGTAATCATGTTGGTGTGGTTTCTATGGCAACTCTGGATGAAAATCTTTTTTTTTTTTTTGCTTTATTTTTCCATTTTATGATTTTCTAGAAACGCCCACCAAGACTTCTGAGAAACTAAACAATCACTTAGAACATGAGGTAACCATGGTGACGGAAGAGCAACCTGCTGCAGCTTCTGCAGGTTGTCCCGATCCGACGGGCGCGCGTTGAAACAATACGGCTTTTGTACCGCTGACAAAGGGTACAAATATGCGTTCATTACATTCTGGTAAACTCTGCCAACAGCACTGCAATGCTACAATTACCGAGTACTGGAGGGGAGGGAGGGGGGAATTGGTGACGGTTAAAGAAAACTAGACTTGGTACTTGTTCATTCCACTCCCAGGAGATGGTGTGGTAGTAATCATGACAAAAGTACTTCAACTTTCACCTTAACTGCGCCGGTAAAAAGCGGCAGTATAAGTGAATATTTTGTCAAATGAAAGGCAGCCCATTAATAGTTTTCGGGACAGAATTCAATCCTGAACGAAATTGACATTCATTTAACTGAGACGCCCTTATCCAAAGTGACTCATACATCTTACATGTTTTATCGATTTACGCAGCTGGATGTTTACCAAAACAATTCAGGTTAAGTTCCTCAGTCAAAGAAACAACTGCGGCACCCCACGTGGGTATCGAATTGGAGACCCCCTGGTAGTAAAGCAAGTTGCTCAATATCAGTATCGCAGGGCAGCCATCAATGTTGGTAAATTAAATTAAAAAAATAAACACTGGTGGTCAACCATGGGATGCTTGAGGATTTTTTTTTTCCGTAAAGCTTTCAATTTCACCCTCTTCTACGATCCAAGAGCAGCAAAGATCAAAGCAAGCCCCCATCACAATTATTTCACAGATGGTAAAACAGCGCCTCCGGGGCAATCCTACAGGAACTGCAGCTCAGATTGCGTTCCACGTTCCTAGACAGGGGTTCTCAGCGCTGGTCTGGCGGGTTGCAGGGTATGTCCGTTCTCATTTCTGCTTCCTGTAATTGGCCAGTCAGGCCCACCTGGTGTCTTGGCACTAACCTGAAAGGTGATATTAAGGTGAAAACAAAATACGGAATACACAGCGGCCATGGTCGACAAGCATTCCTTTTAGGTTAAAGTCTAGTTTCTTTCCCAATGAAAACACATTTGAGTGGAATTATCGAGGGCTCACAAAACCAGAATTATATACGAGAAACTCTTTATTTTAAATTAATTCATAGTAAAATACTTCAGGTACATACATATGTTGACACTGGCTGCTTTTTTTAAATTATTAGAATTGAAAGGACAAATTTCAAAAGGCACGCTCTAAAAAGAAGAACATTTTAAGAAAAATATTTCCTGAAAAGCACAAGATTGAGAGGTCATCCATCCATTCTATCCCGATCACCTGTTAAAAGTGTGGAGTTTTATAGACAGCAGCTGCAATCAGGACATTAAGATTTCACACGAGGTATGCGCAGACCCTGCAACCAATTTTGCTCGATGCAGGCTGCTGATTGGCCGGGAGGCAAATTTGGGATTTAGACTCCAACCAAGCCATGTGAAGGTAGATAGGATTGTTCGCAGGAAGCTAAATTCTTCCCAAAATCATTTGCTACTCCATCCATCTGTATGGCCGGTTTGAGTTGTGAAAACAAAACCGGGCACTGAAATCTGACAAACCTTCAGTATTGTAAACGTCCCAAATGCTGCGATACTGACCACTAGTTTATCAACGCAACCTAAGTGGGAGGAAGTGAGATTTAATCAGTTTTCAGGGGAAAATGTATTAAGTGAATAAAACTTATTTTCAAGGGTAGATAAATAAAATAATGGAAAATGTACTGAATGAAGTGAAGATTTCATTTGTCCTGTATTTGAGCAAACCAACTTGCTGAAAACATTAGAGGCATTCTCTTAAACAAATGTACAGTCAGCTCAACTGCGCCACAGCCATTGAGAAAGGCCTTTGTCGTTCCACCAGAAGTAGTTTGTTGTTTTCCTACAACAGACTCAACAGTATCTCGGGGGCGCGTTAAAATCCGAACTGACACCTTCCCCAGTACTCCGGCCCCACGCGCACCTCCGAAACGCCTGATGCTGAACTCTCCAGCTGCGAATTGCATTCCGAGAACGAGGTGTGACGGTTGTCATGGTAACACGGATGAGTCAACCCTTTATTTTTTTCTTTCTTTAAATGAAAGAATGGAGATCATTACCTGATGCATTTTCTTTGTACAACAGCACTTTCCCCACTACACTTCAGTTAAATAGTTAAAATCCCTGAGGCCTGATGGCGGTTCGCAGTGGCTTTCATGACTGTGTTTCTGGAGGGGGGTTTGTCTGGGCAGCAGGTACAGAGAACAGGAGCTCTGTACCAGCTCAGTCAAATGACTATCCATACCAGGCAGGCATGGGACTGTGGACTGTTTCCCTCGCTAGCTCCCCAGGACCAGTAAAATACAGTACAGCGGGTGTCTTATCACAAGGCATAGTGCAGCAAATGTTCAGGTAGCGGTATCCCAGAATGCCTCTGTAGACTCTCTTTGAAGGACATGATAGCTGAATAACAATGGATCAGTACCCAACACCACCCTACACAGTACTCATAAAACCGTCCAGAACCTCCTGCCACTTCTTACAACAGCCAACAGTGAACCCACATCAGAGATGTAAATAGTGTTCAGACAAAAGGAAATAAAAAGAAACAAAACAAAATTATGTTATGGACTGTGATTTTACTCCCAAATTTTCATATAAAAATCTGAAAACGTCTATAAGAAATTCTATCATACTAATCTGATTTTCTTTAAGAATTTTTCATTTTGGTAATTTCTCCCAATAAACTGCAAGCACCTGTGTGTTGGTGTGATGTGGGGTGAGGTGTGTGTGCATGTATGTTGAGCTCCTGAGGTATGTATATGTAATGGGTGTGTGTAGTGTGTGTAGTATGCATGTGTGTAGTGTGCGTAGTGTGTGTGTGTGTGTGTGTGTGTCTGGAAGGGGACAGACCCCATTAGAGCCACCCCCTCCTCCCTTCCACACGGGCTGCCTTTTCGAGGTGTCTTTCTGCTGCGCCCCTCAAGACCGACCCAAACCGCCGTGTTTCCCCGGTAACCGCTGCAGATCTCCCCTCTCTCTCTCTCGCTCCGCTACAGCCTGTGGCTCTGCTGTCACTCCAGCTCTTTCGTTAGCGCTCGCCGCGTGACTTCCAGGACACCAACCTGGAGGGACTTCCACCGCAAACGTCACTCATTCAGAAACCGAATGATGTCATCCTCCAGATCTGAGCTGCTGGAGCTGTCTGCTAGCGAGTGAAAAAAGGACAGAAAAAAGTGAAGGAGAGAGACATGGACAGCACTGAAATGTTTCAAAAAGAAATATGCAGTTAGAAATACATTAATGCATAAATTTCCCCCCAAAAAAAATGTCCTGTCCTAAATTCTCACTATTCTTTTCCTTGCGATCTGCTCAGAGTCTTATTCCCTGACGGGACGTCCCAACTCAGAATGACCCAAATACAATTTCACCCTGTCTTCTTCTGGAACACCATTATATATTTAGCTTGGCTGACAGCAAGGTGACTTACAG
Organism: Albula goreensis; assembly: GCA_022829145.1. NCBI lineage: Eukaryota > Metazoa > Chordata > Actinopteri > Albuliformes > Albulidae > Albula > Albula goreensis. The sequence goes on from CM040752.1 coordinate 8,413,038, forward strand.
AGCTGGTGCGTTATCCAGCCTCGCAGCAGAAGTGTTTTAAACCCAGCCCAGGGTTAATGAGCACATGCCCTGTTCTGTCGGAATTACAGCGCCCAAAAATGGAGTGACACCGTCAAAAACGTCAACCTTGATTAACAAGCACCCTTCGCCCCCTTCCCCAATCCCAATTTTGTGAAATAGCTTCACCAGTGTGGTGTCGTTGCTCACCGTCATCCAGCAGAAGCTCCGCGTCTTCCTCGCTGTCGGAACCGTCATCGCCCTCGCCCTCCTCCCCGTCGTCCGCCAGCAGGCGGGCCAGCTCCTCGTCCTCGGAGGGCGTGAAGTCGTGTTCTCCGTCCTCCTCCCCCTCCTCCCGCCGTTGTCGTTCTCCATCTCCGTCAGCAGGTGGTCTGTGTCAAGCTCGTCCAGGTCTTCGTCGGAGTCGTCGTCCTGGTCCTCGTCCTCTTGTGCGGACCGGAGCAGAGTCACAGCGACGGACAGACAGACAGACAGGCACATTCACAACAATGGACGGATATATAGTCGGGCACACAGAGACACAGACAGAAATAGTGAGATAAGGCTCATCTTCAACACTGTATGACAAATGCTTTCAAAGATTTAGAGTCTGTTACAAGGACTGAAATATTACAGAGAGGGGGACAAGGTACTGCCCTTATACAGGAACACCACAGGTGCTGAATTGAGTTCATATGTATATATAATACTAAACAATAAATACACAAACACATCTATACACATAATTATCACATACAATAGAGCCTCAGATAAATAACCACATCCTGAACAGGGATCTTTAGCAGCCCTGACCACCACAAAGGCAGTAGGAAGCCGTGATCTTTCTCAATGCAATCAAAGCAGATCTGTGGTTTACGGCGCTGGTCTAAAGGACTGAAGATGAGGTGTAGAAGACAGGGGCAGCTAACCTGATCTTCCTCATCCTCTTCCTCCTCCTCAGCCAGCCGCTGCCTGCCCACCTCGTACAGCCGGCACACGGTATCCATGGCGATGGAGTCCTGGTTCTGCAGGCCAGAGAAGCACAGCCATTCCATTTAACAGACTTCTGTTCCAATGTTCAGTTAACACTGGGGATGATGTCTCTACTGTGGCTGATGTCATCGGCCACTACGAATGATGTCTCTACTAAGTTTGAGGCGCTCTGATTTGGTGGCTCATTAATATTAATGAAGCGAGGATGGCTACAGATGAAAGCTAGCAGTTGACATCTGGTAGCCTGCGAGAACACAGCATGTCACTGTGAGGATATAACTTAATTGTAACCTGGGTAACCCTGGTTGGCCTGCGCCCACTCAAACCCCCGATTAGACGAGGCCAGTTTCGTCCCACCATGACAGACTCCTACAAATATGTAGCGGGCGATGCAGCAAAGTCACCTTTCAGCTTTTACACCAGCCTGTGTCAACGGCCCCTTTAGTGATGGAACCAGTCAGGAGCTTAAAATGAAATAATCCTACTACATCATGAGGGTTTAACTGGAAGCTGCACTTAAAATGGCAGAATGATGCTTACCTCAATAACAGCTAAGTAGCAGTCTTTGGTGTCTGTACAGAGGTCAAAGATGTTCCTTTTTACATCGATTGTGGCTTTAAGAAAAAAAGTAAATATTTAGGTCAAGTACATTTCAAAATAATGAAATCTTAGCGATAAAAGATCAAATGGGGAGACAGTACTTACCTATTGGTTTGTAGTTGGTGGCGTCGAAAGTCCTGAAGGAGGAGCCGAAGGGACTCTTCATCTGCTGGTCCATCATGTCATCCTCATCATCAGCCTGGAGCATCGCTGGGGAGCGGCCAGAGACAGACGCATTAGGCCACGCCCCCCAAACCACACCTCTACACCATCACTGCCTGCCACAGCAGTCCTGAAGGTCCTGCTGGAGGTGCTAGGGGGCAAATCTGTCCTTCAAATGGAAGGGTGATCCAATCTCTCCAGCAAACGTGATTCTGTGTACATCCATTCTCTGCAGCAAACGTGGTGCCATATATAAGCTGTCCATAGACACAGTGTCCCAGTATGGGCTGAGATCAGGGGGTTGGGGTTGGGGTTAGGGTTGGGGTTGGGGTTTGGGTTGGGGTTGGGACCTGGGTCTGGGGGTTGGGATCGGGATTAGAACCAAAGAACATATGACCACCATTTTCAGATTTCCTTCTAAAACTAACTCCTACATGTTGTGACGTACGTTTATAAATGTTTATAAACAGATGTGACATACTCCAACTTCACCTCTCACTCCTACTGGCTCATGCGTATTTATTCAAATAAAATCAGGAAGCAAGTTTGACTGCAGTTAAAGAGTTTAAGACTCTAACCAAGGACATTAAACCAGGGGCAGATCATTCTGGATTATATCTTGAGCCCCCCCATCTCCCCACCCAACATCTCACTTGTGCTGATGTTCCTGGCACAGTAGCCGGTCTTATCGAACATGTAAACTACTGAGCAACTAATATTTACCTTAAGCAGTGCACACCAGCATCTCCTGCATGTTCAATGAAACAGAGGCTATCATGGTTCAGCAAACACACAAAAAGAGCAATCGCAACAGGGAGGTGACGTGGCCTGACCCTTTCTATTAGCGTTTCTATTAGCTTCCCATTGGACCCGTAGCAGGAAAGCAGCACAGCAACTGTACCTCTGAGGAAAAGTCAACAACCACAAACTGCTTCAGTTCCCGCTGTATAAATGAATAATGCATGTTCAAACAATGTCAGCTTTGAAAGCCACCGAAGCGTCGTACCTGAAACAGTATGAGGAACGCTAGCTAAGCAAATCAAGCACAGCAAACGTGCCCCACGCTACAAACCAAGTCTTCCGGTGCACTGAGGTCATTCCTCACCTCCATAGATGACTGTGCCGTTCCTGTTGAAAACGGACCTGCACTGATCTAGGGCAGGCACGGTGTGAAGCAAGTGGAAAGTCCGGAGGTCCCACTGTGACACTCTGTTAAGGCATATCTCGGACAAAGACTGAAAACAAGCCAAACTTTCACACCCCATTAGAACATGCCATGTAATACAGGTACTTATAATGTATTTCTACACCATTCTTTGTAGGTCACTTTCTTAACAACATGCCTACAACAGCAAAACCTTCTATTAAACTCTTTTGTATCTTCACTGCGTATCCACCCTTTTTCTCCACATGCTTTGCTATTGGTCGCAGTGATATCGGCAGCCTGCCGACTACGCCCACAAGAGGACACAGCAGGATACGATCTCGGTGTTGATGATGACCTCCAAGCCCCGGGGTGGAAGACTCCACTGATGTTCTCGTTGAACTTGTCGAACTTGTGTATGGCCTGCGCGGAGCGTACATCCCAAAGCACCCCATCGTTCAGGACCAGGTCGTCTGTGGGGTTGAAGGTGGCACAGGTCCTCTTGTAGTTGTTGGCCAGGTCTGGGTTGTAGAGGGTCAAGGTCATCTGGCCAGTCTGAATGTCATAGATCTGAAAGGAAAAACAAGATCATGTGGTTTTACTGGGAGACGCCATGTACACTTTGTATGTAAAATATAATGATAGGAGAGAGTATGTGTGAGAGAATGGTGAGGGAGAGGACAAGAAAGAGTGAGTTTTTTGGCAAGACAGAGGCCAGGAACGAGAGAGAGAGAGAGAAAGAAAGGGACCTACGTGTGCTGTACTGTCCTTCGTTCCGATGACTCGGTCTTGGGACAGTTTACTGAACTCTACGTAGTGATCATCAGAAAAGGAATGTCTGCAAAAAGAAAGACTTGAGCTTCACCGGCTGAACACAAATCATTACAGCTCAAGAGCCTTGCATGGTACAGAAGAAAATTCTACATCCAGCTTTGAGGGGAGAAAAAGAAAAAAGAAACAGTTTAAAAATAACAATAAACCAGAACCCACTGAATCCTCAAATGCTGAAAGCTCTCTAAGGGACATTCTTTCCTGGTCAGACACCGTTGAACTCTGACCCCTGACCCCTTCATGCCCTGAAAGAGTGGGACCCCAGCTGAGCACTTACTTCTTCTCGAACACAGACTTCAACCCCACAGAGCTGAGAGTGGGTAACCCCAGGAGGATGACATCAGCAGGAAAGAGCCATTCTGGAAGAAAGAGGGAGAGAGAGAAGGAGAGAGCGATTAACAAAATACATTACTCAGAAAATCAACAATGCATAGAAATGAAAAGATAATTCTATTCCAGAAGCCTGAAAGCAGTCTGAAGCATAGTCTCACAGACACAGCTTACTGGCAAAGCAATTGTGGTCGCAATTGCCACAACAGAGATGTGGCACCTTAGAAATTAGTCTAAATTAGATTGTTGTGTGAAAGTGCATTTACATTTGAATCTCTACCTTCATCCACAGAGATCTAGCCTACAAGGTCTTTAATGGTTTGGAGCGACTGGTAAGGAAATGCTGAATGTAGGTGGGTCACTTGCTTTGAACTGCACTGCTCTCACCAGGCTTACGGCAGAGAGCAAGGTTACACAAAATGTAGCGGCTGTAACACTGATGTGACAGTAGATTATGTGCGTTTTGTGTAGGGTTGGTGCAGCCGAGCGGCGCTAGGGGGCGCTCTCACTCTGGAGGGCTCCAGGTGTGTGATGGCGGAGCTGCAGCAGGTGTAGCTGGCCTCCTCCTTCCCGGTGAAGACGTTGTAGAGCTTCAGCTCCCCCGAACACGTGCCCAGCATTAGGAAGTGTTCGCGCGCCGAGAACGTGCAGCACGTGAACCCGCCCTTGTCCTCCTCCGCCTCCCGGAACAGGGAGATGGGCCGGAACCTGTCAGGCACACCAAGGGGGGAGTCATCACCCAATCAACACGTTCACTTTTCCCTGTCTCAAAAAAGTGCAGATGCGCTAGTCTCTATACTTTGTGGATCTGCTGACGTAATGTGATGTAGATCTGCTAATCTATAGATCGATGAATCTGCTCTATATGGTAAATCCCACACAGATTTGTCCATGACTGCTGATTTGGTCTGTTCCTTCCTCCATCACTTGCCAGGCACTCTGCAGCCCCGCTTCCATTAAATATAAACTCAAACATAAAAATTCAATATGCCTGACAAAGCAAAAAATACACCCACAGCTAATCATGAGCTCCCTGAGAAAACTGCAGGTGTCACCAAGTCTGACTTAAGGTAGACACTTCCATTTTAACTAGTGTCCCACAAGACTGCAATACCAAAAATTTACATTTTGGAAACTGAATTCTCCAACTGGGATGAACCTCTCCTTCCAAAATTGGAATTCATTATGATTTGTGTTTTTCAGCAACATATGGCTGACTGCTATGAAGACAACATGAAAAGTATGCCCTAGAGGTACAGATCACAACAGCTGCAAAATTTGCAGTATGAATAGAATACTACAGGTGAGGAACTTCTGTGCCAACAATGAGACTGACTGTCACATTTCACCTGCGACCATGGCTGTACCTGCTAAAAATGAGGTTCCTGTCAAAGCAGCCCCCGTCCACGCCCCCATACTGGGGGTACATCACCCGGCGGGTGTGTCGGGAGGTGAAGTTGGTGGGTGCGTGTCGCCTCTGCTTGGGTTCTGGGCACTGGTGTGGGGTGAAGAGGGAGAAGGGCGGGCAGGAGGTGACGGGGTTCTTGCAGCGGGCGTGCTGCTCGCGCAGATACTCGGTAATGATGCCGTCCAGTGAGGGGGGAGAGGGCAGGTGATGGTCCAGCTGTTTCTTCATGGCCGGACTCTGGCTGAAGGCGCCGTGGTCCGATTTCAGCCTCAGTGGCCGTGGCTTCCGGCTACCAGCGGCAACGGCGCTGCAGGGCGATGGCCGTTCCCGCGTGAACGCGATGCGGCCGATCGGGGGGGAGCTGTTGTTGTGGGGGGGCGGGGCATGGGATGGGAGGTGGGCAGATTGCTGACAGGCAGAGGGGGTGGGGTGGGGTGTGGATAGAGGCTGGTGTGGAGGAGGAGGAGGAGGAGGCGTGGTTCCCAAGGTAGGAGGCGACTCCGATGGCCAGCCGGGGGGTCCTGGGGAGTGGAGTCACAGCCGAGGCAGATGGAGATGTGGGAACAATAGCAGGAGGGTGGGCCGGATGTGGGGGCAGGGCCATGGGGAGGTCCGCCTCTTTGGTCAGGGCGCTGGCCGTATCCAGCAGGCCCTTTTCCACCAGATGGTTTCGGATCAGCAGGAGAAGCTCCTTCTCAGGGAAGGAGATGCGGGTCCGGGCCACCACGCTGCCCCTCTGCAGCCGTGCCAGGGACACGTCGGCGCCCGCCGACAGCGGCTTGCCCGTCACGCGCTCCACCAGCTCGGCTGCATGCTTGCAGAAGTGCACGTGCTCACTGCGCTTGTCCTGCAGCACCGGCTCCTTCATCAGCTGCTGGATGTGGCCGCTGCTGAAGAGCGGGAGCTTGCTGAGGATCTGCCGCACCGTGCCGCTCCGGGACAGCCCCACCAGCGCCTTGCAGGCCAGCGCCCGGATCTGGTCTGCGTCTGTGATGGGAGTCTTGACCGTCAGCAGGGACAGCAGAACCTTGATGCCATTGTTGGATTGCACCATGTTCCACATCTTGGCCAGCACGCTCTCGCCGGACTTGGCGGGCTGTGGAAGGCGAGAGCGGAACTTGCCAATGCCAGGCTTGTCTGGCGCGCACACGCAGTTAATCACCACCTGCAGGGCTGACTTCTGGATCTCGGCGTCGTTGACGAACACTTCACCCTCTGCCACTGCGAGCACGATACCCATTCCTGTGGGGAAGAACCACATGATAATTCTTACTGCCTGCATGACATGTGCCTGCATGATCCTCTGTGGAGTGTTAGAAAATGCTGAGAGCCTTCAAACAGATCAAAAACAACGTACGCAGGTTACTGACCCAAAGCACAGACAGATTACTTACTTACAGTACAGACAGATTACTGACCAACAGCATAGAGAGGTTACTGACCTACAGGTCAGACATGTTACTGATGCACAGGCAGGTTACGGACCCAAAGCACAGAGTTTACTGACATACAGCTCAGACAGACAGATTACTGACCCACAGTCGATGAAGTGGAGCCTCCCTCATCCGGCACATCGAAAGCCTCAGCCAGGAGCAGCTGTGTCTTAGGAACCACGGTGAGGATTGCCAGGATATCCAGGGCATAGCGAACCGTGTCACTCCTGGGAAGAGTGAGAGAAGACACATATCTTACATGTCTTTCACCTCGGTATTCTTTATTTAATAAACATAGAGAAACCGATTTAAAGTTTGATGTGTTCACGGAATAAACAAATGTATACTATATGAAAATCACAGTTGTTGCATATTTTTGTAGCATTTTGGTAATATTCTTCATCTTCTATCCAAAAAACCCAGCTATCCACACTTCTAAGCCACACTCTTACCCATTCAACCACAGTGTGAGCCAGCTCCCTTCATTACTAACCAGAATCCTGCACCAAAGTGAGCATGTAGAATCACAATCATAACCATTCTGATAATTCACATGTAAGAATGCTTCTGTGATTCTGGTGATCCTGTTATTCCTTCCTATGAAACTATGTGATTTACGGGTGCAGGTGTCTGATGGGATACTACCTGCCATAGTAGGTCCTCCAGTCACAGGCGATCGAGATATGCTTAAGCAGGAGCTGGATGCAGGACATCTTGAGGAAAACCTCAGCCGGTTCCCAGTGCAGCCGTGCCGGACCGACCTCGATCAGGTACTCCATCATCTCCACCACCTGCTCATGGGTGTAGGAGCAGGCCTACCGATAGTCAAAAGTCAGAGGTAAAAGGTCAGAGCAGCAGACAACAGCCAACTGAGGTTCAAAGAAGTCATGCAGATGGTATTATAAAACCTATTAATGCACTAGACTGACTAGGAGGACTGACTTAACACTTCTTAGGCTCAAAAGTTACGTGAAAAATGTTCAATTAAATAACGAATGAAATGTGCATGTAGATATGTCCAGAAATCACTTAACTGTGTGTTACAGTGGGGTTTCAGATCATGATTTGCACGCTGACATACTGAACTTCCTACCTTGTAACAAGGTTGCGGATGGATCGGGGCGCCCCCTTCTGTCCGATGCAGGGACTGCTTTACCTGCTCCACCTTTATCGCCAGGTGAGCCTCGAAGTACCTGCGCAGGGCCATGCAGGTGTGCTTGGCCTTCTGGCGACTGGAATAGACGTCATCATCGCTCTGTAGTGCCTCCTGGTCCGCGGGATTTAGGATCTCCAGTGTACTGATCTATGTGGGATGAAAATGTGCTGTCAACAGCCAACCCTCCATCGCCTCACTTAACAATCACAGCTAAAGTAGACATAACAGCCATCTTGACCTCATTTCAACACTTGCAGCTGATCTGAGGCAGAAATATACAGCTCGTTTTCTAATTTTAACTCATGGGAGAAGCTCTGATTCACACGTACTCTCCATACTCTTGCACATATACAGTTAATGTTTTCAGAAGAACGATTTTAATGGTTTGGGGGCCGGGGGCAGCAACGCTTGTCCTGGGTTTGGTCTCCCAGTGACACTCACCAGGTTTACAAGGCGCCGTAGGCCGTCCTGGCGGTCGAAGAGCTCCAGAATGGCGCGGAAGGAGAAGCAGACGCTGAAGAACATGGTGGCGTGGTAGCAGCTGGAGACGTGGGAACATTCCAGCAGCCAGAGGGTGTAGCTCACCAGGTCGGCCAAGGTGGAGGGAGGGAGCATGCACACCTGGGGGCGCAGTCAAATGCAGTTACTCACCTGGAGCTGCTTTCACGCGAAAAAAAGTGACTTATGATCGCTGGTTTTGGCTTTCTCTTTTTAGAGCATTTACAAAAGAAATCACTGTTTTGTTCCTTCTAGCTGTGTGCACATGGAGTAGATCCTAGGGGAGAACACAGCTCATTTTAAGCTATAAACAAAGCAATAACACCACATGATCAATTATTTGCAATCTAAGAGTAAAAATAACTGAGGACATGTGTGCACATATACATGTGTGAGTATGTGTGTGTGTGCGCGTTGTATCTCACCCTCTCCACTGCATCCTGGCTGTAGGCCAGATAATACAGGCAGAGAGACACACCAGTGGCAGCCAGTGAGGGCCGGGGGATCTCCAGCAGCTTCTGCACTCCGCCCTGAGCCACAAACTCTGCGGCAAACTTCTTATGCAGGAGCAGAGACGCCAAGAACTGCGGGTAGACGGTATCCCAGGGTGTCAGAAAACACACAAACACAAGCCACAAACTGCATTGCCAAATTACAGCACATGAACAAAATTAAACAACACAAGGCCAATCACAAACACTAAACACATCGGCGATGAGCTGTTGGTGTGCCAGTGCAAAAAGGTGTCTGAGTTCATTACCTTGAGAGCTCTGAAGGTTAGCTGTACATCGTTGGTCTCCTTCAGATCGAGGTAACACACAAGCAACTTGCGGGCATCCAGCTTCATGAAAACTGCCAGAAACTGCAGGGTATATGATTAAAAACACTCAATTCAGCTATTGCCTCACAAAATCTGCCTACACTTCCCAGTGTGCATTGCAACTATCCAGCATCCTACTGCATAGGAGAGCACCCTGGGTAATGTAGTTCATTTTTTTAATCAGTCAATCAGACGTAAGAAAACACTGCCTGAGAAGGCACCTCACCTCCTGGTACTCCCCCAAGGGAGCAAGGTACTGCAGAATGATGCGCTGTTCGATGGCAGGGGTCAGAGGGTACAGCGTACATTTGCCTCCGATGACCCAAGGACTCATTTCTGGCCTGCTAGTGTTAGTGAACTCGCGGAGGTTCCTCTCTGGCTCAGGCAGAGAGAAACTCAGCTTCTGCTTGGCCTTTCGCCCACTCTCCCTCCTCCCCTGCCCGCCATCCCCTTCATCATCCAGTCCGTCCGGCTCGGGCTTTGCCATGGAGTTCACCCAGCTGCTGGTCCTGTGGTAGGAGTCCGGGTGGGACGGCGTTAGGCTCTGCGCCTCCGGCCCCAATTGGTCTCCTTCTCCATCGAGCCCCGCCCCCCGTTGTGTGCCGTTGCCCAAAGGAGGGGTCCCGTCCTCTGCCCCCTCGTCCTTTGGCAGCAGTAGGCCCCCTATGGCCTTGCACTGGCTGGGCTCCTTGGTCTCCACCCAAGAAGATTCGGCCTCCTGCAGCTCGCGCAATTTCTGCAGCATCAGAGGCAACTGCAGACAGAAACAACACTGAATGCAGAACTGCGCAAAACAGGCAATTTAATAATGAATTATATCCTTTGAGGTGAGACAGTACACTTATATCACTGGCCAATCATTTAACAGTACATTTCTCAGTACTGAACAAGAGGTAAAGCATTCTCACAGTCTAGTATACCCACAAGAAAAAAAGAGGGAAACATATAACATGACTCATTTTAAGAACTGAATTAACAGTAAAAATACAAATATGTACTCTAAACAACTGGTCTGACCCCCAAAATTCAGACTGAAGTGTCCTCTTCAGAACTACACCAACGGAAATGGAGAAAAGCACTACAACTCCCCTCAACACATTGACTCATCTCCTTGCCAACTTCCTAATACATCAAATCAGAGATAGGAATTTATTTACTTAAATGATTTAGAATTATACTCTTACAACACCTGACATTGGCAGATTGCCTCGCAGCTGAATTGCAATAAATGGTACCTTGAGTAGCAACATTGACTTTGTCCAATAAAAGGAAACTTCAGGACAAATTCAGCTGCACCAATCGAAAAGTTCTGCTTCCCAATCGCACTGATGCAACATATCATGGCAAGATCTGATGGCTTGTTTTTTTATGCAGCCTTTTTGTGTTGAATTTGGATACACACACTTATTTGCATGCATGGACAAAAAAATAAAAAATAATTTTGTCACATATTTTACGAAATATTTGAAAAATGGTAAATGACAAGTTTGACATCACGTTCACAAGAGAACGGACAACGTGTGAATCTACTGATGAATGCGCATCAATGAAACCGTATTTTCAATAACAAACAACGGGATATCCCTAATGTTCCGCCAAATTTAAAGGAAAAAATGTGTGTGGTGAGGCCAAGGCAGCGGTATGGCATCACAACGCGGTTTTATTCTGTCAGGTGATACTGTAATTTTCCAGGACGCATTTTCAAGGCAAGAGTACATTTTGTGATGTTCCGAAAGCGCCAAATCGATCTGTAGGTATTCCTAGAAGCCATGCCAAAAATTGAGGATTCTTCTCTCTGCCTATAAATAATAACAGAATAATAACCCAATCATACACTAACACTAGCAGGAAAGAGGGTTGCCCCAACCTGTAGCTATAGTATGAACAGGTTTGACAGAAATGAGTCGGTGCTGACCAGCTGGGAGTTCTCCTCGATGTGGACGCTTGAGATGTCCTGGTCCTCCATCGCCGCCCCCAGGAGGCCCGTCGCGTATATGCGCAGGGGCTGCTCTGCCTCCTGCGCCCACTTAAACAGCCTCTTCACGATACCCTCCTGCAGACCACATGGCCAGGGGTTAGAGGTCAAAGATGAAAGGTCATTGTCACTGACACACGAGTCATGAGGTATTCAAAATAGAGGAAGATGGAGACACTGCGAGAAACTATTCGACTGGAAGAGAGACATTATGCAACTTTGTCCTTATGCCAAGCACTTACTTATTACAGGATGGAGGGAGGCTAGAGACTGATTTATTGAATGATAATTCATGCAGAGATGTGGCACCTTGAAACATAAACAGCCAGGGGAAACCTGACACCCCCATCAATAAACTCAGGTAGAAATATGAGTGTGCAGATGTATTCATGAGACACTTTGAAAACAGATATTTGATCAAATATAGAAACATGTCAGCTTGTCAGCGCCATTGGTATGTATTATTAACAAATCCAGCTATGTAAGAAACAATCTCAAATGTGTTATCTTCCTTGGATAAATAAAACATTGGTGGAAAATCAAGATGTTGTATGTTTCTACAACAGTGGGGAGCAGGCAGACAGTTGTGTACTTAGCCTGTTACAAACATGTTCCACATTACCCCGCCCTCTTAAATCTTGTTACTCAATACTCTTGTACCATCCTTGACCAAAAAATCGTGACAGACAAGTGCTATACCAAATCCCCAATGGGAAACCAAATAGAAATCATGATGTATAGAAAAAGGGTTTATAGTTTCCAACTGTCAGTACACATGCGTTATGGGTCAAAAATGATTTTGCCTATGCCAATTAGTTATGATTGAAAAGTGAGGTTTCATGAAGCAAACAGGGTGGAGCTATACCTTGCTGTCAATCATCGACTCACTTGAACCAATCATAAATGTTCTTTTCTTTCCACAGCCAATGCCATCATCAGCCCAGATCGTTGAGTCACTGATGCTAGGTGGTACCTCCCTCCCATTTGATGAGGCCTCAAACCCCATTCGCTAATGCTAATGACCTGGGTGAAAAATGTATGAACAGCTGAGGTCATGTGAAGCTCACCTTCTCCTGGAACACCACGCTGGTCTCCAGGCCTGGCATGAGATCCTGCAGAAGGCGGCACGCCGCCGCGTTCAGCTCTGCCTCTCTGCTCTCCATCACATATGTGTTCACCAACTGTGGGGGGAAGGGGACACACACAGCGGTCATATGGTCACACGCCTGTCCCCTCGCTCTTGCCCTCATATTACCGCGCGCTATTAGAGGATCACACAGGGAGGTTTACCGCGTTCATGAAGTCATAATTCTTGAACAGAATTTTGAGCAGGTGTCCCAGCATGCACTCTGGGTCAACTCTTCCTGCAGAGTGAGAACAGTGGAGTGGGAAGGTGTAAGGAAAGCTATTACATGAGCAATCTGTGAACAAAAAAAACCTAGGCTATCAGGGTGTCAGTTAGCAGCTAATCGTGATAAGCTCAAGCAGATAAAGTTGCTTGATGTCACATGCATGATTTGAGTTGGGCAGTTGCTGTGATTGATAAAAACATATTGACCCAAAAAAAGCATCCTCACTGATGCATGACAGAGAAATTAAACTCACAGAATTGAACTGAATCAATCCCTGCTTGACCGGTAATAATGGAAGACAAATTAATACACCCATACAGGCTCCCTGACTGAATATTGTGCTTGCTGAGGTTTACCTAAGGGCATTGGAGAAGTCACAAAAATGCTACTTAAGAAACAACATGTTACACGCAGTTATTTATGTGAGGTGGGAAAAATGATGCAATGACGAAGGAAGAAGTGGCTGGCAGAACTCTAGAAAATATGTAAAGAAGCCTGCGTGTTAAACACACCAGGGTGCCGGTCATCGAAAGGATCAGGATCGGTTTTGAGGTACTCCTCGGTCTCTCGCTCGATCAGCTCCGAGATTCTGAAACACAAACCACAAAATATGGAAGCCCCAAACCACTGATTTGAATAAATGAACAAACCCTTTTTCAACAATTAATTACAATGAATCTCCACACCACAACACGCACAGACATTTAAGAAAAACAATGTTGTAGGACAAACTGCCTAACAGATTCTCTGATCTTGACCAATACATTATACTCACAATGTAATCCTGTTGGAGACATATTCATAAGGGTGATAGAACACATGTAAAGGTATTTACTAAAATATTAGCGGTATCCCATTTTTTCAACTTGTACGGGGGTCTATAAATAGGCTAATTGCCAATTCTCGTTATGGTTGAAAATAAACTGATAAGAAAACAGGAATCTGAGGGAAATAAAAATCTAACATGATAAAAGATGTCCTTGTTTATTCTGGTCCGGTTCATTTGCTCTCTTGGATCCCAAGGCTTACCCAAAGAAAATCTATGTTCACATTTTTAATGTGCACCCATCTGTGCATATGTCTTAAATCCTGTAAATAGTGTGGATTTAAAAATGGACAAGAACAAAAAAAATCAGGATGTTTTGTAATCGAGTCCTTATTTCTGCTTTTATCCTGCACCCCAATGCTAATCGGATGAATAGCATTTAAAAATATCTCTGTGAGTCAAACATGGAAAACAGGGACAGGGTCTTCAAAGTATACTATAAATAAGCAGAACAATGAACAAAAACAGGGTGACATGGCTCGGCAGCTCTAAGATGCTACGTATTAAAATGGAGATCCCTCTTCACCCGCCCATCCGCCCGCCTTCTGTGCCCACTCACTTGAAGAGGATGGACACAAGCTCCTGGGTGCTGCCCTCCCTCTCTCGCACCCACTGCTCCAAAAGAGTGGAGAGCTCTCCCTTCGAGTCCATACTGGCGGCCACCGACCCTGGTCCAGAAGCCATGGTCTGGCCTGCAACGGAGACATAGAGATATGGTCACAGACGGTGCGCTGTATGCGTTAGGAAAACCCGACAAGCGACCCCAAAGAGCTATTTTTCTGTTTTAGAAGGTTAACAAACTTGTGGGGAAAAAAAAAAGAATTACCAATAAGCGGGAAAGGGAAGGGCTTTGCACAAATTTCGCAAACCTCTGCTGAACATAATTAGAAGTGACTTTCCAAACGTTTTAGAGATGCAGCGTGCTCATGACTTCTTGTGAAGGTGTATGTTGCAGTCTAAAATACAAAGAATATTTCAGCGTTTTCGATAGAGAAGGATTTCAAAATTGAACGCGTCATCAATGTAATTTATATTCGTGTTAGGGGCAGACAAACCACGCCAGCTGATTGAATCTGGATCTGTCACACTTCATCGGTCAGGCCCAACGGCGACTTCTCAGCAGATGCGGCAGTCTGTCTGAGCTCAGAAAGGGTTCATTGTTGCGCCTGAAGCGGCCACCAGAGACCACCGCTCCTCCGGAGCGCTCAGTCAACAGGTGACTCGTTCTAGGCAATAAATTCTATAATGGAATATATCCAACTTCAGACAGCGCAGAATTTAAAAAAAAAAACGCCACTGCTTAGCACGAACATGCCTAACTTGTTTGTGTGTGTACGCACAGACCCTTTTCTTTTTCAGTGTATTTCTTATCCAAAATTTTAGGATTGCACGTCAGTGTTTAGCAGAGATGGAAAAACACTGGCTTCAGAGAGGAATGGTACTACCATATATTTAATCCACCCATGCACTTATATCACAACTTTTCAGACAGGCAGATGAGCTAATTAGTGAACAAATAAATGGTGGTGCTTTTACTTTTTACTTTCTGAACTCGGAGAATTCCAAAACACATGCAAAATACACGAGAAGCGAAAACATTAGCAAAATATTACACAACAGTTTGTCTGTTATTTGAACTATAGCTACAGAAATCCCAAGACGACTGGGTAAATGCCATACTGGAACAGCTATCATTCCAGTAAGAAATTGGCAATATTGTTTAAACGCATCACATTTTTTTAACTTACCTGGTAAACATCAAAATATGTTAGTGAATTAAAATATTCTATTAAATAACAGTTGGTCTCTGAACAAAACAGTAGATAAAGCTATTTTACCAACGTGGCTGTCAAAACACCAGTCCCGAAGGCTTACACATGAACAACGACTCGCTGCAGCTGCTCAGCAACAACTGGCTTAGCTATCTTGCTGCCGTATTATAGCGACAACTTATAATGAACAAATCAGTGGTTAACTGACAAATAATTTAGGTCAGCTAAACAGGCACTGCGATACACATTCCCCTGTCGAAAACCACTGAAAAGAAAATTCTGTTCAACTGACATGTAGTGACCTGGCTGACAAGAGACAACAAATCTATAATGTAAAGGAGCTTTTCCGACTAGATGTGAGTCGCAACAGTTGCCAAACTTTAACTCAGCAGCAGCAGCACACGTCAAAGGCAGACTTGCCATCTGTAAAAGTTGGTTGGAGAGAGTTAAGCTACTTGGTTTGCAAGCATGCGTTGCTTCTCTGGACATCAGCCACGTTTCAGGCTGGGGTTCCAGGCAGTCACCTCTGTTCTCACATGTCTTACCTAGTAGTTCCACTTAGTTTTCCTCCTCACCGTTACAGCACGCTGCTGGAGAATGCAAGTTACCCATGCTTAGTTTCTCTCAGTAAGTTTAACTATATGACTGTAACTACATCTTAATCAAGCAGATTTTGTAATATCATACATTAAACTCCTCTGTGTTGGTTTATGTCACCCACGCTCCCTACGTCACGAGTAAAGCGACCCCTGTCGATTGCTGTTGACGCAAGTAAGGGCTTTCTTATTTCACGTTCCGTGAAGCTGGCGAATTTCAGGCGAATATACCAACCGGAAGTTAAGCAAAACCCGTCAAAGTAAAAGCCATCCATTACGGCTTTACCATGTATGCATTAATAATGTATGAAAACGCTAAGTTGATGTTGTTGATTTTTTAAATGCGTCTAGAATTAATATAAATTACCAGCACTTACTTAATTCATATTAACCAAGAAAATAAGTGTATTTTAAGCCTCAGGTACTGTTATGCCTTTAATCATGTTTCAGGCATATCAGAGCAAGGATTTTCCGTGGATCTGTAGAAAAAGAAACAGAATTCTATTTCGAGCATGCTTTATATTCGTATTTTAAACATAAGTAATATCGATAGTGAAGGCGTTATACTCATTTTAACAAACAAGAATTTCTATTGTAAGCAAGGTAAATAATTCTAATATTAACATTTTAATTAAAATTTAGCTGTATAATTAATTTCGTATAATTGGTATAAATAAAATGTCTAGTCTATGTTTCATGAGAAAACGGTTTGTACAGCAATACATGAATAAAGAGTTCTACCATGAGAAAATATTTTAGGCAATTTAGGCATCATTTATTGAGATGGCCCAGGTGCATTCGTAATTAAAAACACGATTTATTAATGTAATTTATTCTTTACCAGTTAATTCTTAACAAATAAAATAATCTTATTCCTTTTTATTATTAGAACAACAGTAATAAAATAACAGGTCATTATGGGAAACTTTGTGAAACCTAAATACAGTACATACATGAATGGTCCTAGTCAGCTTGAGGGATTTAGAAATGACAGAATCTTGATCTATTGGATCACTCAAAACTTTGCTGGGTATTTCCTTTAGTGAGTAGCACTAAATTGAATGCATACTACTTCAGAATACTACAAACTTGCTTCATAAAAGTAGGATAATATTGAAAGCTTAGACACACTGGTATGAAATAACGTTGACCTTTGACCCATACCTTCATCATAGAAAAGTTTGCTGGCCATTTCCTGTGGCCAGTGCTGCCAAAATATGGCTTTTACATTCAAACATGGTCCTCCACAGTGAAAACAAACACTTGACCCCCAAGACTGTGGAGAGTGCAAGGTCAGTTTTATTTCGTAGCAGTCTATCTAAGCTTTCAATATTACTCCACTTTCATTGAGCGAGTTTCACCATGGAGGGTCATTACTGTATTTTGACAATTGTTAAAAATAAGAATTGTACTATTAACTTTTATTTTGACATTTTCCTTTCTTTCCAAAACCGGAAGTTTGTTCCTTAAATTCGCTCGTTTCACATTACTCATATTCAATAAGGGAGGCAGAGATCGAAGTATTGATCCATCAAGTGGACATCCTGCAATACGCAGCCCCTTGTGATGCAACTCGACGACAGCTGAAACGAAATAATGAAACAGATAGATATACATTAAATGAATGTAGAAAAAAGCCCAATTTAACGTTTAACACAATTGTCTTTTTATAGCGACTCTCACGTGAAGCGCCAGGATTAATCACAGTCACGTGATCCGGCAGCACGTGACTGCGCAGAGTAAGGGTATTCAAATTCTCTTATTGAGAAATAATATTTTAAGTGGAAAACACCAGCAGTGCGAGAACACTTTGTCAAGCGATGGCACACTCAATACAATTGATTACATATACATATGGTGTAACAGGCTGCCTTTTTAGCCATCGAAGTGAACACATCATTTATAGTAAACAATTTTAAAATTTGAAATTAATAGAGCTATTTGGTGTTTTACAGCACTTTATAAACAATTACAGCTTACGTCGTCGATAAAAAATATTAAGGGTGCACCCGTGAGGAAACTGGCAAGATATTGCCAAGAGTGGCATCCCAAAGTAAATGAGAGTGTCCAGCCACAAAGCCATGCTGCCACCTACTGGACTTACCATCTAATTCACTTATAAATGCTGGCCACGTTTTCCTTTTTTCACTTTGGAATTGTATTATGCTTACTTGATTCAATTTTGTTTCTGTTGTTAATTTGCTTTATTTTAAGATGTACTGAACTGCAAACACTGAGCTATGGAGAGATATCTTTTAAAGGCTGTTGGATTTATTTTTTTTAACAGGTTAAACTATCAAAAAGGTGTGTGTGTGTGTGTGTGTGTGTGTGTGTAGGGGAGGGGTAAAATCTTGATAGGGCATGTAAAACAACAATTTAATCATAAATGTAGAAAAGCACATTTTTATTTTGTCCCAAATCTCACTTGAGCCATTTAGTTGACAACTTTTAATCAACAGCCCTACCCAAACTATGCAAGACACCAGAAAAGTGGAATTACACAACAGAAAATGCATGACAATATACACCTCTCCATATAAAGCATTTTATTTATTTTCACTTAGGACCGTGTACAGTAACTAGCATAAACATCGACATTGGATTTATTCTGACAAGCATGACAAGCAAATACAAAATCAAGTTATAAAAACAGCCTGTAATAGTATGGATCTATAGAATGTAAATATGCATGAATCAATATGTAAGTAATGAAATAATGAAAACAAACTGGATTGCTGGAACATTACATTGTGAATGGTATAAGATATAATAATGACAGTATTGGTATAAATGAGTGGGTTCAACCACAATGTTTGAGGTGGCAAATTTATACAGTAGTTATCTAACTAGCAAAGTTATGGCAGGTATTGCATCAGCACACATTTGGTCCTTCCAAGTTTGGCTTTGCCAGAAAAACACAAATGGCAAATTTGGTCCTTCCGACTTTGGCTTCGCCAGAAAAAAAAGCTAATTGCGCACATTCTCACAGATTCTGGTATTAACTGGCTCTATGTAGCTCTTTTTGATAGGAAAAGAAAAAAAAAAGAATTGCAAAATGCGACTTGTTTATAATCATCAGGATCACTTATGTACTTTTACTCGGTAAAAATAGGTCATTCTTTATAAAATTCAGATAGTAATATCAATTTAAGACATTAATATTCTGATGTACTTGAATCAAAACACAACAATTTACTGGAATGGATTTCTTACTTCAAGTCCACCTGGCACACAAGGTCTCCTGGTCAGTTTTTTGCATTTGAGCTTGACTGCATTAATAATTTCTAGTACATTCAACACTGATCATAAGCGCCTCTGATTATGAGCGATGTGTTCGCACCTGTGTCAGTTACCTTTACGCACCTGTGCTGCGAGGTGTGAAAGGAGAAAATCTCACCTCCATTTTCTGGCTGGATTGAGCCTAGGTACTCTTAATCAAACTATGGGTTCCCTTTACTAGTTAAACCACTCTATCCGTGTGCTAACCCTTCCTCTATATAAACTGTTCATGCTTGCATGATGGTGCTCCTTGCAGTTTTGCGCATGTAAACGGGACCCGCAGTGCCATGCAGACACACACATTAGCAGAGGCTATATGATGGAGCAGCAGCAGCATGTCGCTGGGTAGTTGTCCATGTTGACTTTGTTCTCCTGCCCGTACACGATGTACATATACGACTCTCCTTTCCACATGTAGCACACTCTGGAGATCGGGACCAGCTGAATGGTCTGACGCTGGGAAGTTGGGGGGGGTTGGGAGAGAGATAAGAGTTTGAATTCAAAATTCCCCTTTATTAGATATTGCAAATTACATGAAACATTGATTGAGATGAGAAATGCATGCTTTATGATGTTGTAATATGGATATGGTCCGTATCAGGTATTTCTCATGTATACGTGACAACAGCGCGAAAAATAACTATTGGTTAATAGAGGGTGGGGGGGGGGGACAGAGGGTGGAAGCACAACATGAGGAGTAAAATGTGTGAGGGAGGCCTTCATTACTCACAGAGATTTTGCAAAGGATCTTTCTTACCCAAGTTTAACATTTTCTCAAACTGAAACTTAGTAACAAGCAGCTGCACCACAGAAACAGGTGGGGCTACATGCACATGGATTTGTAAGCAGATAAAGGTATTCCAGCTTTATGATATATGTATGATACATTTCAAATATCTACATGACAGAGGTGAACTGTTAATGTTTGACTAAATGATTGTAGACACATTAAAGGTCTAACTTTGGATTGCCCTTTAAATGCACTAAGATTTGAGAGGACTTGTGTGAATCAGAGATGTCTGTTACCTGTTGCAGGACCCGTCCCGTCTGGGTGAAGCGGCTCTGGTGGTCCCTGACCATGCGCTCCGCAGCCTGTGCCAAAGCAGGGTCAGGAAATCCCATCACGGATACACCTGCAGGGGGCGCACACACATAACTCAATCTACAATCAGTGTCCTTCCATACACATCTACACTCATTAACCCTTTTCTGAGGGAACATGTTTCTGGAAATGCACTTCGCGTTAGATAAAGTTTCTCAGTTTATTTCAATTTCAGTTGACTTGGTCTTTCAATTTAGCAATATAAATTACTTCTGATAAAATAAATTGAATGTTCCATATATTTTAATGAAGTCCATGACAATTACACAAGTAATGTATATTTATACCATTAACAAATCTAGATCAGCTGCCAATAACTGTAAAGGCAAAATATAAATATTAACAAGTATAAACAGCTTTTATAATTTCTTCTCATTCATTTCCATGGCTACACCTTGAGCATTTCTGCCATCTATAAAGGTGAGGAGTATCATCAATTCCAGTCCAAATCTGGATAATAATTCAACTAATCAAATCCCTTGACCCAACCTGTTTATTTTAACAGCTAGGCCAACTCTACTACCTCCATTTTTATACTATATTTCATTAAACATAAGCCTTCCATTACTAAAATTACAGCATCTCAAAGTGTTGTGTTTAATATAAATATGGAAGCACTGGTTTTAAAAGGATACAAACATCTACTGATATGATCTCAGGTAAAAACATTATTACTTTGTGTATCCTTTACAATGCATGCTGGGTAATTAATGAATGCCAAAGTTATATGCTTTTCTAATACTCCAGCAAAGGCAGTTGTGTCACTACCATGTACTGGACATCTCTGAATAACTCCCTCCCAGACACCGTCTTCAGCTTCTCAGCATCCAAGCCGCTCAGCTGGTTTGCCACGTAGTCCTCAAGATTATTCGTCCTGGATAGTGTCAGTTAAAATGAAATCAAGATGAACATAGTGACGTTGTTGTCTGTCTGTCAATCGACCAATCACTCTTTGCTTCTGTATTGTGCAAGTTACAAACCACCTGTAATGCAGCAAAAGTTGTCATAGTATGCATCAATGAGAGAAAGACACTGAATTAGAGTGGAGGTCCTTTCCACAAGGAAACCCTGCCAACTGTTACTCACTCTGATGAAACCAGTTACAGTGAAATGGTTTTAATATTGTATATGGTCAAGTGATTAATTATCCACGCAACAGCGGGCCACCATCTTGGTACCATACACTATCTCTGAATGAACACCAGACAGCTTAAGCAGGTAGCCTAGCAACAGCCGAAGAAGCAGTTGCTGGATGATGCACACACAAGCTTGTACGCACACAGGCGCGCAACCACACATGGAACCACACATGAGGACTTAGCCACATGCGCACTTATCAGATACACACACACACAGGTTACAACAGGACGGCCTCCTCACCACTTGACTTTGAGGTTGATATAGACCAGCAGCTGTCCCTTCCCGTTACATGTTGAGCATGAGCTAGTCCCCGTGCCGCTACAATGGAAGCATCTGTGAGGACAGAGAGAATGGTCAGCGATCACTCAGAGGGAGGAGAAACACTCAAATCTGGCCTGGCTTCTAAATACAATCTGATTGGCGGGGGATTCCAGAATCGGGCCAGATGATTCGATATAAACCGATTTGATATGACCAACCCTATCAGACCTGGAGTTTATATACACAGAAAATATCATAGACTTATACTGATTCTGCTGTTTAGATAGATTTATAATTGATTTGAAGTGCTTGTCACCTTGTCTGTAGAACAACACAGGACACATGGACATACAAAAGGACACAGATGTCAAGTTCCAGGACAGACAGTCATTGACCAGACAGACAGATTGTTGTATATTCGGGTCACATGACGTGCAGAGGATGCACAGACGTACCTGTCCCTCCCTCTTCCTCTACAGCTCAAGCACTGTGAGCCATTGTTGAACCCCGTGCCGTTACACATCTGGCAGAGTTTCTGCAGAAACAAGAACAGGAACACCGGGCCCTTTATTCCATGAGCGTTTCTGTGTTCATTTCAGGTACCAACGCTTTACATATCAGTTCTTCATATGAAAAACTGTGTGCTCCATGATAACCCATAGCAGTTGGAAAGAATGATGGAAAAAGAAGGAGGGTGGGGTGGGGGGGGTGGATAGAGAGAGAGGGGGATTGAGAGAGAGGCTGTTCTTACACTTCCAGTGGCACCACAGTGTGTGCAGGAACGTCTTCCCATCCCTACGCAGGAGTGGCAGGGCTATGGGCACAGAAACGTTCCATCAACACTGGAAGAGCTCCACCACCGCCATAGAATCACCCGGAACCATCCCACACACCCTCCACAAACTCTCACCACAACATTCAGTCATGGACATGCTGGAACTATACATTACAGCTATACATATATTAACCATATGCCATGAAAACAGATCCATTTTTATATTACATGCAAACTCAATTGATTAGTGCAATCATTATAATTAAATTGGAGGTGCTACGCAACTACTTTTGACTGTGCCTCAGACACACACACATACACACCTTGACAGAAGAGGTGTAGGGTACTTTGACCTTATGTTTGCCGTCCTGGAACATAGAGGGGACCTGGACCTGGACGTCCCAGGGCCCCGGAGGGTGCCGCAGGTTCGCATCCACCTGCTGACCTAACCAGGCAGGGAGTGATGGGTAAAAGGTGGGAGGGAGAGGGAGAGAGATTAATTCAACATCCACTTTCCTTTATGCAACAATGGTGTGTCGGGCAGTGTAGCGGTTAGTGAACTAAGTCGACATTAATAAAACTTTTAAGATTTTTAGGAGTGAGTAAAACAAAATTCCTATCTGAGATGAGTTATTTTATAGGAATTAAAATCTTTGACCATGACACAGTTTAAAGTATTATTTTACTATTATTAAATGCAGAATTATCAAATTCTCTAAACAGGCCAAAGTCCCACTTGTGCAAATTTTGCTTGAAATGTAGCTTGGTTTGTTGATGATTAAGAACCCAAAACATTCGGGTCATGGACTGAAGCCGTTTCATGTGTTAAAGATGCCAAGAATTCTATTTTACCACATTCAAGGCATTTTTTAAACAACTTTTTGCTTCCTGTATCAGCAGAACATCAATGCAAAGGAGCAAAGGAATAACGAGTTTGAAAATAAAATGCTCAATTTGCAGGGACATGATTGTAACAGCATGGAATTGCAGTTATATTTAAAAACGTAAAAACGGATTTTAAATGCAAAAACGTACATTTACATGCAGCTGCTGCATAGAGACACCAGGGAGGCCAACTGAAAACGCTAGCACTGTTTTAAAAAAGAGTAGACATCTTAAAACAAGTAATGGAGAAACGTGTCAACGGTATTGGTTTATTGTGATAATGTTAACGATGGATGGAAGGGGGTTTCATTAGGGATGTGGGCCAAAATTGCTTCACTCCACTGTAAGAGGCTGAGTATTAAATACAGGAAGTGCTTGGTTGCAGTCATTGCTACTAAAGGTCATGTATACAGTTAGAGTTTAACAGGAAATGTACTTTTCCCACACAGACATCCAGTGTTGCAAAACTAGCTTTTCTAAACATAATGGGCCTCATTTATCAAACGTTAGCGAATGAATTTGATTGTAAATCGTTCGTAAATGCATTTACGCAAAAAATGTGGGATTTTGTTTTTGTTTTGGGAACTTTTTGTTTATCAGTTTGTTCGTAGGATCCGAAGAAATTTCACAACTGCTTTAAACTGTTCGTATTGTGTGCGTAAATCGTAAAATATGGCTGTAAAGCGTTTTTGCTTTTATTTTTCCATTCACTCATCTTTTATGGGATTAAAAATCAATAGCAAATTATTTGGTTGTAATATAGTAATATTATAATGACTCGAATTGTTATATAAAATCACTATTGGATTCAACAGGAAAACAGGAGATGCTTCATTTGTGTAATCCTGATTAATCAAATTAATTTTTATTTGGAATTTTACATGAATTCCATACAACACCTGAATGACGTTTGCTACAAATAAGGAAAACCAGAAACCATTGCTAAGGTCTTCATTGCTATGGCTGATCTCGCTCTATTTGCTTTAAGAAAAACTTATGCAGTCAACAAGTCTCCGAACCACTTCAGAAATAGGACTGTCATAATACATTTACGTATTGTGAAGCTGGTTGCCTGTTTCTATAGCATTGTGCTCAGTGGTGACCTTTATTTTGTGTGATAGTGTGGCCAGTAGCTTCCTGTGATTTGTGTGATAGTGTGGTTACTGGTCATCTATGATTTCTGTGTGTTAATGTATTTCATGGCCTGCATTTTCTGTGTGATATTGTGTCCAGTAGTTTCTTGTGTTTCTGTGTGGTAGCGTGGTCAGTAGTTTCCTGAGTTGATTTGTGCGATAGTGTGGTCAGTAGTTTTGTGTAATATTGTACCACGTTGTTACCGGTATATGGCTGCTCAGCCCATTCGGTGGACCTGGACTCCACGAAGGTCTCCAGACGATACTGCACAAGAAACATGCACAGAATTAGTCTTGCAACAGCCCCGTCGTCGCCTACCCGCTAACCGTACTCACAGCTTCCTGTGTGATCACGTGTGAGCACTGTCAGCACACACTCCAGGAAGGGGAGTGGGAAGAGTAGGGCATCTCCTTACCCTGTACGTGTTGAAGGGCTCAATGCTGGTGATCACACCCTCTTTGACGGGATCGTCACTGTAGCAGCACTTGCTGGACACATAAGAGCGGAGCGCCTCCCTGGCAGCGTCCTCACTGATGGCTGGAATTCTGCGGGAAACCCAAAACCCAGGTTTCAGAGTCCCGACCGCTCTCGAATCAACAACCTGCTTCAGAGTCTGGCAACACCCAGTTTTAATTTTCTCACCACACACGGCTGGAGGTCCTGTTTCGGAGTTAGTGATTCACATAGCCCAACACTCTCGTTCTTGTTTCAGAATCGAATTAGTGTATTATTAGACTTTGGGAAAGGGTGTAGTTGTCTCATCTTTGTGGTTGGTTGGTGGTGCAAAACACAGCTGCAGTGCACAGCTAAATTCCATAAACATTTATAACTTCAAGTAAACAAAGACTTTCCCTTGCTTTGTGTGAGCCCAATGTCCTGTTATTCAAAATAAAAGCATGGTTTATTTTAATGAATATTCTCTCAGAATACTGTACAGTGTCATGTTGTTGTTCTAATGCATGAACATAAATGCATTAGTCATACATACGCCTAATTCAACCATATTTTAACCGGCTCAGTCATTGGCAGAGAAAAGTCGAGCTGCAGTCATATGTTCATCTTGCACAGTGTTCCTGTTTTGTTCCCAGATTTTACCCATAACTCACTAGTTATCAAGATAGAACTACAAACCAGTCATATGGACAGCTGCTTTGACTAATTTGATGACCAAGGTAGCTAGCTAAAATTTCTGTTTATGCTAAACATGCAAATGATGTCACCAAATATAATTTGTACCGCACAAAACATCTGTCTCCTGTTTCAATGGAAATTTGAATGATTATGTTGAGGAACGTTGTCATGACTGACATTGCAGTTAATTCTGTGACCCTTTGCTTCTGCAATGGTCAGCTACACCACCAACTCAATTACTATCTGCTGTCAACTGCAATTATTATCTACAAGGTAGCAATGTGCATGAGTTCACCCCAACCCCCCTCCCCCGCCACCATCTAGGAAATGAACGTTCAGGACCACCTGTGTGGTTTCCTGACTGCAGATATGGAACATAAAGCAAAAAACATTCATGATCTTTGGTCCTGATACACCAGTGAGGTTTGGCATGCTGTTGATGGAACAACCTGATCAAAAATTAATGTACCACACCATCAGCAGAAATGAGCTATACCCAGTTAGGGAGAGTTTTTTTCCGATTAAATTAATATTTGTCTATCTGAACCCACAGAAGCCACGTTGGTTACATGAGCCCATTTTTGTTCTTTGGTTTTCCATGGTACTTCAGCACCCAAAGGATTAAGAGCAATGAAGCGAGCTGTAAGTGATCTTACGTCCAGTCCTGCTGGGCTGGCCTCTGTTCGGGCATGGGTGGTGGGTACTCAGGACTGGGAGGGAGCAGGAATCCACCTGGGTATCACAGCAGACAAACACTGAGAATTAATGGGCTTTTTTCAACCATCAGCAGGTACGTAATCAAACTAAGCTGGAAGAAGGCAGTCATTGAATTGATTGATTGCTTTTTGAGATGCCGGCCACCTTCAAGCGCAGACTGAAGACTCACCTCTTCAGGCTGCACCTCTCCCCTCCCCTCCCTTGCTCTTTGTAACGTCTCTACCCTTATTGCTCTTGTTTTAACTGAGACTTGTTTTTAACCTAGGCTGTTGTTTACCTTCTCTTTAGATAGTCGGTACGGGAGTCCTAAACTATTCGATCACCTCTGGCACTTGGGACTTTACCCCTCTCTAAGATTATGTTTGCACTTTTTGTACCATTCTTATGCACTTTGCCTTATAAGTCGCTCTGGATAAGAGCGTCTAACAAATGTCCTTAATGTTATGTAATGTACTGAGGAAACCTTTTTACAATGTGTAATTTTGACTTGTTGTGATCCTGTGCTTTTAGAGCACTCTTGTGCTTGATTAGTCATGTCTAGAAGTTCTCTGAGATAAATCATGCCTTTCTTGCATATTGTTATGAGCAGCAGATTTAGTGATGATACAGTACAACTGGTGCAGCATAAAAGTGATTGAAGAAAAAGAGGAAGATGAAACAAATTAATTGAATAGGTGTTGAGTGGCAGGGTTTTGACTTATCAGAGTTTACAGTGTAGAAATAGGACAAGTGCAACAAAGATTCTGTTTGGGGCTGCATGTACCTTCACCGCCGGCAACGGTTCCCTCGTAACCAGGCATGACATCATACGTATTGGCGGGAGGGGCGGTAGGTCCCGGTGCCGGGGGTGCATACATGGCTGAAAGAAAAACATTTACAAACAGCGTAGGTTTAGAATGGAAACATAGCATTAATTATCAGACTCATTTAAATACAACACTTTTAAAGAATGTTATTAGAACTGCATTCAGTTCCAGCAATGTATTAAATAAATACAAGCTGTAATATTGAATAAACTGAGTTTGACATAACTACTTACGAGCTTGCTTAATTCAGTGTTGCAACAACATTGAGGTGAACCATCGGGTACAATAAAATGCTACTTACATCGAACACAGTTATATTGCCTAAGGCCACTTAAAACTGTGACGATGCTGTTGCTGAAATGGAATGTGAAGAGAAGGACGACTGAGGAATGCGCGTGCATGTGGGCACGCGCGGAGGGGGGTAACAAAAGACGGAAGGAAAACGTGTGCACGCGAGGAAGAGGAGAGGGAAAAGGAATTTGGATGGTGACGGCAGACAAGTCAATGACATACAGATATCATATTGCACTTAAGGCAGTGCGTCACCGCAACATGCTTTCGGTTTGTGGATCTTTTTTGGGAGTAACTAATTATAATAAGGGCTACCCATTACCGAATGGCAAGGCTGCAATGGTATGGTCAGTAAACCATATTGCCAGCAACATCAGACAGATTGAGAAAATAGTGATTTCACTGCCGTGTCACTTCTGTTAAAAGTAAAAACTTTTTAAAACAACTTTACCGAGCACCAACAAATCACATTCAAGGTGACAGAAAAAACAATGTCAGAGCAACTAACGCCCAGATGCACAGTGTTAACGTACTTAGTAATAGTTCAGGAAGACTAATCATTATCATCTTTCCCAATCTTCTGTGCATTATTTGCGTATAGACATTCCACCTCACTCACATTCTTTTCTAACGTACATTGCTAATATTGAACATGATAAATTTCACTTATTTTATTCTGGCATTCCTCTTTGACTAACTGCTACACAAACGTAATGCTCAGGATACCTGCACCCCATAGTCACTCACCTATACATTACTGCCACCGCAAGATACACACAGCTATACAAGCCTTAGGTACGGACGCAACAGATAGTGATGCATATAGAGCCGTATGTGATATCATATAGCTGGCCTATTTCACTAAGGAAGTAGAAAAAACACAGCAACTGCTTATTTTGGAAAATTTTGAAAATAAAAACAAATGTCTCCAAAATTCTAATGCGAATGTCCTAAACAGAAAGTGCACGAGTCACATCGGGTGAGAAAAAAAGCACATTGACTGACGTAGCATGACGAGTAAAAAGAAAGGTAAGAGCCTTGAATTCAATTGCTGTATGTGAATAGCTCATGAACGTACAATTCTGTGATAAATATTTAGCAGGAATTAAATCCAATCCAACTATATAAACAGGTTTTATTTACCGCTGTATGTTTATTTATAACACTGTGGTTTGTTAATCGTCGGTCGGAATGTTTTTTCCCTAACCCATTACAGAGCTCACCAGTATGTGAGGACTTCAGATCCAGAGAGTTGTTGTAATTCCAAATTTTTGGTCAGGATACTGCTCAATGTTCCTTTCCCAGTTGAAAGAAGAAAAGGACCAACAGAAAAGGTGAATATTCTGGATGGATAAAGGCTAAAGTACTGGAGACTGAAATAAATGCAGAAAGGGGGAAAAGAGCCAAAAGGCCAAAACCTAAATGCCAATATAGCATCAAAGCTGAAGAAGATATGAGCTTCTTTGTACCTTTCTGGTGTACTTGTTCTACTTTAAGGGGGAGGTGTCCTTCCTCCAATGATGTCAGCGTGATGACACCTTTTGTTGTCTGGATCAAGTTACATGATGTAGTATACATTACGATAAAAATCATGTAGCTTGTTAATTATGCAGGACAGCCAGGTAGGAACGTTCCAGGCATGAGCAGCCCATGTGTGTCGGAACTGGTGTAAAAACGTGATGGTTTGTGCAGCAGGGCTGATGTTGGACCTGTTCCACGGCCCCTTCGCTTCAACCGCACCGTGAACTGCCGCATGAGTCAGGAAGGAACTGCCACACAAAGGACGGTTCCTCTGCTTCAACAGCAACTACTTTCATTGCAGACGTGGAAAGTCACAAAGGAGGAACCAAGAAGTCGACACACTGCATGTTAAGTTCATGATGCTTTCGGCGTGAACCCCAGCAGGTAATGGGGTGGTGGAGACTCAAACTCCCTGCTTCAGGAAGCACAGCTGTACCAGCTCAAGGAAACAGTCTCATTTTGAGGGAGACATCTGAACAGAAAGCCATAATTTTTGGCAATATCTACAAGCAGCCATCAAATTCGACATCTGCTATATTATACACGTTGTTTAAACCTAAGAATAGGTAGGACAAGAAACGCTACTTTGTGTGGAGTGTCCAGAAAAATAAACCTGTGCATAAACAAGGTCTGGTTAAGCAGATTTCATCCTGTCGGCATTGTGGTCTGGTCCTACACTGGGTTGGATAGCCACAATTCTAAAAGAACAAATTGTGGCCCATGTTGTACCGAGGCACCGCCCCACCACAAAAAGGTCAAACCAATCAGTATTGAAATAGCTCAAAGCCGGGAAGTTTTCCATTTCCAGTATGTAGCCATTTTCTTGGTGGTGTCCAGGAAGGTACAGCATGTGCATCGGTTTGCCTATTGACAAGACTGGGAATGGATCCTTCCCTCACGCCAAAGCTTCCATCAAAGAATACATCATCTTTTTCATCTTTTAATGTTAATCTTAAACCGGGCATCAAAAGTAGCAGTCCTTTCGACTCCTTAAGAGAGCATGGCGAAACCTTCCAATCACATCATTCACACTAAGATACCTAGCTTGCTAATGCCCAATAACTTGCTAGCCACTTGTCTGCTGTTTTCCCAGGTGACTCTCCAAGCGGGGGTGAGGTTGTAAGGAGTGTTATTCTGAGCTACCTGGAGGTAGTGGGCAAAAGGTAATTTCTTGAGCACTTTGTAAATGAACTGAATGGAGCTGAACCAGACCAGTGCGTAGCTGGTGTGTCGCTAGTCTGTGCCACAGCCAAGCAATGGGAAAATGGGATTATAAATCATATATACATCGGTGGCACTGGTGGTATAGAATGATCTTTCATGACCAGGGTCACCAATACATTTCTAAATTACAGATCCTATTAGATAAACGAACAACCCTGTCTGTAAACTGAGATTATTAATGCAAACTTCCCCTTGTCATCAAACCTCAAAGAACGTTCAGTGAAATACGTTGTGGCTAACTGGAAGGCAGCCTGTTCATACCACAATAATTGTTTGTGACAAGTGGCTTATTTTGCAACAGCTTGTATCGAGCAGACATTAAACTGAAAGGGATCATACTTTACACTGATAATATACGTTTGAAATAAACCTCTCCTTCCATAAACTGGGCCGAGCAGACTGCGTGATCAATAAAAGCACTGGTACCCATCTTGTCTACCAGATACAATAAAAATCGCATTTTAAATGCATTGTCTATAACAGATGTCATAAAAAGAGTTCGATGAATTCCAGTCTTTCACCCCTCTAAGCTATTGACAGCAAACAAAATACAACAAGATGCAATGTAATCCAAGCACTAGTCCATATTACGGATTGTCAAATATTGTACCTGTCAAAAACAAAACGGCCACTTCTGCATCTTGCCCCAGCCATTTTACCTGTTGCCATTCTTTCATCTTGGAAATATAACTCTGAAATGACTCTAATTTCTCCATGGAATCTATCATTTTCCTTTTTAAGCAACAATAACTTTTTTTGAATGGGCAAAAGGGTTACTTTAATCAGTTGAGGTTGTATGGGGCCATGGATGTGTTAAAACTTTTAAAAAAATTAAAAAGTCTTAAAGATGGCAGTTTTAAATTGTGTTTAAGACTCATATAGCTACAATACAATTCACGGTCTGTAACAAAAAAAAAAAAAAAAACAGAATATGGACCTTCATGAATGTATTCACAAACTGCTTAGACGTACAACACTTTCCTCTGTAACTACTTTTAACTGCTTAGAACATTTCATATTAGTATCACACTCGTTATCCTCCAAGGGCCAGTCAGTCTCTCCACCCCCATCAATTATGATTCAGTAGTATAGAGTAAAGCAACAACTCAGGCTTACAGACCACATAAGCATTGGGGGCAAGTATATGACGGAAGCAAAATTAAAGTGTGAAAAAGATTCACTATGTGTACTCATGTCAACCTCCATCTATTGGAAAAAAAGAAACCATTGTGGGTAAGTGCTTGGTTAGTCATTTCTTATAAATAATTTGTCTCAATGTGCTTGATGAAGCGGAATGCACAAAAAGGGTCTTTCTGAAATGAGCAACAGATGTATTCGGTTCTTCGTACTCCTGTACAAGTTGATATGTACAGCGAGTACATTTTAGCTGTCATCTAATGACACGTATGCAAATACATTCTAGTTGTTTCTGCATCCCTTACAGGATGGCATGCATGAGTAAACATCATTTACCTTGTCAACCAGAAGTGAAACAAAGAAGAACTTTGTTTACAAACTTTGATTGGGTAGTGTCAGCCATGCAGGATTGTAATAAATTTAAGGCCTGAGATCCAGAGTGGTCTTCTGTTAATTACTCCCTCTTAATAGGTTATCAACCAAAGAGTTAAAAAAAACTGGAAGACTCCGAGATGCCATACATTTGTAAAAATATTAAATGACATTTAAATTATTATTCATTATTAACAATCATTTAAATCTTCAAACTTTATAACTGGAGTGCCAAAGCACCATACATTCAATTAGTGTAAGTGTAGGGATTTTCCTTCTTGTAAGTAAGACTCATATTTCCAAAGTTTAAGTTAAAGGCAATTTAATAACAAAGCAAAAAAGTCATATGTGTTTACAGTATGAAACATACTGTGAAAATGAAAGGCAGATCAATTACAAAAATGCTGGTGTGGGTACAAGCTTTATACCCCAAACCTGACATAAAATGCTGACATAAAATGTAGATTCCTGTTCCTGATTGGTTCACAAGGAGACAAAATGGCATTATTGTAGATCAGTGGTTGGAGGCTTCAAAAAATCTCTTCCTTCCTCTACCGCATAGGAAAAAACGGAGATATAACACCTCATACAGTATCCCAATCACTCAAATATACACAAATCCAGTCTTGGGTTCACACCCCTGTGTCTCACAGTCTCAGGAACAAAAGGTGTGGCGTGGAAGGCAACCCGATGATCATTCCGGAAAAGGCAAGCTAGTCAACTCGCTTTGATTTTAACCCCCTCTTGATCATTACATTGATTGTTTGTATTTGGTGACCATCCAAGAACATTAAGCAGGCATTGCTTTTTCCCTTACAGTAAGCCAAGGCCCACTATTTAAAATGAACTATCTAGACAACATTAAACAAAACATGAGGCTAAAATGTATCAGGGAAGAGGAGAGTAACATCAGACCAGATAATTTAACCATTAGTGCCACAGAAGCAGAAGAGCAACACAGAGCATAGAGGAACCAACTTACCTAAAATGTGACCTTGCACCAAAGTTCAAACACCTCCGTGATTATACATACGGCTGGAATTTAGTTTCAGACAATCAGCCAATCAGCATTCAGAATCTGAACTATTCACTTTGTAACTGGAAGTTATGTGCTACCTGACATGGAAGTGCACAGAATGGAAGCACAGATTCTCTAGGGCTGCGGTCAATACAATATTATATATGATATATTCCATATAACAATATATATCATATAACACAATATATATATATATATATATTTAATATGTGACTATTAAATAACAAGACTGGGCTTAACTAAATCAAACCAGGGCGAACCACGCGGTATACATTGACCAATGGGCAGGCATAAACAACCCCTGAAAGTTTCGATCTGCTCGCATCTTCAGTTCGCTGTTACGCATCGCTTGAAGTAGACATGTTTTTCTGACGTGTTGTAAAATGGTCAAAAAATCAGGCAAAACATCAATTTGAAATTTTTGGTGAAATTGACAAATCTTCTGAATCTTTCTTAACACAAAAAACTTCCAGCATGAATTAACATAGCAATACTGCACTGAACTCAGGAGTCACATTGTCGCTAATCGCAGATATTATGTCTCACTTTGATAGAGATCATGTAAAATCAAATACACATGAATCGGCACGTAACATTTTACAGAGTGTACTTCAACAAGGGGGTGGATCACCCAGCAACTCCATTTGTTTAAGAATCATTCAATGTAAATCTCCTGTAATGCATAAATATGTTATTATTTTTGTTATTGTTATTATAATGTCATGAATAATTAATATAAATGCAAAACAGATAGAAAATATTACTACAAGTTCACATTCATTCATCAGTGTAACATTCAAAAGATATTGACCTGGGACATGTTTTTTCAGCTCTGATTTATCAAAAATAAAAATACAGTCCCATTATGCAAAGGTATTTTTCTGAATTTATTATAACACTAAATGTTGGGAGAAGCTTAACCAAAGTCTACCATTAGATGAAATAGAACCTGAGTAAACTCAAAATGATCATACTTAAGAAAGCAGCGGCAAGTGTCAAAAGTAATTGCCCCCTTCAATGCAATATCTGGTTGTGCCACCTTTGCGGCAGGGACTGCAACTAAACACTTCCTGTGATTGTCCATCAGATTATTACCACCATTTCCTGACTGATAGTCCTATTCTCTGGCTTCTTCTATTCGACTACAAACCACAGGCAGGTCTGACCACAGTCAATTTGAACAAGCACGAATTTGCAATAGCTGTGACCAGGCCACTCCCACTGCCATGCCCCGTTTTAGCCAATTGGCAGAAAACAAACACACACACACACACACACACACACACACACACACACACACACACACACACACACACACACACACACACACACACACACACACACACACACACACACACACACTATTGACCTCCATGCAAAATTTCAGCCTCCAAGGGCGGAAACTGTGGCTGCCAAAGGGTGGGGAAATTTTTCTGGACCGACCAACCAGAGCTACAGAGCTGCTGGTTGCTGCTAAAAATGTGCAAATATCCACAACAATCAGACATGGCACACTGTATGGTGCATTTAAGTCAAACAGGTTTTAAAATTTTAAATGAACTTTCAAAACTTTCACACTCCCCATCCCAAAAAGTGACAATTTTAAACATTACAAAAATAATAAAGTTACTAAAATTAACCTGAAAACATGAAGTCTCAGCATGATATGAGTTGCTACAGGGAGGCTATATAGTCAACATTTCATTATTAAAAATCAGTGCTGTGTAGGTCTTTTAAGAATTAATTTTAACAATAATTTTTGTTTGCTTCCAAGTCATGGAATGCCCTCTTTTATTGTCTTATTCATACGCCCCCGTCATTACTTCAAATTCCTCGATCAGTATAGAGGAGAGTATTCTCTCCCCTCCAAAGTACAATACCTATAGACAGTGTTTTGTCTGTCATGATAAGACATGTCGAGGGATCTCACTATACACTGCAGAGTGTAAATGTTTGATTAGTGGAACATCGGCTGCCCTCTAGTGGTGCCTGTAGGTAATACAGTCTACCCTACAGCAGCTTCTATTCACTAAAGCTACTCTGCTATCAGGTGATAGTATGAGCTTCATGAACACAGCAATGGACAAAGCTGCCATTTTGCTGTCAGTTATCAGCTGTATGCAAAATGTCTAACTGCTTCATCATACCAGTAAAAAATACTGACAAAAGTCATTTGTCACATATAACGGGTCCACCTATTTTGTGGTTCATGGAAGACTCTCCCAACACATCAATCGAAGTGTAACAATATACTATTTACATGTTTTATGAACTAAACTGAGAACTAACCGCCAAAAACATTGGACTGCAAGCACTATTAGAAAACAGTATCGATGTGCTACAGGTTTTGAGTATCCCACTACCACAATTGTCTAAGGTGCACCACAGGAAATAATATTCAAAATCAACAGTCAGCTTGGTGAGTAGTAAGCACTCACTGAATTCTGCTAACACACAATCCCAAATAAAAAACAATGTTTTTTAATGAGCATCAAACAGCAAAATGTAATAGGTATGGAAGTGCCAAAGCCCAACAGAACAGCTAGATTGGGGACAAAGTACTGCATTTATGTCACTGAGTTGGAGGAATGTTCAGGCTTCAGTTTTACCTGGATTTCCGGTTGCTGGGGTATTGATGGCGCCGTAGGAATAGTCATGACCACTGGGAAAAAAAGAATATGGTAATTACATCCATACTTAACAACACAGAGCAATACAGTCAGTCCTGTGACAACTTAAATCCAGGAGGCTTACCTGGAAAACTAAGTTGTACTTAGTAACTAGAAACGTCATATAACATTTATGCTTTTTCTTCTGGATATCAAATCAACTGGAAATTTTGATTTACAATTATTTCAAAATAAAAATATGATCTGTGTTTGATCAGATATGCTAAAATATGCAGTCTTACATGATGGCTGGCAGTGGCATTACATGATAATAGCTAAGGTATTTTATTAAATTAGTGGACTTATAGAGATTGAAATGTCGAAATTGCTCACCTCAGAATTGGTTGCTTGTCCATGTTGTGTCTGTATCTAAGCAAAAACAAAGAAAGATTACATGTCAACTTCCTGCATAATCATTATTTAGATGCCCTTTTAATTTCCTCAAATACAAACTGTCTCAAAGGTACAGCAAAAGTGAGAGACACCAAGAGAAATGTTAATGTGTTGTCCTCTGTGTTGTCAGAGAGGGCCATAAAGAGAGGATATTACGTTTTAAAAATCCTCAATTTAATAATCCGCATGATAGTCATGCCACTTACAATCTTTGATCTAAGTCATCGTGACTCGTGATTTATCGTGTACACAGTTGTGGTAAATCATTAACATGGTCGGAATAGCGCGTTGTGTGACAGTACAGACTACCAAACCCTTTTCACTGCGCCTTATTACGTTCCGCTTAAACAGAGACGTCTCTTCAGCAAATCCTAAAAAGGCGCTAACGACTGGCCACCAGCGTCAGAAAGTGCGGTCAGTAGGCCAACACCACCGGCCACTGCACTGCTGTTTGATAACAAAAAGGCATTCACATAAAATAAAGTTTATAGCCCACCTCTGCGTAACTTCTAGCGGTCAGACTGATTCCAGGAGATTTAACGAGACGTCAGAAATCGGATTAAAAAAAACACATAACTGTCAAAAGCTATCAATCATTTACAACGTACCTCACAGCGGGGGTTTAGCTGTTACCATAACCTCTCTGCTGTATAGAGGCTCACACCCTGTATGTCAGAAGTGGAGCTAACGTTTCTTGCGTGAGTTACTGTATTTGTGATGTGTCCCAACGAATGTGTTTCTAATTAGCAATTTCCCTGCTTGTTGTACCGTGTAGTATAATGTGGGAAGCTGCTCCATAAGCAAACAATCAACAAATGTTGCCTATTCAGTAATTTAGTTTTTGCCAAGGTTTATGTTGAGCTCTTAACTGGAATGTCATAATTAATTCTGGATGTGAGCAACAGGACCAAGTGTTTTCAAATAAGAATATTGTGTTCACATTTTTTTTTTTTTTTCATTTTAAATCTTTCCACCATTTTGCGTAAATTACACTATTTGAATTTGAATAAAACTCACCACAAAAGGCATAACACACACGCCCTAAAGCAGGCAAGGTGTGGATGGGAGTAAAGGATACAGACTCTCGGAAACCCAATATTAATGCAGAAAATGCACATTAGTGGCGCGCCACCAGGTCGGAATTTAGCCCTAATTCATTGCATACAGTTATTGTGACTACTGTGATTGTCTCTAGTCTGTTGCCTTTTAATTGCGTTTCACGTAAGACAATACCGTACTACATCTCCGTGGTTGAAAAGTAGGCCTAGGAATTTGTCTGCTTTACTTGGACCACTGCTGTCCAATTCTCACATTTTCTAACTGAAAAAAAAAAGATGACACACTGTAACCCCGAACATAAAATAATTTGATATGAAAGCCATTTCTAAACTGTCTGTACACATTTTGGAACTGAACGACCTTCCATGTACATTGATCTCATTTCCTGTGTGGGATTATTTTATAGCCTACTGGTAGATGTTCTACAGCCGATGTTATCTTTGCACAGGCAAAATGAAAGATAACATGTAGCCTAAATTATGGCTTCAGATAGCAAAGGCACTGCCATGGTTTTGTACCATCTGTACACTAAAAGCAGTATTTTCACTAATTTCCTCATCTACCTGGTAGAAGAGTTGAGCTAAATAGAATCAGCTGGTTTCGTGCGTGGATGGAAGAAATGCACTGAAGTGCTTTCACTTTCTGAAGTCGATGTTTTCCATCTTTGGAGTTTTTGGACTTTACAGTTGGTCTGCATACGATTGAGAGAAGCGTAGCCAGTGTGAACTCCCACACAGTTGCTAATGCTCTCGATACATTTCAAGGCAGGATTTAAATTGTAAACGGTAACATGTAACGGTAAATTATGCAGCAAGACAGTAAACAGACAGGAATCTATTAGAAATTGGAAGCAGTTTCCCCTGACACTAGCTCGTTACAATGTGTTCAAAATCAAAATGTAATCATAAGCGTAAACAGCCTACTACAAGTTGTTACTTGTTTGATCTTAGTTGTAATTTTTACTTTTGTACGTCGCAACTGAACCGAAAACTTCACTTTAAATGTAATAACAATCAGAGCTACAATACTTCCTTAAACAGCACACGGGAACTTCAGTAACTTAATACAGTCTGTGATACGGGTATAACAGATGTATTCTGTAGTAATACGCAGAAAGACTACACGTAGCATATTCTCACATTGTGACTGGCTTCAGGGCTTAAGAATTATCTGATGGATAGTCAAACTAAACATCCTCACATTTCACTTGATGGCTCCTCACCTCAGGGTTAGCTGGTCTCGTCCTCAGAAGACTCTGCAGTGGGCAAGTTATTTGCTGAGACCGATTCCCGTCTGACAGCCAGGCTGACTGCTGTGTTTTACAGCATGCTGCATATGTTCAGGAAGTGACACAAGCGATGTTACTCAAACTAGGTCCACTCAATGCTCTGAGATACTGAGGGTACCTCTCAAACCTCCCTCTAGTTCCGTAATTAGGGAGCCAGCCATTTTTTCGTGTCCCAGAGTCAAAGTTGTTCCAGTAAACTGGAAGTGTAGCTCAACAGAATATTCCTGTAATTAAATGTAACACGATATACAAAAAAAAAAAAAAACTGCTCAGAAACATAATGAACAGTGATTTGTCATGTAAGTAACTAGTTATTGCTTTGAGACATAGCCAGAGTGAGTAGGCCCTATAACACACACCTCAATGACCACAAAGTCCCCCACATGATTCAATCACTTTACAATGACCAAAGACCAGAATTTACAGAGTTCATAGCACAGTAAATTGTTTTTCACTAAATATTAACCAGAAACTACTGGAATATATAGGGATTCAAGACATGTACATTTAAAATGTCCACCTCCTACCCCCCACCCACAAAAAAAAAAACATACCTTCCCCTTTTTCACATGAAGAAATACTTCTCCAGAACCAGAGAATTATTATGATTTTATTATGATTATGCTGACTAGCTGGAAAATTCACTCCCAGCAGTTGCTCAGAAATTTAACAAACAAGATTGCTAAGTTACATATGAAATATATACAAAAACACACCTCACAGGACGTGGGAAATTATTTTAGGTCGATGTTAGAGAATTGACTATTACAGTGTAATTACTGATAATTCCATGTACATGTCAACTCTGGGGCCTGGACAATTATGCAATATCATTTTCAATGCCATGAAAGTGTATTGTTCAAAACGTCGTCCAATACCATGTTCGTGGGTTTTCAAGCAGGACCAGCTTGTTTCTGTTCCTGCCACAACATTGGGTTTGAGTCTAGACTTTAACAAATTTTGAGTCATTCCAAAATTTAAAATACTTTGTTCCTCATTCTCTCTGGTGTAGACTGTCCAGTGTGTTTCTTATCATTTCCTGCATGGCCTAGTTGTTCTGCACAGTTAGAATTTGTGATCATGATCTCAGGCCAGCTAACTAGCAACTTGTTGATCTTGGTGTTTGCACTTGTCCTGGCTGGCAGTGTGAATGATAACAGGGCCAAAAAATGACAAGAAAGTAACAATGAGGATGTACCACAAGAGAAACATGACTGTAGGCCATGAGAACAGTTTAAAGAAATTAAGAAATTCTCCTTCCTAACCACAAATGCTTGCATGGAATGTATCACATTATCAATGAACATAAACCACATTACAATTACATGAAAATGGCAAATACCTGAAATGGTATCATTTGTATTAAATGGTAGAACTTTTGTAAATGACATATATTGGATATTTAGTTTACTGTCTTGCCCTGACAACGGGAAATTATTGGATTACTCATGTGCATGTAAACATGGTTCCTCATAACATTTCCCCCTTTTTTAAAATAAGTGTATCAAAACCATATCATATGTAATGATAATAGATCTTTCGGCCCATGTAAGCTCCTCATTTTTGCCCCGTCACTGGAATGCCCGGATCTTCAGTGTAATAATATTAAATGTAATAATCCTTATTACGCAAGCTGGCATGACCTTGAACATTCCAGGGGGCTGTACCTCCACTAGAAAATAATGCCAAATGAAAAATTACGCTATGCATTCACCTTTGATTTTTACTCAATACCATTATTTGTACTGGTTTTTCACCATTGTTTTACATTTTTGGCATAGATGTCTGCACTCCACTAATAGTTTGAGGCACAGAACCTGTAGTATCCACATACCTTCCTTGATATAATAGCAAATGGCATGTAGCTGATAGTAAAATTGTTCCAGCTTACACTTCCTCCCGTTGTGAATGGGTTCTGAATTTTTTTTTTTTTTTGATATTGCTGGTTATGGTTGTGGCTACTGACTGTTTTAATAGTTTTAAGCTTTAATTATGTGTAAAGAGAACTAAACAATTTCCCCACACTCTTGGTAATGTATCTAAGTCATGAACTGAATCTTTGGACAGTAAAAATGAGATAAACAGTGTTGATTTATTAACTGACCGTATTAACTGAATGTGGTATTATTAATATATAATTCTAACCAGAGGTGGTCAACTTCGGCTTCAGAAAGTAAAGTAAAGCCCTACCATGTATTTGCTCAGCCCATTCACTAAAACCAGGTGAGTTCACTAATTAACCCATCAACCTGGCTGAAGAGCTGTTCTGATTAGAATCAGCTTGTTTACTGCATGGGTGGAACAAACACATAGTAGAACTTATTTTACTTTCTGAAACCGGAGTTGTCCACCTCTGGTTCTAACATTAGTAATGCACTTGTAAGAAAAAGTTGCCGTTTTGCATATTTGTAATTTTGACAGGTGACAACAACTCTTGAGAAATCCCGTTTGCCCTAGTTCCTTCAGTGCTCGGACCGCATGTTAATCATGAGACTGTACTAATCCTGCAGCACTGACTCCTGCATCCAGGAGCTGGGACTTTGAGCTCGCGCTCTTCAAGCTCTCTTCACCATAGTAGCTGCTGGTTGTTGACACGGAAGTGATAAACTACAGTACTTCCGGGATTTCACAAGGTCCTAGAAGATAACAAAATCTTAACTATATTTAAAATATATATATTGGGTAAAATGCACTGTATTAATATGAAGATGGATAAAATATATAGAAGTAAATATTAAAGTAACGCGGTATTTATTTGTTGCTTTTTTTGAGAAAGAATTGTGAAGTAGTTCGATTTTGCTTCCCCGCATTTCTTAGTCTTATTTCCCATCATCCCTTACGATCTCTCTCTTCCTTCTGTACTGTCTCAGAGAAGACGGTCATACCGATCGGTAAGTGAAAATAATCTTATATCATCTCAGAAATGGTCACTTTTAGAAACAATTTACACTTTCGTGCAAATTGGTATCGTCATAAAATAAAGATCTATGATATTATTTGTGGAAATTGTACATCACTGTAGGTATATTAATTAGATGTAACCAGCGTTGGCTGCCTGGTGTTGCCGTCCACGGCTTACTTCACTTTGCATTATATTGGTAGATTGTAGGCCGAGCATGTGATTTAGAAAAGGTACGTTTTGTCCGTGTTTGAAGTTAAAAAGAACATGCAGTTTTATAATTGAGAATCTGGATCTTGAGACCATGTTATATATGCAGAGGCTTTGGTGAGGCCTGTCTTGTTTGTAACGTTGACCGTAACGTTTAGCAAGCAAGCAAGTTATCTATCGGTAGTTAATTGTATGGATATCAAAGTGGCGTGATATATGGTATACACTATTAAAGTTACGGTTATAACATGTCTTCCTGCTTAAATTTCACGTTTGTGTTTAAAAACATTTCAACGGTACCATGTGTCAGTAGCTCAGTGAGTGCTCCTGATCCTCATTGTGAAACGGAAGCATTTAATGATTGTGATTAATTATTGGTGTGCATCGTAGCGTGATCCTGAGTGCTAAATTGTGTTTATCAAAGATACATTGTCTGGTTACAATATGGATTAAAAGCTGACGTGAATATACCACTTATAGCCAATGTGGCAATGAGGACTACAGTCCCTCTGAAATGACGTCAGATCTGCAGAAACCCATGTTGGTGTCTTGTAAGTTGCATTATGCAGAACCTATGCAGTTAAGTCTGTACTGTAAGGTGTGAAACTGTTTGGTGTTACTGAACTTCAGTTCAATATTGAAGGGGTTTCTGTGATTGTTCATCAGTTATGTTCCCAGATCCTTCAGTGGTTAGAATTGTTTCGCCATCCTTCTGAACAGTAAATTTAAACTTTCACACCAAGGGGAAATTTGTCAGCATGTGCTTAACAAAATGTTTTCCATTTTTGTCTCTTAAATGCTTGTTTTCCCATCTTGGCTCTTAGGCACCATGGCAGCCCTCAGGCCTCTTACCAAGCCGAAGATCGTCAAGAAAAGGACGAAGAAATTCATCCGCCATCAGTCTGACCGCTATGTCAAGATCGCGGTGAGTATCTGTGCAGCAGTATTTAGCAATTCCCTCCTTTATAACGTCTGGGAATGACCACAGGTCCTGTTTGAAATGAGACAAAATTTCAATACTTTGCAAAAACAAGATCTATGTGATTGGAAGGTGCATGGTGTCGCTGGTCTTGATTTGCTATCTGGTTATTTACATTATCATGACACTTGATATTAACAATTCAAGTTATTCGTAGTGCGTAAAGTTTAAATGAGCATCATGTTGCCCCTGTCAGTACACATGAGTTAATGTTTTTACAGATGTTTTATTTCGATGGGTGGCATGTGTATTGTGTGTCTTGTACGAATTGGTTAATGGCCATTGTGAGTGGTAAAACATTGGAAATGTGCTCAGCGTAACATGCAGGGCCTAAGTGAACTACTCTGAGTTAACCAGGCCCCTTTTTATCGTAAGCAGACATGTCAACTCTACTAATCCAAAAAGCTTGTGTGTGATCCGGAACACCCCTTTGAAGGCTTTGCATCTTTCCCTCGTAATAACGTTATTCTGTTTTGGTCCTCCGATTTAGAAAAACTGGCGTAAACCCAGAGGTATTGACAACAGGGTCCGCAGGCGGTTCAAGGGCCAGATCCTGATGCCCAACATCGGTTACGGTAGCAACAAGAAGACCAAGCACATGCTGCCCTCCGGCTTCAGGAAGTTCCTGGTCCACAACATCAAGGAGCTGGAGGTTCTCATGATGAGCAACAAGTAAGTCAGGCAGCGAAGCCGTGCGGCAGCGAGAGCAGACTGACAGCCGCTCTGCGTGCGCCGCGAGGCACCCGCTGATTCAAATGTCAGAGTCAATCTACAGTGAAATGGGGTTCGTCGACTCAAGTCATTCAGATTCATGTCGCAGTGCTGACACCAACTGATTGATTCATGAAGCTATTCTTGAGATTCTCGCGCATCATTGTTGGATAAAAAGGTG
Source organism: Albula goreensis (assembly GCA_022829145.1). Classification (NCBI taxonomy): domain Eukaryota; kingdom Metazoa; phylum Chordata; class Actinopteri; order Albuliformes; family Albulidae; genus Albula; species Albula goreensis. The sequence continues at coordinate 8,456,134 of CM040752.1, forward strand.
TATTCTCACGGAGGAATCCATTTTAAGAACTGGCTGTTAGCTTCCTGGTTTTAAAGTCATTCTTGTTACTGGCTCAGTTCAGTGAGGCTAACCTGAAGCTTCCACAGTCTGGCACTGTGTAAATGACATGCAGTTAGAGGCTAATATCAGCACTTCCAAAGCAGCAGAAAAGTCTTTTGGATAGTTTAATATGTGCAGCTGTGTGTCTGATTATCCTAGTTCATTGATAGTGAATGGGGCTGAACGTCCTCTGCAGATTATTGCTTTGGCTTTGGATTTGACTATTGTCTTGGCTTGACAATATTACTGAATTGGGCATCTCAAACTCCTCATGGAGGGCTGCAATATATGCAGGTGCTCGTGGTTTCCTTTTGAATAATGGCCAGCTTAGCTTTGGGAATAGAAGTAGGTGGACTCAAGCCAGTCAATGATTTGAATTAATTAGTTTACACTTTGGCCCTTCAGGGTTAGAGATCCTTCACCTCAGTTTGGTTAAGTGGATTTTGTCTTCAACTCTTAATTTGGTGTATACAGTGGTGTTGCCAGTTTTCATTTTCCCTAAAGGGCTCCTCAAATTCATTGCAGCTTGTTTCTGTAAAACAGTCTCGCATTCAGTTTGAGTGTATTATTTCGTTTGGTTACTTAATCGTTAGGTAATGTTTAATTAAAAGTTGATTTATTGGCTGGATGACTGCTTGACTTATGGGTTTTGTCTCTCCTTGCTCCAGGACACACTGCGCAGAAATCGCCCACAACGTTTCGTCCAAGAACAGGAAGCTGATCGTCGAGAGGGCGGCGCAGCTGGCCATCAAGGTCACCAACCCCAACGCTCGCCTGCGCAGCGAGGAGAACGAGTGATCTGGGCCACTCTCCTCTTGGTGTGTTCCAAATAAACGTTTGCGTTATTTACAAGTCGCCTCACCCTTTCATATTTTTGTCAGTTTTCTTCCTTGGTTCAAATGTGAAATTGTAGGAAATCCCAAATCCTTATTGAGTTATCATGACTTATAACGGGTGATCTACAGAAAAGCCCAAATTATGATTGGCTGTCAGGGTGTATGATAGATAATCCAATGACTGTATGAGGTTAATGACAAGGAAACTGGTTTATAACCTTGCTTTTTTTTTTTTTCTATGACTTCGTTTTATTTTATTTTATGACTTATGGGAAAGAAAGTGGGTTTATTTGGGGGGGTGGATATTGGGCTTAGCCATGTTGAAGGGTGGATACCCTCAACCCCAAGCCAAGGTAGGTGATTTTGTTGAAGTAATCTCTACCTACGCAATAAGAGCTTGTAAACCCTTAAGTAATCAGCCCAGCAGTTCTATCTCATAAGCAACACCTTGACAGCTGTATCCTCCGAGAACAAAACCAGCTCTTACAACGTGACATTTATCCTCAAAACATAAAGAAGTTTAATCAGTTATGGGAAATATGAATATTTGAGTGGTAACCCTGTTTTACACTTCAAAGGATCTGCGGCAGGTAATGAATAAGGATAGGGAAATTCAAAAATGTATTTAATAAAAAGCTTTTGATCCTTTTGGAAAGAGTCGTATCTAAGCAACTTCCTTAAATGAGTTCCCAAAAGTATGAGAAACCCTGCAGTACATCACACTAACACCTTGGGGATGCTGCTTTGTGCTTTCATGAACAGCAGTTTTAACGGAAAGTTAGTCAGCAACTGCAGTAAATAATACCCTCTTCAAAATTATAGGTTGCTCATATATACTTGGGGTTAATAAGCTTTTAACGGGCTGCTTCCTCACAGGAGGCTGGGAAATAATGTCTTTTCACTCAAAGAACTCACTGCAATTTCCGTGGGAGACTCCACGCAGTGAAAGGACCCTTAAAAAAATAAAATCCAAACCAGAGAACATGTAGGAAGTGTTACTTTAGAACGCATTCCCTGAACGACTAATTACAGAGTGGATAAAGGAACCCTCCAGCCAATTTTAGTTCCTGATTTTCTTGGGGGAAATCCAAAAAAAGGAAATCGAATGGTGACATTTGAGTTCATGGGACTGGTTGGTAAAGTAATTCCCCTTTTGCTCAATATTTTAATGAATAGGATATCTGACACATGTAAAATATGCATGAATATATGGCACTTCTACTCGTTCCTTATCACAAGTCAAAGTTGGCAGCCCTGGGACGTGTTAGTTTGAATCCGTTTGCAAGTGACTTGCATATATTTTCATGGAAATACTAAGGCACGTTGTGTCTTGCCGCGAAGAGCACAGCCTTTTCCTGACTGAAATAAGCCAATGACCGTCATTGTTGTTTCACCTGTTTATGATGTCACAATAGCTTTCACTCATACTTGACCCCATGGTCTGGTGTTGAGCCTGGACTGTACCAATTGGTAATGGGGGGTCCTCAGTGAACTAACAATGGGAGGAGTAGCCATATCGTATCAGTGATTCAATGATTAGCAAAAACGGCTGCATTGGCGGAGCAGAGGAAAAACCTCTTTAATTGGTTCAGACTAGTAAATGACAGCTGGGTATAGACCCGCTCTGAGGTGATCATCTCCTGTGCCTGAATATATGTGCCAGTAGTTCCCTCCTGGTCATTTGGATGCCCATTGTCACCTCCTCAAGGCTGCCTGCCTTCAGCGTAATGGCTGTGTAAGCTCTACCTGTGAACTGTGGTGTGGTGGAAAAAAGTGGCTTGACATCTTAATGTCCACTCTGGAATCTATGGTGGAGGTTACAGTAATGAGAAGGGATTGTGTATAAGACTGGATGTTTTAAAACTGGGAGAAAAAAAGGTGGATTTTTTTAAAATGCAGTAAATTCTTTACAACATAAAACACCCGCTCATGTGGTGGGACTCGCTCCTGTCACTTCATCCAGTGGAACGGGAGGGTGCTTATTTCTTCTGTCAGCGGTGATGTGACAAGTAATTTGTTCTCCCCAGATGATTAAATCCTACAGTATGGCCCCGGGGCGGCTCATGCGGTAGAGGCACATGTCGGGAGCCGTGGAGCTGTGTGTCTCTCGCCTGAGTGCTCCGGTCATGGCCGCCCAACCGCTGGCTGTGGCCAGGGGCCTGCATCGGTAAGGCCAAAAAAAATGGGGAAAGACAGAGGGGTCAGCAAGTTAAAAAAAAAAAGTTAGTCTCATTTCTGTCTGGCAACCACCTCAGGTGCCTGTGAGTGTGTGAGCCAATCATATTTGTGCTTAATTTTCCTCTGATGGTTCCTGCTGTGTTCGCATTGTGAAAAGTGTCAAGCTTGGCGACCTGTGAATCGGGAGGAAGTCGGGGATTGGATAGTCCTTCCTGAGCCAGTGGGACGGGGGGTGCTGTGGTGAGCTGATAAGCCCCGCTCGGTGTGGCGAAAAAGGGGAACTTTTTCCTTTATGAAGTCCAACATTATGTAAACAACCCAAAGTCAGCACACTTAAAATCTACACTGCTACGTCGTGCTAGCGGCCGCTCGCATGCTTCAACAGCAGTCGTGGGGGGTCATAAAGCACACCTCAGTCCCCACGTCTCTTTCAGTGGCCTGAAGGAAGTTGGAAAAAGGGAAGGGAACATCCTATTTCAGGAGGAAAGTGTGTGTGTGTGTGTTTGTGTTTGTGTTGGGAGGAGGGGGAAGGTAATACAGTGGAGGCCAATTACTTCTAGCGGAACTGCAACAACTGAGTACTGTAGAAATCTCTGGAGAGCAGATGAGCAGGCAGAGAGTTTCTCTCTGCTAGGCCGTGGCATGGTGCCCGTTCCAACAGAATAATGAAAAACCTTCGGTGCGCTACGAGAGTATGCGATGATGCTACTGTGTAGATGTTTGATTAATGTTCCTGGCAACCCCACCTGCCTTCTTTCATATCAGTGTGACACAAGTGATGCTTGACGTCTCATTAATTACATTCTGATCATTAACGGTGCACCCTCCTATCAAAAAAGGAAACATGGCTGTTTTGTTTGTAGTTACTTCATTAAGGGATACATTTTTCAAAATTTTTATATATGCAATTTCAGTGACATGATTTGTGATTGGGGCAGATCAGCTATGTCAGCCAATCACATGCTCTCTTATTCTTCTCGTGCCAGTGAAACATTACTTTTTTTTGCATGTGCTCATCGCTTTATTAAATCAGGTCCTGAGTGTTATTCTAAATGCAGCCCCCGAGTTGCTCCAGGAGTGTTCCTAAGAACACAGACGGGCCCAGCAGCCAAAAACAGCAGCTGGTTCAGCCTGTCCAAGCAGCGCCACGGCCAGCTGAGATACTGCAGCTTCAGCCCCATCCGGCCAAACGTAAGGATCAGCTGAAATATTACAGCCTCGGCACTTTCCAACTGCCGCAAAGATATTAAAAGGTTCTGCTCGTCCCGGAGACTTGAACTTCAGCTTGGGATTTCCGTGCTGTTTCATCCCACCCAGACAGCAGAATAAGCAGTGAGTCTGCAGGCAATGAAACAGAATCACAATACACCTGCTGACATTTATAAAATACAGTAATGCTTTAAACAGAGGGCAAATCAGGCAACAAACTTTGACCAAAACTATAAAGCACCCCTTCCCTCTATTACTTTATCCCCAGATCAGGTCATTTTGAGTGTACATAATGCACATATCCTATTAGAGGCAAGCCAGTGGATTAGATACTCTGCACATATCAACTGATCTCCATTGCACATATGATTACAGCCAACTTAAATATCCATGTATCATCGCTCACCAGTGAACTGTATTGGCTAATTAGGAACCCACAGTCTAAATGCTTACTCGCGAGCCCATTTACTGAAGGGTTTTAGTACATGTTGAGTTGCTTTGCTGGTGCAAAAAGACTAAGAGAGCATGCGATTGGTTGAAATAACTTGTTTGTTCTAATCGCCAATCATGACGTTGAAATTGTACGTGCAAAAATTTTAATGTAACAAAGGCTTTGATTAATCTTCGGTTAAGTAAATTACTCTCGTTTATGTCCATGGACCATGGTGGTGAAAGAAGCGTTGGTTTGATACGATGTGTTTTTGCTTGTCTGTGCTCCTGTAGAGTGATAAACACCAGGTAATAAGTGTCGCTTCAGGATTGATTTGAGGGCGTTTCCAAATTGTATGAAAAAAAGAACAGTGTTGCAAAAACAAATCACACCATGGCCCAGTGCTACTGTCCATGGATGGAGATGAGAACACCCCCCTTTTGCCTACCACCCCCCACCCCCCACCCCCCACCCTGTCACCCCCTCCACACTTCCATCTGTGCAGCTCTGACTACCATTCGTTCAAAGACCAAAAAACTGAAACTGAGAAAAAGCATTTCAGTGCTGCTCTGAATTCTGAGAGGTTTTTAAAGGCAGGCTTGTCGCCATGTGATTAATTACAGTCTTTGTCCACAATAGATATAATCGCACAGAATGTCCCTGCATCTCTTCATAATATATGTGTGTGTGTGTGTGTGTGTGTGTGTGTGTGTGTGTGCCAGACTGGGAGAGAAATACAGTGGGAGCACTGTAAATATTGATCAGTATTCAGATCCTGATCAGAGGAAATAGACACCGAGCCACTGACAGCATGGTTCCTCTCTTTCTCATTCCCTCTCTTCTTTTACCTCTCTGCCAAGCCTCTTCATCCCTCCCTCCCTCCCTCCTCCCTCCCTCTCTCCTCACATTGTGCTGAAGCCACACTCATTGGAACTTTCCCAGCTGGAACACAGAATCACATGCAGAGGGAGAGAAAGAGAGGGAGCGAGAGAGAGAGAGAGAGAGACACCTTCTCCAGTGCTGTCTTTCACTCCGATACCGGAATACGCGAGGACTCGTCTGCGGGTCATGTGACAGTAATTCTGACCAAACCAGAGCTCAGGCTTTTTTTTTCACTTTCTGTTTTCATTTTTTTTTTTTTTGGTTAAAAGAATGGTTGGGTGAAGAGAGCAGGAGGACTAGGAGGAAGAGAGGCGGGGGCAGGAAGGCAGGAGAATGTTTTCCATCTCGCTGAAGTGCCGACTGGGGGTCATCCGACACAGGACCAAAGGAGCGGTAAAGGGTACGATCTTTATTCACGCTCTGTCAGAGTGACAGGGCAGGGTTGGTGTCTGGATTGGTGGATGCGAAGTGAACTGAATCGTACGCCGTCTCAATAGACCAGGGAATTAAAGGCTTCTGTTTTATTTGTGAGTTCCAACTGTGCCATCCTCAAAGGCTTAGCCTTCTGGTTTCGGTAATGAGTCCTGAGGGGGTTTTACTCCTTGTCTGATGTTGCCTGGGACTGTGTAGGACGGTCTGTGTCACATGGCGAAGACGGCGCGGGTTTGACAGCACCGTAAAGGACACAGAGATTTCCGGAAGTACGCGTTGTTTAGATCCGTCTGGCCGCCTGCCGGGTGAGCGAATGGAGTCATTTGCATCCAAAGGGCTCTGGCATTTGTTATGAAAAGTGAAACAGGCCACTTTCAGAAGTTCTTGCTGTGGGATGAAGGCGTAGAAGCAGGAAGCAAGTACAGATCAATGTGCTTAGGCCTGCAGATAGAGAAACATGCATTTCTGTTTGTTGGCTGATATTGACTCAGTGTGACAGAAAAAGATTGTTTTTTGTTCTGAAACTTACTTCCCGCTCTGTTTTGCATTCTGTGTTTTCTTTCATCAGCCTAGAGTACCAACTAGTCCACCTCCCTTGCTTTTTAATGTTTCTTTTTTTTCTTTGGGATACATTTGAAACACCTCGAAGTTGTCAAGGTTCATTTTGCTCCCCATTTTTCTCGTTACATGATAAAAAGGTTGTGCAATCTGCTGTTGTTTGGGGGTTTTGACTTTCATCTTGAGTGGATTCTCACGCTGGCAGTAAGGTACTGTTTCCCAAATCCGTAATTTGTAAACGTGTTTCAAAATGCAATGTCCCTTTATGCCTGAAGGTTTGATTTTTTTTTATTTAACAGCTATATCCTCTTATTTTTATTATTTTTTTCCAAGTTACAGTTCCCAGTTGTTTTTGGACCTGTACCATCGCTGCAATTTCCTCCACCAATTACAGTGAGCACAGGAAAGCATGCAACTCTTCCTCAAAGTGCACACTCCAGTTCACCACCTGAGATGCGCAGTTATTGCTTTGGAGAAGTTCTCTTTATGTGCAGCTGGCGCAGACAGACTGCAGGTTTCCAAGCAACCAGAGGAGTTGCTCTCGGAGGAACTCCTGCTGACCGAATCCCTTCCTCCCTGGTCTCAGGAGGCACTTGCAAGGACAGGATACAGTCTCTGACATTAAGATGTGCCATGATTTCATTGCTTTACAAGACAAATCATGCAACATCCTAAAATTAGCTATTCATGAGGCTTGCGCTTTAAAAACACAGCTACATTGAAATGATCTTTGCTTGTGACATGTTTTAAAGTTTCTATTCAGGACATTAACATAAAATGCTCTCCATAGCAAATGCTCTCAAAATGCTTCTTCCTTATGACCAGTGAGTAATCACTGGGAAACGGTAGCTCCACCCTTCCTGGGGTTCGCAAAGCCTCACTCTACGATCCCAAAAGCTCAGTCAGTCCTTGGACAGAGAGCGATAACTACGGACTCTGTGACTGATGGCCACTTGGACTTGCATGATTGAAGAAAGCAGAGAGCACATCAATTCAAGATAAGTAAAATAAAAGCAAAGTTGAGATTGATCATCAGGTTGCAAGGCATAGCAGAATCCCTACTGAGACAGCCTGTTCCCATAGACTGCAAGAAAATCTGAATAAGAAAAAATATGTTTATGCGATTAAATTATCTATAATATATTTTAAAATATGTAAATTGTTGCCACATCTGTGCAGATAATTTCAGTAGACTTACATGATAATATAATTAATTATAATGAAGAATATGCCTATAAATTGTACAGGATGTCATTTTCAAATACAATAGTCTTCAAGCTGGGTATTATGTTGCACAATTTGAAAGTAGCAATCATGGCTTCCTCTGACGTGCAAATTACACTTTGACAAATAGTGTGGGTGTAGTTTGAATTTGATATCATATAATGTATTTCCTTTTTGTTAAGGAAAAAAAAAAACAGTTCAGTCAATCTTTTGTTCCCCCTGCCAGTCCTGCAACAACCGAAAAGCAATCACAGAACAAAGAGTCAAAAAGAATATTTCTCCATGTTTCCCATTACCGCAAGTCTATTGTGTGTAGGTGACATGGGCTGCGTTTGTGCTTGAGGACTCTTGCAGTGATGTGACGTGTCTTGTTTTTTTTTTTGGATCATAATTGAGAGACGAGCGGTTCACAGAGTGTTGACTCGAACTTAGTTTTGTTCTGTTTCGGTGAGCCGAGGACTCAAAGCGCTGTCTCCTAGTACCGCCCGTACAGGAACGCAGCTAAAACCAATTAAAGGAAGAATCAAGCAAAAACTTGTTCTGTCCTCCATATTTTCGGCTCCCAGAGCATTCAGCAGAATGTTTCGAGAGCACTTCTGAGCATGTATGCCAGATTTATCAAGAATCCTGAATGACCTTTGAACTTTATTGTAACTTTAATCAATTTTATTTAAGTTTTAAAATGATTTTATGGATATATATTATGAAAAATCATCATTCATGGTGGTTTTGGTGTATTCATCATTATTTACTATGGTAGTTTTATGTTAATTTAAAGTGAAAAGTGTACAAATTTGCCATTACAACATTTACTTTGGAAAGATCTGAAAATGTAACTGACACGTACATCCTATTTCTTTTTTCACTAAAGAATAACCATCTGGGGCTATCCTTACTGAAAATCTCCAATGAATTTCGATGTGAATGTGAAATGTCCCAAATAAATAAATTCTAAAAAATACGAGTAGGCCTATGTCTGTGACCACGTGAGTACCTGTGGTGACGTAGTAATAGTGACATTAAAAAGACGTGACAGCACATGATCACATTATAAAAGGCTACATATGTAGCAAAATATGGAAAGCTATGAAAATGTGTAGTATCATCACATATCAAGGAGTAATGTGATTTTTCTGCGAGCGACACTTCTATAATGCATGTATGCTACATGCACTGAATGAATTTCTGCAACCGTGATAGATGCTCAATAGTTTCGAAAACAAACATTGTCTTCTTTGTGTTATCTCAAAACCAAATGGAAATCCATCTGGAATATTCAACGATGTTTTTAAAACGTTTCATGTTCGCTGGTTTTCTTCTAAGTTGCTCTTGAAGAGCGGTCTGTTGCAGGGAGTATGGACTATCTGTGAAATTACGTGGATCATGTTACCCATCTTTATGGCGCAGCATACCGTCGAATTTTATGCGATGTTTTTGCTTCTAATTATCAGGGCGAAGGTATCGTTAAGTATGAAACATTACATGGAACATGGCTTATTTATCCTGTTAAAGTCGTATTTGTGGACTGCGGGAGTCGCAAAAGGCTCATTTTTTCCTTGCGTGTAATTGAGAGTGGCGTGCATAATTCAGACCGTAACCTATGACGAAGGTATTCGTACGTTTTCCCAAGTAATTCCTGTTTCCCTTGTATTTAACCAGCCCTGTTCCAGATTCAGATAGCCTGCACCTTAACCGCGCTCTTTCATCAGCGCACCAGAGCCGTCAGATGTTCCATAGCCGTCAGTGCCAATGGAGAACCCTAGTGTGCGCAGATGATCAAAGTGTCGCCTGCCTCAGAGCCGCTGTCGTGCCGACTCCAAGCGCAGAGCGATTAATTTTTCATCCACTTCAGCGGCCCACCTTGACACAACTAGCTCAGACTGTTGCGACGACAATATTTACCACAAGTGTGGGGGTTCAGCTTTTTGAGTTTTGGCACTGGAGAGCTGTAGGTTAGGTTCTGAGTGTGGCTGTTAGCTTTACTACCTCGAACACAGTGATTCATCAAAGGTTTAGTGGACTGCTCATCCTGTTCCGAGGCTTGGAACTGCTTTCTCACCAATCCGAACAGGCCAACAGCTCCGCAGAGCGGTACATTATCGGCCTATTGAGAGGGATGAAGTCCTGAAGACACACCCGGATGAGTGTCTCTAATAATCAAATAATGATTAGGGCAATGAATAACTTGATAATGTGCAATTAAAACAAGGCAATGTATCATAATGATAGACCAGCATAGTAATCTATTATTCTTGTGAACATTCCGGTTTAAGTGATACCTATGTGTTATTATGTTATGCTTAATGGTGAATGTGCTAAAAATGACTCGGAGGAGAATGTAAATTCATTTCAGCAGCTGCCTCATCTGTGCAGATTAGCGTATTACAGACTGTCCGCTTCATCTGCGCAGATTGCCCTCCTACAGACTGACTGGCCTGCGGGTACAGGGATATAGAGCAGAAATGACAGGCTCTTTTTTGGCGTAATCATGGTGCCATTCGGCAGAGAGCTCCCCGCTGGGGCTCTGCAGCCAGAGAGGGGGAAACACAGTTTGGCTCAAATCACCTCCCGTCAAAGCAAACACACAAAACAGGGAGGTGTGTGTGTGTGTGTGTGTGTGTGTGTGTGTGTGTGTGTGTGTGTGTGTGTGTGTGTGTGTGTGTGTGTGTGTGTGTGAGAGAGAGAGAGAGAGAGAGAGAGAGAGAGCAAATCTGTGCAGGAAATCCAGAGAGAGTGGGGAAGTATGTGGAAGTCACAGAGAGGGAGAGTGTGTATGCATGTCCAAGTGTTTCTGTGTGTGCATGTTTTTTTCTTTGAATGCGCACTTTTATCTGGTCTGTGAAAGAGATGTAGAGCTTTCAGCCTCTGACCAGTCAAGTATCAGGCTGAATCACTGCATGTAAGACTGTGAGCAAGAGTAAAACACACACACACACACACACACACACACACACACACACACACACACACACACACACACACACACACACACACACACACACACACACACACAGTTAGATGAGAGCAAGCATACTATATAATAGTAATTTTCTGGGAAATACCACGTGACATATAGCCACTGTGACTCATCACTGTGGTGGTTATTGAAAGATTTCTAGCTTGTAACAGTTATAAACATTTCTACTGGCTTGTCCACACACAAAGTGGTTGAAATGATCTTTCAAAAGTTAAACAACAGGCACACATAGGTGTCATTAATCTTGACCCCGGGGTGGCCACCTCGCCTGCCTTAGGCAGTAACTTCGACGCAGCACAAATATCCATAGTATTCCTCGAATTTCCGTGGAAACTCGTGTGCGTAGTGTATATTGGGTAAACATGACATTGTATGTCTCGAGGGATTTGCGGATGCAGCATTTGGCATGTATCAGAAGGAGGTTTTCAGGCTGCTGCATCCTCCAGCTATACATGGTGAATAAGGAGAAAAATGGAACAGAAGAAAATGCGCTTAGCTATTCCCTAAATACTGTCAAATCCTGATTGCCCCCACGTGAACGTGCGATACTCTAAGACTACTATTGAGCGTAATTACTCAACGTGTTTTTAACCCCCGTTTATTTGACTGGCACCTCGCTTATGCTTCATTAGCTTTTTTTTTCTTTGCGCTGGAGAGGTGAGAGCCAGTGAGTTGACAAGAATGCAAGACAGAAGCGGGTCGCATGCGCCTTACCCACGGACGGGTATTCCACTGTCATAGCGCGAGGGATACCGTCGCAGCTGGCGGACACGAGGGGAAGATGCTGTTCTTGCAGTCTGTCTTGAGAAGACTCTATAAAGGTATCACAATTATTACGATCAGCATGAAAACGTAATCGAGAAACATCGCAGTTGCCTTATTTTATACGACTATAGCCTGTATCAGTATTGTCACAATATTGCACGTTTTGTATCATTCTTAAGGCTGTAATTTACGTGCATGGAAAGGAATCACTTTACGAAATGCCAGGCAGAGATGTGATATGCAACGCAATGATAACGGTGTGGTTCTAGTAATAGTGTATGCTTTAATTTGAATATTAGCATCGCCAAATAATCTGAATGTAGAGCAGGATGTCTGTGTGTCCCGCCAGTGAGTCTGACACTGAAGAGATTGCTTGCTATTGGTATTTTCTTTACCACAGCTACGGCATTGAGGTTGCAAAAAGGCATTTTGTGATACTAAAATTTAACAGTGGGATCCTCACTGCATTCCGTGCCAAACCAGTAAATGGGGACTATAGAGTGCGGTGCGTTATTATTTAGACTTGGCACATATGTAAGTCGCGGTGATTTTGTCACCTACTTTCGGACTTCCACGTGCGTCCATTTTAACCCCGTGTGTTCCGGCTGGGGGATACCTCGAGGTTATGCAAATGACCAAGAGGTAGCATGAAATGCACGGGTCAGTGGAGAATTTCCGCATAATATGCGAATATTTAACTAATGAGCCAGAATAAAATATAGGCCGTGTTTATCGTCATTACTGTTTAGTAAAACATGAACACAAGCTACGGTTAATTTAAAAGTTATCCATTTATTTTTATAGTAACGGTTTGCAAGACGTTGGCGTATCTGGCCAGCTCACTTAAACTTTTTATGCGCCTTTGTGTTTACATAATTTTCGCCCAATTTGTTTGTTTCAGTTATTCTTGCAAAGAGCTTTGGGGTTTCTAACTACAGCGCTGAGTAAGACACCATCGATGTTTGACCCTTCTGTCGGTTTCAGTGTTGTCTTGAAGGGTAGAGGCATGGCCCCAATCAAGATCTAAAAGATATGGACTCATTGATGCTGTATGCACATGGAATTGGGTACAGACGAAATGGCGAATTTTAATGATTCCTGTAATGAAAAACGGCATAAATCGTCAAAAGATTCAGTCCTCGGTAGAAGAGAAAATATTACTGTTTATCACATTCGACTTGATCCTCTACGCTGGCACTGACATGTGTCTGAGTGAATCTGTCTCGCTGTATCCACGGTACACTTTTAAAATACCCTCTTAATAATTCATGAGAGGTTGGTAAATTATTACACCCTCATAATATCGAAATGATTGAACATTTATTCAACAGCCTTCGCTCTAGCTACAGCGCCATTACATCGGGTTGTTATTATTTTTTGCTTATTCAAATCTCCTCAGTATTGGAATCTAGGGCAGTTTTTTTCTTTCCAAGGAGCAGTTTTTTTTTTTCATTTTCACAGTCACAGATTTTTTCTTCTTATAATGTGATAAAAACAATGGTGTATGGTCATTCTGTCGGCTTTCTCTTCATAGTCATCGTACGTTTGCTTTAAAACAAACTGGAAACATTGCTTGTCCATTTGTCCATCTGACAGCATGTCAACAATTACGGCAGTAAGCCATCTTCAATGACCACTGTCAACGTGTTCAGGCTCATATGAATCTGTTACCTCTGATACCTGTTTTGTGTGTGTGTGTGTGTGTGTGTGTGTGTGTGTGTGTGTGAGGGAAATGCTTATGTAAGGGGAAATGGAAATTAACAGTAATCTATTACTGCTCTAGTGGTGAATTGTGGGAAATTATGCATCTATTTTTGGCTATTGGCTGAATGTGAGTGGTGTGGGGTTAAATGGGTTTGAATCTGGGTAATTAATTTATTGAAATAACAAATACACACTGTGTACCGTCTGTGTTTGCACTCAAAGCTTACCTTGCACACTTGCACAGTGGACCCTGGTATACCTGTATATACCCTGCTCAGACAGCAGGTGTACCTGTTGCAGTTTAACCTGACTGCCACAAGGAGTCACTACAGTTCTATGACACTATCGGGGGAAAAAAAGTCTTTACATTTGTCAGGTATAGCTTGGCGTGATTTGTACGCATTGGGTCTTGTGATTTATACAGATCACTTACCAATGTTTTAAAATCCCCCTTAATGATCGCTATATAAAAAATATGTTTTTAAAGATTGCTAGTAGAATCCAGTAAGGTGCCAAACACTCTGAGCTGTAAACTCACTCGACTGGTGGGAGGACTTGGCTGTATCCAATACCTACAATATGTCTCACTTCCACAATGCATACAGCATACAGAGTGGCACACACAGTACAGTAAGACTAGCTGTAAATGTCACGCTGGAGTGGATTTATCTTTGCTAGAGGAATTGGACCAGAGGAGGTATCGGCGATGGAAAAGAATGGGACCATGCTGTGTACCGCTCCCGGCAAAATCCACTCAGTACACTAATATTTGTCTCAGCAGAGTGTGTTTTGTTGAAATGTTTATTTTTTATTTGTCACTGTGGGCTATGTCATTTTTCTTTTCTGTGCGGGCCCACATTCTTGTGTGTATGTGTGTGTGCGTCTTAGAGAGAGAAGAAAGACAGAGAGAGGGAAAGACATCTAAATCATGTGTATAGGTAGTGTCGTACACAATGATTTGTCATAGCGGTTAAAGATCTTGCAACCAGAAGGCTGTTGCTATTTTTGGTCTCCTTAGCAAAATACAATGCTTGGTTCAGATCAGTGAGTCACCAACTGCATGTGGTAGCTCCTCCCATTTCTTTTTTTTTTTTTTGCATCATGGAGCCTCATTCTCCCAGTGCTAATTTCACTTCCAGTTGGTTGTTTCCCCACTTCACATCAGATAAAAGTTAGACACCATCCTTATCTTCCCTTCTCACCAGAGTATGTTTTCTCCTCGGCGCTCTCGGCTTGCAGCAGTCACATCTTAGTCCTCCCCCTCAGCTCCTCACAGGGAACAGCTTAAATCAGTTGAGCAGTCGCGTCTCGTTTCTTGAACACAGGCCTTCGGCATCGGTATTGCTGACAAAAACCTCAAAACGTAGAAGTTTCTGGCCAAAAAACAAAACATTCTCGCGGAGCACCAGAACTTGCGGAACGGCTTGTACTATTTGAGCATTATAACTGCTATTTTTAATGATTCATGGATTAAATGTGGTGAAATTGGGGCAAAAGTCAGGCGATGTGTTGAGTTCATCTGTGAGCACACCAGACTAATGGACCAAACAAGCCGTAGCCTGTCCGTAGAGAGTTGGGGTGAACTGCACTGATTTATGTGAGATAACACAGTTCAGTCCACACCTACTGTTCAGGTATCTCCATTACACACACCTTACTCATGCTATCTGGCATCACACAAATAACCTCTTTTCTGGGTGCCTGAACATTTAAAACACTTAAAAACCTACCATAAAAATGCTTTATTCTGTCCGTCACGCATTAAAACAAATGTTAATTTATAATAAATCTGTTTTGTTTGAACTTTTTTGGTGGTTGAATTCCCAGACTGCTTTTCTTTACCTTGTGCAACGAAGTTAATGAATCCATCTGTTTCTATCCACTCACGTTGTTCGAAGATGTTTCTGCTGTGGCCGGTGGGGAATGTGTGTGGTGAGCAACCCTTCAGTAAACCCTACAGGGACACACAAACTGCAAAGAAACTATTAAAATTGTTTATAAGCATCTGAAGGAAGCAACAAAAGGGGAGAATGTATAAATCACGACTGAAAATAAGACTTTATATTAGTACATAAATGTGGGCACCACTGATGGCAGCGTTTAATACAAAAAAAATACATATTCATTACATTATCATCATTTAGCTGACGCTTTTATCCAAAGCGACTCACACTTGATCAGGGTAACCAAGGACCAATCCTCCCTGGGTGCAATGTGGGGTTAAGGGCCTTGCTCAAGGGCCCAACAGCAGTGGTGTTCTTGCTGTGGCTGGACTGGGGGACTGGGGCTTGGGCCACCAGCCTCTGGGGTCCCAGTCATGTTACCTTAGCCACTAGGCTACAAGCTGCCCCCATTCATAAAACAATATATATAGTTTGTGAGTAGTGGGTGCAGCATCAGTTACATTATTATTTTTGTAATAGGAAAACAAATGACAGAACAAGAAAACAAATAACTGGAAATATTGTTTATGCCAAATAATATTTTAGCCATAAACAATTTTGCGATGCGATTATTTTCTGGCTGTGGTATCTGGAAAGATCAACTGATCAACTCTTTTTTCTCTACTGTACTGCTATTTCAGATCTGTACAGCTACTCTTGCACAATTTATACATATGTACATACACACATATCTTTATGTATGTTGTGCTTTTCATTTTAAATCAATTTTCCATGCAGGGTTTAGAACGTATATAGGCTACATTATGTGAAATTCCCCTGCATGCCTACTGACGGTACTCTGAATTAAGGCACATTGGTTGTCGAATAAATTATGTTTCGTTCTGTGCGAAGTCATCAAGGCCTAAATACACGATGGCCTACATTTGTTTAATTTTTTTTTTTATTTAAGCATAGGCCAAAATCGTAGCTTTTTGGTGAAGATTTGGAGTAACTGGGGCACCGAGAGGAGTTTTACAGTGGGTGAACGTACAGAGATGTGTTTTCAATTTGTACTCCTGCTTTTCCGTTGTGCGCGTTACAAATTATCCAGTAGGTCATTGTACGTTGTACAGTTCAATACCAGGATCAGCTATAGCGGTAGGAGGCTTTGATCACTCTTGCAGCTCTTAGGTAGGGCGTCTTTGTTGTTGGGAGATGCTGGGGCAGACTGGGCAAAGGTGAACACGTGATTTGTGAATTCCCAAGACAAACGGCGTTCAACATTCACCATACATACACAATAGCTCTCCTCACCTCGTAGACCATTATCCGAATTTCCACCCACCGTTACTCCATTCGCTTGCATCCCTTTCAACTTTAAAAGTGTGCCGATATAATTATTTTAGTCTTTTGTATAATTGTACGTCGTGTGATCTTACGCTCCTATATTAACCTCATTCCGGAGACGTTGCCTGTCTTGCTCCGTTGCAATTTGTGCTGTTGGCTGCCAGCTGTGTAGTAATGGGTTTAATCATTCTTTAATTGCCATTGAAGTGGATTATCGCCGCCCTGGAGGTCCCTGTGTAAACTTATGTCTCCCTTACGCAGCGCGTGTACAGATACATTTCAGCACATGGTTTTATCTTTGAGAAAAAAAAAATGCATCGGGATGAAAGAGGTTCAGCACACATGAATAATTTCTGGTGATTATTTTCCTCCATTTCCAGGTGTACAGATCTTAATATATTTAACTCATTAATTTTTCAAACTAATTAATTTCTACAGCATTCCTTACAGATGAACACATTCCATCACATGATCATGGATTATTTATGCATACATTATGTTATTATTCAACGTGCTATATCATCCAATTAGATACATTAATTTTTGATTGAAATTATGACCAGGCTCAAGGATACAAAGGCAACATCTCATGTAGAGTGTGAAAGTGCAGTTTCCTGGCAGGTTCGTTGTCCCTGGTGTGGTGCATTAGAGAAGCATGATGTACAATGTACAGAGTGCGTACTGTAATTAAAAATACAATTAAAGCACCAATTTGGAAGGAATGAATGTGCCACAGCTGCATTTTAAACACGAGTCTGCTCCTGGAGGAAGAGGCTATCACACAAGCTGCATGCTGGTTCTCAGCGTGTTCTGTGTTCTTTATACTCGCCTCAGGTACCAGTCCTAGATGTACAGAAGTGTCTGCCTCAATGTGTCCCTTGAGGGGAATACTATTACAGTCAGTTCCCCATTCTGTGTGCATAACGCTACCTTGCTTTCTCCGTGTGTTACAGGTCCCCGTTCTCTGTGTAAGAGCTTCCCATTCTCTGTGTGTAACACTGCCTCATTTCCTCTTTGCGTAACAGCTCCCCAATTCTCTGTTTGTGACACTACCTCACTTTCTCTGTGTGTTACAGCTTCAGTGCATTTCACTAACAGTTCCCCATTCTTTATGTGTAACACCGCTTCACTGCCTCTCCGTGTAACGGCTCCCTGTTTTGTGTAACAGTCTCATTGCCTCTGTGTTAAATCGGCCTTGCTTCAGCTGTGTAACGGCGCCCTATTCTACGTGTGCAACAGTCTTAGCGCATTTCTTTAACAGATTCTCATTCTCTATGTGTAACACTGCTTCACTCCCTCTTTGCGTAACATCTCCCTATTCCATGTGTGTAACAGCCTCACATTCTCTTTGTGTAACAGGCCCTCTTGACCTCTTTACAGGGTTGCCTGGATACAGACATAAGGCGCGATTGAAGTGCTCGCAGTGGTTCCATTTAGAATGACTGTCAACAGCTTTATAGACACAATTTAGGAGTCCCTTAATACACAAGCTGTTACTCTGTAGAGAGTTATCGTGTGCTGTCCACAGCAGTGTACCCTAATGGCTGTGGAGCTGGACTTGCAATTCGGGGGTTTGAAGGCTCGGTTCCCAGATCGGACACTATCGATGCACCCTTGAGTGAGGTCCTTGACTTGAACGGCTGTAGTGGGAATCCACCCACCTCAATTGATCGATTGTCTGAGCGAAGAAAAATAATAATATAATAATGTAGTGTAAGTCACTCTGTATAGGAGCACCGGTTGTATGTAACGCACTTTAGCATTTATTAAATGACAAGAACCCTGAGCGTTGCATTTTCATCTGATAGACTCAATGGAAACCTTGCTGTTTTGTTAAACCGTTTCAAATAGAGCTCAAAATTGCAAATTGCGGAATAAGAATAGCTTCTCCGTCTGTAAAAGAAATAGGTCACCGAATTGCTGGACATGCATTTTTTTTTTTCCGAGCGAATTCTTAAGCATTCTCACTGTTTGCCCTTATTCATCTCTTCCCTACCATCTGAATAGAACCTCTGAAATGATAGTTTTGGCAAATCCTTCTGCCCTGAGGTTGGGATTTAAAAAAAGACCCAGACCTCACTGTGATTTCTAGTGAGCGAGAGAGAGAGAGAGAGAGAGAGAGAGGAGAGTGGAAGAGAGAGGAGAGGGAAGAGAGAGAGAGAGAGAGAGAGGAGACGGAAGAGCTGTCATTCTCTCTCACCAGCTGGGAGGTATTCGTTTGAAAAACCTACCACCGCAAGTGGAGCGTGAACCGAGCGATTGTGTGGTCACTGTCACTGCGTCACGTATAATTGCATCTACATAAAAACACTCAGCCAAGCAGAGCAGCTCCATCTTTGCCTCTTTAGGGTGTATTACTTGACAGGGGTGGCACATTAGTCCCCGTTAAGTGTAGCTGAATACGTTAAATCAATATTATTTTCTTTGAGAGCCTGGGTAGCCAGTTTTTTTTTTTTTATTTTTACGATTACTCTTTCGATTTTGAATCACCAACAGCGCTCCAGGCGTTACAACAATGCTACTTGCTCCTTCAAGCCAAAAGCACAAGATCTGCTTCACATACACAGTGCCAATATACTCACCTGTGACTCACACCTGCTATGCCATGCTGTACTGTGGAACAGGTGTTAATTAAAAGAGACAAGAACCATGTCACAAGCTACTGCTAGTGTATCATTGGTAGCAGTTTATGGGGTGGTAGAACAGGAAAGCCAGTATGTCTCAGACTACTGATCATAGGAGCCTCACTGACCAGGCGAGTCGCTGCAGAGTATTGAGGTTGAGGTCAGTCTGCTAGCCTGCCGCCATCTCTCCCTGCGAGACCTTATATCTAATTTTGCGTCACCCCGACGGACAGTGCTGGCACAGTCAGGGTTTAGTCTAGAAATAGCGTCAAGCTCGGTTTCAACATTTGGAAACCGTAATCTCATTAATGAGGGGAGCTTAACGAATTGAAAAAGTGTTTTGTGATCCCCAAAATCCTAATTGAACGCCTCATCCGCCTCGTTACCTCGCGTTGTCGAAGCTCTAGCAAACAGCTTTGTCAGAGAGGCCTGGGCTGATCCCAGATCAGTGGCTTTGTGCGAGGAGTCTACATAATGTGGGTGATCAGTCAGCGCACGCCCACGCTTATTAGGTCAATATGCGGTTTTGTGGACACGCCATAAATGTTAGGCAGGAGTGGCCAAAGATGTCTGGGTCTGTCTCTGAAATTCAGGCCAGCTTCTCCTAATTAATTAACCCCAATTATGTATGTGAGTTGACTTTTCAGCGAAATTTCTTATATTTTCATGAATGACGGCCAAAGACTGTTCTCATGTCCACAGACAAAACATTTTACCATGAGTGAATCAGCACTGGTGCTCACAGCTATTGATCCAGGGTATCCTGATAGCGACTGCTGTTTTGAGTAAGTCTGTTTGTTTCAAAGAAGTCAGTGATTGGTGGCTGTCTGTTGCTCCTCCCATTATGTGGTTCAGGAGAGCTGACTCCCCAGTACCTGCATAAACGTGTTCACATATACCTGAGGTTACCGGTGGTGACCAGGAGGGGGCAATGTGTCACAATGGCCTTGCTGTTTCCACACATTTTGCTGCAGTAAGTGCAAATGGGTTCTTATTAGCTGTGCATTTAACCTACCTACATGCTGCCTGGAGTTAGTTAAGCTGTTTTTAAGCGTTGACTCCCACACACAGCAAGCCAGGTTCAGTAAAATCAGGAATCTCTCTGCCTTGGTGAAATGTGCCATCAATATCCAGAATGGTACTGCGTTCTGTTGCTGCTTTTCTCCCCCCTTTGTTTCGTTTAAAAGGAAATCTATATACGTAGGCTTCACAGCACTTTGTGAAAGAATAGCCTGCATATCTTTTTCCTGCAACTCTATACTCTGTTAGTCATGAAAAGACTGTTGAATGAAACAGGCTGTCTGTCCAAGGTCACGTATTCACCGCTGTTTTAAGGTCATCGGCCATTAGGTCAAATGGTTGTTTGTCTATTTTGAATCCCCTTGTTAGACTAAATAATCAGGGTTTGGACAGATAATTGGAATTCCACAGCAGTTAAGTTGTAGTGACTTTCATGTATAAATTCAGTATAGGTGTTTTAATGGTGTATATATATATCCATCCTAGTTTATTTGTATTAGACACTATCTTTAAAGGCAATATAAGAAACTGCAGTGAGAGGTTTATGAGATAGGTGTGTAATCTCTTTGGAGCAGGTAGCGGTTTTAAAGTGAGGTATTTATTTTTAGGAGTCTAGAAGGTGCTCGTAATAGCTTCAAATGTTCCAAGCAATCGCCTGTGTCCATGTTAATCACGGCAGAAAAACTCAAGACATAAATACGGCGAAGGAGAGAAGTGAGTCGATACCCCACTTTCTTAGTGTATGTTCTGCACGCTGGCTCTTCTCTCTGTCTCACACACACACACACACACGCACACACTATTTGCTGTTACACACTTGTCACGCCGTTCTTGCATGGTGACATTAACGCATACACACATTTTCCGACTGCTTTTGGAGAAATGTCTCAGAGGAGATGTGGTGTGAAAGGAGACGCTGTTTGGGGCGCGTCACTGGTAAGACAATGTTCTGGCTTGTGGATTGGCCCCACAATCTAGTACCAAATCCACAGCTGAATTCTCACAACTTTACTGTCCATACATTTTCGATGAGGTTTTCCACAGCCTCGGCTATGTAATTCTGAATCAGTGCTTTTTTCCATATCCTCACTAGTCCCCCAAAATCAGAATGGTTACATTTTGTAAGATTTTTTTTTGAAGTAAAACTTCAAATGCCACGGATTGCCCCACTTACTTGCATCAGCTAACTCTCACGCTTCCCTCATTTAACTTCTGTGTCGCATGCTTTTGTGATATCCTCAAACGGAAAAGTTTTTGAGGCGGATTTCACGGACTTGTAAAACATGTTTTTTTGTTTTAAGACGATGTGTATCTCTGTCGCTGAGTCGCGGGTCGCTGCTAATTAACCTACTTCAGGTAATGCTTCCCCCCACACCCCGACCCTCCTGGGGTTTCGACTAATCAAGTACCTCCTCTCCTCTGGCTCCTTTCTCTTTCTGTTTGAAACTAATTAGTCCCGGTTTCAGATCCTCCACTTTCTTGTGAAATCAATTGGGTATTTGGGACAGAGCTCTCGGAGGAGACTTCCCTCGCTCGCAGACTTGTGTCCACCATTAGGCAAGTCTAATTAGGCCTCAGATCAATAAATCATAATGTTCTGCTTTGGATGGAGCGTTTCGTTCCCTTGTGTCACTTGAGAGGGTGTGTGTGTGGGGGTATGCCCTTTTGACATGTCAAAGGTGGAACCAGCTCTGGCACATGTATGATGTGAGTATGGTACAGGTATGGCACAGGTGTGTCTCAGGTGCAGGATGTCATAGTCATGGTACAGGTGTAGTATCAGTGTGAAAGGGATATAACATGGGTATATGGGTATGGCATTGGTATAGTTTAGGGATTGCATTAGTATTTTATTAGCATGGCACACACACACACACACTAACACATATATATGTATATACACAGATATATTGCATGTGTATGTAGAGGGTGTGGCACAGAAAAATGCAATAGTATGGTATGGGTGTGGTATAGGTTTGATTTCTGTTATTGCACAGGTGTGTCACAGGTACATTATATCACACTAATGGTATAGGTATATTATTAGCATGGCACTTACATGGCACAAGAATTCCAGTTTGGCACTAGGTTAGTGTGGGCATAACACACACAGTACAGGTCAAAAGTATTAGGCTACCCTTGTGTGTTTCTTTTTAACTGTAGGTGAGAGGAATTTGGTCATATTGAATAGCAAACCACCATACAATTTTTCTTATTTGATTTCTACCCACAATAACATAAAAATTTGAGTTTTACTTCAAAAATATTTTTCGATGTAATTTTAGACATCAGCTAAATGACTAATGTAATGTAATGTAATGTAGACGTGACTTTCCTCACAATAGCCTCTTTTGCCTTTAATTACCGCTAAACAAACTCTTGAAGGTCTATCCAATCGCGTTGCAAAGTGGGAGGTAGAGGAATGTGAGGCAGGAGGAGGGGTACTTATCATCCACTGAAATCTCATCTACCTTAAGTTTTTTTTTGAAACCACAAGGAGCCTGATACCTTTGGCCTGTAGTGCAGATAATATATGTTCTAAAGTTGTAAGAATTTAGTCAAAGAAGAAAGAGGTAGGCTTAGATGTGTACACTCACGCACGCACGCACACATACACACATGCCACATGATAAGAATAATATGAACATGACAAGAATATGATACAGGTACAATATGAGTACAGCATTAGAATAGTAAAGGTATATCTTCAGTATGGTATTAGTATAGAATGGGCATGGCACATATATTGCACAGGTGTGAAATGGTAATGCAAAGGTGTGGGGCAGGTACATCTTCAGTATGGCATGAGTATAGAGTGGGTGTGGTACATATCTTGCAGAGGTATACTGCAGGAACGGCGTAGATATAATTCTAACGTGGCATGACAATAACACAGGTACAGTACAAGTATGTAACGGGTATGGCATTAGAATGGCGCAGTATGAATATCTTCAGCATGGCATTAGCGTAGCATGGATATGGCATATATATTGCAGAGGTTTGGAATGGGTACAGAATTGATATTGTGCAGGTATATCTTTGATAGTGTGGCATGGGTATAACACTGGTAAGAATGGGAGGAACAGTGTAGGTGTGAAATATGTGTGCATGCACCGTAAGAATGCAACAATACACAACAATGAGAATAAGTCAACTGGCCTATCCACACTTATGATTACCCACAGCCCAGAGAGCACCCTACCTCTGCACTGTGCCTCTGTCTCTACGACATTGCCTGGAAAGTTCTGCCATCCTCTGATGCCCTGTGTCAGAATATACTTACTGATATCAATGCGCAAAGTGAATTTGAGCTAATGTCCACCTGTGAACCCTTGCTCAATTAATTTTATTAATTTATGAACATAAAAACCGGAATTATTTCCCCTTTGATAAGCATGAATAGTTGTTAATCATGAATAGTTGAAGTGTTTTAAGTATTTCCTCATAACTTCTACATTTTACACCAAGAACCAGTTTAGTTGCCCTTTGCACTTTTTCAACCTTTTCATTTCTAATGAGTGTGGCGTAGGTACAGTAAGTATAAGCACATTAATTCATCAGAACAGTTCTTGAGGTTGAGCTCTGTTCCTTGTATTTAACCTGATCCTGTATGCTTTCTACGGTAAAGACGAAGCATTTAACATAACATGCACTCGGCAAAAATAACGTGTGATATTTTTAATCCAAAGTGACAAAAGGAATAAATTACGCTAACATCTGAGAGAGGCACGACTGAGAGAGAGGGTGAAAGTGAGAGAGCGAGAGAGAGACAGAGAGAGACAGACAGAGTGAGAGAGAGAGAGAGAGAGAGAGAGAGAGAGAGAGAGAGAGAGAGAGGAAGACGGAAAGGAAAGAGGAGATTATGGTTTGCTTTATGATCCTGTTCCTGTATGATTGTTGGCAGCAGCAGGGTGGGAGTGGTGGTGGTGGGGGTAGGCGGTTAGTGGGGGTGATAAGGGCCTAGTGCATGTTTTTGGGGAGGGGGAAGGGTAGGGTAGGGCAGGGTGGGGTGGGGTGGGGTGGGGTGGGGCAGGAATGAGGGACAGAGGCAGGGTGGGGAGGGGAAGGGGAGGGAGGGAGGAGTACGTGTGGAATGCAGGCATGACGAATGTGCAGACAGGTGCAAGAGTCAGGCGGCCAGCGGCCATGTGGTCGCTTTGTGCCTGGCTGGAGGTGCTGGAGCGGGGCCAGGAAGCATGGCGACATCCCCTCCCGCTCACACCGGCGTTCATCATGTCACTTAAGGGGAAAAGACAGCTATTACTCCATGCTAGTACATCTGTCCCTGTCTTGGACTTTATCCTCTATGCTAGTTGACTGCTGGTTTGTCAAAGTGATTACACTCTTCCCAAGAGGGGCTAGATCCTCAAAATCAGTGCATTCCAGTAAATGCGTTTCAGATCTCATGTGACATGTATATGCAGTCCTTTACAAACAGTTTTATTTGTGCTGCCTTTTATGTTTTTCTTGCCCTATATCTTCTGTTCCATATGTGTATTTCTATATGCACAGTCCAGTATGCATGGCCCTGCGTGCGCAGCGTTGCAGACGGAGTCCTATATGCGCAGTCCTGCACGCCTCGTCCCGCTTGCATATTCCTTGTATGCGCAGCACAGTATAAAGCCATGCTAACCTACTTCAGTAAGGCTCAGCTCTGCTCCCAGTCCACTGCAGTGTCACCATCAGTCTTAATCTGCGCCCTCCGTGTTCATTTTTCATATAATGATCAGTTTAACCGAGCGGAAGCGCGCGGACATACTGTTTAAAGCGGGTATTGTCAGAGGAGTAAGTGATGGATGTGTCTGTGTAGTTATGAGAGAGAGAGAGTGAGTGAGTGTGTGTGTGTGTGTGTGTGTGTTTGTGGGGGGTGTAGTACAGCAGGTGTGAGGAGGACATGAGGGTGTGATTGCTTCACACCCCCAGTTCAAGAGACAGGCAGACAGATTGGAGCTGTGAGTATGTGTGTGTGTGTGTGAGAGAGAGAGAGAGAAAGAAAGAAAGAGAGAGAGAGAGAAAGGAAGAGCACTTGCACGTGGCAGGACGAGGACCAGCAACAGTTTAATAAGGGGCCACAGCTTGATGGGAGGAAGGGAGCGAGAGAGAGAGAGAGAGACAGACTCTTCTGTTATCCTTTGTTCCTTTTTGTTTTTTATTGTCTTTGTGAGGACCCACACACTGTAGCAGGAGGAAAGGGCGTGTCGGGATTGGGTTCTTTATTTTCTCTGTAATTGATCCCCTCCGTTGGAGTCGGGCTCCTTCATCGCCTCCCCCGTCTCTGATGTTTCTGCTGTTCAGTAAAGCTCTTCTCTGGATTTTAAAGTCGCTGGCTGCTGAATCAGTAATCAGGGAGCCTCACCATTATGTCTCTTGATCGCTTCCTCGTCTGGAGCATTAACGAAGATGACATTTCTCACAAAGTAAGCGGAAAGGACAGCTGGATTTAGCCGCAAAGTGCGTTTGCGTGCGTTCGGGTGCGCGCGTGTGTCTGTGTGTGCGTGTGTGCGTGCGCGCAAGTGGCACACTCTTTTCTCACCTCCAGCTCCTGGGCTGAGAAGAATCAGTTGTAACTTGCTGATGATGAATGAGGATTTGGAGGGATCTGTGGTTTCAGAGAGGGAGGAAGCAGGGAGCTGCAGTGGCTCGGTTTAAAGGGAGAGAGAGAGAGAGAGAGAGAGAGAGAGAGAGAGGAAGAGGAAGACACAGGAGAGGAGCCGATCTCTCCTGCGGCTGTGGAGGCAGATACAGACTACCCGTGAGAGAGGGAGAGAGAGAGACTCTGTGACTCAACGGTTACTGTGACTCCAGCCGGAGTCCCCGCCCCTTTGGGCTGTGCGGTAACCGAGAGTCTGAATCAATCCACCGGCCCAGGAAAGCCAATGCGCTGAGCAGGACAGCAGCCATGCTGTGTGGACTGAAGAAGGATGTGAAGAAGCACAACACCGGTAAGCCGGGGGTTCGACTGAGTGAGTGAGTGAGTGAGTGTGCGTGTGTGTGTGTGTGTGTGTGTGTGTGTGTAATATGGGGCCGAACGTCCCTTATAATATTTGATCACAAAAGTAGGGATGAGGGGGATGCCGAATGATTGTCGTTCTTTCTTATTTAAAAATGGTGCGCGCGTAGGAGGTTATTTTTTTATTGACATCAAACTGAATATAAAATGTATCTTAGATTTTGAGACGGTAGCTCCCACTGGGCCCCGCTGTCTTTCCCAGTATGGGGCTTTGGGCTCTGATATAAAATTCAGTTGTTCTCCTGTAAAACTTATGCAGTTTTTGGAAAGATTTTTTTTTTCTGAATAACATGATCGAAAATTCATCTTGAAGCTCTCGCAAGGTGAAATATCATGAGATTTCGCATTATCTTATGCTATATCCCATTTTTGATATACTCAGTTAAAGTTCGATCTGGGTTTGACCTGATTTCTCAGGTTAATTGGACTTTCCATTGAGGAAGCCCCTTTTGACAACTATGGATTCAGGGCCAGCTGTTTCGATATTGTCATAAAATGAAAGTCATCTTGTCTCCATATGGAGCCATTACTAGGACCCAGAGAAAATTTAGAGCATGTGACCATCTGGCCTCTCCAGGTGTCCTTGTGGGCTCTGCAAATCAGCGGCATATTGGCAATTAGCACAGTCATGTGACCAATGATACAGTTGGGGACTAATTATGACGTGTTCATCCATGCTAAACCATACAATAATGGTGTTACGGGTGAGTATGGAGGAAGTGAAACATGCAAACACAAATGATATAAAGTAGGACTTCAATCAATCACACAGTGCAACAATATCCTACTGATACACTGCACACTGAATGATTGAGTGTGTTCTGTATGTCATGTGGCTTATCTATTAGCCAGATGATAAAAAGTTAGAAAAGTACAGCAGATAAAGACCCCCCAGAAGCAAGAAAATGTCAGTTTATGTAGAAGGGTGTGGAGAAATAGCTGTCCAAAATCATAAGGGGAAAATAAAAGCGGTATGAGATGCCATGAGCTAATTTATGACAGTCACTGGTCAGTACAAAAAGTCCTGTGGAAAAAGTTCATCACCCAAAATTATTTACGTTTTTAGCAAACATGTAGTTCATTTTATTTTATTCCAAGCTTCTATGAAGACTGTCAATTCTGAACTTTAAATTTACAAACACCATGCTAAGAAAAGCTGCCGAATGTTTTTAGATCAATTCCAGTACACAGGTGAAAAAACGTTTCCCTTGTTAAAATGGGTGGCCTACTGAGACTCACTTGCAACAGGTTCTGTCAATGCTAAGAAGTGCATCTTCTTATGGGTAGATTTTCATATATCAGAGTCAGTCAATGAAAGAGGAGGCCGTTAAACCAAGAATGATTGAAATGAGCGACAAAAATGTTGAGCATTTGACTTTTCCTTGGCCTCAATGTCTGACACTCACATCTGCCTCTGTTTTTATTCACATGGAACTCAGCAAAAAAATTCACATGGAACTCATTTTCATGTAAAATGAACAAAAGGCAATTATTTTACATGTTTACCAAATTCTTGGAGTTATTCTGATTTATTTACGCATGGTCTAAAACAATCCTTTATCAAATTACAACTGACATATACATTGTGTTGTCATTCTTCTTGTGTACTGGATTAAATATTGATAAATTGAGGTGATTGTCAAGTTTAATTGGTAGATTTTTTGACCAATGGTTTAAAATACAGGCACTGTCAATCCTTTGGTGGTGAGGGACTGAAACACATAGAGGAACACTTGATTTTCTTTAAGCCCTAATCATTACTGAACCATTCTGAGTAAGGAGCCAAGTGAGAAGATATTTCAGCGTTTCTGTTACTTTCCCTCTATATTCCCCGGCGGCGTGTGAAAGTCTACTCTTCCGATCCAGTAACCGAGAAGCTTAGCTGGTAGACTGCTGGCAGCTGGCAGCGTCTCTTTGGAGGAGAGAGCGTCTGATTTCTCAGACTGGCTGAGGACGTTGGAGCAATGGGATGCGTTAGAGTAACGACGGGGGACCGTGTTTTGGGGGTTATGGATTGATTTATGGCTAGGGTTACGGCAGTTACCATGATCTAGGTCATGGCGGGGGGTTATGGACCGGATTTACAAAGATGCAACCGCTGCCCATTTAAACACACAGTGTCTGTGTGGCTTGGGCTGGTCCCCCAATACTCCTGAGTCAATCTGAGCAGAAAGAGTTGACCCCTTTAGGGAACCTCTGGTTGGCTGATACAGTAAAAATGCTTATTCATGGTGCAGCTAGGAGACCTCTAACAGGATGTTGGAGTCCCAGCCATGCCATTACCATACATGGCAAGAGGGAGGTCCTAATTGGCGAGACAATAATTTGCTGAGCCTCGCCAGGGAAAGATGTGGGGTCAAGCCAGCTAATCAGACTCATAGCCCTCTTGTGGCTACTCTAGGCTGCCCTTTTATCGGCATGTACATGAACCAAACGTGTTCTCCCCTCCCCATTCTAAATGGCTCATTTACTTCTGTTCATTTGAAAGCCGGCTGGCACAGACTATTAGTTAAAAGGAAGGACCTTGTGTGCAGCTTAACTAGCCAGGCTGCGATTTTTCCTGATTTACCTGAGGTGGTCGCAGGTGTACAATGAAAAATGATGGCATCCTACTGAATTAAATCCTTCCATTCTCTGGGCAGCACTGCAACAAATTACCCACCACCCACTGCCAGACGAAGCTGTCACGATCCAACCCTTTCATCCTCTAGAGCAGAACCTTAAAGGACCACTTCAGTGGAATGCACTTCCTGACTTCACCCGAAGACATAATCATACAGCGGAAGCAGAGAGTAGTGCCACATTATTTTGAAAAGTGCTGCCTCTCTGTGTCTGTGTTTGCTCTGTTACTCCATGGCCAGGGTGGCTGCATCACATCCGTAACAATGTGAAAACATATGTCGCAGCATATGGGAAATTGTTTTAGGAAGAAGTCGGAAATTATAATGATACATCCGATCCAAGTGCTCATACTTTTACTGACATGTCTGTTTTTTGGATCATTGTGCTAAACCATCTTCAAACCACAGGTGCTAAAAAATATCAGGATAAGACAAATGGGAATTTAACTGGATGAACCACCAGCAGGACCTGGCCCTCCAGCTAAATGGCATGACTTATGCTAAGATTTGACTGCAAGCATTTGGGCAAAACTTGACACCCACTGAAATGCATTTAATCAACAGCGAAGTGAGTTAGCCAGCAAGGTGGCGCCATAGATGGGGACATCATCGATTGAGATCCAGTCTTTGCTTTTACATTTCTGCTGTTAGAGACTGAAAATGCCTGAAGCAGTGTGGTTAGAAGAACAAGTATCCATGCTAACAGTTGAAATTGTTAGCGAGGCGGTTTGAAACAGCAGTGATACTAGTGATACGATGTAATGCTTTACCCACGCATCTAATCTAGACAATAGTCATGCCATAGTTCCCAGGAGCACAACAAAAATAGTGAATAATGATAAAATATAATGAATTTAATATGTTTTGACCAAAGAAGTCACACGCCTTTTTATACTTGTGTGTCTTATCCATCTAGTTTTATGGCAACTGTTTTATTTTTCATGAGTATATGTGTTTTTGTGTCCCAAAAAAACAAAAAAACAATGGCAGCCCTGCTCCAATCTCAGATATAATGGCAACAGTCCGTAGTGAGTCAGGAAATGGCTCCCCCGAGTCTTTAGGACACTTTTGTGTTCCAGTCCCATCGCTCATACTTAGACCGTTTCTCTCTGAGGAAAAAATCATTTTCAGTCAAACTAAAACAGGCCATTTATCATACTATTCTTATTATCCAGTTCATTGTGGAATGACCCATATTATGAAGTCTTAATGAAATCAATGAATGATAAACTTTAAATATGTCATTTGATGTTTGGTTTAGGGCATCATGGGATTTGTCAAGTATGGGTGAATGCTTGTGATAAATACCATTTGGAGTGTCACCATCACAGAAATGTATATTTACCGTACACTGGTACATGTACTGATCGTAACAAGTGTGGTGAAACATAAGAGAGCTCTCTTAAGCCATATTTTCTGCTCCACGGCTCACAGAGAGATAGAGACAAATGAGGCTAATAAACACAATTTCTAGCACATTTCTAACATAAAGGACTGCTCAGAAAATAAAGCTGAAATTGTGGCTTCTCATATTTTTATCGCTCATCCTGCAGTGTGCCTCTAAAAGAGTACTCTAAGTACACATTAGACTGACATCAAAGGCGTCCAAGACCATCAAAAACTAAATAATGTTTTACATTAGTACAATGTTCTTTCAGAGCAACCGAGCAAAATGCAGGTAATGGAAAAAATGGTGAGCAAACAGTGTGGCAGCAGTGAGGAGGTCTGGTGTTTCGGCAATATTCTGGCATTCTGCTGCCATTTTGCTGGCATGGTTTGAGTATACCGGTTCACTGTAGTGGGCAACCATAACTATTTTGTGATACAGCATTAATTTCCTGCAAGACAAGCGAGCAAAAGCTTTTCAAAATGACAATACCCCCATCCACAGGACATCCATAGTCTCCAGGTAGTTTGAGGAGTATAACAATGATGTCACTCAGATGTCTTGGCCATCTCATTCTTAGAACCTAACAGAGTATTTTATGGAATGTTCTGGAGTAATGCTTGAGACAGAGACTTCCATTAACCAAGCATGAGCTGGTTTACTCCCTCGAGTGGTGTCGTATTCCTGCAGCAGGAAGCCGGCAGATTCTATGCCACAATTATATGCAGGTCTTTCTGGTCACATGTAGCGGCTCGACCCCCTGCTGGGTGACTTCACACTGGTGTTGGCTGCCCGAGTGTCATTGTTGATGCTGACACCCTGGAGCCCAGACTCTGTGCGTACTTGGTGTCTGACTCCTCCTTCTGTCTTAGGAGTTGGAAACATATGGCTCCCCAAGCCAAGCTGACATTTACACAAACATTACAGGCCAGCCGACAGCCTCCTGTTTTTACAATGAGTTGTTATAATTATGTGAGTGTTTATTTAGGGTGTGTGATGTGGATCCTACATTAAAAATTAACAACCTTCAAATGGCACATAAATGAGTAAAAGAAATGAGATTACATTAAATACAGTGAACAATAAGCCGAATTATTCAACAGACAACCATAAAATTAATAAGCTATATGCTATCTTTAACTGACCAAGACCTTTAAATATTATATGTTAAATATGGGTAATAAATAATTACCCAGCTTTATGAAAATATATATCACAACTGCCCCTTTAGGGACTGTGTTGACATATCTGATGCAGACCAGCACTGGTTTTAAAAACCACATTTTGAGCAGTGTAGGGCTTTTTCAGGGCTAGGTCCAGGCACACACCGCGCGCAGTGAGCCCACAGAGAGCCCGTAGCGGCACGTTTGCTGGGAAATGAGGTCTCTGTGCAGCATCTGTGTCTATATTTGAATAGATTTGAAGTAGGCCTCAGTTCGAAATGAATGGAAGGCCGTGGACGAGGTCTCAGAGCTGTCTGTGCAGTTACAACTGCATCCAAAATCATGTGACATCTTAAGTGATTGTGTTTCCATTACAGGCTAGCTACAAAGGTGGAGAAGCATTGCTGGGACACTTCTTTGTAAAGATAAATAAAATTAAATAAATATCTACTAAATATATATTAAAGATAAATAAAAGTGGAGGCCTTTTAGAATGGCCCATTTTGACAGTGATTGAAACAGTAGACAAATGTGTTCGCCAAAATTGATGAGCTCTGTTGCAATAATGATTAAGAAATAATTTTCATTCAGGGACCTCTCAGTCTTGTCCATTTGCACCGTCGGACTTATTACTGTAACCCTTCTGTATCCTAAGATGGATTTGGTTAGCGCTAGCAGGTGGAAACTATCAAACAAAATACATGTTCCTTATTTCAATATTATAAGGTTCCTAAGGGCATCTCAAGAACACTAGAATTTCACCTGTGTAATCTTACAGTAATAAAATGACCTGTGAATTGTGCTGGTCTTTGGCAAAAATACAATCAAAGAACATTAGATTTGATTAAATCATTTTTAGACTCTGCTGTTTATCTTTTTCTTATTTACATTTATCATTGCATTTGTATAGATGGGACAGTTACACATTAACAATTATTATGTTGCTTGCAAATATGTACTATTTTGATTGATTGTGTCTTAATGCACCATGCTCTACATTAATATTTAGCAGATACTGTTATCCAGAGTGACTTTCACAGTTTGCATTTCTACATGCTGTCCATTTCTGCAGCTGGGTAGTTTTACTGAGGCAGTTTAGGGTTCAGGACCTTGCTCGAGGGTAAAACAGCAATGTCTGACGTGGAAATTAAACCTGTGACCTGTGAGCTGGAGGACCAGCTCTTTAACGATTTACACCATACTGCATATAAATCATATAATACTAGATACTAGACCTCATGTTAGATTTTTTTGTTTAAAATAGACAAGGTATTATTTGATAAGGAAAGTATCCCAGCGTTATTGGCTCAATGTTGAACTGATCTCTCTGAATGCTTGTTCATGTAATAGCCTGTTCTGCTTGCACTCATCCCCGCCCTGAAGAGGGTGTACCTGTTGGTAATTATGGTCTGGCCGGCCCACCATCTGCTCCTTGTAAATCTGGTGCGAGGCTGACCCGTAGCTTACTAAATAGGGCTTGCTTTGATGCTCATCGGGTCTGGAGGACTCTACAATCTGGTTTACATAATAAATTTGAAAGATGATAGGTAAAGATATCAGGTTTGTAGCAGTGAAGTGAATGTGGAAGCACCATGTTACATTTATTAGCAATAGTAAAGGTCGTTAACCATCACAAACTCAAAACTCAATGAGAGAATAGCTGAAGGCGGCGGCCTAACGACCAAACGGTGGTGACGTAAACCAGCAAATTTAGCTGTCGCTACAGGTTTTTTTGGTCTGTTGAGAGCGGCAACAAAATCCACCAGACTAAAAATGAGGCTAAAGGAAGAAGGAAAAGCGAAACAAAACAGACCAAAAACGAGCCTGTCTGCAGTAGGTGTCAAACAGACTCACAAAACCACGACGTGTCTGAAAATAGGAGTGTGGCTGTATAGACGCCGTTAGCGCGTCTCCTCGTGACGCCTAAATTTGGAAGGGTGTCCTGGGGACTGGGGCTCGTGAGCGGCGCATTGAATTCATTGCGAGGTTAATAGACTCACAGCAGCACAGACTCAAAGTGGCATGTAAAATGTCCTCTCTCGGTGCTCTCGCTCTCCTGTCTTACCTCCGCTGCTTTGCAAATCTGCCGCATTAGCGAGAACAATTTTTGTCTCACGCCCAACTTTCCCAAACAAGCACGACTCTGATTTAACACTTGATTGTAATAGTAAAGTCCTGGTTTTGTCTAATCTAATTAGTAGGACCAGTCTTGTGCCATATTCCAACACCAAAGGCCAGATTCACCTCGATTTTGATTGAAGACCCTTAAATTAATTAGTTGAATCTCTCATTTTAGAGCTATGCTGGAACAAAAGTCTGCACCTATACCCGCCATTCATTGATAAAACTAGTGTAGGATTGTCCCCAGACTCATTCATAACACTATTTTTAAAGAGTGTAGGATCACATGGCACAGAGTTTTTCAACAGACTCTCTTTATCTCTTAGTTACAATTACTGAATAACCTTCTGTTACAATGTATGACTTGTGTCTCTTCTCAGCTGTAGCGCACAGAGGTGATGACAATAAACTGGATTTATATAGCATCTATGACACCCTCTCATAGATCTCGAAAGTGCTTTATACCGAGTTGTTCCTCAGCACCAGTGGAGGGGAAGAGATATGATTCAAGACAATGGGCCGGTTTCCCGGACATGGACTACGCCCGGTCTTAGACTAAAAGAAAACTTCAATGATCTTTGCTGAAAAAGCGGTAAATCCAAGACTACGCTTATACATGTCTGGGAAAACGAGGCCGCTATTATTAGTTTTTCGGTATTAGCCTTCCTGTCATATTGTTTGAATACCTCTTATTGTCGTTTTTTTCTTCAAACCCCAAACTTTAACACCAGTTCATGATACCAAGCTTGTGTCATAATTGCACCTCCATTAATTTGAAAGTGGGTCCACTAGTATGCAAATCCTCCAACAGAAAGCAAGCAGCAAAGATGTGGAAATCTTGTCCTGAAAGGTTTTTGCAGACTGTTGCACGATGAATTGGCACATTCCTAATGACAAATCCCTTCCTGGAAAAAACTATTTTCCAAATTAGTTTGACACAGCACAACATTTTCCTCAGAGTTGTACCCATAACAAGTCATTTTGTAAACCACACATGATCAGACAGTTCTGTTCCATTGTCCCTGTTCGCTTGACATTTCCAATTAGCTATTATTATTATTATTATCAGAAACATCACTAGTTAATTCTGTTCGCTTTGCTGTTACTAACTCTGTTAGACTAACGCTCTTGGTCAGCAGCGCTAGCTGATGACATTAGCTGGGTAGTAGCCCAGTTAATTTTAGTAGCCCTTTTATATTCTTACATTATGATGCCCGGCTGTAGAAACACTATGTTTGGTGGCAAGCCCACCAATATTGTATGGGGAGAACGGTATAACCCCCCTGCCAACAATATAACAAGACAGTTGAGAATGTCTTAGAGATGAATGGTCTAACAGCTTTGCCCGTGAGAAGTACTTAAGACATCCTGAAGGAGAAATCAAACGCTATCTTCCTTTTTTCAGTGAATTTCATCAGACGGTAAGCTGGGGAGCTCGGTGTCTGAGAATGAGATTAGCTGGCTAGGTGTTTCAATGAACTGTTAACTAGTGTTCGAACGGCTGAGTTCAAATAATCAAATATGTTTCAGTAAGGATGCTGGCTAATATTAATTGTGGTTTGGGCCATAACCTATTCTGTGCCATATGAGTATGCTGGGTAAAATGCTCATTTTGCTCTATGTCAAGCAGGCTTTATTAACGTGATAGGATATTTTTTCATATCTGTTCTCTTTTCAGACCGCTCATGCTAATGTTTTTCATGTGACCCATATTCAGTACCTGTGTTTAGGCAGCGTTTGCATTCTTAAACCACAAGCATGCATAAATGAGCAACAACAAAGATCCTCGCCGGCATCACAGCTTTCTGTCTTCATCAGATCGCTCGACTCACAGTGATCTGGGGCACACTGGGAGTGATGTGAAAACATCACTTTGGTTCGAGAAATCCAATCTGAGCATCTTGATACAGTGCTAGACATCAGTATTGCAGTACAAATTAATATCACATATTGTAGTATGACGTGGTTTGTAAAAATCAGATTCCATTAGGAATGGATACAGCAGAGCCAGTAGACCATATTGTTATTATTATTATTATTAGTAGTAGTAGTATTTAATTGCTGCTCCCTTCTCTCTATCAGATTGGTGCTTGGTGTTTATTTCTTTCATAACACAGTTCTGTTTTTTTTTGTTCCCCGGTACAGTGGAGCAGTCGGTAGATCACATCTTCTCTTCAGGTCTCTCAGTGCCCCGCATTGTTTCCGCGCGCCCTCACCGTGCGGAAAAACCAGCTCTGATAACCGCTGAGCAAAAAGATAGACCTGTCTGTTCAGGGGGAGATTAAGCACAAAAGCCTCAAACCGCATGGCTCGGCTCCTCCGAAGGTCTGAAGCGGCACGGCTGAAGCTATGGGCCTGATAGCCGGAGAGTAGCGTCTTTTAAGTTCTTCTATCTGCGGGATTTAAGCAGTTAGAGGTGAGAATTTCCTGTCTTCACAAAAAAGCTGACATACAGCGTTGCTGGCAGGTTGAGAACGGTGGTTTTTTGCAAGGTGGGCCTCTAATCTGTCTATAGAACCATGTCAGTAAGAGCTATCATAGATGACTGGATGGAAACAAGATCAAATAGTAACAGGATGCAGGGCGAATTGAGATTGACTCTGAAAATATTCGCCGAGAGGCAGTGTGAGGTGGGTGGGCTGACATGCAGTGCGATGAAATGCACAAAACAGGACCTAGGACTGAACATTAGAGGGATAATTAACATAGTACAGAGGAGTGCAAACTGTAAACAATAAAGCAATCACAGGCTTAGCACATTGCCTATATGTCGACTAGCACCGGACCAATGGAGAATACGTTCTCATCTTTCAAGTACAGATGTTACAAGAATGCAGACCACGAGATTGGATATGGTGCAAAATGTACAAAACTGGGAGCTGGGACTGAAAATTTGAGGGATCATTACCATAATGCAGAGAAATGTTAACTGTAAACAATAAAAGAGTCATAAGATTCATAAGCTGCTTAAATAGATGTTCACCAACACTGCTGAAGAATATATGCTCATCTTTCATGTAAAGTTGTTACAACAGTGCAGAACAGAAGATTGGATACGGTATGGGTTTAATGAGAACTGTGGATGGAAAAGTAATGAGGAACATGACATGCTAGCATGAAAATGTTATGCATGAACTTGACCTTTGAGCTTGTAATTTGGGGATCAGTGTGGTTCCGGGCAACAGATGGGTGAACGTACAAAGATTCGTTAATGGTAGCAAAGCTAATGGCTTATATATTGTGTTATGCCCTTTTCAAAGTTTCAATCACTCTCCTGCAGTGAAAAATGGGAAGTGGCACCTCCATTGATTTTCCTGGATGTGGGTATGGAACTGAATGTCAAAAATGCAGGATTGCAAAACGAAAAAAAATGTTCAGATCATTTACTTCAAGGGCCGAAATAAAATGAAATAGCGGTTTAATTCAGTGGTTGTCTCTGAAATCTAACCATTTCTGCCAAACCCTTTTCCACTAAATCATTTTCTCTCGTGAAACAGGCTAACTTCCTCCTACCTTTGCAGCCAATTGTTCTGCTGTATTTCACAAGATCATGTTGCATCCATCAGTTGCTTTGTTTCAAGGCCTAAAAGGAGCTTGTGTGCGAGCCAGTCCCCCCATGTTGGATAGCAAAGCGTAGTTAAAACAAAAGCTCAACTGTGCTCATAATGCTCAAGAAACATCTGGAGAGAAAGTATGGAAATTGTCACTTGCATAGGTTGTGATAATTAGGACATTGTGCTTAAAAACAATCAGTAGGGATTCCTTTCATTATTCACTATTATTCATTATATGTGGTGAGTTTGTGGTGCTTGAAGCTCTGTTTTGAGAGTGCTAGACACATGTGGCCATTGAAAGTCTCTGGGGCCTGCAGTAATACCGCTGTCTTGTTGAATCTCTGGTCTTCGGGTCCTTCTGGCTGAATTTTCATCACAGCGGGATTATTTTTTTATCCTCCCAGACGTTGTGGTGTGTCTAATGGGGAGAGCCTAGTCTTATTTACCCCTCCGTCCATCTCTCTCAGTCTCTCTCTCTCTCTCGCTGGGCATCTTCAGCACATCCTCTTCATCAGTCCTGCCTCTCTCCGTTGTCCAGGCATGATGGAGCCTGTTGCTAGGTAACAGAGGCAGTGTGGGACGGGTCCAGCAGTCTCTTTTCCTGGTTTTATTGGTTAGTGGTGTGTGTATGTGTGTGTATGTGTGTGTGCGTGCGTGTGCGTGTATGGGGGGGACAGGTGTTTTGTGTAAGGGTACAGTGAGTTTGGAGCAGGGAAAGTACAGGAAAGATGTCATCCAATTATTTTCCATTTATTTATACCAGCCTGCGCCACCAACTTTCTTCTGTGCGTAACTGGGTCATTGTTTTTCACAAAATATACAACAAATATGTATAATTCAGTGCTGGGGTTTGGGGGTGGGGGGATGGGTGAAACTTTAAATAATGCTAAATTCAGAATTTTAAATCAAACCTCACAGGTAAAAGTGACAATGACATATTCAACTCTCTATTTTCAACTTCTACCCTGTTTATTTTCTTAGAAATGTGCCATGCCAGCCTATAGCTTTTAGATATTTCAAGAGCATAAAAGGGATACTGTACATATATGTTTCTTAGTTGTCAACTAGGTTCATTATGTACATGTTATGTAGACAGGAGTGACATGCAATTTTTTCAGTCAATAAAAAAATTAACTTGGTCTGTTTTCATGTGGCTGATTGGACACAAAGACATCTGAGGTTCCAATGTGTTTCTGAATTGGAGAGCCTGATTTCAGCTGTGTTCCTGTCCCTGGACATCCTCTATCAGTCCAGAAGGACTGCCCGCTGGCTTGTTGTTTCCACTCTGCTGCACTGCGCAGCTGACGTTGATTGTGCAGGCAGACCGCAGGTACCTGTGTGACCATAGGGGAGACCGGGGGGACTGATTTGGCAGGTAGTGCCTTTCTCCTCCTCTTTTAACTGATGCCCAGGGAATCCAAAGGGGCACGGGAGATGGATGCTCCCTCACAGATCTGGGATCAGTGCGTGCAGGCACTCTAAGAGAGAGTGTCCTTCTAGCTCAGCCTGCAGGTATAACTGGGGGCCTGACTAGGAACCAGAAGGCTGGTGGTTCAAGCCCCAGTATAGCCATCATAAGAAAAACATGGATGTTGGGCAGCTGGTTAGTCAACTGTCAGTCACAGCTGTATGTGTCAGCTAAATGACTTTAATGCCAGATCTGTGCTCTACTGGTCTGGTCTGTGACAGTATCAATAGAATGACAAAACAGCAGAGTGGTACCAGTGTGTGGAAGGATTGCCATAGCGATGGGCCAATAATGTTATGGTAACGTGATGTTTTTTTCTCTTCCCTCTTGCAGATGATGGGTCATACTCCAAGGGAGGCAAAGACTCAGGGGGGCCAGACCACACCCTGTCACCCAGGAAACACAGTGTCCCAGGTAAATTTCCATTACATTTCATGGAAAGTTTTTCCAGGCTTTGATTGGATCATACAAATTAGAGATTGACAGCACATTGGTAGATCCTCCCCCTCATTACAGAGGACATAAGGCCTCTCCCATCATCCAACCTTTAACCTTTAACCTCTGCTCAGACCCCACACTTTGTACCCGTGTGAACAGATGAGCTGAGCCCCGTGTCTCTCTCTCTTATGTTCCTCCTCTCCACAACCATCTACTCTCACCTCTGATCTCTGACCTCTGACCCTCGACCCCTAATCCCTGATCTTTGTTTCACATGGGTGGTCAGATTGTGAATCCCCAAGATTAGACTGGTAAATCCATCAGAAAAGATCTCTTTTAACATTTTAAAGATGCATCCTAAATTTTTTTGAAGAAAATTAAAAAAACGGAAAGCTGCTTTACAATGTTTGAGATCAGTGGGCCTCACTGTATTTTAAACTGTCAGT
The DNA here is from genome assembly GCA_022829145.1 of Albula goreensis. NCBI lineage: Eukaryota > Metazoa > Chordata > Actinopteri > Albuliformes > Albulidae > Albula > Albula goreensis. The sequence goes on from CM040752.1 coordinate 8,495,471, forward strand.
AGGAACGATTCGAGCCAGCATTTTCATTGCCGCTGTTTGCTCAATGGTAAGAACAAAATTTACATTTGCTCAGCACCATGCATAAGCCTATAATCTCAAGATATAGTTATTTTGCTTGTTATATGTCGCGTGCAAAGGTAAAGGTCCAGAAATGATGAATGTAAGCTATTTATGACATAAAAAGCATTTTATGTTGGAAAATATAATTCCCCGATCAACTGAGAATGCGGAGCTTTAATGAAGTGAAAAATCATAGTGGAACGAAACTGATAATTGCGCTCTGATCCGTTCTCTGACTTCCTGATGCATCTCTACTGTATAGTCCTGATGCCCTCATTAAAATGGTAATGTCCATTTCCAATCTAGACCGACAGCCTGGTGAAGTGCCAGCTTTGAGTGCAGTACATTAATGTTACATCCACATTTGCCCTCTGCAACTCGATTGATAAAGTGCAATTCAGCTGAGTTAAACAAATGATCTAGGTGTTATGATTTTGATTTATTGTTGGCCGCCGTTCAAGTTATGGCAGCTTTCATATTGAAAAGGAATTATTCATACTGTAACAAATATTTTGATAATAGATGGGCTCTCTGAAACTGATATATTCATAATGAATTCGGGCATGTTAACATTCTCGAATTATGTTAGCCGCTGTGCTGATTTTTATTTTTACCAGGTCAAGGCTGCGCAGTTTTTGTGCTTATAACTTTAGGTCATACAATTTCTGTTTGATATCAGGCAACTGGAACTATACTGACAGCATAAGTGAGTTCTTGCAGAGTACTTTTTTAAAATAGGCCAGACATAGCACTGTCCACTCTCTTGAAAATGATATTTTTTTCATTGAATTTGGACAGCAATACAGCAATCTCAGAATTTCTTTCCGTGCCACTCGAGATGGAGTGTAGCCGTATCCGCCTTTTTTTATGAGGCTTGCCTGCACATGATGCTGAATTATCTTGTCTTTTGTGAGGTTATTGGGGTGTTCACATATGCTAATTGAGTTTAACAACATTTGACATTTACCATTAGACATGCATGGGTAAACACAGAAACAAGTGTCTGCGAGTGTTTCGTGAATCTCTCCTTGACTATTTGTATGCACATTTCCCCGGAAATAAAAGAAATTGAAACAATATACATTAAAGTATGAGGCCCAATAATTATAAACGTCCTTTTATGAGATCCAGAGCAAAATATTTAAAGAAATAATTGTTTTCAACTGAGCTTTGATTTATTTTTTCCCACTTTAATTACTCAGTAGTTAGATGGATAAAGATGGCCTTTTTAAGGAATTAATTTGTTCACTTTAATTCGTCCTTTATAATTCAGTCTTCTGCTGAAGCACGCCAGTGCTTTTGTGCTAATGTGAGATCTTTGCAATCAGCAATCAGCTAAATTACATAATTTTGAGTATAACAAAAATTAGAGATTCAGTACAAAACTTTTTTCCTTACAGCTGTAATGAATTAATGTGAAATGACAAAGATGCTACATTAAAAGCAGTCAAGTCAGCAGAAGCACTCTGTGAAAAGGCAGCCAGTCGATGGTTATGGTTCTTAACTGTAAAACAATGAGAAGATAACAAGAAGAAAAAAGCTGTTCACCAGTCCGTCAGTGTATAGAGATGTTTCAGTGAGAGGAGAGGAATAAAATAAGGGAGAATATTTATTTGCCTCAGGGCTTTTTCGGCTACACTTCGGAGGTGAGCGCACGGAGTCACACATAGCGGTGCAGCTCGGGTGAACTGCAGCGATTTTACCGTCTTGCTCGCACCTTTTTCGCCGACGTCGTGTCATTTTTAGAGCGCTGTTGCCGTGTCGGCTTTTCCTGTCCTTGGTCGTGTTCCATGTTGTGAAATACGACCCGGTAGCATAACGGCCTCAGACAGAGAGATTAGCCAGCTGCCCTGAACTTGTCCCTCTGCGCGTCTGCGTGACCCAGCACTGTCTCCAGAGAGACGGCGTCTCCAGTCCGTCATCATCCCCAGAACTATAAATAACAATCAGCACCACTCCCCTTATAACAACTCTATGATATCATTTGTCAAAGGAAGCTGAATTTCCTAGAGAATTTTTGACTTCTTTTTTTCTGTGTGATGAATTTTGTATCTAATTCATGTTTTATAGCATTGTGTGAATGCCTAGTCAGTCTCTTTGGGGCTGCTTGGTTTATGTGAGACGCATGATCAGAAGAAGACGCTTCGGAGACCTCCTTCTGTCAGCAGCACGGCTGCGGACAGACAGGGCTGTCACTACTGTCATCACACCACCAAGCTACCCGGAGACAGCACCATTCTTCATCCACAGCAATGCTAATGCCACCTAACAGTGGCAGTGCAGTCAACACAGGACTCTAGCTGACAGACCCACGGGGAGTACTGAGCTGAAATACAGATAGTGATAGGAAGAGGGAGAGGACAAGAGAGTCTGAGGAGAGAGGTGGAAGATAGAGAGGGAAAGAAAACAGGAGAGATGATGCTGGAAGAGGTGGAAAGGAGAGAGGCTGAAGAGAAAGAAGAGGGAGGGAGAAAGAAGGTAGTAAGAAATGAGAGAGTGTTAGAAAGAGGGGGATACAGAGGGTAGTAATAACTGAGGGTGTAAGGCAGAGAGGGAGAGAGACAACACTTGCATTTTGTTTTCAAAGCTCCTCACATCCTAGCGACTGAGCAGGTGTTACCACAGTGCCAGTGGGACCCGTGTCATTTACAAGTACACGGCGCCTCTAACAGCTCTATGCTGCTTATGATCTTAGTGTGCGAAGGAATCGTCCTCCTTGTGGGCTGGACGTGCTCGACTCCCAGGTGCGACTTCGAAAGCATGCTGGACTCAAAAACACGCAAAGCACAAATTATCATAAAAACAGAAAAGGTCTGGCTTTGTGTTTGTGCATGTATGTTTTTTCTTCTGTATTTCTGGGTCTTGCTGTATTGCCTAGGTCTCACTGGGCAATATATGACCCAGAATGCACTGGGAACAAAGATGACCCAGAATGCATTAGAGAAAAACAGATGACTCAGAGTGCCCTGAGACCAAAATGGAAAATGTTGACTGGTTTATCTGGCTCTCCTGCTTGTCTGGTCTGTTTGTTTTTGGATCACAGAGTTACGGGGTGTCACAACTGTGGAACTGATGAAGAAGGAGGGCAGCACCCTTGGACTGACAATTTCAGGGGGCTCTGACAAAGACGGGACGCCTAGAGTGTCTAACTTGCGCCCGGGCGGGCTGGCAGCCAGGTGAGATGTTTGTCCTGTGACAAATCGGATGCCTAGCAACCACACTGTATGTTTGGACGTCTTTAGAGCTGGCAGCTACACTGTGCTTTGGAATCTCCAAACCAGACTCCTACTGTGTGCTGTGGAGTCTGCAAACCTGGCAACAATACTGTGCTTAGGAATCCCCCCCAGGAGTTTCTGTGCTGCAGTCTTGAAACCTGGCAACCACCCCATTCAATGCAGTATTCTTTGGAAAGTTTAAATAATTGTAGAAACTGAATATCTCATTTACAAATGGAAGAAAGCTCTTTCTCATGAGGTCATACAGAGAACTAGCCCATAAATATTTGACACTCAATGGACCTAATTTACACAAATGTATACAAACATGCAAATACATATCCATAAACATGGATGTGTATATAAAATGCACAGGCTCGGTTCCACACTAACTCACAGATTTCAACACGATGTGAAGATGTTTGTACCATGTATATGCACCACTAGTGGCTGAGAAGTTTTACTGCGGTCCATATGCTTATGTTTTATTCCTTTTCTAAGTCAAATAATAGATTGCACATCTGCACAGTGGTTTTCAAAGGGCATTTTTGTAACAGTCGGCATCAACAAGTGGCAAAAAACAGCAATCAACCAGCAAATGTGAGGCTCAATATCACACAGTCTTCAGAAATGGTCTTTTATTATTGATGAAAAGCACAAACAAATCATTTTAGAGAGTGATTTCTGTTAATATCCTGGAATAAATGCATTAAGTGGAAAACATAGTGCACTAATATTAGGTTAATATGACATGGAAATGAAAAATGAATCAATTGAATAGCATTAATATCAAATACATAAAAGGCACACAAAACGATTAAGACGTGATGACATTATTAACTCATTTCATCTCACCTAATAAACATTTTATGCAGTGTCTGCTCAGAAACGAAACAATATTATTGAGGTTGTGAATGCAAGTGATGTAAATGCACCAAGATTTGAGCTGTTTTCTGTGTGATATGGCTGCAAAACGAGGCAAAATACGTTTTTTTTTTCAGTAAGGGTAATTAAGGACATTCACTGGGCATGGAACAGGTTCGCATACATACATTTATAGGATAAGTATGATTTATCTACAAAATCTCGAGTGTGCCGAATACCAAACATTTTGGGTGTACACAGGATTATGGATTTGGGCATACGCTCAGAATGAATGTTAAGATTGATATGAGATCCCTGCTGCCAGATTTCAGTGTTTGCTCCCTGGATTTTGACAAGAATCACTGTATAATAACTTGCATCAGGCTCATTATCTGAGCTCGACTTATATTCTGCGCGCGTCCCAGCCTTCAGCTCCTCATGTCTTCTCAGCTTGGAGGATGGCGATGCCTCATTACATCGGGAACACGTGACCGAGAAGATGCCATCAGACGCAGATAATGTTACAGCATAATCTCGCTGAGTCTCTGAAGAGCTCTTTTTTATTTCGCCCAATTTGGAGACCCTGGTTTGTGTTTTCGCCCCCTCTGTTAATCCTGGACGGAGTGTAGACAAGCATGTGATGTGCCCTCCAAAGACATATGATGTCAAATTGCTGCTGCTTTTCGCTTCACAGTTAAATTCACACAAGACAGGGAGAGTCAGGAGGAACAGTTTATGTGTAGCCTGTGCGGTTCATGTGGTAGCAGATGACTGTAGCTGCCCTGTTGGGTCGAAGGGGTGTCATTTTGGGTGATAAGACATGGATGTCCCATCGATTGTAATCCTTTCCTCCCCTGGAGATGCTTCATCCAATCACACACTGCCCCACAGCGCTGCGGATCAATGGACAAACCGCCTTAACCCCTTTGGATAACCTCTTCGCCCTTTTAGGTTTCTCACTTGCTGTCAGTAACTTTTACTCCTGTCCATAATTGTGCACTAGTTTTCTTTGTCTTTTTTCCTTTGTTTTTTAATTGGAGTTTGTTAATAACAAATTTCGGGAGAGGCAACCTTTGGACAACCCTTCACTCAAACACCAGTATCCGTCCAATCTGGTTTTATACGCAGGTATTAATTTGCCGGACCTTCTCTCCCATCATGCTCTCTGTTTCTGGCATCCCTCCCCCTCCCCATCTCCACCTTCAAGTCTACTTCCCTTTCTTCTGTTTTTTCGCCCTCTTTTGACAGTCAAAGGGGGGGATTCACTTCAACCTAAAAATGCCCCCCTGGACTCCAAGCCCAAGATCAATGTCCATACCAATATATAACTCACTACATCATAATGAACTCCTTCCAAACGCATTCATGTTGTCTGAAGGTTCATTCTCCTGAATTCTAATTCTTGTAAGGATGAACTTACAGTATACCTTTATATTTACACATAATTTTTAAATACATCATAGCCATCTACCATCTACATTTCAACCAAAGTAGCAATTATACGATTGTTATGTCTGATGTATTGTTGTTATTTCTATTATGTTTGAGCTACTGGTAGGTCACACTGTCTGGGTATGTATATGTGTCCAGTGTTTAAAACTGGCCACAGTCTGCTCTAACTCTGTCCAGGGTCAATGCCAGGTCATGGCATCCATTCACTGAAACTAACACACTAAAACAGTGCTGTAACAGGATGAGCCAATCAGAGAGCAGTCTTTTTTAGAACTTTTATTTGCATACTGGGGCAGTGACAGGCATCTGAAGGCCGGGGCCAGGTGCGCAGAGGGCAAGGTTCGGATGGGAGTGTGTGTTATTCAGAGGTCATGTAGTGGGGGTTCCATCATTGTGTCGTGTATAGCCTGCCAGATAGATGTGGGATTTGTATTTAGAACTCGTCCTGCAGTTTTGCTAAAAAAAGAAAGACCGTAGACACTGACAAAAGTCAACATCAAAGTGTCGATGTAATAGTGGTGTTATACCCATTGCTGTAGGGGACTAAGAGAGATGATGGAGGATTTTTGTGTGAATGAGGCCAAATGAGGCAGGCTTAAGTCACCCTTGGTGCTGCAGAGGTTCAGCTCTCCAAGGTGCTGTAGCTCAGGTGTGTTGTAGCACAGGTGAGATGGATGCTGTCCCTGGTGCTGGAACAACTGCAGTCAACTGCAACCTAAATCAGCCGAGATCATTAGAGGACATGAGTCAGCGCACACACTCGATTTGATTTAATTACAAAGAAAAAAATCATTTTAAAATCGTTTGAAATGTCACATTTTTTACCGATATTTCTGTGTGACAAAAAATGGCGTAAATTAAATACAACCACAGATTGATTCTTAATTGCAGAATGTTTTACTTTTACAAAAAATCCTTCTGAATGATGTGTAACCACAGTAATAACAATGTTCAATAATACATTCTTGATTTATTAATAATATACAGGGTACTTAACAAAAGTCAAATAATGTTTTTTGTAATACGGTAATTATTTTTGTGCTTTGAGTGAATTCTCAGCAGAATATTCCTCCAGCAAACTACTCAATATCTCTTTTCCGTTCAGTTTTTAAAACATTTTTTTTTGCACTGTCCTCTACCTTCTGTTACTGCCCGACTACCATTACACCTGTAGGTTTTAGTCTCCTCCCGGGTTCCCTTGGCTTGTTCCGTGGCCGTTCATTCTTGAGGAAGTAGTGTAGCTGGAGTGAGCACAGACACTAGCGCTGGCGCTAGGCCCATGATGTATTTTTATCAGGCGGTGTTGTGCCAGCACGCACATGCCCAGAGGACAGTGAGAATAAACAGTGTGATTTTTGCTGATTAGCATCTAAATTAGCGTATGTTTACTCCCCGCAGAACACAGCATAAAACACAAACACTTGGAAATCTGCGCGGCCCGAGCACCACTCCATCAGCAGTCCAACGCCGTATTCGAGCTGATCTCGACAAAAAGGCTACTAATGCTGTTTTTGTCATAGGAAAGGGGTATGGAAAGAAAGAGCTAATTTCTATGTGTTACTTAAACAGAGATATTGTTGAGCGAATGAGAGCTGAAACTGTGTGGGCTAAGCTCTGCTGAACTGCACTTCCACCCAATAATTCAATAAGATGGCGGTGTAGTTTATTAGAGTTTAATCCGCAGTGTTTCAGTTGCAGTTTATTTAAAGCCCCGCTCTCCCACATTGTTCATTTTAATCCCCTTTGGGGGCTGGTGATTTTTTGGTTTTTCCTAATGAAAAAATGTTTACTGTAATTATTGCCATTATATGAGCATATGAAAGCGGTTAGCGTTACCGTCCAACATTATGATCCTCTACTGGAATTGTTACCATTATATAGACGTATGAAAGCAGTCAAACATCCATAACTTATCATCTCATAATATATAATAACAAAAAATCTATCATGCTCAACGTCGGTGGGTTGAATGGGAAACACCCTCTTTATTTGAGGAAAGTGAGTCATGGTACATACTTTCTGTTGAATCTTTTTTTTTCACTTATTTTGGTGAGCCATCTGAAGGAGGCACTTTTACAGCCAGGAACCAAACAAGCTTAGTCACTGTGAGTGCATATGCAATCCAATCAAAATGGGCTCTCGTAGGTTTAAGGGCATATGCTGTTTTAGAATTAAAAGAACTCAGTCCAAAGTACATATTTGAGATCAAATACAAAATACCCCAAAAAACGGACGTGATTATGTAAAGTCTGTCTTGATTGAATTTCATATGTCCATAAAGAGACTAAATGTGTTTGATTGAATCTCAGCCAATGCTTATCCAGGTTTTAAAGCTGCTTTGTGCTTTTGGTGTTTTGGTTATTGCTGAATTTGTTCAAACGGCCCTGGTTCCCTATAAAGAGTAGATGTAACCAGGATGCATAATCAACCACAGGGGATTCACCTCCATCATGAGACTGAAAATGGCGAGCCAGCGCCGATAGGCAGTCCGCTTTCCTCATTCTACGTTCATCGATTTCTCTAACAATCTATTTCACAAAGATGCAGGTCTCTACTGGATCCCCTTCCTCCTTATGTTCGTATTAGTTTCTCTCTTTCTTCCCCTGTTCTCTTGAAAGCCATACGTATTTCTGTCCCAAAACTAATTTGTAACTTTCAGTATAGTAGCAATTCATTTTCGCAGATCATTAGTAACTCAGAAATTGCAGTGCTCCTTGGAAATCCAGATGACAGTTAGTAATAATTGCTTCGTGTTCTAGCTGTGGTTTTTTGGATCAACTGTCATACCTTGTGAAAAACTGTGACCTACAATAGCACACAGTCCATACTATCAGACAGGCCTGAATTTCTGTTTTCTTCTGTTCTTCTTTGTCCTCTTTTCCTGTTCTCTCGATGTCTCTCCGTCCTTCCCCTCGCTGCGTCTCAGGAGTGACCAGCTGAACGTGGGGGACTACATAAAGTCGGTGAACGGCATCAACTTATCCAAGCTGCGGCACGAGGAGATCATCGGCCTGCTGAAGAACGTGGGCGAGCGGGTGGTGCTCCAGGTGGAGTACGAGCTGCCCCCTGCTGGTAGGAGGCTGAGCACTTGAGGTTTTGGGTGGTTTAGGGGGGAGCGCTTTGTTTTGTGTCATTGGGCCGTCCTTGACCATGTCACTCTTTGATTAGGTTAGGACACCATAACACTTTTCTCTGTCTTGTTTTCCATCCACCCCCTCTCCCCCACTTCCCTGCACCCCTCCTTGTTCTACCCCCAAATTGCAGCCACCGATGGCTCCCCAGGCGTCATTCCCAAAACTCTCGACATTCGTCTGCACAAGGAGGGCAAAAGCTTCGGCTTCGTCCTGAGAGGTACCTCTCCGCCTTCCTCCCAACCAGCCTCTGCAAGCCTTACATGTGGAGAAATCTGTCTGTTTAACTGATATACATAAACCAGTATCTACATCATTTGGGGAAGTAACTCATTAACCACTTCTTTAATTACATAATTAGAAAAGCCCATTCGGTGCTTTATTTGAGGGGGCGAATCGCCCAGTTCCTTGATGGCTTGTCTGCTGTGAATAAAGTACCTCAGTATTGACGTGAACGTGTCACATGACCTTTCAGGAGGCTCTCATGAAGACTGGCACCGGTCACGTCCGCTAGTGGTAACTTATGTGAGGCCTGGCGGTCCGGCAGACAGGTAATGCAGAGACGGCGTGTGCCTGCATGCGTGTGCATGTTAATGTTATATGTTTTAGAGAGACGCAATGTGTTTTGTGTGTGTAGGTGTGTGTGTGTTTGTGTGTCTGTGTATGTGTCATGTGTTTCTCTGTGCAGGGGAGAGAAGGTAGTGAGTGAGTGTATACTCCTATGCTTTGTATGTGTGTCTGTCTCACTCTGTCTCCCTCCTGCACCATTCTTAGGGACGGTACCCTAAAAGCAGGTGACCGTATCCTGAGGGTAGATGGTGTTCCCTTACACAGCGCCAGCCTTAGTGATGCTCTGACCGTGCTGGCCCAGTGCGGGCAGGAGGCGCTGTTCCACATCGAGTACGACATCACGGTCCTGGGTGAGCCTGCTGCGCGCACACGTACAGGAATACAAACACACACATGCACGCACACACACTCAAGCACTGAGGCACCCATGTGGTTGAGTGAAGACGGAAGGGGATTAGAATTTAGGGAGGATAAGCTTGATCGTTTCCCCAGCTTTGCATTATTTCACACCAGTGAAACTTTAGAGTGCGGCATGAGTGGTGTGATGTAGGGTGCCACTGGGTGTGTGACTGGGTGATCATGTTATGCAGAATTAGTATCTTACAGCTAGTATGTGATTCAGCTGGTTACACTGAGTGAGCATTTGACACAGCATGTGCAGTGAAAAACAGTGATTCTGTGACTCAGATTGTAACATACTGTCATTCAGAGAGTGATGTAGTGGGCATTTGACACAGTGAGCATGTCATTCAGTGAGTGATAGTGGGCATTTGACACAGTGAGCATGTCATTCAGTGAGTGATGTAGTGGGCATTTGACACAGTGAGTGTGTCATTAAGTGAGTGATATGGTGGGCATTTGAAACAGTGAGTGTGTCATTAAGTGAGTGATATAGTGGGCATTTGACACAGTGAGTGTGTCATTCAGTGAGTGATATAGTGGGCATTTGACACAGTGAGCGTGTCATTCAGTGAGTGATGTAGCGGGCATTTGACACAGTGAGTGTGTCATTAAGTAAGTTATATTAGTGGGCATTTGACACAGTGAGCGTGTCATTAAGTGAGTGATATAGTGGGCACAGTGAGCATGTCATTTAGTGAGTGATATAGTTGGAATTTGACGCAGTGAGTGTGTCATGCAGTATGTGATACAGTGGGCTTTGGTTCAGCGTTCGATACAGCAAGTGTGTCTCTGGTCATCAGACTCGGTCACCAACGCCTCTGGCCCCCTGCTGGTGGAGATATCCAAGACTCCTGGTTCTGCTCTGGGAGTCAGCCTGGCCACAGCCACCCACAGGGGCAAACAGGTGATCGTCATAGAGAAGATCAAGGCAGCAAGTGTGGTGGACAGGTATGATGAGACCGTATAGCCCTGCAACACCCCTTCGCCCTGTTCCACCCATCCTCTCACCCTCTCCCTTTGAACTGTACTGTAGCCTTGCTTATTCTCTTCCACTCACCTATAGCTTTCAGTCATTAGCTTGTTTGAGCCAATCAAAAAGGGTTTTCTCTCCACAGCCAATATAGTCATTGGTCCAAGCCATTGAGTCACCGATACTGTATAGTAGCTCCTCCCAGTTTTGGTTCCATGAAATCTCACTCTCCGATCACTGTGTAACACAATATTTCCCAGCTTTTGCCCTGGTGCATGCTGGGTAGCTGGTGTCTGTTCCAACTCAGCAACCAGTTAATAAGGTTTGACAGAGCTGCTAATTAAAAAACGAACTGTTATTTCAATTGAATCAGTTCAAGGGGTTTTGGAACTATATTCAACAGAATGATGCCAGTAAGTATGGATCTGCTCTGTGCAACTCACGTAAATCAGTATTAACAGTACAAACAGGTAGTCCACTTAAAAAAGAGTATTTCTTCATTTAATGATGTCTACAGCAATTAGTTGAACAACAAATTAAGTTTCATTTCGAAGGCTTTCTTTTCATCAAAACTGTTTTACCATATATCACAAATAAGTATGCTTTGTAAGCTGTTGAAATTAAATGTAATAGTGTCATATAAAGGATCACAATTCAATTAGCAGCTTGATCAAGCCCAATTAATTACTGGCAGCCGGAGCCTGAAGCAGCGTATGCCGTGCGTTACCCAAGAGCAGAGCTGGGGAAACGTGGCCGTGCGAGCTCTGCTTACAGCGCAGAAGTGCTCTCTCTCCATGGACCTGCTCTATGTCCAGGACAGCTGTGGTCATGTCCTCTGCACTACTGTTTATAGCTTCTCTCCATATGGATTTGGACAGAAACCCGTACAGACAAAAGCTATAAAAGGCTCTTTTTCCAAATAGCATCTTTTTTAAGCCATATGTATTTATAGCAAAAAAAGGTTCCACCATCTAGGGCCAAAAATGTTTTTTCTTTGTTTCAAGGAAATCTTAAACCAATACATTCTTACAACAAATAGGCCATGAAATAAACAATATAAACTGAAATAGTGACAGACAAAAAGTACACCGTGGTTAAATTCAATCTGGGTCTACACAGTAAGACTATGTCCTCTCCTAATATGGTCTCTTGTCGACTTCCAGTCTTGGTGCTTCCTACTTCACCTTCGCCTTAGCTCGGTGCAAAGTGACAGTCATTATGACGTCAAGTTGAGGCCGCTCTGAGTTAAGTATGCGGCTCTTGTTAGCTCACAGCCTTTGTATAATCAGAGAGCGAATGCTATGCGCATTGAGAAGGCTCTTGGGAAGCACTTGAGCCTGAAGCCCGCAGTCTTGCTATCTCACATGAAAGGGACTGTTGTGGTCCCCAACAGTTCCATAGTTCTTTGATCATGTTTGATGACTGGTTCCAAATGCCGTCAAATATGTTGGCATTTCTATTGGCACAAGCAAACTGAAATGTTTTGGGGGTAGTGAAGTCTATCGGACTCAGATTGGATTTCACCAGCTGATGGAGGTGGCCGTCCCTGGTACTGAGGGGCGACGGGTGCTGCCGATTTTTGTTGCTACTCAGCACTCAAAAGAGGTATGCCATGAAGCCGGCGTACCAACTTAGCCGGCTAACTTCGGTAAACATGTTTATGTAGAACTGTATAAGAGGCAGTTTAATTTATGGACAGATAATCATGAACTGCTCTCATGTTCTTTTAACACTTTTCATTGATTTACAGTTAATGTAATGGACAGGAAATCCTAATTTTCTTCATAATATTTACCAAAGTTGGTCAGAAAACCAGTGAACCTGCTTTGTGGTAAACCCCTTGGTTTCTTGGGTTTTAATTGTTTACTGATGAAACAGCACACTCTACACCTTTCCAGAACCACAGCTGGGCCGTTCCTGATCTCTGACGTTATTGTTGTTGCTTTCACCTGTGCCACATCCAACCCCTCTCCTCACCTGGCCCCAGGTGTGGAGCTCTGCGCATAGGGGACCACCTGCTCTCCATCGACGGGACGAGCACCGAGCACTGCTCCCTCCTGGAGGCCACACAGCTCCTGTCCAGCACCTGTGACCGCGCCAAGCTGGAGATCCTGCCCGTCCACCAGGTCAGGCTGACCAGCATGCCCCAGGACACAGGTGAGAACCGCATCCCATCATGCAACTGTGTGTCCCCACCCCATATTACCCATGTATTACCCATTACGTGTTGACTGTGTGCGTCCATAATATAATATAATATAATATAATATAATATAATATAATATAATATGGACATCTTGACACAGTCAGACAATAATGCACGGACCATAATACGTGGGTAATATAATATAATATAATATAATATAATATAATATAATATAATATAATGAGCTTTACAGTACATCTGTACACTATTACAGTATATCTATTTGTCGCTGCCTAGTATACTGAGTTGTCAGTGTGTCAGAGTTAAACAGTTTACAGGTAAGCTTGGTTCATATCTGAGCTTATGGAGGCTGCAGTGCTCTTCAGTTCTGGGCCTACATTACAACCAATTACCTCTGCCTTAATTGGGTCAATTACTCATTTAGCCATACACATGTGAATCTGTGTCAACACACTGCAAGAAAATGTTGATATATTGATAAACCTGACATTTTAATTTCACCATGTATAATGTACAAGCTGACTGGACTAATTAAAAATATAATGGCACAAATTATCCTATTGAGAGTGAAGGTTGATATATGCACACAAAATAAATATGGCCTTTATTACACTGAGTTTGAGAACACTGATTTCAAGAAACAGATATTTTCTGAGGTTATTGCCTGAGGTAACTCTAACCAGTGTTGTACAGTGGCATCAAACTCCACACCATTGAGAGCCATATCTACACAGGCTTTTGCTTCAGCTTCTGCTCTTAATTGAATAATTAGTACCATCGTTTGCAGAATTGCATCCTTTTGGTTTGGACATAGCGCGTATAAAGGGATATTAGTCTTTTGATTTGTGGAAATAACAATGGTTGCTTTTTATTATCTGTGTTTTAACAGCGTTAGATGCATATGGCTGAATGAGTAAAAGAATCGATCAAAATGACATAGTTGGACAGAATGAAAGCTTTGTTTGAGATCGCTGCTCTCATAAGAACCAGCTCAGACAAAATGAGAACAAGCTTTGCTCCGCACAACCTGAACGGAAAATAAGAAGGGTCTAGTCATGTTGGGGAGGAGACGAAAGGAGAAGAGGGGGTGGGATAGATGGGACTCTGGGAGAATCTTAGAATCTACAGGAAAACGTTGCGTGCAGGAAGGGGGAGGGGGGCGTGGGGCCTTTGGGATGAGATGGAGGGTGTCAGTGTCTGTGATGTTCTGTAGACTGACAAGCGGCTTCTTCAGATATCCGCCATCAGCACCGCGCCTCGCTCCTATCTGGGTCACCGCGAGCCTGCTCCACACAAGCGGTGGCACGATTGGCCGCGGACCACATTCCTTTAGATTCGATCATTACGACAGTCAGTCAGTCTGTGTCATTTTCCTGCGAAGACGTGAAATTAGGCATCTGTTTTCAGCTGGAGTTATTATAACTTTCAGTTTCATTAATTATTGTTATTTTGATTTGTACGTGTCAAAACATGAGCATCGTTACTGAGTGATAAAGTTGTAAAACTTGCCATTCAATTTTTGTTAATCCAAGGAAGGGAAAAAAAATCACCCTACTCTGTGTATTGGTAAACCATGTTGGCAGGGAAGCGACTCGTCATGTTTGAATCTGCCAAGCAGACTATGATTCTCACCCAAAAATCTGTAGCAGAAGCACAGTCCTCTCCTTGTAATTTCTTTTACATACTCTCAGCCAATAAAAGTGTCAAATACTAAAGTAATTGTGCCAGCAGAGCTGTTGGCTTTGAGGTAATGATGGTTGAAATTAGGTTTCATAAACTCTGTTAGAATGTAGCCACACTCAGCCGTCTATCATTGACCGCAACCGATGCAGGCATTGGTCCAAATCTCTGAGTCGCTGATGCTATTTGGTAGCCCCTCCTACTTTTTGATTTAATCAAGCCTCACCCCCCTATTGCTTGTCTCAGGAACTCAATTAGCTAAATGACCAGCCAATCAAGAGATAGGTTGAATTAAGGAAGGTTCTCAGCATTCTCAGGCCTCTCCAATCACCGTCAGCTGTGTGTAGAGATTTATATTTGAGGCCATGGGCTTGATAAAGTTAATTTCTGACTTTGAGCCTTAATGTTGTGCTCTCAAAGTAAAATTTTACTGTCCGGTTAGAGGAATAAAAATGCTGCGAACACATCTGCTTCCTGCTTTTTCAAAGCTTGCCAGTAAACGTAAGCGCAGCTCTCCAGTGACCTTCGAAAACCCTGCTTTAAGGTTATTTCTCTCCTTTATCACCGCGTGCCCATGTCTCATCCTGGTCTTGACACAGACGCAGATGAACCATTCAGAGTTTTGCCATGACACATGCATAATATAAAAAAAAGAAAATAAAACTGTACAGTGCGGGTACTGTAGCTAGTAGCAATAGGTCTATGTGCAAATCTATGACAAAATCACATGTTGTGTGGACGTGCCTGATGTCAGTGTATATACATATGCATATATGCGCATACACGTTTGTGTCTGTGTCTGTATATGCACATATGCATACATATGTGTTTGTGAACGTGTGTGCGTGAGTGCAGTGAGAATTCAGAAGAGTGACCATCACCACTGTTGGGACCCCTGCGTGCACTACTGCCATGCCCAGCACCCCGGAAACTGCAAGACGCCCTCATGGACCGGCCCTGGCAACCCCCCTAACAACCAGGACTACTGCAAAAGTAAGCAGGAGGTCCCGCCTACTTATGCTCTTTAAACAGGCACATGGTAAGGCTCCGTCAAACTGAAAACTGGGTGGAGGTACCACGAGTGGTTTCAGGCACTTGCTCCTTTTAGCCAATCTCTGTGTTCTGCCATGGAAGGGGAAACTTTATTTGTACAGACGCTACAGTGATTGTGGCTCCACCCACCTCATTTTTCCTTCACCCAAAGGCACTACTTAATTATATTTGAATAATACTTGATGATTATAATTTAACTTGCCCAATTATTTATTTGATTGACATTTTGGCTACATCTCTCGATCTACAGGTGCACAGGCGTAGTACAATTAAATTACAAGTAAATACAAGTGAATATGTGGAAGAGGGGGAAAAAATAAACACCTGGGTATACGCCTGGCCCTCTAGGGCTTTGGCTATGAATGGCCCCAGTTTAACAACCTGTATAACAGTCTGCATGACATTCCCCCTTTTCGCCTGTGTGTGACTCACACTTTGTGTATGGTGTGTCATGTTTTCACCGCTGTGTTCGCCATGGCCTGTCTTTAACGTGTGTCGTTGGTGCTGTCTCGTTCTCCCTGAAGCCATGGTGTCCAGCAGCTTCTCGCCAGCTTCCACGAGCACCTCCGGCCCCACCAGCCAGAGCCCCTCCACCCTGCCCCGCCCCCCACAAACCATCAGCCCCCGGCATGCCCCGCTGAAGAGGAGGCAGAGGAAGAAGGAGCACAAGAGCTCACGTACGTACAGGTGTATATGTACACGCATGCGGAGGCACACGCATATTTACACATGCATATATCCTCACACATATGTACACGCATATACACATACATGAATTTACACATGTGGTTCTCTGTGCTTTCTTTGTATTTGTGTATGCATGTATGTGTGCATATATATATATATGTGTGTGTGTGTATGTATGCATGTGTGTGTATGTATATCTCATACCTGCTGTTTCTCGTGTGTGTGTGTGTGTGTGTGTGTGTGTGTGTGTGTGTGTGTGTGTGTGTTTGTGTGTGTGTGTGTTATCTCACTCTGACATTCCTCTCCTCTCAGTGTCTCTGGCCTCGAGCCTGGTCAACCTTGTCTATGTGTATGTACGTACGTGTGTGTATATGGTATGTGTCAGTGTGTCTGGCCTCCAGCATGGTGGGCCTGGTCTGATTCTGTGTGTATGTGTGTCTCACCTTGCAATCTCACTGGTCTGTGTGTATGTTATGTGTATATGTGTGTGTGTGTGTGTGTGTGTGTGTGTGTGTGTGTGTGTGTGCGGGTGTGTGTGTGTATATCTCACCCTGTCGTGTGTCTGCTCTCAGTGTCTCTAGCCTCCAGCACGGTGGGCCTGGGCGGGCAGATTGTTCACACGGAGACGGCCGAGGTCACCTTGCGGGGGATCCGCTCAGCGGCTTCGGCATCGTGCTGCAGGGGGGCGTGTTTGCCACGGAAAGCCTGGCCGCACCTCCTCTCATCCGCTTCATTGAGCCCGACAGCCCGGCCGAGAGGTGAGCTCCCAAAACGCTCCCAAAATGTCACTCTCAGGAAAACATGGGCCAGAACTCTGACAAGGGGCCACAACTCTGGTGAGGTGTCCTGTTACTCGGTCACTGCCCCAGCTGAACTCGGAGGCCGGTAGAGTTGGCTGTTGCTTTGAATGTGAGTAATGGCCCTGTCATTCACTGGCACCCTGAGGCCAGACTTCTACACCAGCAATTTCACACCACATAAATTGGGATGAACAGAATGAAGATAGACCAATTCACACCATAGAAATTAAGAACAGAACAAAGACAAACTACTTCACACCATAGAAATTAAGATGAACAGAATGAAGATCAGCCACTTCACACCATAGAAATTAAGATGAACAGAATGAAGATCAGCCACTTCACACCATAGAAATTAGATGAACAGAAATGAAGATAAACTACTTCACACCATAGACGTTAGGATGAACAGAATGAAGATCAGACACTTCACACCATAGAAATTAAAAACAAAGATAAGATACTGTAACCATAGAAATTAGGATAAGCAGGATGAAGATCAGCCATTTCACACTTTTGAAATCAGGATAAACATGAGGAAGTTTAGCTTCTTCTCACCACAGAAAGTGGAATAAACAAAGTCAGTTCACATCATGAAAATCAGGATAAATTTTGACCCAGGGGCCCACCATAGTTTTACTTGATTAAGTTTTCCTCCATCAAAACTAAAGGCAGCACACACCCAAGACTGAAACTGTGAAAACTTCCTTCAGTTTTACAACAATAAATGTGTTGGTTGTTGCAAATATCCGCTAATACCGAAAGGAAAATCGCAAATCACTTCACAGCTACTGTTACTGTGGGTGTCAGTAAGACTCACACTATTTATCACTTTCTGGAAGTATAATGGATAAAGAACTTGGCTTACAACCAGAAGGTTGCAGGTTTAAATCCCGGCTGAGACATTCCTGTTTTTACCTTAACGGCGTGTTTCATTGGAAAATAAAAACAGAAAAAATACTGATGCCACCCTGGTGTTCTACCAAGGGATGTGGGAAAGACAAAGAACCAGATAAAAGAATTACAGCAAGTCTTTGAAAAAAAAATGGAGAATAAAACATCTTTATTGTTTGAAAAATGAAAAAGACAGCATGGTTTTTGACACTTCAAGGTTTTTATACTAGTGACGATCAAATCCCTCGAAATCTCCTCAATAAAAAGAATTCCTCGAGTAAATGCCCGGTTTTATGAATGGATGAGCTGATATATCAGCAGGTTTGCTCTGTGTGAGAAACAGTGCCTGTGTTAGACAAAGCTACATCACTGTGTAATCTGAACCCCTGTATTGTAATGGGAGCCACCTGAACTCGGCTCATCTCTGATTATTGGTTAAATTAGCATTGAACGGTCTAAACCAGGGGTGCCAAAGTCTAGTACCCAAGGGGGTGTAGTGTTTGGGTGTGTTTTTGTTGTTTCCCTTCAATCGGCAGCCATTTTAGGCCTTGTGAATCAGGCGTATGGACTCAGTAGCCAATAAGTGATTTCAATGAATCACTTAAACGCTGAAACACACCAAAAATCAGTAGACACTACGGCCCTTCAGGACCTGAGTTTGACACCGCAGGTCAAAGCTGCTCTTATAGCTGTCCTGTGTATGTATTTATTAGATTACAGTGGATATACATGTAGCTGATATACATGTCGTTGATGTTTTGCCCTTTCTGTTTTTCGCTACATTTTTTTCCGCTAAATGACTAAATATTGTGTACTCTGTGTCTGTGGTTGTGGGAGGGCATTCCAGCGTCTGTGCCAGTTTAACTCATTGTTCTGTGGGTGCATTCATTCCAGTGCACATCGGAATGAATGCACCCACCAGTGCACATGGCACATTGGCCATTTATGACTGCACTCCTGGAATGAACTATTCGGCCATCGGAATTTGGCTATCACCAAATATTAGGAATTGGAAATGGAGGATGTGTCAATCCGCATACGGAATGCTCCGGAAAGGTCGCTTGCCTGTTGGGTCAGCGGTCAGGGAACGTGGCCATGTCACGAAGGCGGCCTTCAGGTTTCCAGGGGTTGCACATAGCGCAAAGTATCTGCTTTGAGCTGCCTCAGTAAATATCCAGCTGTATAAATGGATAATATGCAAATGTGAGCTATTTTAGTCACCTTGGAAAATATATGCAATACTAAGATGTCACAGTCTCTTCCAGGCTGAATTTTAGAGCGCACATAATGTGTGCCACGTGCTCACATGTACACAGCACACACAGACAGGACACCTCACACACACACATGAACACACTCAAGGCCTGTCCTCTTGCTCTCTCTCTCTCTCTCTCTCTGTGTTAAGAAGGTCTCTTCATTTTAAACTGTGAGGAGCAAGTGCAGTGTTGTCTTGTTGACTGTGGTAAGTTGAGGAGTTGGTTATCTCGCGTCTGAAATGAGTTGAGCCCATGGGGCCGGTGAAATGTAGATGATTTTCTGCGGTTCAGAGGAAAACGTCTTTTTTTTTTGGCTCGGTGCGATTTTATATCACTCTCCTGCAGTATAAAATCTGGGACAAGGCTCGCTGGGGTGTGAGAGCGAAGACTTTCTGTTATCGGGGAGAGATTTCAGTCTGGGATTCATTGCCAAGTACGAAATAGTGTGTTTTTTTCCAGAGTGCTTCCAAATTAAACCTTTCTCATTGCCCCGTGTTTGTGTCTTTTATTTGATCAGTCTGATGGCCAGACAACCACATCGGATGTGTAATTTTTGTTCCCTCCAATGTCTGCAATGTCGCGCCACTTGCCAGTGTGTGGAAAAAACATGCTAAATGGGCAAGATAAAATAAGGACTTACACAGTCACTGTACCTCACAATTGCAGGAGAGCTTTACCCCCTCATTGGCCAGGGCTGGAGACCTAAGCCCCTCATTGGCCAGGGCTGGAGACCTCAGCCCCTCATTGGCCAGTGCTAGAGACCTTAGCCCCTCATTGGCCAGTGTTGGAGACCTTACCCCCTCATTGGCCACGGCTGGAGACCTTAGCCCCTCATTGGCCAGTGTTAGAGACCTTAGCCCCTCATTGGCCAGTGTTGGAGACCTTACCCCCTCATTGGCCACGAGCTGGAGACCTTAGCCCCTCATTGGCCAGGGCTGGAGACCTTAGCCCCTCATTGGCTTCGGTTGGAGAGCTTAGCCCCTCATCATTGGCTTCTCATCACATGGGCCTGGTTTTACACACCAACAGTGCATCACCGTCATGGATTCCATGTGCGCTTGATGTCACACACTCAACCCTTTCACCCTTCAAGTTCAAGTCCCTCTTGCACAGTAAAATCCAGGACAGTGAGTCAGCTTTAAATGTGAACCACATCTTTTTCCATCGGGCAAATTGTACAGTTTGTTCCGAGGTGTCAGCCCCCTGTACCACTATTAGAAACATTATCGCTCTGGCTGCAGATTTATGCTACAAACTGGCAATTAGAGATCAGACAGCAGATGGCTTTTTGTGTCCAGGGCAAGGAGCCCAGGGGACTCAGGGCTGGCAGGGTTAGAACCATTGTCACCAAATTGCATATCATTACCCCTCTCCAAAATAAATCTCAGCTATACCCATGCAATTCCTGCATTCGCAGTCGAACTGGCAGAAACTTTATTCCTCAAATTTACTGAAGCTTCAAGCTCAGTGTGGCCCAGGGTTGAGCTGCAGTGCAAAGATTAACAAGTTATTCAGTTATAAATTGTAAAGAATAAAATACCCCTCGATAGCGAATTTGTTTGAATTGCATTTATATATGGAATAGAGCAGCTTCCCTCAAACATCAAAGTAGGAGGTCTATATTGTGCAAGTGTATTTTTAGCCCATAAAGGGTTGTATATTAGCTTATGTCCTGCATATTTTCGCCCATGTGGGTGCTTTGTAGTTATAAATATGGAAGTCGAACTTGTCATACCTGTGTCTGCAGGTGTGGGCTGCTTCAGGTGGGCGACAGGCTGCTGTCAATCAACGGAATTCCCACGGAGGAAGGGACTTTGGAGGAAGCCAATCAGCTGCTGAGGAATGCTGCCCTGACCAAGAAGGTCACGCTCGAGATTGAGTTTGATGTGGCAGGTTTGGAATTTATACTCACTTTTATCTGTAGTCTGATAAAAAAAAGAGAGGTCTTGATGTGAAATGTCAAAACATTGTAGATGACTACTTTCACTCAGAACTAGGATGAGTGAAGATTTGAGAAAAAGATCTTTAAAGCAGAGAGAAACAATGAAATGTTTCTCATTTCTAACCCCAAATAATATCTCAGAATCTGTGGTTTTGTACAAATAAAAAATCTCTGAAGAGCCATACATTACTGCACTAATGAGCTCAGAACATAAAGGGGAACAGTGTTAATTATCAGACTTAAAAGCCGAGAGGCAAAAGGAACAGAATATGGCATCATTACAGAGCTTCAGGGAAAATATCCATCCCAAATTTTAGCTAAATTTTGTGGCTCACACAGTACAGTATACCACTGTATTGACACATTATTCCCTGTGGGTACAACACTTAATTTTTGATCAAAGCATTTTCAGGCAAGTATAAATGCATACATTGTGAAGAGTGTAAATGGAAAAGTATAGACCTAATGTATTTCCTATATTAATTATTCACATATTACTTACATATTTAGAATTGATGGAGAAGTACATAATGTGTTTAGAATAAGGTTGTAATCTGCCTTAATTATGTTGCTGATTGATTGATATTAGCTGCTCATTCTGCTGGTGCTTGTGTCTTTGTGTGTCCCCCATAGAATCAGTGGTTCCCAGCAGTGGTACGTTCCATGTAAAGCTGCCGAAAAAGAAAGGGGTGGAGCTTGGTATTGTCATCAGTGGTAAGTTTGAGCCACCAGGGGGTGGTGTTTCTCCATAATTTAAATTTCCCCTCCCTGTTATCTTCATGCCCTCCTGTCTGAAGGTTTTTATTTTATTTTTACAAAATAACATAATGGGTATTCTAGTTCAGGCAATACTAAATTGACACACTTCCAAGCAATAATGAATTATTTACGACTAATTAGGAATGTATTTTTTTCTTATGCTATTGAAAGTATTTATTTATAAAGCCTTTTGCTCACTTGGCAGTTTCCTTTACTAGATATGGTAATGAGAAAAATCCATATGAATAAATTCTTTTTAAATCCGTAACTTTAAAAAGGAAGGCCTTGAAGCTTATTTTCTCTGATCTTCTTTCATGTCCCTTCAGCCCAATGGATGCATTGGAGGCTATTAGACTGGTTGCCCAATACATTGGCAAGTCTAAGTGAATCTAGCTGCAAGTAATTTATATGCTGCACTGTGTGCCTTGAGATTTGGAAAGTTGCGTTCCATCCTCTGACAACAGTGCAGGGTTTTTGTAAAGTTCTCCAGTGGTTGTGGCTGTTGTGCATTTTAAGAGTGTTCTCTTTTTTTCTCCCCCGTCCTCAGCGAGCAAGAGACAGGGGGAGCCCCTCATCATTTCTGACATCAGGAAGGGAAGCATAGCACACAGGTGTGTGTGTGTGTGTGTGTGTGCGTGTGTGTGTGTGTGTGTGTGCGTGTGTGCATGCATGTGTGTGTGTGTGTGCATGTGTGTGTGTGTGTGTGTGCGCGTGCGTGCGTGCGTGCATGTATATGTTTGTTTGTGTGTGTGTGTGTGTGTGTGTGTGCATGCATGTGTGTGTGCATGTGTGCATACGGAAGCTTACATAATTGTGTGTGCGTGTGCATGTGTGTGCGTGTGGAAGCTTATATAGTTGTGTATGTGTGTATGCATGTGGAAGATTATATAGTTGTGTATGTGTGTGTGCGTGTGGAAGCTTATATAGTTGTGTATGTGTGTATGCATGCGGAAGATTATATAGTTGTGTATGTGTGTGTGCGTCTGAAAGCTTATATAGTTGTGTATGTGTGTGCGCATGTGTGTGTGCATACAGAAGCTTATATAATTGTGTGTGTGCGTGTGTGTGCATGTGTGTGCGTTTGGAAGCTTATATAGTTGTGTATGTGTGTGTGCGCATGTGTACGTGTGGAAGCTTATATAGTTGTGTATGTGTGTGCGTGCTTGTGTGTGTGTGTGCATGTGGAAGTCTGTTGAGTTGTGTGTGTGCACATGTGGAAGCTAATATAGTTATGTGTGTGTTCTGTATGTTCATGTGGGTGTGTGCTCATGTAAGTGTTTGAACTTGCAGGTGTGTGTGAGTTTCTTATGTATAGTCATGTGGGTGTGTGCTCATGTGGACATGTCTCCTTGTGCGTGTGTGCATTTGCAGATGTGTGCCCACGCACATATGGGTGTGTGTTATGTGTGCTCATGTAGCTGCACGCCCATGTGCGTGTGTTTCCATGTGAACATGAGCGCTGGCAGGTATGTGCCAGTGCACGTTGTGTGGATGTTATTGCAGTTTCTGTAACCACTAGTCACTGGCTTTAGTACTTTTGTTACTGCCAGAAAAAAACCACTTGTTTTTTTTGTTAGGACCCAAATCACATTAGCATTAGCATTTATGGAGTGCGCTCTCCTTTTTGCAGAGTTATACAACCACAGGCTGGTTCACATAAAGACTGTTTTGCTGTATTGCCGTGAAGCGAATGGCACTTTTCCATCAATGTACCCTACCGTCTTACGCGGTAGCCAAAAACCAAGATCCCTGATTTTTAAAAAATGTTTCCAGAACCAAAAGAACCATACCATACCTAGTTCCTGTACCAAAATGGACCAGGTAACCAGGGATGATGGCAATAATGTGGACCATTGATTGGTCCAATGCAATCACATGCTCCATACCCCTTTGTCAAGTACAGACAAAGTGGTGTGTTTGGAATGTCCACAGCTGAACATTCTGATTGATGTCATAAAAAATCCCTATGAATGTTGGCTGGCTAATTTCAGTTTATAGTGTGGCATATGAAATTAAGTCACCATAATTACCACTTTTCATTTGTCACTTCATTTGGCTCCGTCTCATCTTTAATTATAGCTAACTCCTCCCATCCTCAGGACCTTTAGTCTCTTATGGAAAATTATGCAGGTCTTGTTTTGGGAACCACTGATAATTCCTCTTTTGCATGCTTCCCGTGTTGTTTGTGAGATGCAAAAAAAACAGAATAAACTCCTCTTGTGTAACCAGACCACTTCCCTAACCTCAAACCTTGCTCAGCACATAGTGCGGTGTCCTAAGACTAAACCAGATCTAAACCAGATGTGACACAAGACCACAAACCACATGCAGACAATTTGTCTGGTTTCTCCCCACCTGTGTGAACGGGTCTTTTACACAGAGCCACCGGACTAAATAATATTTAATGAATTCTTGGTTTGAGGCAATAACCGTGCGCCTAAATGGGTCACTCTTAATGTGGTGTCTTATGAGTCTGTCCCTCTTTCTTTTCCCCTCTCTGTCTCTTTCTCTTGCCCTCTGTCTCTCCGCAGGACCGGCACGTTGGAGCCAGGGGACCGGCTCTTGGCCATCGACAGCGTGCGCTTGGAGAGCTGCTCCATGGAGGACGCTGTGCAGCTTCTGCAGCAGAGCGAGGACCTGGTCAAGCTCAAGATCCAGAAGGATGAAGACAACTCTGGTGAGAGAGAGAGAGAGAGAGAGAGAGAGAGAGAGAGAAGGGGGAAGGGTGAGGGTGGAGGGAGGGACAGTGGGGTGGGAGAGAGAGGGGAGCAGGAGAGAGAAAGAGGGGGAGAAAAAGTGGGAGGGAGGTGGGTAAACAGCAGAGAACAGAAAGGGACAGGATTGAAGAGAGGAGGGGGAGAGCATTAGAGAGAGAGAATGGGAAAGAGAGTGGAGGGAGGGGTAGGGGGAGGAGGGAGGGGGGCACGGGAGAGGGAGGGACGGGAGGGTGGGAGAGAGAGAGACTGGAGAGAGAAAGAGAGGAGGAGAAAAAGTGGGAGAGAGGTGAGTAAACAGCAGAGAACAGAAAGGGACAGGAGGAGGGAGAGAATGAGAGAGAGAGAGAGAGAGAGAGATAGGGAACGAGAGTGACAGAGAGGGAGAGAGTTGTGTGTGTGCACATTTGTTTATGTATGTATGTTTCTGTTAGCGTGTGGCTGTATACTTTTGCTTATTTGTGAGTGAATGCTTGTATATGAGTATGTGCTTGTTTGTATGTGCATGCTTGCTTAAATGTGTATGTTTCTGTGCTTGTATATATGCAGTATGCTTGTTTTCCAGACGAGCCGGAGCTGTCGGGCTCCATCATCTACACGGTGGAGCTGCGCCGCTACGGTGGGCCTCTGGGCATCACCATCTCTGGCACCGAGGAGCCCTTTGACCCCATCGTCATCTCAGGCCTGACCCGCAGGGGCGTGGCCGAGAGGTGAGCCAGCCCACCACCCCGCCCACCAGCCCGCCCTCGAGAACCTCCCACACTGCCTGAGAGTCTCTCTGCTGTGAGCTTCGGTTCAAATACCACACAATGCCTGGCCAGCAGCGTCGCTAATACCATGTGTCCCCAATGGCTCATGGCAATTACTCAGTACAATTCTTCTTTTACCACTCCAGTGAATGGCTTATTGAAGCATGTCCAGAATTGTGTGGTAGAATCTCACTGTAAGTTATTTTTTACAGCCTTGCGCTTCACCACTTTTGGTGCATCCGTATAAAACCATCCTGTGGGGAGATGGGAATATCGACTGATTTATCAAAGCTAATACACCTCTAGAAAAAACAAGTTTAACTTCTAGCAGTCATCTTCAGTGAGATTTCAGTCTGTTCTTAAGTCCTCTGGCGTCCCCTGCTGGCAGATGTGAAGAAGTGCTGGATCCCCTGGAGATAGAGTGATGTCACAGACACGTGGCCCCTGTGGAACGTGACGTGGTGCATTCACGTTTTGTGAGATTTGATTTGACTGCATCCAGGGCTGATGTGCCCACGGACCTTTTGTCCTCAATGTTCCCGATGCGTCTTTTCCTGTTAAATCTGATCCATACCCCGCCCCCCTCACCCCCCACCAAGGTACTTCAGCAGACACTTATGCAGAGGGAACGGCATCCCAATTTAGCTCCCTAAAATGTGTTCTACAAATGATTATCTTCAATAGCTCTCTTGCGTCCCACCAACGATTTTATTAAATTGTAACTATTGTCTCTCAACTCTGGGCTTTTCGGGATTGCATGGGTGCATTATGGGTAATGGCCTGGCATTTGGCAGGCATCCTGTTCACACCATTTACCACTACATGAAATAGTACCATGTTCTGTATTAGCAATTAGCGTAAGGGCCATGTAGCATTCAGGAGGTACTTTGGTTAAGCACTCTGGTGAGTGTGTGTGTGTAGGTGTGTGTGTGAACGTCCTCTCAGATAGAACTTCCTGCTTTCGCTCTTATGAACGTCCTGTATTTGCATTGATATGACAGATGACGGGTGGGGGGTGTAGGTGTTAAACAAAGGACCGAAGCGTGTCCGCTGTCATGTGACCCCAGTTGCTGGGATGGCTCTCACGACTTGTGACTCCTAGCTAATGGCATGCAGCCTTACGCAATTTGTCCCTCTCAGACAAACATAACAGATTGATTTTCATATCCTGCTATGTCCTTATCTGGATCTCCTGTTCTGACATTAATGTGAAACAGCAAGCAAAGAATGCCTGTTAAAGAGCCAAACGATTCACTCAGTGGTGTCACACAGAGCAAAGGGAAAATAGCATGGTTTTATAGAATTCTACAGTTACAAGTGCTTGAGGTTTGTTAAGACTACTACATTTTTTTAAACGCTCTACCTTCTCAAATGATTGTTCTTTCATTCCTTTTGGGTTTCAGATAATGTTATGTTGTTTCACACATTTGTTAGAAGCCCCATAGTTTGAGGAATGCTTTTTGATTATATGTTTGTTTAGTGCATAATGCATATGGCTTAAGTGCAGTCTTGTAAAGCAAAATTTCATCCTCCTTCAATAGGCTCTGATTACATGCAGAGCAGGTTTTTAAGCTGGTTTAGTTTTCCGAGAAACCTGTGTGGCGTACACCCATAGGTACCCATTATGAGACCTTCTCTTTCGTTTCCACAGAACTGGAGCCATACACGTAGGAGACTGCATCCTGGCCATCAACAGCGTAAGTCTGAAAGGGAAACCACTGAGCGAGGCCATACACCTACTGCAAGCGGCAGGGGAGACCGTCACCCTCAAGATCAAGAAGCAGACTGATAGTGAGTTCGTTTCTATATCATAGATTTGGAACAGGAGATGTAGTGTTGGTTTGTAAAATAATTACAAGGTTGTCTAGAGTCCAGTGCACTACATTACAGTACATCCATGCTGCATTCCTGCCCATAGGGAAAGTAAACACTGGCAGTGAATGTATAACCACAGAAACCAGGCTCAGTGTTCAGGCCTATTGTCTGGCGGGATGAAATCGAGCAGACAGAAAACACAACTTTGGCCTCATGTCCAGGGATTACGCAGCCAATCCCAAAACACAAATGAAAATCTAATCCCCCAAATTCATCAAACAGTCATGGCCCCTCTGGAAGAGGCTTAACAAATACAAGAGGAAAAACCCATCAAAATCAAAAATGTTGAATCATGTCGTCTGAATTTAGCACCAAATACACAAGTTTCATATTTATTTTTTGCTGCCACAGGTTAATTGAAAGGTAACTCTTAATTTGTTTGAAATCTGTATTTGTGTGTACTGTTTGTCCCGTTTTCATCATAATTTTAATTAATGTGTCTGCTGTCTCAGAATCACGTGCCAAGAAGATTCCTGGGGTCTCTACCGAACTGAGTGACCGCGAAGATGAGGTCACTGAATACCCCAAAACTGATAAACTGTCGGATGTTTACTCCTCAACCGTCCCTAGCCTGGACTCAGCAACCGAATCGTGGGACGGCTCGGGGATTGACGCAGGCTATGGCAGCCAAGGTGAGGATGGAATTGAACACAAGCCTATTGAGCTAACCACTAAGTCATGACAGCCATTTTTTGTCAGTCCAGGAAGTATTGTTTAAGTCTGTTGGAATGATGGCCCTAATCTTTGTTACGGCTACTCTAAAGTGGAACGTCCAGAGAAAAAAAACATGCAATGGGGAGAAATATTATAAGTATTGTACTGTATAACACTTTGGTTTTGGTAAAGTGAGTCGTAATTCTAAACGTTTCCAACCTCCTTCGCTGTCTCCCAGCAATGATTGCCCTAGTCCACCTAAACTGTCATATAATACTATATGCTATGTGAAAGCTTGCATTAGCACCGATTCAGAATCAATTTATGACAAAACGGCAACTGTACTTGCTGTGTATTTTTACTAGAACACCAGTACGCATCACAGAACACTGCCTATGACTTTCATTCTGTATGGTCTGTGATGTCATAATGAAGGCCTTGAGTTCATATAACAAACACTGGCTGGTTTATCTTCCATTGTTCAGTACACTCAAAGAAGAAGGTTAAAGAAATTGAGTTATTACTACAAAGAAGTCTTATCTCTACAATTTAGCAAAAACACCGTGGAGGCTGAGCTGTGCTGACAATCAAAACCTTTGTGCTTTAATGGTCTGGAATGTTTCATCATATGATGCCAATACTTTGCCTTCTCGAGGTGAAGTATTAGCACATTAACATTTCTCCTGCCAGGTGGAGGTAATGTATGAGCATATTAGCATAATTTCTCCTGCTAAGTGGAGGGGAGGTATTAGCATATTAGCACTTGTTCTGTCAGAGGTGGAGTATTAGCATATTAGCATCATTTCTCCTGCCTGGTAGAGGTTCAGAATTAGCATGTTAGCAGTCTTTCTCTTGTCTGGTTGAGGTTATATATTAGCATGTTAGCACCTAGTTCTCCTGCCAGTTGGAGGTGAGGAATTAGCAAGTTAGCATTTCCCCCCTACCATATGGAGGTGAAGTACTAGCATATTAGCGTTATTTCTGCTGCAGAGTGTGAGGTATTAGCATACTAGCACTAGGTCTGTAAGAGAGGGGATGGGTATTAGCAAGCATTACTTCTGCCATTTGGATTTGGTGTGTTAGCATGCTACAGTCATTTCTCCTGACAGGTGGAGGTGAGGTATTAGCATATATTAGCACTAGTTCTGTCAGACAGAGGTGGGGTATTAGCACATTAACATTATTTCTCCTGCCAGGTCGATGTGAAGCATTATGCATGTTAGCAGTCTTTCTCCTGCCAGGTTGAGGAGATATATTAGCATGTTAGCCCCTAGTTTGCCTGCTAAGTGGAGATGAGGTATTAGCATTACATTATTGTTTCCCCTGCCGGGTGGAGGTGAGGTATTGGCACTTAAGTGTTATTTCTCCGGCCATATGGAAGTACGAGCATATTAGCATTATTTCTCCTGCCGAGTGTGAGGTATTAGCATACTAGCACTAGTTCTTTCAGATAGAGGTGGGATATTAGTGTATATGCATTACACCTGCCATTTGAATGTGGTGTGCTAGCATGCTACAATAATTTATATTAGCACTAGTTCTGTTTGACAGTGGTGGAGAATTAGCATAGCATATTAGCATTATTTCTCCTGTCAGGTAGATGTGAAGTATATTAGCATGTTAGCACCTAATTTGCCTGCCTGGTAGATGAGGTATTAGAATATTAGCATTGTTTCTCCTGCCATGTAAAGGTAAGGTATTTGCACATTACCACTGGTTCTGCCAGAGATGGAGTTTTAGCACCTTAGCATTATTTCTCCTGCCAGATAGAGTTTCAGAATTAGCATGTTAGCAGTCTTTCTCTTGTCTGGTGGAGGTGATATATTAGCATGTTGGCACCTAATTCTCCTGCCAGATAGAGGTTGGGGATTCACATGTATGCACTTTCTCCTGCCAGTTGGAGGTGAGGAGTTAGCAAGTTAGCATTATTTCTCCTGCCATATTGAAGTACTTGCATATTAGCATTATTTCTCCTGCCGAGCGTGAGGTATTAGCATACTAGCACTAGTTCTTTTAGAGGTGGGGTATTTGTGTATAAGCATTACATCTGACATTTGGATGTGGTGTGCTAGCATGCTACAATAATTTACATTAGCACTAGTTCTGTTTGACAGAGGTGGGGAATTAGCACAGCATATTAGCATGTTAGCACCTAATTTGCCTGCCAGGTGGAGGTGAGGTATTAGCATATTAGTGTTATTACTGTTGGGAGGTGGAGGTGAAATAATAGCATTATTGCTTATGTCAGGTGAAGGTGAAGTTAGGAACTAGCATTTTAGCATTATTTGTAAGTGAGATATTAGCATATTTGCATTATTTCTCCCTCTAAATGTAGGTGAAGTATTAGCATATTAGCAGTCTCTCTCCTGCGAGGTGGACATGAGGTAGCACATTATTTTTAGCATATCAACATTCTTTCTCCTTCTCAGTGGAAGGCATTAGCATATCAGTATTAATTCTCCTGCCAGGTGGAGGTGATAGAGAGCATTATTGTCTTAAGCATATTAACATTTTTCCTCTTCTATGTGGAGTTCACTTATTACCATTCTAAAATCATTTCTTCTGTCGCTTTGAGAACATATATTAGCATATTAGCATCTTCCTCTGGCCGGTGGAGGTGAAAGGTATTCTCATAGTAGCGTTATTTCTTCAAGGTGGAGGTCAGGTGAGCATGCTGGCAGTGTTTTAAATTGTTTCTACTGCCAACTGGGGGTGAGGTATTAGCACAGGGTTGCCAACTTTGGGTACCTGGCTAGATTGAGATTTTATGCCATGGGCTTAATAAATCACGTGCACATATTTGGACTCAGTTCACCACCAGGATTTACAACAGTGTGCAGCTTGCACATGTGGCAGGAGGGGAGGCTTAGGTCTAGGATTTAAGGATATAGCCAGACAATGCCACCCCGGGACTTCCACCCAGGGGAATACTCACAATTTCACAATATTAGACATAAACTATCCCAATAATGGGCCCAAAACACATGTTGTTTCTAATAATAATCTACATTTTGTTGAATGTTCACAAGTTAAAAGGCAAGAAACCAATTATGCAGTAAATGAGGGAGGCAAAATTAACATGACATTTCAACCAGGAGACTTTCACCCTAATAGAGCACCTCTGTACATTATGTCATGAATACATACTATAGTACTATAAATACTATAGTAGTAAGACATGCACATCATAAATGCATATGTCATAAATAATAGATTTCCAGTGTCTACAATTTCCTCTGGTGTAGCCAGTAATATGCAGGAAATTCAGAGCACAGCTCTTTGATGTAAGAATGTTTATAGATAACAACATTAGGCAGGGGTTGCCAAAATAATAAACATCACATACATTTTAGTAAAGAAAGCAAAAGAAAGTAAACAGCAAACAAATGTGATACCAAATATGTTACCACTACATTACTGCTGTGTACACAATGACATTACACAGAAGTTGAGTTTCTAGTGACATTGCTAGCAAAGCTAGCTATCGCTAAACAGTTAACATTAGCTAGCTAGCTATTCAATCGACACTTTCTCTTTCACTATCAGGAAGGAACACAGTCAGCGGACCAATTTTAACTTGTTCACTGCAAGCCTGGGCAGTGTGAGAGTGAGACAGAACTTGAAAGTGTGTGTCTCACGCCAGAAGCGTAATACAGGCAACCCTGTATTAGCTTATCAGCATTGTTTCTCCTGCTTAGTGGTGGCGAGGTATTAGCTTATTAGCATTTTTTCTCCTGCTTAGCGGAGGCGAGGTATAAGCACAGTAGCGTTATTTCTCCAACAAGGTGGAGATGAGATAGTCGTTTATGATGCAGTATTAGCACAGTGCTGTTACTCCAGTGGGATAAGGAAGCGCCTCATTAGTTTTAGCACATTAGAAGTTTTTCAACTTCCCAGTGGAGGTGAGGTATAAGCATATTTCCTTTCCTTTTTTCACATTATTTCTCCTTCCATTGGAGGTGAGATATTAGCATACTAGTATTGTTTCTCCTGCCTGATGGGAGTGAGGTATTAGCAGGTTAACCCACAACACCATCCCTCCGCAGTGGCAGTCATGCCAGCGTACTTACATATAGTTCTGGCATACACTTACATAGTTACATTGTCACTCACACCGCTGTACAGTTGTGCCATCACACAGACATATTCTTATAGTAAGACGCATATTGTAATTTATCGAATGTGGAGTGAAACAGTATACCGCTGTTGTCCAGGTGCAATTGACCGTAGGGTGAAACCATAATATATAAATTCCCACATCCCATTTACTGCAGGGACAAGCATCCACCAAGCCCCAAGCCTGGCTATTAACCCTCAGGACTGGCGCAGCACCAAGCAAAGGATCAGCACACCACCTGCTGGCCGGAGGAAGAACTACCCCCTCAGTGATGGTGGATTCAGTGAGGACGAATGGGACAAACCTTCTGGGTGAGTGCTTAATCTGACCAGAGGGGGCACCCTTCTGACTGACCTAATGATAAACATTAAAGTGCATTTAGTCTGGCAACATGGGCAGTTATCCCCAAAAATGCCTTTTGCCTACCAAGATAAGCCACAAGATAAATAAATTCAGTTTCAAAATGCGCCACTTTCTAGTGGTCCTACAGACCAGTGGCTCCCAACAATGGTTCTTGGGGCTAACTGTGTATGCTGGTTTTTGCTCACAACTGCAAACCCAGAATCTAAACAAGCTGGTACATTTCTTAGGTAATAATCATGTTTTGGGGTCATTTACCATTCAAAGCCATGTTATGTCTGAAATATATATGCATTCTATGAAGATTAAGTGTCCTGTATTGACATTGTGCCATATTGCAAAAAAATTACATAGACAAGTAAAATGTTTTAACTCGTATTAAGGACCGCAGTGAATCAATGGGCACTTAATTGGAAAGATTGTGGACACATGACCATTAAAACTAACCATTTGGTAGACAATTAAGGATTCAGAGACAAAGCATAAGGAAAAAATGAAGAGCTTAATAATGTATTCAATGATGTAAGGAGCCTGTTGACTCACCATAGTCTATAATTCGATCATGTATGAAAACTTACTCTTTGTGTATTTGTTTGCAAAATCACAAACACAATGTAAATATAGGAGCTTTTTCTTCATGACATGCAAAGTATCTCTCTAATCATGAATAGAACCTAATTATGAACAATTAACAGCTTGTTAAGATTCTGGGGTTGCAGTTGTGGTTGGAAAAAACCAGCATACACAGTGGGCCCCCAGAACCAATGTTGAGAACCACTGCTATACACCGCTAAAGAGGACACAGTCAGTGCCCTCAGGACTTCCTGTCTCAGAGGTGCCAGGGGGTTACAGATGGTTCCGCCATTATTGGCACTGTTGAGCTGTGTCACAGTAAGATTGAAACCTTACTTAGCTCCAGAATTGGCCGAGAGACTTTAAGTGCTATTTTAAGCACAAACAGTTGAGTGTGTATATATATACATATTTAGCAAAGAAAGTATCAACACTTTCGCTCTCTTACTTTAAAACACACTTGAAAGAGTCCATTTGCATCATCACATTGCAACAACGGAAAAAAACTGCTTTGATTTCTGTTTGTTTGTTTGTTTGTTTAAGAGCATATGCTTAAATAATGCACAAAAGATCAATTATAAATGGTGTTATAACATGAAGTGTTTCATAGCTTTCATCTATACATTGCTTAGCCATGGTGTTTAATTATATAGTTATATATCTTTCATTGCTTCTTAATGTACATACCATTCCTGTTCTAGTTGTTTACATACAGAACTGCAGATAAACATTGATACAACCCTTTTTCTTTCTCATATAACACCAGATCCTATTTACATTGACAACTATTTTATCAGGCCTATGATTTTCATTTGCTTCTTCTAATTTGTAAATAAGTCATTACAACTTAATGGACATTCCTTTATGTGACATTTTGGCAATTGGGGTAATTCATTTTTGATTTTCATTTTTCATTGTCATCCTTTTTGCCTGTTTCTCTCTCCGTCTGTCTGTTCATCTGTCTGTCCGTTTGTCATTTCTTCTCTCAGGTGTTCAGTCTCTCGGGTCTGAGTACCTGTCTCCTAGTTGCCTCTCTGCCAGTCAGGCCCCGATGTTTTCCATAGTCTGTTTTTCCTCTTCCTGTTCCGTCTCTGTCTCCACCTGCTAGCTTTCCAACACCTTCAAATGTCCCATGGATTCTCTAGTTTAATTTGTAGTTTCTTTTCTGTTTCTGCCTTTTCTGTACTTTATTATAATGTGCTCCTGCTAGCAGTTTTTGAAGATATTCTTGTAAAATTTTGTTTTAGTTAACATTAGTTACTTTGCCTCATAATAAATGAATGAGTTTGGAGGACTCCTCCCTCCCTGGATTACCAACAGTGCCTTGCAGGCCCAGCTGCAATAGCTGGCTAGGCCTGTGTGCGGCGCTCTTGCGCGTTGATTCGTTTTGCTCCCTACATTGGCACAGATGCGCCACCCAGCCGCCCCAGGACACCCTGGGCCTGGAGCAAGACGATGGTTTTTGGAGTCGTGCCCTGGAGGACCTGGAGACATGCGGCCAGTCTGAGCTCCTGAGGGAGATTGAGGTAAACTCACCCCTCTGGATAGCAGGAGTTTCACTGGCGAATCGATTAATCAACTAGTCGACTAGTTTGGCAGCTAGTTGGCACTAGTTGGCAACAGCAGCAAACATGCAGCAGGACAAACGTCAGACTATTATGTTTGTGCTTGGGCAGTTTATAAATACATTTTACATTTATTCACCAAACCCTTCTTTTGATCTTGTACACTGCATCAGAATAACATGACTCATCAGCTAGTCAGTTACTTTTCTGAAATGACTAATGACTAGCGAAAATCAGAAGTCTTGCAACCCCTTCCAGCTAATGGCATCACATTATTACTGAACCCAGTTCAGCCATGTAGACTCACTCTGTATTGATTGTAGAAAGGCATCATTAAACTTGAAAAGGGATTACAATCGATTGACAATTTTAGAACACATCAAAAGACTTTGTACTTCACAGAAGGACACTTTGATTGTCTCAAAACATGGAGTTGGGCATAGCAAATAATGGCTGCGCCCAGTTGGGATTTACGAAATCTCATTCTCTCATTATTACCATTCTGGCCAATTGTAGAGCATGTTACTGACCTCAGATCAACATTCTCTCCAGCACTATCCCATTCTGACTAACAGTGACTCCAGACAGGCCAAAACAGATCTATTCTCTGTAATGCTACCCTTATGGTCTCAAATATATGAAATCTCCAGTGGTAAACTCTGCATAGGCCCAACAGGATCACAGCTAGCACTCAACGAACACATTGGTTACAGATGCAATGCTGTAATGCTGTAAATTTATGAAGGTCTCATTTCGTCATTTAACAGAATCAATTTGTCTCTGTAATCTGGTGAACGGCTCAAGTGTTTTAATTTGAATTGCTTTTTTCCTGTGAAGTACAGTAGTCATGTGTGGACACTGTTTATTTCTCTGTTGAATGTTCTGTAAGACGAATCGGTCACTTTGCCCTTAGAAAAGCTCTGAAATCCATGCCGTCAGCCGCGAGAATGTCTACATGCGTGCAAGATACACCCTCAATCCACACAGGCAATGTCCTGCTCTGTGGACTCATGCAATGCAAGTTACAGCATTTACAAGCAGGGCTTAATTCATGCCAGATTTTCTGCTCATCCCCAGTAAATACAGAGAATTTGGCATAAGGGGAACGTTTTACCCTCGGTCGATAGCTCTGGGCACAAGAATATCGAGAGCTCAAAAAAAGCTTGAGAGTGTGCAGTCGCTGCTACTGCAGCATTACAGATGTTATTAATAACAATACAATTTTAAATTCATTAAGTCTTGACATTGGTTCACTACAGCTTGTAAACTGTAGCTGCCAGCTAACATTAGACAGAACTGTTCTAAGACTAGCTAGAAGAAACTATGGTAGGGAAGCCCATTTTTCTCGGGGAGGGAGGGAGGTGGGAGCGATTAGAGGGGTTGGTTGGATTTATGAGCTTGAGTCCTGGCATCTCTTGTTTTACAAATTAAACACGGCTTACCAGGAAAGATAACACCAGTAAGACTTCCGCCTGTATCCTCCGAATCAAAGAGAAGCCTGTGAAGGAGTTTGAGGCGGTGTTCTTAAGATAAATATTTTTCCATAGATTTACTTTACATCTTGCAAAAATAAGTCCGCTTACCATGATCATTGAAGGATATAAAACTCTAGTAATGTGTTACAGATGTATTGAAAACACAGACATCTGCCTTGTAAAGAAAGAATGTAAAGAACCTTAAGATGGCTAACCACTTTGATGCCCTGAGAGTTTGCACTTCAGCTGTTCAATGAAAAGGCATTTCTTTGGACAGCTCCGCTGACAATGTCTAAGGTACTGTCAAATTTCCTTCTCATTCAGGGCGAATGTGTAATTTGTGGTTAAGTAATTACTTGGGAGCTGCATGTCACAATGGACAAACACATCATTCACAGTGATTTGGTACTGTTACTGAAAGTGCTGACGGGAGACTGAATTCTTTTCGATCCGAAGGTGGGTTAACTTACAACGGACTGTCAGTCATTCATGACAGTGAACCAATCAAATTCTTTTTGCCGCCTTTGCTCTGCAGTAAGGTTGGATGGCATCAAGACTTTCATACTGTCGTATGGATCTCGAAAAACCTTTTACCTGGTTTATGTTTTTTGGTTTCTTTGTGTAATACCATATTTATATTAGACTTTATTATGAACAGCGACTAGGCTGTATTATGTCTTCCCGATGGCATAATGTTTCTTACCACAGAGGGGTGCAATGTTCATATTACAGTGCTTTTGGCTGTAGCATATGCCCATTTAAAACAATAAGTAACCTACTGTGGATTTTATTTTTTTATTTGTAATTGAGCTAAGCTAGTTTGGTTGAGGTTTGAGTTGGGGAAAAGTGGAGAAAGTCAGATAAAAAATAGAGTAATGTTTTGGATGGTGACAAAATATATTGACGGTTATTTCTAGTACAGTAGTTTGGTGACATGGATGGTGCCAAAAATGGTGAAAGAAATATAGCTTTGGTTATTTCTAATACACTACTTTATTGAGTTTGTGGCATACTGCTACATCTTAAACAGAGCAAAAATAATTATTGACTTGAATGGAGAAGATGGTGATAACAAGTTGACTCCATCGTTTGATGTTATTGTTGTTCTTATTATTATTATTCAGTCCACCATTTTGCAGACTTCAGGCAGGCAGAGGACCCAATGCCATAACCTCACGGTAAATGGGATGTCAAAAATCCTGAAGGGTGCACTAAAAAGCAAGCACAAGCTCTCAACCATCCTGTCTTCGTGAGGCCTTAACTTCTGAACTGTATGTGGTAGAGACACAACACCAACACTGTCAGACCATAAACATTCGTCTGGATTCGATGTCTCGATTTTGTGAAAAACAAGAAATCATCTTAAAGTCAAAACCTAATCAGATCATCCTGGAAATTAGCTAATGACAAGTTTGTACCAGACCCTAATGAGCTTCTCAATGAAAACATTCCAACACCTAAATACAACAATGTTTCGGTACAATAAATAACAAAATTTACAAATAAGGATAAATTGATCATCTTTAAGCTAACTATTTTCAAGACAAGGCTCCTACAATAACCCTGGTATATGCAAATTAGTCAGGACCTTAAATGGCAACATGAGCAGAGAAAACAACCTGGTTGCCTCAAGCTATTTGATATGCTGCATTGTCACCAATGTTTTCTAAGCAGCTTAAGCAGAAGAAGGAAATGCCGATTTCATCAAAGGTGGGTCCAAAGACCCTTTTAGGGGGTCTTTCGTCTTCGGAGGACAGCATTTTATTACTCTTGCCTTTGTTGTCCAGTAAGTTTGCATCCTTCATTGCCACTTCTGATATAACGACAACACTTGTGTTATTTATTTTTCAATGAAAGTGCATGCACACAATCATAGACCCTGTTTACACTTGGTTTTCAAATGCATTTCAGTGATCCGAACACAAGTGGACAGCTGAGACACATCGCTGTTCACACCTGTGTCTGTCACGCGTCTCCAAGGTTCTCCGGCTGACCGCTTGTGTTCAGATTCCGTTACTGCCGACATCACTTCCGCTAGAAGGTCAAAGGGGGCATGTGCACAGTTATTACATCATCGTCTGTCTCCAGACAAGTGTCAGATTTGTTTCGCACAGGCTAGCTAACAAAACAAACATGCTTCAAGAACTAATATACATATACTGGCAACTCCACCTGTTGAGATTGGCAGGACAAAGTCAACAAAACAACCACCACGTCCTGCATTGATGACGTGTTTCCCTGTTACGTCCTTGTCGGGAATACATCAGGACGCATTAGCGTTTACACTACAAAAGATATATGGTCAAATGCGTCCCAGACCACCTCCACAAGTGGTTTGAGTGATTGGATCACAATGCATCTTGGTGGTCATCGTTTACACTTGTATTTAGTGCTGTCCTCTTGTGATCCGATTGCACAAGACACGTTTTAAAACCATGTGTAAACAGTCACAAATACACCTGTCAGGTACAATGTAACTGAAGATGGAATAATGAACTGGAACAGTCCCATAATGTAGCCCTCGGGCTAAAGTGCCATGAATAACTCACCCAAAAATGTGTTGGAACACCTATAGGCATCCATAATGACAGGCAGTGCCCTAAGCTTGGGCGTGGAAGGGGACAGGTCAATCCCGGAGCCTGTCAAACCGGAAAGGGAGGGTCCCCTGCTCCGAGGCCACACTGAGAGCAGAACTTCATCACGTGGGTTTGAGAGGACCTGGGAATCCCGCAGGATTAAGGAGGAGGTGCAGGAGATCATGTCTCCCACGCCCCTCGAACTGTTGAAGGTACACTCTTTCTCTGTGAACCACAATAATTACTGCATGCATTGTCTAACGTATATTTGGTCAAAGAATGGAAACACTAGACAACATATGATTACATCAAGTAACTAATATGGAGAGGGGCATACATCCTGTCATACAAGTACAATAGCAGGCATTTTTGGAACACTGTGTTACAAGTTCTGAAGTGTGTCTAGTGGAATGTTCAGCCATTCTTCAAGGAAAGCTGCCAGTTCTTTGAGGGATGAAGGAAGTGGAAATCCACTTCACACTAATATTCTCCAGAACATCCTACAACATTTCAGTAATGTTTAGGTCTGATGATTGAAGACTGGACTTCATATAGAAAGCACTTCACTTCACCCTGCTGTTCATAACTTTGCTTAGCAATGTGTATTGGGGGCATTATCATCTTGAAATGTGGGGACATCATGAAGGAACATTGTCCTGTAAAATGGTTTCATGTTCCTTGGCTTGTACATGACCGTACACAGGACCCAATGACTCCCATGCGATGGCTGACCATGCCATTTCAGATTTACCACCATATTTAACAGCTGTCAACAGATATTACGGGTTGAGGGATTTCTTTTCCCAAATGTAGCCCTATCCAGATTTAAGAAAAAGCCTTAAAGACAACTCATTATACCTGTAAATTTGAACAATATCATCACAGGAATACAAGGCTGGCGTATTCTCGGTTTGTGAGACTGGAGGCACCTGTCCTGACCAGGTGTGGCCACTAGAGAGAAATGAGACCAATGGAGCGTAGCTGGCTATGCGGCTTAGCATGCTAGCCCTCTTCACTCCATGGCTAAACTGATCTCAGGGCTCAAGCTTTGCTTTCAGAATGAGAACCTTTACAGATTGAGCCACCAGGAGGCCCAATTTTGTGGCCATTTTTGAGGTTTTACGTATGTGGTTGTTAGCAAGTATTATTATTAATGTCTATCTTCAGTTTGCAGCCGCTGCTCCTCTTTGCGAATACAGTTTGTGTTTGGAATGTGTTCTCATAATTTTTGACACACTTCCTCTATCAGCATGACATAATTTTTGAACGACTTCCTCTACCCGCATGACATAATTTTGCAGTTTTTGTCTTGCTTGTCACACCTCTTTTATTGCTGAAACATGCTGCTATGTAGCATTTGACTTAAAATTACTCAATTGTGTAGCTGTCTGTGTAATTTTAATGTAGTTAAAATCATGAACTAATAATGAAAAGATAAACTCAACAGATGTACATTATTTGTGGCATGTCATAAAACTTCATAAAGCTTCAGCCGTCATTCCACCTTATATGCTAGGTTTGGGTTTGACCCTAAAATGCCACAGCAAATTCACCCTAACTGGTCTCTTGGGTTTGAAGCTCCTGGTCTCTTAGTTTGCTCACTCAGGTGTAGACCACAGGTGCCAGAGACATGCAAAAGCTTATAGTGAAAGCTAATAAAGCAACACTTTGTCTCTTGTTTTATTTGCTACTTCATCGATTGATAATAATGACTTAAGCTATGGAAATTAAAATGGAAATGGAAATTTACCAACATTAACCATCACGTTATAATTTTCATAAATGTAATCATAAAGAATTATAATAAACAAAAAGTAAGTCACACTATGCATTGACCTAGTGCCCTGAATAATCCATAATAAGATCTAAAGATTAACTCAGAGAAGTAATTCATCATTCATACCTTTCAGTGTTAAAGCTTGTATCCTGTACAATCCTGCAACTTCATGCTTTTTAAAGACAATTTAAGGTCTGTGCAGCTAGGTGTAAATTAGATTTTTTTGTATTCCTCTGAGCAATAATTCTGATATATTGTGTTTGCAGTCATTGAAATGTAGTGCAAGGCAGTAATTCCGGTCATACCTCCTAATCTTATTATGGATTACTTAGGGCAGCTAGATAGGTCACCACACAGGGTGAGTTACCTTAGGCTTTAATGGTGTATTGTTTGTAATGTTTCCATTTCACTACATCGTCTTTCGCTAGTCACCGATCATAGGACCAATCATGGAGTGATCTTGAGTCGTTTTTAACGTTCACTTGGAGACCTTGCTGAAGGGCGCACATGTACCAAACGCATGCCATTATATCAGTGGATTAAGTTATAAAACACAGCAAGTGGTGCAGTGGTGGAGTTAATTTCATTAGCATAGGTCATTGTTTCATTGTTGAGCTTGCCAAGAGAACAGGTGGGGTCAGTTAACTGTAATCAGTGGTTTATATATAAAAAATGTCAATTAAGTTCTGAGTGACAGTAAGTGGTAGTATACTGGCAGTATACTTGCAGTTCTGTAGGAGCAGAAGTGAAGACCATGGTTATAGGCAATGACAGTGGTGTAGTATTAATGGACATGTGCTCTTTATACACTGCACCACAAATATTGTGCTATATTGAGCTGTGAGCACTGTGTTAGCATTGACCTCGCCCATCATACAGGTGACTGTGCTCAAGGACCCAGAGAGTGAAGACTTTGGGTTCAGCATATCAGATGGGTTCCTGGAGAACGGTGTCTATGTCAACATGATTCGTCCCGATGGGCCAGCTGACCGCGGGACTGAGGCCCTGCGACCGGATTTTACAGGTACCATGTCAACGGCACCAACTTTTCTCTGTCTCTCACACTCACATGCACACCCTCTCTGTAGGACTTGGTGATATATCAGCTACATTCGGTATACCTGATAGTTTTTTAAACGAGATACAAGAAATTGCAATGTCGGATTAGGGCGTTAATTTGCATTGTAATCATATGTGTTTGTTTTAAAAATCTACAGTGTTTAACAGGCACAAGCTCTCTCACTCTCAGAAACTCTCTTACACACACCTCTTTGACCACGCCCATCAAATGTTGCCGTGTCAGGTTTTCTGTAAGTGGAACTTGAAGACAACAATAAAGAGCACGCTGTTGAGCTGAGGAAGACCTAATTCCGAAAAAGAACAGTCAAGGGTCTTCTTTATGGAAGTGGTTTGGATTCAGGAGGGAACATCTGAAACACTCTTCTGTAAAT
The DNA here is from genome assembly GCA_022829145.1 of Albula goreensis. Taxonomy (NCBI): domain Eukaryota; kingdom Metazoa; phylum Chordata; class Actinopteri; order Albuliformes; family Albulidae; genus Albula; species Albula goreensis. The sequence goes on from CM040752.1 coordinate 8,537,259, forward strand.
TATGCCAAAAGATTGCAGCAAAAGGTAGCTGTACCACAAATTCATAGCACCACCTCGAACGCCATCCAGTGCAGTACGACGAATCTGTCGAACACTGTAAGGCTAGTTCGGCTAACATTACCGTTATAAAACAGATGCTGTGTGCGCTATTATCTTGTTTGAGCAATTTATCTGAACTTCCCAGCAGCTATTAAAGGATATGCTGTGTGCAGTTGTCGTTTTTAAACAGATAAAGGCTCTTGTTCAACATTATATTTCATTTTGACTTCAGCTCAGAGTTTTAGATAAAATGTTGAAATATTGAGGTATATATCATATATTGCAATTTTTCAAAAAAAATATCAAGGTATAGTTTTGAAACCATATTGCCCAGGCCTACCTCTTTGTCTCTTTCAAGCTTTTTGTCTCCCAGTTAAGTCCTTATAAAGAAACACAAGTCATTGTCATCTCCATTCATTTTCACTTTTATGCTGACTATCAAATATAGCATAATGATTCTTTGTAATGTTCAAGTCAGATGTTATGTAAAGCATTTCTGTTTTGATGTTTTAAACAATGGAGAGAACCAGCAGAACGATTTCCCTGAAAACCTTACATAAATACCAGTGCTTCTTCCTCTCCCTGTTGTCTAATGGGAACAGTTTAAAATACAATTTGTCCTTCTATGATAGAGATTACAGAAGGGAACAAAGAACAACATTTGTATTTATCCGCACTGATAAGCCAGCTGGCTGCTATCAGTAAGAAAAATAGTTTGGGTCCCTTTGGTAATTTCTGCAACAAGTTCCTCTGGAATCCTTGTGATTCTTAGGGAAATGTAACTCTTGCTTGAAGCATCTAAGATCACAAGGTGCCCATGTGGTTTTTTTTTTTTTTTTCAGAAAGTTTCAAAAAGGCTTGCACCTTCTGAAAGTAATTAAAACCAATATAGTGCCTCCGTGGATATTCAGGATCATCGGTTATATTTTGTTGTATCATGCTCTTATCAGGTTACATCGTGAATTGCTAGCATGGCTAATGCCATTAGTCAGGAATTGGTGGTGTGCTAACCATTCTGCCTTAGCTTCATATAATCAGTCATATAATAAAATCAAAAATTTATCGAAAAAGTTGACTAACTTTAAGTGGTGCAAAAACAATGCTCATTAAGTGCAGCTATTGTACTTTTTCATCAGCCTGTCATTTCACCTTATCGACTGGTCCTTCTTCATTTTCATATGTGCTTGCTTTTTGAGCACCTTCCATTTTTATCTCCACTTTCCGCTTTCCAATTATCACATTTTCTGATGAAATGTGAACCATGTGGCTTGATTTTGCCATTAGCCCATTGAAGACCAAATTATAGTAGAGGACTTCAAGAGGATGCAAGACTTTTCGTATTGGAGTTAATGACCTATTTGTGTGCAATTTCAAAAGAAGTTACAGATCACGCTACATTTCGGTAAAACTAGGCGGGTAGGATTATGCAATTCATCTCCTAATGATGTGTGAAACCGTAGGGGGAACAGTCCTCTTGATCTGTGTATAATATACTTCAGTTTAGGTGTGGTTTATGAGTGTGCAATAATTCTGTCTGTTGAAGATAATGATAAACACATCAACATCATTAGTTTCAATATGAACAGTGCTGGACACCTTGTGCCTTTGCAGATTAAGTCTGTAGTGTTCTGGGCAAACTCCTCAAAAATTAAACCCTAAAAAGAGAACTTGATGGTACTAAAAGGAATTTGGGATTTGTTGTCTAATTTTCTTAAAATTTCGTTATACCTATGTAAGGTAAGCTAATAAGAGCTTTAGCGAGAGAAATGGTACCACCAGTGTACCTCTTGCCGTTCAATACCTGAATGAGACCAACCGCAGACTGTGTACCCACCCAGGTAAACCATGTTCGAACCCGGGACTTCGACTGCTGTCTGGTGGTGCCCCTAATCACAGAGTCTGGGGACAAGCTGGAGCTGGTGCTCAGCAGGAACCCGTTGGCACAGGCATCTGTGGAACAGCCCCAGGACTGCGAGGACCCCTCCATTCTGGAGCCCAGCACCAGCACCATGGATCTCTAACCTGGATCGATAACCAATCGCTGCACTGGACTGCTGGAACCTTGCAGTTCTGTATGACATCACAGGTTACGGACGCCCGCTGGGCTGCGCAGTTCCCTCAGTTCATCCAGGGTTCGCCGTTTTCACCACTGCTCATCCGCCATGCGCTGGGGGGACGCAACATGTCCTTTTGAGCGGCCAACAGGCCTCCCTGTCACTCATTACCCCTTGCCAAATATTCCAAGTGTTTCCCAGCTCCATTTCACGAACCCCCGTTGAAAATAGGCGGGGCTTGAACCTGAACGGGTAGGACTTGTGCCAGAAAGGTGCGGGACTCAAAAAGTACAAAAAAGCCATTGCCGTCACTGTGGGGCACACCCCTGGGCTTTTTAGTATTATTCCGCTGTTGCTTCACTGACATTGAAAAGAAAATTGGTTTTCTCCCACCAAGATTTCTGAAGGCTGTAACGCCATTTTTTTAGATGTTATCGTTCCTTTTTTTTTTTTTTTTTTTTTACATTGTCTTCACCAAGCACTGTTTTCACACAAAACACTGATCACATTTTACCTCTCTTCATGCTATCTGGTAGGTCGTCACTGTCACATCTTGCACTAAAATGAATCTGTTCGCCATTATTTTTATCTTTTCACTTGCCACCCACTTGTTTGTGACTTTCTTGAAATCACTGTACGTTAAGTTGAACCGCACATTCAGACGACAGCACTTCCATTACTTTACTTGCAGAAATATTGTTTTGTTTTTGGGATTGTTGTTTTCATCAGTGATATCACACAGGGTCCAAATTTGAACCTGAATCATTTTGTTTGAACAGCACAGTTGTCTTTCTCTGTTATCTTTTGAGTCTTCCTTTCTTTCAGTCAAAAAACACGTTTTCTACACATTTATATTGCTTGGTTAATGGCACAACAAACTAATTCAGAAACTACTTGTTTGCCACCCAAGAACCCAATTTAGTTTTTGTTCAAGTGTAAATAAGTATATTTAACCCCCACTTAACCCTCATACTTATTGAAGGGTTCCCACAATGCCGAGGTCATCATAACATGTTGAAAATAAGTAACCCCTAAGGGTTGTTTACCACTTATGCCCATGGTACCTAAAACACTCACTAATGGAGGACTTTCACCCCCACCCCACCCCCCACCCCACTTTGGCTTGCTGTGGTTTCTCCAGGTCCATTTATTCCACAGATGGAGGTTTCATCTATCTTTCCAACTGTCTGTAAGCTACAGCCATCAGGTAAAATAACTGTGTTGTTCTCGATCACAAGCTGTTTCTGCCGGACAAGAGGAATCATAACTATTAGAAATATTAAACCAGTGGAGTTTGATTTGTTTTTAATATGTAGGATCTGTGAAGCTCTTTTCTTAAAGGTACTTGTAACTTTACCAGAGAATGACTGCAACACGGTTTTTAGCTCATTTAAAAAAAAAAAAAAAAAAACTATTTCTCGGGTCGAAATTTTGGACCAGTAGCCTCTAGTGAGTCCGTACATTCACATGTTCTTCTTTTTAGCACGCTTTCAGCTCGTTTTCCCTTCTCGTGCCTAGAGCACTTTCACACACAATTATCTTTAGATTAGTCCCTCTTAATTTTCCCCCTCTTTTTTCTCTTTCTCCCTGGTTGGAAAGCACAAGTCAGATCTAATTTCAGCGCAGTAGAAAGCTTTCATTGTTCCTAGATGTTTTGGAGAATTTCCGAGAAACAGTCATTGACTGTTCATTTGACATGCGGTCTAGGGCCAAGGTTTCTGCCCAGACAGGTTTTTTTTGTTTTTTTGCCCCCTGTCGGAACTACGGTACATGTTTTTATAAAGGGCTTACGTAACTGCTCTAAAATGCTTACAAATCCGTCCTTTCAGAAAAACAAGCTCCATCATTGTTTTTTTTTTTTAAACTCCTACTGCCTATGGACACAAGTAGGCCCTGCATTTTAAAAGTAAGCCAGAAAACAGAGTTGACCATTGTGACTCTGCAACTGATGCAACTTTTTACCCAAAATATTTTAGTTTTATTTATGTTGAATATTTGATCTGTGATTTGAGTCTGACTCCGTGTGATACTAAAAAGTACTGTAGTGGGTTTTATATGCAATACTTAATGAGAAGAAGTGTGATTTTGGTGGTGTCATGCCAACATTTTGAGGCTTTCTATTTTACCTTCTGCATTCTCCATCGGTATGCATTTTGATGAATATATTGTTGTATTTTTAAACGTGTGATATTTAAGATGCATTCTCTGTACAGTATTTTTATATGACATTCGCAGTCCCTGTCCATGTAAGCACAGTAACAAAAGGAAGACAAGTCAGGAGTTTTATTATGGATGGGTAGATATGTAGATATTTGTACTTTATTAAGTTACTATAATGATTATTTCCTTTTTTTTAAATAAAACAATAAATTCAAAATGAAAGTGTTTTTGTTCTGAAGTAATCTAAAATAACTTGCATGCTCTTCATCAGCAAATGTGAGTCAGCAGTGAAGAGAGGGTAGTGTTAAACTGCATAGTGTGGCCCCATGGTGGTGGAAGCAGGGCCTGCACCACCAAGCCCCTCTGTAGTGGTTAGTGCTAATCAGACTTGCTCCCCTGTGGCCATCCAGAAAGTGGTCACGCAGAAGTGTTTGATTATTTAAAAGTGTTCACTCTTCACATATTTCTATCTTGCGGCAGAATTTCCTGAACCATTATGCCAAATGTGTTCCTTACACTGCAATTTGTTATGGGTCAGATTATCAAGAGTGACTTCAGATGATAAACGTCAAAAATCTATTTCTGTGATTTTTTTTTTTTTCCAATCTCACCAGTTCGGAAGGGAAAAATTGGAGAAAAATTGTAACAATGCTCACTTCAGGGTAGAAGGTCCTATGCAAAATGAGCAAACCACCTCGTGAGAGATCGTTTGTAATTTACATATCACAGAGTAGTGTGCGAATGTGAAAGATTGCACGTCCTTCCCTCGGAATTGCTTCATTATATTCATATCTTATTTCTGCCCTGCCTGTCTGCTGTATCTCAGCATTTGTGCTCTTTATTTTTTCAGAACCATTTCACCTTGTTTGAATAAGTATTCATATCCATCAGCACCAAGTTACCCCAGGCATATCTGGCACATGATGCCATGTTGTGGAAGTGTACCACAACCAATTTTATTTATTTTAATGCCATTTATCACATTGCATTTTTCACAGAGTTAGGACTACTGGGTTTTTTGGTAGCCTGTATTAAAGGGCAGAAGAAGGATTTCTTTCTTGAAAACATTGAAAATTAAGGTAGTTATATAAGTTACATAAATCTTTGGCACATGTTTCTCCTCTGGCTTTTTTTAGGCAAGAAAAGAAATCTAATAATTGCTCTGAAATACATTGTGAGTGGCGTGTGTGTGCAGATGCATGCATAATGTCTGCGCATGTTGTGTCTGTGTGCATGTATGCATGTCTTTTTCTGTGTATGGGGGTGTGTGTGTGTGCGTGTTTTTTTTTAAACGTTGCCTCATTCAGAGATAATGAACCTCTCAGTGCAGGCTCTCACGTTTCAGAGCAACATTAATTTTTGTGCTACACATGTTTTAATTGATGATGAGAGGCTTAAACTCGGCTGAAACCAAACCCTCTTAGCCTGCCTCGCTCCAGGTTGTTGAAGAGCCCCTCGAATTTTTGCCTGTGTTACATAACACACGCCCTTGTGCAGTACACATTCTGGACAGGCATGTGAAAGTTACACGGGAATGAATTGTACATGGGGCACTTTAAAAGCCTTCGCAAAGAATCAGATATCAACTGGGCTCAAACCCAATCCCACCCCTACAAGTTCCCTTCCATGCAAAAATGAGTTGCTAAGGGCAAAAATAAAGCAAGGTTTAAAGGTCCTTTTACAAAGCCAGCTTTACAGTGATTTCACAATAGTTGGAGACCATGTTGTAGATTGTGGAGGTTTGCCGACTTTCTGCCAGGGAAGGCATGGGGGGGAGGGGCCCAGGAACTACGGATGAACCTGGCGCACACTGAACATGCAGAGCAATGGAAATTTCCAATACACTTGGACCGAATCACATTTCAATCTCTAGTGAAGATCCAGGGCTGTTCTGCGCTCTGCGCAAATAGTGAATGATTTCACAAGCTCTCTAAAAATCAATGCATCTTAAAAAGACCATTGTTTATTAAGACCTTTTTGTGTAAAAAAAAGTTTCATATTGTAAGACCCATTGTAGAATATTTTTTTTATTTAGCTTACAGGTTACTTTAAGAAAAAAAAAAAAAAAAAAAACCCAATGATGTATACAAATGTTCCTTTTGTTTGCAGTCTTAAGGAAGGTCTGCCCTTCGGTATACAAGAACAGAAAATAAAAACCAGTTGAAGGATCTGTTTTCTGTATCTCAGCGTTAACTATTCATCCTCTGTGAGACGGAGAAAACAAATCAACTGAGTGTATGTCCATGCCATTTTTCCTAAAGGTGTACCTATATAGGTTAAAAATGATTTTCTTTGAAAAAGCACCATAACAGTACATTACAGTACATGTTGTTAGGTTGACAAAATGCTTTTGTAAAATTTGAAACACATTGATGTGTATGTCTCATGTTTGAAAATAAAGCAAAATGAAAAGAAACAGGCTTTTGGAGGGGGAAAAAAAGGGGAAAAAATGACGACTTGCCTGCAACTTATTGCACTTAGCTAACTGCATTTGGGTGTTTGCTGATTGAAGTGTAAATGTATGCTATTGTCAGAATTGATTGAGAACAGGTTATCAGTGAGAAGAGTTTATCCTGTACAGTATAAAAACTTTGATACAAAAAGGCAAACATGATTTACAAAATAAACATATAACTGCATTAAATTGACAAATTTTAAAACCCTGTGCAGGGTTAAGATTTGTTAAGCATATAGCTTATAGCCTAGCAAAAGAAAAGAGTGTAATTTAAAGAGAAGTGGAAAGGGGTATTCACATTCACTTGAGAATGCATATTCAGAGTAATGCATTTACGGCCATTGTGGTATGGCTCTTGCGATTGGTTTTTAACACCAATTAAACCACTATTCTTTAAAAACAAAATTGCATTGCTAATTTTCTGCCTTCAGGTTGTATTTTCAAGGGCAGATGTTGCTTGGAGGAATGGTATCGGGTAGGGAGGATCCACTAGATGACGAGTGTTTTTGTATATTCCATTTAGAAAACAACATTTTAATAAACCGCCAAATACATAACATGTGGCAAGTGACTGATCAAGCAGTCCGCTTATGCACATAGCTACGTTTCCATTAGCATGCTGAAGTTCGTTTTACCTCATAAACATCCATTATGTCAGGTCTTCCCAAAGTGTTTTGTATGCCAAAGTGAAGTTGCGTTGTTAGCGATGGGCCAGAATGAAAAATTTTCTTGTGGCTGTGTTGTTTAAATGTGGGCAAAATGCGAGGTACGTTTTGTGCAAATTTCCTTAAGGTGTCCTTTTGCCTTAATGCACAACAGACCAATTATTTAGCATTTTGTGGACCTTCCGACTTACATAACATACCAAAAAAAAAAGTGAAGTTGAAAAGGATGATGAAGGAATTCACACTAATGGAAACGTAGGTGCTGATGAGAGATGTTTGGTTTGAATGTAAACATGCTGAGAACCATAAAACTCGATGTTTTGGCATGTTTACATTTCTTGTACAGTGTGGAATCGGAGGGGAGCCAGAGAAATGTGTACAACTGTAATGCACAGTATTGTCCAACTGGCTCTGTGATGGTGGTGACGAAAAGGAAGCCTTTCGAAAAATGGAGATTTGCTGCTCTGAGGGCAAAGCAAGTTTGATTAAAATAGAAATGTACTGGGATGAACAGCGTAAGTGTTAATATAGTTGTCCTTTTTTTTTTTTTTAAAGTCAGTGTCTACTCCAAAGCTACTCCGCACCAGGTCTGCTCCATTCAGAGCAGCTTCACACCAGGGTTACTCTTCTCCAGGTCCTGGAGAGCACAGCCTAGCAGGGTTTTTACCGCAATCAAACTCTCAAGTGCTCTTATCTGGCTATGACGATACCATGCAGACACTGGCATTTTCAGTATCGCAGGGCCAGGCGTTGGTCTCCCTGCAGGCACTGGGGCTCTACAGGACTGGGACAGAGTAGACCCTTGTAGGCACTGGGGCCTTCCAGGACCAGGGGTTTGAGTGACCCCGCTCTACGTTACTGGTGACACTACCTGTCCCGTCTGCTGACAGTACAGTGGGCCCTGCACTCTGGCTGAGCAGTAAGAGCTGGTGAGGTGCACCCTCCCCCCCCACTGGTAACAGGTACATTCATTTCTCTTTTCGTCTCACGACAAACATCAACAACGACAAATAACACATAAAAAAAAAACTTCACCATACAAGGATACTGCCACAACACCGTGAAAAACATTACATAGGTACATTGGGTTGGGACATAGTCTGAACACAACCAGCATATTGAACGTTACTCTCAAACACAATACACGTTTAGTTCTGACCGGTAAATATGTTTTTGTTTCCCCCCCTCCCTCCCTGCATCTCCCCAAAACACATTTCCTCCGTAGAGGCAAAAAAAAAGATCATCCACTACCTACAGGAGAGGTAAAAAAGCATAAGTCCTATTTTAAAACACTGCCTGAAGTTCTCCCACTAGCTACAGCAATGATAATACCAATAACAATATAATAAAAAATAGTAAAAACACCAAGAAAAAAACAATATGTAACTTTTTTTGTAGAAAACAAGACTTCTAGTGCAGATAATGTATATAGCAAATGTAAACCTGTTCCTACGACTATCAAAGTTAGCGAATACGTAACAACATGGAAAGCAGGTCATTTTTTATCCTCTCATAGAGAGAGCTCACATCATGGTCTCTACAATGGTGTGAGTGGGCTGTATCAGGCCGAGGCTGCTGCTTGGGTCCAGGGTGTACGGCAGGTCACCTTTGCACCTTTTGGGCGATGGTCCGGAGGGCGAGAGCTGGCGCCCCCCTTCACCGGCGCGGCCACAGCCTTGATCCTCTGAGAGGGAGAAGCGAGAATTCGGGTGGGAGGGGGTTGAGGAGCAGGGTGAGAGAATAAGGGGGAAGGATGGGGAAAAGTTAGGGAATTTAAGGGTAGAGAGAAGGAGAGGGAGACGAGGGGTGAGAGAAGTGAGAAAGGAAGATGAGGCAGAAATGGAGGGGTGTGAGAAAGGAAATTATTTTAGGACACCGAAAACAGCCAGTGTTGTCACCATGATGTTATCAGAGATTTACTTCTCAGTGTGTGTCAACATTACCCATTGGAAAACAGACCCTGACAAAGGCTAATGGGGGCATATTTATCTGCACCGACACATTCTAAGGGTGTCGTTAGCATGTGTTGCATTTATATCTAATGCACATGATGCTAGGATGTGTTGGTGCACGTTTGTGTGGTTTGTGTAGGTACAAGGTGTGTATTAGGTTTCAAGGGTGGAGACAGCTCTAAGGGCATATGGGTGGTGTGAGGAGGGGTTCTGGTGGGTGGGGTTTACCTCTATCAGTGGCCCATCCGATTGGATGATCTTGATGACGACCACCATGGGGATGCAGATCATGGAGGCCAGTGCCAAAAACCAGCCTAGGCCGATAGCCCAGTCCGGATACTGGTACACCTTGTTATACGTCAGCGGCTTGTATTTGACCAGGGAAAAGATAAAGCAACCCTGTGGAGGACATTAAAAAAAAGACGCGGCTTAGATATAAGCATAACAGAGGCAGCTGTAAAAAAAAAATTAGCGAGGATAATAAATGGCTCAAGGTTGTGAAATGTGGGAGGGAAGTTGGGGATGTCACTCACCATACACAGGAGAGGCGTGATCACAGTCCAGCTCCACTTCATCCAGGGATTTGGCCTGTAGCCAATCATGTCTTCAATCGCATCGTAGAAATTATCAACGCCTAAGCAAGACAGGAGGCAGAGGGGAGGTAAGGGCCAGAACCCAGCTGTCCTTGCATCAAAGTTAAAGATTCGGCTTGCATTTACTAAATGCTTCTGTCACATACGGTCTGGCGCGGTCCAAAACAGACAAACTTAAACGAGATTTCAGCTCAGAGCAAAACCTGTGATCATTGCAGCAACTGAGGTCAATATTGGAAGAAATTTTTCATCTGGATTTAAATTAATTTTTTCCCCAATTTGGAATGCCCGATTGTGTTTGTAGGCCTTCGCTGTATTGTGACATCCTCCGCCAGTCTGGTAGAGCGAAAACAAGCAGTTGCCTGATAGGGCAGTAGGGGTTACTGCAAAGTCACTAAATGACTACAATAACTATACAAAAATCTTTATTCTATATTAGCTAGCTAAATATACATCACCATTACAACTAGCTAGCTAATTCACTTGTAGCTACACAGAGAGCTATTTAGCTAACACATTTTAACAGATTTTAGTTTAAGAGACCAACGATCTTTCAATACTAACTCGAAGGCAAAGCACTTTTCAAAAAAATCATGGCACATTTTCCACTGTAAACTTCCATTATATTTAACTGATGGGATCTGACAGAACATGCTGAAGCTTGTCAAATAATTTATGAAAAATTGGATAGATCATTCGAATTCAAAACAGCATTCAAAGTACAGTGACAAACATGGAATTTTCCTTTTAGGGTGGGGTAACCCTTTAATCTCAGTTGGCACTTACCATAAACCCAGGCTACAGCAATACATTCAAAGAATGCAACCCACAGGAGGCAGACACCACTGGCTGCATAGTAATCAAAAAGCTGAAACACATACATTCCCCCCTGAGAGAGAAAGAGAGACAGAAAAATGGAGTAGGTTAGCGTAACCCATAAATTTTCCTCTAAGAGGTACATGAGATGGAGAATGATATAATTCACAGTCTTGTCCTTCATGGCCTTTGTTGGTTTTTTTTTATTATTTTGTTTCCATTTTTATAGTTTCCGTATGATAATTCCCACGTCTATACCTCAAAGAAATTGTACCAACTCGTATATTAGCACAGATTGTGGTGTATGGTAAGGAGAGCAATTAAATATGAGATTCAAATGTCCTCCTTCGTCTGATTGATTCTGCATTTCAAAGGCAGCGGAAAAAAAAAAATTTTGTTTCTCTATTTTATGTCTGCATTTTCCAGCAAAACAGGTGGTGAGCTCAATTTGGACACTTACACAATGCGATAAAATAAATACAATTTTACAAGCACTGGGTGTGCACTAAAACAGTTATATCCCAGCACTGTTTCAGCTTAAAGTGCTATTTGATACCTTTGCTCTAGTTCTTGTACTCGTTATATATGCCTACAGTACATTGCTGTGAAGGCCAAGTAAAAATAAATCATTAGCCGTTTAATGAGAAATATTTACAGGCTTATGCTGGATAGCTGTTTTAGAAACTCAAATGTTTTTTTTAATTTGTGTTTTTTCCACACTCTGTTTATGCTAAATCATTGCAACTGTTGTGCTTCAGTGTAAAATATTGTTTGTCGTCAGGTGCAGAACTGATTATGAGAGAGGTGGTTTCTTTTCTTTTAAATGAACCCAATTGAATCACACACGCTTGTCAGCACATGTTTGTCTCTGGGGTAGAAACCAGTTTGAAAGCGTTTAATTGACGGCTCCATCGCATAAGCCAGCGGAGCATTTCGCTCTCAATAGTGCTAACAAACAAGTCCCTTTACTGCACTTGTTTTCCTTACACTGTTATACCCAGAGCAATTAAGTACTGAGCTTAACTTGTAAATCTTATATGTATTATATGACATAAACGACATCCTCACATTCTGATATGTCGAATACTGATTGAGTGAACTAACATAGAGAATCATACAATGGTTTTCACCTGGCAAAAGCTAGATACAAAAGGCTGGATACAAGAGCAGTGACGGAGGAGGCTTGACACCTCCTGTGTACCGCCACCGAGAGCTAAGGAGCTCTCGGCCTTCCAAACCACACAGTGGAGAATAATATTTCTTCCACAAAGCCAGACGTTTGTATCTGTGTTTTGGAAGGTTTGACAAGGCAAAGAAAAATGGCAAATTGTTTCTCCTATCAGCAAGCTTTTGAAGTTGTACGCCATGCTGAATAATTAACATCGCCCCCCGCCAACACGAATGGCAAAGAGAAACTTTCAACCACCGCTGAGCTCAATTAATGACTTTATGTAAAATTAATCAAAGGCAAAAAACCTGACAAGTTTCACAAGAGATTTATACCACTTATCATTGTACCCATTTAGACCTGGAGGCTAGGAGAGAAATTATTAAGTAACCAAAGGATACTATTTTGATAATTAAGCAAATAAAACGGAAATGCAGGCTCTTGCAGACAGCTGAAGTGACCCTGGTTGTGGGATAATTTCAACCAAGCTTTAGTTATTTCAGTCTGGTTCATTATGGAACTATAAACTTGGACAAATGAGTTGGTGAACATATGCGCTCATCAATTTTAAAATCGATAATAATTGATAGTAAGAAATAAGCCATTTTAGTAATCATAGTGGCATACATTGACACACTGCACATGTTCGTTTTAATAATCACTTGCACAGAACTTTGTGATACATAATGATTAATTATGCAATTATCTTTGGATTTAACACTGATGGAACCATTAATAATAAATAGCATATATGTGCTCACAAGTTCAAATGCTAGAAACTTCGCCAGCGTCCGCCCCCACTTACCTCGGTGACCATGGCGAGACCAAGGAGATAGCTAATGAAGCACACTACAGCTATAAATATTTCCCGACGGTAACCCTTCCGTAGGAAGGAGGGATGCAAATCCACCAAGGACGTGATCTGTCCTTCCACTTCAACAAACTGTGGAGACACAGGGAAGACAGAGGTCATGGGGGGAAGGTCAGAGTTCAAAAAGACATTGAGACATGGAAAGGTCAGAAGGGTAAAAGGCAAGGAGACAGAATCACAGGAGGTCGGGGGGTTCACAGTCTGCCAACCAAATGAATATAGTTATGAATGTCTTATTCTGGTTGTTTGTACTCTTTCTTGTTTGCGTTGTCTCCTGGAAAATCTTACCTCTAAACATTTTAAACAAGCCATACAATCGTGCCTCAAATGCGTGTCACGGCTTTGGACGAAGTATCAGTGGATTTAAATTTTAATTTGCATTGTAAACCTCCACCCTCTACCTTCTCTTTTAGAGTGCCCTTTCTTGCATACACATGCAGGTTGAGGTGAAACTAGCAAAGATCCACACCACTCCAGTGTTGAATAAACATACGGACCATTGCATGTGGAGGAAATATCCTCAAACGCTTCTGTGCCCTCAATATTGTGGGTACAAACATCGCCCTTCCATGAATATTTTGTTAATGTGGGCCACTGAGTCATCGATAACACTGGAACAGCTCAACTCATTCCGGGGTTAATGCCGCCTCTCACATCTCTGGATAAATATATAATATGGCAAAGAGGCATGTTGGTCTGTATCAGTGTCTCCTTAACACATAAATAATGAGTCTGAAATCAGAGAGGGCACATTACGGGGAAGCTTGTAAAGGAGTCATTTACCTGGGTGCTCAGACAATGCAGGCTGCCATGCCATCTGAATTCACATTTTTTAATTAACGTGAAGTAACTTAGCCTTCCTTTTTTAAAGGTTATGGATTTTTGTCACGCTGTGAAATGGCAGTCATGGTTTGTATAGGTGTGTCGCTGTAGAAACGGCCAAACAAGCTACTAAGATTTTTTTTTCTCTGGCAAGTAATTAGGACCGTACACTATGATACAAGGTTCTCTGTTGGTACAATTAAGTTGGTGATCAGGGCCGCTGGCATTGCGGGGCCTTATAAGGGGGCTAAAGGTCTTACAATAAATTCTGTGGTTTCTTCACAGCTAGTTTAATGCAGTCGCCAAATGTTACCAGGAGTTCCTGGGAAGGTGTTAGCCTAGCACGCTAATAATATTATGTGATGCGTACTGAGCAAAGCAATACTGTAAATATGACTGGAAGTTAAGAAACCTAAAAAACGTTAAAAGTAGGTTAACTCTTGAGAAAGAGTTCCACAAAACACTATATACTATATACTATAGTAAGTGGTTAAACTATAACTAGGTCTGTAGTTCACAGATATGCATAAAGAATACATTTACAGGATGGCAGCACAAAATTAATCACAATTTATGGCGCTGTAGGAAAAACCTCTGGTCGAAAACAGCTGTGTTACTGTGTTACAGGCAAGTACGGAGATATGCATGTAAATTTAGAGCAGTGCCCACAGTCCTCATGTGGGGCAAATGGATGGCCTTGCTAACTGCAGAGGCTGACTTAGCAGCGTGTAAAATTACACATGAGACCAGGAAATCAGATAACCAGAATTCTCCGGTGATGCAACCCACACTCGGGCTGCTGGCGGAGTCTCCATGACGATCCCTGGGTCTCTGAGCCCCAGACATTGTTCCAGCCTCATCGCATTCCTGGGAACTTGCCAACGATAAATCCACCATGATCTCCGCCGTGACATTCGCGCTAAAATTAACCCGCCGCTGCTAACGCTCTCCTCCGGCACACTTTCGTGCCATTGGACAAACGCTTTGTGGAGCTGAGCACATCACATGATTTTTTTTTTTTTCCAAACTGCCTTGCCTTCACAGATCAGGTGACCAATGTTTAATCTAGACCGTGTCCAATGAGGAGCTGGGGTTCATTGTGGTTCCAGGTGTCGTATCGCTCATATCATCTGCCAGACACCTGAAAACAGCTCACGTGTTTAATGGACTGTGACTGGGTTAAAAGTCAGGAGACCAAATGCTTCTGGAAAAACTCGTTGTACAATCTGAAATACAGATTGGTGATGTGCTCCATGTACTGCTACCGAACCCCGTCTAAGCCAACGTTGTCTGTGGCCAGCTAGGTCAGAAGCTACCAACACCAATATGCTCACTCGCCCATTTTTATCTGTCTCCATTTTGTATCTTGACCTGTGCGCATATCCCCTGTGTTCGTTCAGTAAGCCTTGTTATTGCTGTTGTCATGCCCTTGATATCGTCCTTGTGGATCAGTAAATAATAGAGGAAGCTGCACATGAAAATGTACACCTCCGACACGTTTGTGTTCGGGTAACAGCTGGGACTGGAACGTTTAAGGCTCTGGAGTGTTTATATGAGCAGGAGCGGAGGGGAACAGGGTCAGTATGGAGACTCACCTGACTGTCGAGGCCCAGAAGCAGAAGCATGATGAAGAAGAGAATGGCCCAGAAAGTGGGCAGCGGCATCATGGACACAGCCTTAGGGTAGGCAATGAAGGCCAGTCCTGGACCTGTGGGGAGGAGGAGGGGGGAGGAAAGAGCAGGGCAGAACGTTAGAGACAAACGTCTCCTTTAACGACCCGACCCGAGTGGCCGACGCCACCGTCAGCATCAGCATGGGCCGGGTTATAGCCATCACAAAAACCATTCCACAAACACACTGTCTCCGTGGATGTCTGGGTCAAAATGCCCTATCACTTAGCACTTGTTTACAAGCGGTTTTGCTTACATTTTTTCCCCCCCCAACCTTTAGCTTTGCAGCTTACGGGTTATGGGTAGCTAATGCTGACTAGAATACCGTCAAGGCTTGGGTAACTATCCTTACCAGTCCCTACCCAAAGGAGACAAACATGGGAAATATATTAATATTTCCAAGAAAAATTAGCCACTTATCCACCTGACAACTAATTCGGAGACCAGCAAAATTACAGAGTCAATCGTAGAGTCGATCACAGGGCAAACACCCCTTCCCCTTAGCTTTATGATATTCCAGTATCTTGCAAACGGTGGTATGAATGTAAAACATGACAGAAGGACATACAGGGAGCAAATCGTTAGGCAGCAGAAACAGTTTTGTCTTTCAGAAGTACAGTACATTACATAACAGTTCTAGCATGGTGATGAGCTGAGGATGCAGACTCCCATACTCCTCTGGGGAAGCTCTTTCACGCCCATAAGGACATTGGGAGAAACAGCTCTCTCTCTATCTGTGAACATATACACCCAGCATTTACATTTTTTACTCTTTTTTTTGCTGTATTCAAGTTTAGACTGAATATACATTCACCAATTTCTGTGCCTAGCTCTCCAAGGGAATCTTTGACTACAGACCTTCTAAATACAGTATTTCTATATCGCCTCACTACACACATGGAGCGCTAGAAATGAAAGTACCACGTTACAGCAGAATTGTGAAGTAAACCACTGATTGTAAAATGTAAAATGATTATAGATTTAATATTGACTTATGTATACTCCTCCAATGCACTAAAACCAGAGACCATTTTAATGGCACTTCAAATTGCTTAAGTATCGTCTTGTGACAAAACCACACATTTGTATTTACATAACATGTCACTCGTACCGGGCACTAGTCACATGTAAAACCGGAAAGATCAGCGCTATTTACCTCATCCTGCTTTCTCATTATCCATTTCTAATGTGAATCATGTGACTACTGTACAGCTTCTCTCTCATTTCAAATAAGCCAGCCATCACCATTGTTCAACAATTTCACTGACACCGTTTGCAAGACAGAACTGGGAAAAGTTCTTGGCCTCGGACCAACTTAAACAATTGCTGTGCATGTGTTAACATCCAGTGAAAGTTCCCATCCCGTGTGAGGACTTTTTGTCCCTCACATAAATCTACACCTTGAAACAACACATCTATTTAATTTTTTTGTCTACATTGCATTTTAGTGCCAGACAGGACTGAAGTTCTATAGAACACAGAATTGGCAATAGACACATACCAAAACACTATAGTTTTGTTTTTTTTAATGTCAGTTTATGTTGTTTCAAAGACACTGTGAAGGCTAGAAGGGAAATTAAGTAAAAAAATGCATGTATTTGTCATTTTCAGAATGCGTAAAATTTAACCATTTCTAAATTGCTGATTGCTGCAATCTGGTAATCAGCACCCCACTGTTTGAAATTTTGTCCTTGATTTATGCTTGGCTTTCTCACATACCTCTAATCGTTCTACACCTCTCCTACCCTCTAACCAGAGCTTATTCTGCAGTATTAAAACAGGACTTTGCATTTATGCATTTTCAAGGCAAACAAGGACACCTTTATCTGAACACTGAAAGTAATATGGAGTGGAATATGCCTTATAGAGCTGCAAGCAGTTTAGACATTAATACATTCAAATGTGATAAATAATAAAAAAATCTATTTGTTTTCCTTATCTAAGTCGGCCAATGTCTTTGATGAACAACAACCACACAAAAACAATGAGTGAGGTTCCATCTTTTGAACATTTTTTTTACAGATTAATTTCCTGCAACAAAAACTGAATACATTTGTAAAGTATAAGAATAATATATATTTTTTAAAAGTATCAGTCTCCCACAAACCCTGAATTTCATCTTTGGCAAAGTTTCTGCATGAAGAAAAAGAACAATGAAAAGATTTGCGATAGAGTGAGCATGTGGAGTGAAGATTGAACCAGCCAAGTGTCCATGAGAGAGAGGAGATAGGCCAACCACGTTTTTTTGCCTTCTGATGCTGCGTCTTACAAGAAACACCATGGTGAAACACAGGTGATACAAAACAGCATGGCTTCTCAAACTGGAGGCTCCCCCAGGTAACACTGAAATCATATATTTTACCCTTTTAAAAAATATATGCACATTATCAATGTTTTGGACTTTCTGTAATATTAACCTAGTGTCCAAAAGCAAGTCTGGGTCATTTGTATATTGGTATGTGTTGCTGATACCTTACCATGCCAAATACAGTCCTGACTATACAGCAGTGTTTTATGATGGTTGGGGGCTTGTAACGCCATGGTTGCCGGATCAGTTCCCAGGTAGGGCACTGCTGTTGAACCCGAATTGCTTCAGTAACAGTGTCTATCTATATAAATACAAATGTGTACAAGTTGCTCTGGATAAGACCATCTGCTAAATGCCGAAAATGGAAATGACTATAGGAATTTCCTGTCCCATACAAAGAGCCACAAAATGGCCGCCTGTAATAGTAACTCGTTTTTACTGAGACGAGGGTCATCAGGCAGGAGATGGTCGTTTTGGTGGGCTGAGATGAACACGTTGAAGAACCTCTGCAGTATTAGCCACTCTCTAGCTGATAACTATTATCACTTTAACATAGTTTGGGTACGAGAGGTCCAGGTTTATCACTTTAATATAGTTTGGGTACGAGAGGTCCAGGTTTATCAAGGCTCACTTCACTCCAGTATCTGTTTTTAAACAGACGCCAACGGCAGGCACGCTGACATCTAGTGCAAACGGGGCGAAAGTTAAATCACTCTTTTTCGGTAAGTCCAATTGGATGGCCGACTCTTCGCCTCTGCATTCTGATCCACCAATAGGGATCCCCCCCCACTCCTCCTTTCAATGCCCCCTGTTAATTTCCCACGTTCTTCTGATGCAGTAACTTTTAACATGGTTTTAGGGTGGACGCAACGCAGCCACAACAAAGTTTCACTCTCTGTCAACCTCGGGTAGATGTACCACAAGAGAAAAAAAACTAATGAAACCTCTTTGAATCAAAACATCGTTTCGCTGTCGAAACCTCCACATTCAGTGCCATTGTGTTTATTAGTTCTTTATTTTCAAGTGTCTACTTTGTTGAACTGAGAGCAGACTTTTTGTTTATTTTTTTTTTTGTTTTGTTTTCAAGGAGCAGCGCCCACCATCACTGCGACCTTTGACCCTCGTACCTGACTCTGCCACATCAGCAATGTCCACCCCTTGCTCTTGTGCCATGAATCCCAGGACGGAAAATATTGCGAATCCCGAGACAAAGCTGGTACCGCTGTTCAGGCCCCCCAGCAGCAAACAGTCCCTATATCACACACGTTATGGGAGTTTGTTAATGGACACACACAGAACCTAGGTTCCCACTTTCTTTCTAACACACTGCTCTAAAGGTCCCCAGACCACCTTGTCCTCCAAACCCCCCTGATGTAACACCTCACCTGTAGCAGTTGTATTTGTACTTGTTGTAGCTCCCCAGTGATGTCATCGCTCCCAGGCAGATAGCGTAGGAGAAAAAAATCTGAGTCCCGGCATCGATCCAGACCTAATGGCGGAGATGGGAGGGTTGGAACGGGGGTAGGGGTTTAGAACTGCCAAAAAAGGCGCCAGACTGGCCACCAAAATACTTTTAATAGCTAAAGAGAAGTTGGTTAGGGGTGGGGGGTTGGAGAGAGTTCTGGGTATTTTTAGTTTATTTGTCAAATTTTTTCTGCGTGCCAAGGCACTCTGGTCTACAAAAAGAATGTTTTTTTGTTTTACTCTGAGTATTTGGCAAAAAAACAAGTGTTAACTATGTTTACAACCATGTGCAAACTTAATGTGTTTAGCATATGCCCTTATCATTAGCCAGGGCTACATAATTAGCTTAATAACTATAATTGGGCTAACGATAAGCCTGGGACACACTGAATCATTCCAAACCAGAGAAGGCCGTTTTTTTTTTTTTTGTTTTGGTTAGAGTGCAGAGCCCTTTTCTGTGTGGTGTTTACAATCTAAGCACACTCCAGTAAGATGGAGACGAGATGAGTCACCCCCATAGGAACCGCACCAGCCCCCACCACCTCCCAATCCACTGCATTGCTCTCAAGTGTTTAAGTGTTTACCTTAAAAGGGGAACAACCCTTCACTTTTAGACTTTTAGACCACTGCATCAATAATTTATGTTGCAAGAAGGGATGTTATGATGTGATGCGCTATTCGCGGTAATGCATTTCATTTGAGTAACCTAACTGCTGCTCCGAGGGGAGAGGGGAGGGGAGGGGCGCAGCTGCGGAACGGGGCACCTACCTCCGGGTCTTTCAGACGGGAGAGGTCTGGGTACAAGTAGAATTTTATCCCTTCCGAGGCGCCGGGCAGAGTCACGCCGCGCACCAGCAGGATGATCAGCATGACGAACGGGAAGGTGGCGGTGATGTAAACGACCTGCGAGGAAACACACGGACACACACAGGTCAACCCAAAGGAAACACAAAGAACATGCACACCCAGGCCACAGGAAACACACACCTCAGGCACGCATCTATGCAAGAAACACACAGACATGCACCCATGGTCCACAATTCCAGAAGTGACACCGATAACCATAATACAGAGACAATAAGCAGAACAGCAGTACTGGCTGTCTGTCATTGTCGTTCTTCATTCATTTCTTCCTTACACAACGTTCACTGACTCAAACTAACTTGCTAGCATTTGCATTCACCATTTTATTTCATTGGTTTAGACAAGTTTCTGAGCAGCAGCAGGCTGCACTGCATTCCTCCCTCACCTTCCCGGTGGATTTAACTCCCTTCCAGATGCAGAAGAAGCAGATGACCCACACGGCCAGGAGACAGAGAGCCAGGTCCCACTTCAGACTACCCAGGTCATCGATGCCCGAGGAGATGCTAAGAACATTGCGCCTGTGGAGAGGAGAGACGGGGGTTAAACTGCTGGAAGACGTGGCTACTAGAACATGTAAGTTCAGGGTGCGCCTCTTTCTGAATGGATCCATGACAGCGCCCTTCCTAGTTTCTGAACCTACAGAAGGAATCATAGCCAATAGGGCGAAGGTTCAAACCTGTTGCCATATTTTGCCCCAAGGAGCAAAATAACCTGGACATTCCTTTAAAGAAATGGGTTGCGAGTAATATGAATTACTCTACTCACCTTGCTATGTCACACAAAGGGCGTTCATTAGGCTAATACCTATGTAAGGGCATTTACTCAGTAAACATCCCTCTAAGGCATTCAGTACTTCAGTAAGTAAATATAAGCCTAAACGCGTTCACTATATGCCACCCTAAGTGCATTCACTAAGCAACTATCACCCTGAAGCTGCTCAATAAGTTACCATAAGAGTGTTCACTAAGCATATGTCAACTTAGGAGTGTTGACTAAGCACTTATAGCTTTAAGGGAATTAATAAGGCACAGGTCACCCTGAAAGTGTTCAATAAGCTCATGCTGCCCCAAGAGTGTTCACTAAGCACGAGTAGTCCTGGGGTGTTAACTGAGCGTACATAACCCTGAGAGGTTCCACTAAAGGCAAGCTGCCCTAAAAGTGTTCGCTAAATGCTAGTAGTCCTAGGAGTGTTAACTAACTGTATGCCACCCAAAGAGTGTTCACTAAGCACAAGTTGCGCTAAGGGCGTTGACTGACATGAAGAGTGTGAACTGATGTGATCGAATGCTATGGAGCTATGCTGTATGCTATGTATGCTATGGAGCACTCACTCCCAGAATTCGGTGACGGGTGAGGTGAAGTTTGATGAGTTGGCTGCCAGCCACAGGGTCTTGTTCTTGCGCACGGTGTCCTCCACACAGCTGTCCGTGTTCCAGGGCTGCTTGCATCGCGCCCAGGGCAGCTCGGGCTGAAAGCACTGGAACAGGTAGTACAGCCCCCAAGCCAGGATCACGATGTAGTACACGTTCAGCAGAGACACGATCACGATGGAGGCGTAGCCGATACCTACCAACAGACAAAAAAAAAAAAACAACGAATCAATATGATTTGCCTGTTTTTTTGGAAGAAAAGACCAGTGGAAATAAGCGTTATGCAATACTGAATGAGTATGATCTGGAGCATACCATACTCATTGGTCAGTCTGAACTGACTGGTGATTGGTCCACGCAGAGCAGTGACATCTTAGGGACTACACTCGAGTTTCATAAGCAAACTAGCTACTATTCCTGCAAAATGGGGTCACTGCCGCTGATGACTATCCTACATTGTTATGTGACTTTGTTAGAAACCTAGACCTCAAATCTGTACTGTATAACATTGCTATGCTATTTTTAACTTGGCACCATACTCTTCACTGCATACCAAAAGCAGACGATTGGAGCATGTATTTGTACATGGAAGGGAAGGGGAGGGGGTTTACCGTGGGGAATTTTGGAGGGGGAAGATAACCTTCACACCTCGAGAGACGGGAGAGGAGCTGTGGCGCGACTCCTGCCAACTCGGAGCTGATGTTTCGCAGCTCAGGACCTGACGAATAAGCTGGCCAGCTTTCCCTGTGGCACTACACTAAACCATACCGTTAATAAACAGCCTCTGCAGGTTTGACATCTGATTTAATACAGCAATCTCCGCCCCCTTCATCAACCCCCACCTCCACCGCCCCCTACCCCCCACCCCCCACCCCCAAACCAGCTGCTTCAGTGGAATATTACAGCGAACAATAAGAGAAGACAACCTGCCATGGTCACTCGCCAGAGCTTGTCCGTACATGACAGGTGAGATGGAAAAATAACTGCTTGCTGACATCTGGCCAACTCTAAATCTGATTCACCTCAGAGAAAGTGTCACGTATCTAAACCTACCCCACACCACAAACTGCGTAGCGGGGCCTCTCTTTCCCCACAAAGCTGACAAGCAGGGCCCCTAATCTAAACCTTACAGATGGGCCCCTAATCTAAATTCTACAAACAGGACCCCTAATCTGAACCTGTCAGACAGGCTCCTAATCTACACTAAGGAGCATCAACCCTTATCGTAATTTGGTTCTTCCCAAAATCAGGGCACATAGATCTAAACCCACTTCACCACACAAAAACAGTGTCCCTAATTTAAATGACCCCCACAAACAGTGCCCTTCACGTAAACTTGGATTTTATTACATGTGAACAGGAGCATGGTTTTGTCCTTACGCTGTAAGGAAGTTGGAGTGAGTCCACTGAAACAGTGTATTTCTCTAGTCTGCAGAATATCGGTTCCTCTCCCTGCTGTAACACACCTCCTCTCTGTTCCATGGTCCGGCCCCTCCCTCGTATTCATGCCCCGTTACCATGGCAACCCAAGAATACAGCGCACTCTGTACATTTTTATTTTTCTTTATTTATTTATGCTTTTTTTCTATCCGGGAGAAGAGCCCTGGTGAGATTGAAATCTCATTTTAAAGGGAGTCCTGCCGTTTGAGCTCCACACAGAAACACAAATTAACAACTGTAAGAAAGAGAATGCTAAACATGACAAAATAGCAAATGCTCGCACAAAAATAAATCAAATAAACATTAGGCAGTCATACATAAAAACATGTACAGTCCACAGAACATGCCTCAGTCTGCAGGACTGTGTGTGTGTGTGTGTGTGCATTCATGCGTGTGAGTGGGTGTTTGTACAGTCTCAAAAACACACTGAACACACTATTTCCCTGCGTCCTTGGCAGGCCTAAAAATACTTTTGAATGAGACAGTGAGGCAATGGTATCGAGAGGTGTACAAACAAATATATCACATACGCACTTACGCACACACACATGCACACACACACACACACACACACGGAGAGAAAGGGAGGACTGTAAAACCCTTTGAAGCTGGGGCTCCGGATGACTTAAACAGCCGTTTTTCTTCGGCGTCAAAAGAGCCGATGTGATGAAGCGATCACAGTGGAACGGAACACAACGTGTCCAAATGGATCCTAGCAACCAGGCAGGCAGCACAATGGGCTGCTTTAAGCAAGGCCAGGCAGAGACCGCGCCGGCACTCCCACGCAGAAAACACCCATTGGGACTCGGCACAAGGCATCCGCCCGGGCCCTCAGCGTTAACACAAACACCGTCCTCTCCGCGTCTCTGAGCACAAACACTGTCCATCTAACCGCTTAACACAAACACCGTCCTCCTTTCGTCCTAACAAAGACACTGTACCTCCTACACCCTCCATGCATTTGAAAACAAACACTGTCCTCCCTACATCTTAACACTTTGTACTTACTCCAGCACTCACTCACTGCTATTACTGTTTAGTACAGCGTTGCATGTGATGTTTTTCAATTTATGCAATTTATGTGTTGCAATTGTTATGTTATGCTGTTGCACTTGTTGATACAAATACCCTCTCTGGCCATAATCACATGCACATTCGCAAAACGGGAATTTGATCAATTTTCCAGTGGTTGTGATCACATGCGCCAGACACCATGAGGACCTCAAGGTCAAACCTTAGTAGTCATTTTAATTTGCTGCTTGACCGCCACATATTTACCTGACTGCTCTGAAATAGTTCAAACATTGTAGCGAACCCCTGATATCACCAGAATTCACCAGTAAAGATGGTGCTCACCAATGCTCCCTAGTGGAACCAGGATTCACCAGTAAAGAAGACGCTCTCTTTGATAAGGTATGGGACTCACCAGTAAAGATGGGGCAGAGTTTTTCCCAGCAGGTGATTCCCCCCTCAGAGGTGAACTGGCCTAGCGCCACCTCCAGGAAGAACACGGGCAGGCCCCCGCCAAACAGGAAGATGAAGTACGGGATGAGAAACGCCCCTGTCGAAGAAGGCCCCAACAAGACAATGTCAGCCAAAAATAAGCACACCAAAAAAAAAACACACACACACAAAGCACACAAAAATACATGTTTCAGTTGCTCTCCGAGATACAGTTGCTTCTCCTTAAAATCACCTGCATGCACGTCCTTGATGATGCTAGAAGAGGAAGGTAGAGGAGAGGAAAAGGCACAAAAAAAAGAGAAAGGGTTTACCTCCGCCGTTCTTGTAACAGAGGTAGGGGAAGCGCCAGACGTTCCCTAAGCCAACAAAGCCGCCGGCCACGGACAGGACAAAGTCGAGCTTGCTCGCCCACTTCTCCCGCTGCGGGGCCTTTCCCTCGGCCTCGTCCTCGGGCCGTGTGCCCGGGCTCTTTCCCGGTGAAGGCTTCAGCGTGTCCTTGTGGAAATCCTTCAGACACTGGAGCTTCTCTTTTTGTGCCATGCTGTGGAGGAGAGCAGAGGGAGGGAGGGAGGGAGGGGGAGAGGGAGAAGGGAGAGTCACAGAGCTGCTTGCTGAGCTGTTAACTGAAAGCGTGAATTAGAAACCTGACAATGAGTAACTGGTACTTTTCCATGTTAAATTCAATTCACAACAAATAAAACAAAGAAGATAATGCACCAAAAACCAAATCTACCATATTTACGAAAGATAGCACATCTTACATTTCAGCTCAATTCTGAAATATTCTATGTTTGCATGTCGCTCAGTTTTGGGGAATTTCCTTCAGGGAACCCAAGAACTCCATTACCCAGCATGTCTGAATGGCAGCAAGCTGATGGCAGAGGGGTGGAGCAACTGCCACACCCCTGTCAGGGATTAGCACAGCAGCATGAAGTTATGTAATTTCAGTGAGCGAAATTTTACATGAAGCATTTCACAGCTCATTGCGTTTCAACAGACTTCAACATCTACCTGCTGGGACAGTCTGCCTCTCAGCCTGCTGGAGCACGATGGGTCACGTACAAATGAACGTGTTACCTGACTCCTTTGTGAAAGTATCATAGTTTTTCCAAAGCATGTCCATTGAACAAACTCCTTTTATACAGTTTTATGACCTTCTAAATCATAAAATCCTTTTCTATGTAATGGTCCAAAAATATCTATGATTCAGACAATTTAGCTCTCTTCTGGACAGGATGGAGCAGGATTAAAAACTGGCAGGACACAGAGTGACGTGAATAGAGCTGCAGTTTCATTTTCCCCTGTAGCACAAATGCATGCTAGCTCACGCACAGAAGAGCTCGCAATTAGCCAAACATGCAGTCAAAACTAGCCTCCTTTGCACTGGACATGCAAACAGAGAATCCGCTCCACATCTGTGCACAGGTAGTGATTGGACAAACATGCAAACCCACACGCAGCAGGATCTGAGTATCTGTGTGAATGCATGTAAAAGGTACTGTTTACGAGAAGACAGGTGCAAGAAAATTTTCCTATCTTTGACGATACATTTTTAATATGTAAAACAGGGAAAAACACTCAGACATTGCTGCACTTAGCTAGATCATTTTAGAAAAAATAATAACATAAGTATTCAAATCTTCAACTTCCCGAAATATATATAAAAAACGGGACATGTTTGGTTTCCCATCATAAGAATACTAGTTTGAAATGTGAAAGCAAGAAATAAATTATACATGGCCTGCTTTTTGTTCAATCGAAGCCACAGGCATTTTGAACGCTATCCAATTTTAACAAAGCTAATGCGCTACAAGATGCAACGCAGTCCTCGATTGGCAGACGGTCCCTATCTGCATGGGCCGGAATTTACAGATGGTGCCTATCTGCATCGGCCTGAAGCCTGTACAACTGTCACAAGCACATAGCTCACAATCGGTTCTGTATCTCCCAACTGGTGAGTCATTCTGCCAGATTGAGGACCAAGACATTGAAAAACTGTATAACATCATACTCTAGTCCCAGAATGCTTTGTGACTGAAGGTAACAAAATGTAAACTTTTTAAACCGGTTGTTTTTTTTTTGTTTAAGTCCCCATTATCTCCAAATCTGGAATGCCAAACTATATTCCTGGGCCCATTTTGCTGCTACGGTGTCCTTCATAAATTCAGAGGAGTGCAGAAATAACACTGCCTTTCGTCACTGGCACACGTTACCACCTGCCAGTACTTTTCAGTCCGCGTCCCACAGACTGAGCTTCACAGTTATTGTGTCAGAGGTGTACAATTCATGCTCTGCTGGGGAGGGGCAGCTGGCCCGTGGTTGCGAAGGGCACTGTATGTACTCGAAAGCAGACAGCGAGGCGCTCCCCCCCACACACTGGAATTCAGTATCTTAGCAGGATAAGCCACTCAGCAGCCAAGTTCGCGAGGGCTTTTTTTTTGTATCGTTTTATTTGGAATCGGCATTCCGGATTTATTTAAACATTTACACTACTGTCAAAGAACAAAGAGGTTAGGAAAACCGATCAAACAACGGGGTGAGAAACTACCAGTTTGGAACGAGGAAGAGAGGGGTGTATGTGCAGTGCCCTTGATCTTAACCTGACTATAACCTGCCACAAAAGGACCTGGCTTGTGTGCGTTCCACATTAAAATTGACGCGTGTGTGTGTACAGCATGAAGGTTTGCAAGGTCCTCCATGTGGGCCCCACATACCAGGCACACCTATACAACAAACCCTTCCCTGTGATTCTAATCTGACCACATTCTGCATTATTTTTAAGCTTTGTGCTGATACTATAAATGGCCAATTCTTTTCAAGTTCCGTTATTGGAGGCCAGTTTAAATGCCTTTGAGTCCAGTTCCTGTCTGGACAGGGTGCAGCTGAATGAGCTGAATGGTCTTTAAAAAGGTCACCGCAACACAAAGACACAAAGCTGCTTGAACCAGGTGGGTCAGTGATGACATATTCATTTTCAATCAGGACCCAACAATAAACAATGAACAATAAAAGCACGGTTTCGAAATGAAACAGAATGCCGAGTTAAGAGACGAAACTCAAGACGAGAGTCAGTTTCAAGAGTTAAAAAGAGGAACACTAACAGAGCGAGGCAAAGTGGCAACATGTGACAAAATAAAAGAAGAACCACACAGAGGTAGCAGCATGTACTGGAGTCAGTTAAAAAGGATTTGGTATTAACAGGGTGAGCCGCGACTCAGACAAATGAATTACACCAGCACAGACGTGGACACAAACCAGACGGGATATGTCCCGCTCGCGATCCTCAGCGCCACACCACAGCCGGCGTCTACATCTGTACGGACCGTTCCCGTTAAAGACATCCCGTTCTAAGCTGCGGTGATTCACTATAAAGGCTCAGAGACTGACGTTCAGGCTCAAGGTTTAATGGGGCGCTCGCCCAGTTCCCCGGGACGTTCTGTCCTTCACTTCGAGAAAGTACAGTTCTGCTTTTTCCACCACCACAGACTCTGAGGAGCTCGGTAATGAAGAATTAATTTGAGGAAAAATACACTGCAACTTTTGTTTAAAACTGCACCGCTGGCTTAAATTAGTTATTAACGGTTAAGGGTAGAATGCCATGTGTGCTTTTCTTAGTTTCCATCTTTCACATATTTGTGGTATCCAATATAATATTGATGACATTGGTCAGCATACCCATTATTATATAAACAAGCTTCCAGAGGCTGTGGTTTGTGGTAAACCCTCTGGATTGGTAAAAAGTAGTCGCATTCTGCTGTCTTGACCACTCCATGCCCACAGCTTATCCATGCACATGAATTATGGGTGCGAGGACTTCCAAGTCGAAACAACAGGTTTTATGCACAATTGCTCTAGCGTTTAACACAGCTTCGGCGTGTTTGCCTTGCTTAATCCACCTGTAATCTGTCTGTTTCACAAGCTTTGAATCATTCTACAGCGCAGGTCAGGCTAAGAGTTCCACAGTCTCCTCTCTATTACATAACTACATAAACTCTCTCTGTTTCCCTCTTGCCCTCTCCCTCCCTCCCGCTCTCTCTCTCTCTCTCTCTCCCTTTCCTTCCAACACTTTCTAAAATTCTGGATGGATATCTAATGACTGGACAAACCATACACATGATCCTCAGGTACTTTGCTCCTCAACAGTTCACTCGTTTTTAGGTCATCTCTTCACTTACAAGTTATGACACTTAAAAACTGATGAATAAATAAAGCAACACACTTCTAACCAACCCATTTAAATCATACATGATAAAAGCAATTAAACAATGCATATTTATTCTGAAGAAGAAAAAAAGTATTTCTGAACCCAATCATATATCTCTGTTGAATTGTCTCTCCTGCCTAAAACAACTGATAAGTAAGACTCATAATAAACTTTATGTAAAGAAACAGCAAGACATCTAACTGCTAACCCAAACAATTCAGAAGTACTTCAAAACTTACAATTCCTTCATGGCCGCGTGCTGTTTATTCTGCGCAGTTATCTCAGCTGTTACCATAACCCCAGTTGTGCTGAACACTTCAGTGTGCTCTCTGCTCAGCACTGCCCACCCCGTCGCTAAAGACAATTAAATGCGATGTGGAGATTGGGCGCAACGCTGGGGGGGAAGGAGGGGGGCAGGCGCCGTGCGTTGACTGTAAATTTCCACTTCCCAACAGCGCCGCTGACTCGATCACTCACTCCGCGTGCATAGCGCGCGCGCTCGCCAGTAATCCAAGACACCGCCGCTGACAGTCTGGAGCGAGAACACGACCCGCGCTCAGGCAACCCCACACCTCCACGCATTTCCACTGACGCTATCCAGTCCAGGTCCAACGGAAGCATGTTTTAGCCACGAGCTGAACGGCTCGAACTGAGAATCGCTGCCAGTTGCGCTGGGCTAAGATTAGTTCGCTTTAGTTTGTTTTGCTTTACATAGTAAATCTCCTTTGGTAACGTCTCTTTTACCTGTCACCAACTAAAAAAAATTCAGAACGGAAAAAATTCTAAATGGCTTGTCAAATGAGGAGGACAAGCTATTTTTTATTTCAAATAAAACTTGAAACTGAAAACCATATACTGTATATCTTGTTATTTTTTTCTCCAAAAGGGGCATTCTGTCTACTACAATCATTCACAGTTTAAGCTTCAGAGCACTAATCTGGCACTTACAGCAGTGAAGTGCACTGTGAATGATGTACTGCCCCTGTTCATTTTGATTTTACAATCAAAACAATGGCACAGAAACGCTTTCATGGGGATAATAGCCTCATGGAGTAGTAAGAGCCACAGTCTGCATAAAATCATGGACTCCACGAGGGGTCAGGGACGTGCGGAGAGGGTTATTCTTGCTAATTAGCTGCACATGCACAAGGCTGACTGGTAATCAGCCCAGGTGTGTCTTCTTTGCCTTCACCCTCCTCTTCACTTTTACAGTGTTTTGGATTTTGTTTCGTTTGGATTTTTATGAGGTACTGACCCTGAGGTAAAGGGACATAAATCAGTCAATGGCCAGTTCAGTCCTTCCTTTGTGTCTTTCTTTACAACCAATCACCATCTGGCATGGGGGCTACACCCATCTCCAAGGAAGAAAAAAAGAAGAGGGGTGTGTTCTAGATGCTACGGGTCGCCTTGAACTGAACGGTCACTTTAAACAGGATATAAGGTTTTGCAACAATCTTTGAGATATGTTTGCTCCTGTTTTGTTGGGGGCGTGCTGTAACTAGAAGCAGCGACTGACGTGTTTAAGAATCACTGTCACACCATACACAAACGTATCCTCTCAGCAGCCATGGCAACAGGCACTCCTCAACTGAACGTGCAATGAAAGTGCCGTTTCAGTTTGTTTTTGCAGTACATTACGTTTGTCATATCTGTCTTGTTTTGATTGCAGTTGGTTGTTTGATTTTCTTTTCCTGGTATCTCACACCCTTAAAAAACAATCAATGCACATCCACAGGGTCAGCGGAAAAAAAGGAAATACAGAAGGTGCTGTGACCTTTGACCTTTAGGGGCTGACTTTAAGGGTTACTCCAGTGTAATGAGCTTTGGGGATAGAGGACGCTGGCCCTAACCATAGCCTGGCCTCCTGACAATGCTTCAGAGAAAACAACTCCTCTTCCTGAGTATGCTCTCAGAACCTCTGCACCTTCTATAACTCTGACTCTCTGTTCTCAGTTTTTAAAGGCCATGTAAGCAATCTTTTGGGAGGAAAAAAGAGCTGCAGCTTTGATGTTTTACTGCCACTGGTTTGTTGTAAACACAATACACTTTTGAAAAAATGACCAAGAAAAATCATTTTAGAAATAACAAGGAACATACTGTTTCTATTGCTCATCACTGAAACTTAGCAACAGCTGTGGATGGGGAATCTATTAAACTTTCAGTCATGCTTCAGAAAATACTTTCTCATCTTCGTGAAAAAAGTCCAGACAATTAAAAACAGTAGTATGTTTTTTTAAGCACCTCTCAGTACGTGGAGTCTCATGCAAATTTACCGTCCAGGGAAAGTTTTCTGATAAAATTCCCCAAGGAGATTTTTTCTGACCATTTTAGCTACTGTTTTTGCAGGCCATCTTGGGAGTTTTTATTTTGTTTCCTGCAATTTGTGCCTATCTGCTGCATGACTCCTATTTTCAGACTGTTGTCTTGGAAAACGACGTATAAAATAAACTGTTTACACCAAAAGTAGCAACTGCACTTATTAAAATAAATGTAGATTAGCGCATGTTTTTTTGTCTTTTGACAACCAGGACATAGCCCAGCCTTTTAAATGCTGCAAACTTATACCTGTGTAGTTGTTTGACTTCAGTTTACCAATGCCTTTGTGTGAGATGATATTACAAAGGTCAAACAATTTTTGCTTTTTTTGATCAAATTATGTTCCTTCATTGGCCACGTGAGCCCTAAAACTTGTTTACTTAAAGGGGAAGTCCAATAAAACTTATCCCAATAAACGATTAAGACAAACAGCACAAACACTTTGATGCTACACTTGCATATGTCACTTAAAAAATGTACAAAAACTGTACCACGACAAGACTACTCACTCCCCTTTCCAACAAAACTTGTCACTGTCGACAGTGATTGAGACCAAGCAATGAGTGGTCAGCAGCAGATTTTATTCTTTATTTACATGTAGGAGACACTCTTACTCGGAGTGAGTTAGTTTACATATCACACTCCATTTATATAGCTGGATATTTGCTGAAGCAATGCGGGTGTACTATCTTGCATACAGGTACAACAACAGTAAGTGACAACCTCTGAGTTACAAGGGCCAGCTCCCTTACCATTATATACTGCCACCAAAACAGAGTAGGTTTTACCTAAAAAACTGTACTACATTACACATTTATTACACACTACAATAATGGAAACAAGTAAATTACTTCTTGTATTACTTTATGTTATGCTACCTGAGAGGCATTCCTGAGTAGGAACACATTAGATCAGAGATAGATTCATCTACTTATAGAGTTATCATTATTAATCAAGATTGTGTGTGTTCAAATCTGTTACATACTGTTTTTCAAACTTTAAATAAACTTTTCAAGCAACATTTTAGTAACTGGCAAATAGCCTAGCCTACTCGCTATTGCGAAGCAGCTGTTTCGTCGGTAAAACCAACAAATCCTCACGAGGGCGTCATGCCAACAGTAACAGACAAGACACGCAGAAAATAAGCCTTTTTAATTAATTTTTAATTCCGCAAACTCTGTCAGTTCCGCATCATATGACAATTTCAAATGTAGCTATAGTAACATAAACAGAAAATATCCATATTAAACTACAAAAGGCCTAAATACTCACAAACTCACTCTAGTCAGCGAATAACTTATCGGTTCTACTGTTTCAACATTCCATAAATAACGCAAAAATAAAATAACACATATTAACAAAATATGCAAATAACTAAATTTTGTATTAGCCCATGCTACTGTTGTAAATAGTATGATTCTGCTGGTTTCAACGCACAAAATTTATATTTTCTCATTTCAATGAATGCCTTTTGAATAGAAACAGATAATCCTATTACCACATTAGGATTATAAACATAAAACAGGCAACATAAAATAAATAGGCCTAATAGAGGAACATTACCCATAGCGTTCTTGATCATAATTTTAAGTGGTCAATTTACCAAGATCCCAAATAACAGGTGATATGCTGCTTGCATACCCAAAGAATGTGCACGTCTCATCGTTTCAGTTTCCACGGCGGCCAACTAAGAGTTAGCATGTAAATGACTGCAGCCACACAAATCACCACATTTAAAGGAGGGGTTCTACCTGTTCAAAAGGGATCTCCTAAACAGTTAAGATGCACTGGACTCTTACCTTGCACTAGCCGGCATGCATCATTAAAAAAATCCATGGCAACCTTCATTACAAATCTTCCTCAGGAGCTGTTTTTCTTTTTCCATAACCTAATCTACCATCTGATAATAACTTAACTACGCTTGCCTCGATTTCACCTGCTGAGCTAAGATTAAAAGTGCTTGTGTTATTGCATTGAAATCAGAAAATGAATTACATGAATAACAAGATATGTTAGATGGGATTAACTTCCAATGTTGCTTTCACTTAAGTCTTTGCATGTAGGAGCATCTAACAGAGCTAACCTAAGTGTAGCACATCCATCACTGTGGACTGTTGCTGGAGCCTTATCTGCAGCTGTTTATGCCTCGGATTACATAATCAATAAAATTAATAAAATGCCATCATAAACAGAAGGAAAGATGTGGGACTGTTGGGTCTTTCATCTTCATAAACAAGAGGAATTGTATTGATACGTCAAAGAACCTGGTAGCAAAATCCCAACTGGGTAGGGTACAGGCCATAGGCCACACTGGCACCCAGGTAGTGGGGTTCCAGTCAGGGGTTGTCCCCTCACTAGTACTAGTGAGCACTTCTCACTATGACTCACTACTACTACATGCTAGCAATCTCCCTTTGCAAGTCCAGCCTCTACCGTGTGCACTGGCTGAATGTGAGGTATCCACCCCTTATGACTTCACAGCTCAGCCAATATGATGTAGACTGTAAGTAAGTGGCACCTGGCAGAACATCCTTCAGAGAGAGGTATGAGTTTCTCTGCACACTCCCAAACCGAAGTTGGGTCGTTGATTGGTTGGCCAAAACTGGTCAAACAGGCTAAATGAATGTTTTTGGCAGTGGCACGGTTTTTGCTTTAAATGCCAGCATAAACATGGGACGATCGCCTATGGTTGGAGACATGAATAAACATTGATAGAGTGTGACGGGAAGAAAGTCCTCTCTCACACAGATAAACATGGCACACTACAGCCCCAATGTCTTTCTCCTTTGTATTTTGTCCCTTCTCGGGCAAGACCCATGGCTTTTTTCGCTTTCTGAGAAGTCGTATGTCTCTCTGTAAACAAGAGAATTCCACAGAATCGCACAAAGTGGAGATGGGGGGAGGATTAAAAGAATGCCGCCAATCAAGACCCCAGAAAAAAAAGGAAAAAAGAAGAAGAAAAAAGGCACATGTGGCTGTTTGAGTAAGAAACACCATCAGTCAGGGAGATAGATCAAAAGCATCTGTGATGATAAGATCCTGCTTCACCGCGGCACCCAGACGCTGCTCGTTGCCAAATATGGCTCCAAGCAGAGGAGTCTGCTTCGAGAGGCACAGAGATACAGTAAGGTCCTCCCACAGCACCATGCAGTGTCAAGTTCCAAAGAATCCTGTCCCCCTGCCATTCATCTGTTATCAGAAGGACCTGAAGTACCTAGAATCATAGCCATAAAAATATACTAGGCAACTAGGTTAGTGGTGCTTAAGGAGACAGGCCTTAGCCTGAATTACCTCGGTAAATATATGGTTATAAACATAGATATAATATAATAATATGACAAGCTATATTACAAACAATATTAAATAATAAAATAGAAAAGATACATGAAGATAGTTCAGGTTGGAAAATCACGAGTCTGCATCAGCTGACAGCCAGCTGAGTGTGGGGATGTGCTTTTGTGACATCAGCAGAGTTTGAACCTATCAGATTATGACAAGAGACCTTGTAGCACCCATGTAGCAGTCTATTTAAATGCTAATTTGAGCATGCTCATTGTTGCTGTAAAGACGCTGTTATTGCTATACCGTGGTGTAATTTTCCTTTTCGTTTGTGTTTTTCACCACCACTCCAAACCTCCACCTCCTCCTCCAGCTTGGTTCTGCTTTTATATCTGTCACCGGGTGGATGTGATACATTTTTTCTTCCTGTCAATCGTTTTCTTTAGTCATGACATTGCACTACTTCCTCAGCAGGGTAACTTCCAAAAAGCTGAACCTCCCACCAAAATGAATGTAATGACACTTGTCAATAAACACTTAACCAAATACATGAGGTTTCCTGACTATACTTTAAAAAATACTACAGAATACATTATACCGTAGCGCGAAACAGAACTCAGAACTAAAGGATACTAGGTAGTTAAGGTAAATATTCAAATTGCTGAAATTGATGGTTGTACCATTCTGTTGATTGGCTAACCAGCTACAGTGGGAAGTAGCTTGATAGAATTAAAACCAGCTATAGTGGGAAGTAGCTTGACACAATTAAAAAGAACAGTAAATGAAGACAGATAATGGTGGGAAAAGACAACTTCTATATTCAAGTAAAAGTGGAAGTACTCTACTTAAATCTCTACTTGAGCTAAAGAACAACAGTTCCTGCTTTTGAATGTGCTCAAGTATCAAACGTAAATGTGATTTATAGATCTGCAATTTCATTGGTGCCTTCAGATTTAAGCTGGTGGATTCGATTGGCTAGGGAAGTTTATTGGTTCAAACACCCCCCAATGATGCTGTGTGTCTGCACCTCCTCTGACATGAGGCTCCATCTTGATCTTGTCACAAATCGAATCATCGTCTCAATAATATGGAGGTTTTAGGGGATTCTTTCTGGTCAGCTATCACATAGGTTGAAAATGTTTATTCTAGCACCACTTTGAAGCCACTGTAGCTCCTTTGTTTTAAAACCGTTGTTTTTAATTGAAACATTCTAGCGTGCTTCCCTGTGGGATATGGGGAATTTTTGATCTTTCAAGCCTGGCGTACAGAATGCAGACCGTTGTCCACAGCAATGCCCAGAGAATGGTATCTTTGTTATGTCCCCTTGAGTTTACTATTACAGAGCAAGTGAAATGTTTAACGGAAATATATCTGCTGTACATACCAACAAATGAAGACATAGATATTTGAGCAACCAATGAACATTTTAATTGTTTGAAAAACAAGAGACCGGATTAAAATGGAGAAAAGTGTTTCAGCCTGCAGTGTTATGCCAGAGTTTGGTTGGCTTGGATGTTCGCACCGATACGTCTCATTCGATTACGTAATTAGGCGACATTTTAAGTTTAGTCATCCCACTGCCTTTTTCAGGCAATACACATTTTATGGTGGGTGGATAATTAAGAGTATGACCATTGAATGAGGCCAGTTACTTCCTGATACAGATGGAAAACACTGAGAGGTAATTATGTCACTTTCTATCCAATCGTTGAGGCCGTCTTTTGATAATCAGGTTGGTACAGCCCTGCTCACCAGAACTGGTAATCTGTTGAAAATGGAAATATTATCTGTGTGGGTGAGATATCTGAAATATTATCTCTTGCCAAGAGATACTGTGTGTTGTTGGTGAAATATCTCCATGTCACTCTTCGGCCTCCACAGAAAAGCACACAATACCAGGCAAAGTAAATAAACGTGTATCGACCAGGAAACAGATTGAGCGACATACACTACTGCAGTATATTCAGTTGGTCAGGTTGATTTAATGATTTCAAATCAAGTTTAACAGAGTTCAAGTCCACCTAACAGGTAAAAACCTGGATAATTATTTACAAAGCCATGTGTTATTTTCACTAAGTCTGGTACATGCTCCATTCCACACATACTTTTCTCAGTGGACTTGCATTAATGCATTTTATATGTTCTAATTTGAGGTGGGGGCCAATGGGTAAGCCACTGTAGGGCTTCAAGATCTACAACATTTATCCAGTCCCTAGTATAGCTTAGAAATGACAAAAACGGATGTTTTTTCCACTGTTAAAAATATACAGCTAGCACATGTGTTAATTACCCCTGGTGCTTTCCGGAGATTCTGTCGCATGGTTTTGATCATGCAAATTACAGTGCTTGTTTACAGCACAGTTGGTGGTAGCCACCACAGAGAGTTTGAAGCACAACTGGGCCGAACACCTCCAAATTGCTACCATGCCAACAAAATGGAGGGTCCCTCCCTGTGAAGTGTGTCACCAAATAGTAACAGTTGCAGCTCTTCTAGTGTTCAATGCTGGCCACAGTGTTAAGCGTTTAAATGAAAACACTTCAAATACTGAACATTTTTAAACGAGTGGACAAAAACAGTAAATAGCGTTTCAAAGTCATTTTAAACTCGACATGTCAGTAGGGCAGAAAATCCACTTTCTTATACCTATGTCAACTAGGACGGTTTACCGCAACATCCTTGTATTGCTGTCGGGGCTCAGGACATGCGACCTTCTATCATATCCTGTTCAGTTAACGTTGAGTTTTCTGCGAGGTTGGACAGAATCTTCGCAGCTCCTGCGCAGAGCTGCGCGAATTTGACGCTCTCGACTGCTCGGCAGAAAATGCCTCCTTGATACAGATGGTCTTATTCAGCCACGACAAACCAGACTCAAACAAAGAATCGGTATATGTATGAGATGAATATGTTTTTAATAGCTAAAATGAATATTAAAACCCCAACAAGGAAGGCTACACTGACCAGAAACATTGAAATACAAAGAGAGATACCATAATAACGGTTTTGGATAAGGAAAATTACCTTCAGCTCGTGCAAACCACGG
Organism: Albula goreensis; assembly: GCA_022829145.1. Taxonomy (NCBI): domain Eukaryota; kingdom Metazoa; phylum Chordata; class Actinopteri; order Albuliformes; family Albulidae; genus Albula; species Albula goreensis. The sequence goes on from CM040752.1 coordinate 8,574,274, forward strand.
TACACGTGAGAGGTAGGCTACTATGCACGGCGGATAAAGCATTTCCGCTTTTTTAAGACGTTAGAACTGAACAATAGCACGCATTGTTCAATAACACTCGCAAACAGCCAGACCGGCTGCTACATAATTAAACCATTAAGGAACCATAGAATACATACTGAAACACATATTTAATGTTTTACGGTGGTTTCATGAATCAATCAAACACAAATCGATTATTATCCTAAGCATTGATCAATCCATTCGTTTTCACCGATTACTCGCTTATTATCGCAGGCTAATTATGGACTAATGAAAAGTGCAACTACCTCTGCGAAACGAGACACTGTTTGCTTCAATATTCACACAATAAGGTCTCATTGATGGTGTCCTAAGATTACAGTCTGAACGTTAGTTACCTTTGTTTTTGTGTACAACGGTTTGAGAGCATCTCCTCGAGACCTGATTCGAACATGCACTGACATTCAGTCTTCTCGGGAAAACGGTCCGTTTGCCACACATACACATAGAAACCTAGGTCTGTATAACGGAGAACGACAATGAGCAGCATGCGTAGGAAAATATAACCTATTTTTAAACATCAGGTGCAGCCACACGTTTGCTTTATTCTTCCTGGACACTTAGCATTGTAATCACCATCAATCATCAAAGCAAACTCCTAATTGTCTATTTTGTCCTTTTCGATATAAAAGAGAAGCTGGTCTATTGTTAAACAGAACATTCCAAAAAGCATGACTTCATTCAAAATTGGCGTTGAAACGAGTCATTCACCATAACATAAAATACACAATACACAGTAGTCTACAAATTAACTTAAACAAAAAAGAACGCAAAGTCAATACCCGCTTTTTCTCTCCCCCCTCCCTCTCGCCCCCCACATGTGCGAAGGAGATGCTCAGTAACGTTACCTTTACCTGTATTTAGATTTTCTTTTATTTCTGCGACTGGTCCTTGCTTGATGTGAGACAGCTGAGAGCGGAATGCGACAATAACCAACACAAAACTTAATTCATAAGCCTTTCCTTCTGACCTTTGTCTCTTAAAAACGTATGACCATTAGACATCAAGTTTGAGTGGAAAAATACCAGCCAGCCTCCTCCGTGCAACAGGAGAGCTTCCTCTTAAAGAGGCAGGTCCCCCATAAATGATTTTCACTTTCACTCTCGCTACATGCACAGAAGCGCTTGTTCACAGCAAACCCGAAGATGTACCGCGTGCTTTAAGCTCAACAGCCGATCCCAGATCAGTATACCCAACATTTTTGAGGGGTTTCATGCCAATGTGAAAATGTGAAAGCTGAGCCCAGATCTGTTCTCTAAATTGGCAACTCATTGCAAGGTTTTGAGAAGACCAAAAAAAAATTGTCACATTTAAAACCTTGCTATTACACTGCACTGACATGTAACTATTTTGTGGTGCGATTTTGGGTAAAAGCAGTATTTTTGGATGATGTATTATCTTTGGAGATTCACTTATTGAAAATAAGTGAAGTAGCTGAAATGTAATAATACTTGTGATAAGATAGCGGGGTGGGAATATTTACAGTTTGAGGTAGAGGATATAGGGTGAATCAGACTGAGGTGGGTACTGTTTCCAGGGTGGCCTGGAGGAGAGTGGAGGAATCAAGGAAGGTTTCAGGGGTTTGCTCAAGAACTGTTCGTTTTTGGTTTCCATATGCAAGTTACAAGAGGAAGTTAACTGTGTGCAAAGGAGCTACACAGAAAAACAACAATACTGAAACCATGCGGCATGGAAAAAAACACAAGTTAGGGATGACTGAGACTTCCAGAACCCCATAAAAGGTGTGTTTATCACAGCCTGTGCATCGATAAAACAACCATAAATCTATATCGCAAGACCACTATGATTAATTTAAATCAGCGAGTCACTGACAAAATTCCGTGGCTCTCCCTATTTCGAAATCGACGCTCCCATGCCTAATTATTTTGTTATTTTAGTGAAAGCGTGGTGGTCCTGGGGTTTTGACAGAAACCAAAAGTATGCAAGTTCAAGTAAAACGTAAAAGACGCAGTCCATATGAATGGATATTGCAAGCACTATGTCTGGCGTCACCTTGAATAGGGCTATCGAAACAGATAGTAGCAGTAAATATCTATATTTCGAGGACATTTAAAATCCTCTGTTTATCAGAGGGCACCTTGCCTTGACCCTTTGGGTCAGCATGAGGGGGAGTGTCCTCGTGTTTTGGTCCCTGTCTGCAATGCAGTCAATTAGAAATACACCTCGGCAAAGTGTTTATTCAAGGGTGGTTTGTCTCCTTGAAAGTCCAATAACCTGTTTACTTACAGGGACCTTTTTGATTGCCCCCTTACTATTAAAATAGGCCACACTTGTTTTGTAGCTGCCAACAATCAAACCAGTTACATGAGTTACTATCAACTGACATAGGAACACACTTTAAATTTACATGCATGGGTAGCTAGTACCTCAAAAATAAATAATACCATATGTCTTTCTTTCTCTAAAATGCATGCCTTACAAACCGTTACTTGAAATGGCAAAAGGAAATAACACGTTTATATACTGCTGAGAAACTGAAAACTATTAACCACAGAAAGTGGTGTATGTAAAGATAAGACTGAGACAGGCAAGAATCCTATGAGGAGAAGCAACATTCAATAAGCAGACTTCTACAGCATTAAACAGCGAATTAAAAATGTGTTTTGCATTGTAACTTGCAGTAGGTAGGTACTGTTGTTTTATTGAATAATGCAATGCAAAACTGCTTTATGTGTGTGAATTGGGGCTGAAGAGGTTTCTTTCAAACTGTTATTATTAAGTAGTGGGAAGTATGATTCATGTTCCTGTAATGTTCACCTTTTGCACTACAAGAATGTAGGTGCAGTATGTGTGGTTTATTTTTAAAGCTAGCTAGTTAGCTTCATTAGTTTCTTTTTCTTCTCCATGTTGTTTAGCTCTTTGCACCCTAGCTAGCTAGCCAATCATTTGCATTTATTCAAATAGTATAAGATATGCCCTTCTGTCTGTATTTTTTAAATAAGTGGAAAATGTAACAGCATTTCAGTTTAATGCATGTCCATTTGCATCAGTGTATCCCACTTGTTAAAAATCTGAACACAAAGTTTGGCCTAGCTCCTCATCATTTAATAAATATGTCTGTGTTATTTTGTGCAAGTATATAGTTATAGTTCTATGAGAAATTATACGACCGCTTGTGATGATTCCATCACATCTGGAGTGTTAGAAGCAATGCTTTTTAAAAATATTTTTTGTGACCATTTTCTCTATGGTTTTGAATGCCTGGTTGTATCTGTATGCCTGGTGCAATTCTGAGAAACATTCCTGTAGGTCAGGAGATTTCACACATGCACACTAGCATGCACCCTCTGTGATGTGTTGCTTGCCACTTCTCATTTTCACTCTGCAAATCATGGTACAGTTACTGGCACTAGAGGACTGTGCAAGTGATGGAGCCAATGTGAGAAGCTCAACCACAGGGGTTGCTATTGAGTAAAAAGGGGGGGAAGGGGGAGGCAGTTACCTGAAATACTCCTTCCCTCCTTATCATCATGGCCAATCAGGTGTCACTACATGGGGCTCCCAGACACAGCTAGCACTGATACGGTTCGGTTTCAGTCCAGACTGAACAGCACATCGCCGCGCTGTTTACAAGGGCCTAATATCGACGAGTAGGTCAGAGTGAACTCGGAATAACCTGAACGGTGGAGACGGTTGGTAACATTGTCTAAAAAAGAACTCCATGCAAAACATTCGCCAAAAACAACGGACTACAATGGCACAATTAGAAGATGAGGAGATAAAAACATAAAACCTTCAGTGTGACAGGCGACGTCTTCCTTAAAGCCCTGCGGTACGCTGGGCTCATGTTAAATTCATCCCGTAACCCAATAAAACGTTGTGTCGTAGCGGGAGCTTTTTTTACCCTGTAACCTGGCAGCTGGCCACCCACTCTGACTGATGGCTGATAGAAGTATTTTTCCTCATTTGATCTTGAAGGAGGTGACATTAGATTCTGTGCTATTTAAAAGCTTCCCAGTAAAACGACAGGCAGGGTGGGAAGGACGAGGGTGATCAGCTCCGTTGGGGGAAGTGAATGCTTTCACTCTGACGGGACATGCTTGTGGCTTGGCGGGTGTGAGGTAATCGCTGGGTTTCTCGCCCTTGTTTCCCATCACTGCTGCCTGAGGGTTGTTATCATCGATGACTCCGATCCCCAGGATGACGGCCTCACCTAGCTCCCCAAGAGTGACACCAGTCCAAGTCATCACCAGTCCCATCATGCACCTTTCTCACTGTCTGATTGCATGCCATTCCCCACTCCTCCAGCTTGTGTTTGTTTAAAATCCCTTGTTGTTTTATACCAGCTTTTCTCAAGTTCATCAATTAAAAAAACATGAAATGTGCACAGCGCTGGCTCCCAGCTAAGACACTTTCAACCGCTAATAAACACATAGGGCATTACTATGTGGAGAGAGAGCATTTAGCCACATCTAAATTGAATATCTTCTCATTGCCTTCACATCTCATTTGCGAGGATAGTTGACAATGCCACCAGAATAGCTGATTCCAGGCCTTTTTTTTGGGTTATTTTTGGCTATAAGAGTGTGAAAATGTTTTTACTGTAGTTCCTGCTGCTCTTTCAAAACACTTCAACTCACTTGTTTTGGTAAGTTGCTCCAGTTAAAAGTGTCCATTTAACATATGTTATGTGATCTCATGTTATATTTGGAATGTGTTTTATGTTCACTGTAACAAAAAGGCCCATTGATTTTTTTGATAAAGGTCATTAGTGTATAGATTGGCCTTGGAGATGTGCCTTGGCTGGCTCTACATTCAAATCCAGGGAAGTGTTTGGCTAATACACGGAGTGTTTATATTCTATATTCACAGGGGCTGTGTAGATGGGTGTAGATGGGTGTAGCTGGCGCTGCACGCTAAGTTCATTAAGATAAACATTCTCACACGGATTCTTTTTCAAGAACATATGCCTTCCAGAAGTCTCAAATAGAGAATTTAACCCATATTCAGTTTTGGCGTACGCTATCATTCATTCTCATTGTAGTCAAATGCCACTTCATTCTTACTATGGCTGTCAACCAATTAAAATGGATACATGAGACGTATACTTTTTCCTTTTTCTTACTTTAATTTGTCAGTTAATCAGCCATGAGTTTAAAAAAATTTTAGTCTGGAAATCCTTTCTATGAATTTACACGTCTAAAAACTATGTTTCAGATGTTTAAACAATATGAAGGTAGCCTATACCAATGACATTGTGATGTCTTAGCCTCTTAATTTGGTTATAAAACACCAGCCTACTTAACATTTACTGCATGAAGGGGATTAGCTAAAACTCCTGATTTTTAAACTTATGACTGTCAAGTGTTAACCTGTTTCTTATTTTAAAAAAATCATTAGCTAGCATGTCTGCACTTAGGTAATATGCAAATTTGGAAGCATGCTGGGATCTGTAGGCCTATGATGCATTTCTGTAATTAATAATTAACACCATTTTGTTCTCGTACACTGCTCTTGCATTTCAGAGGTGCTCATTTTTGTATGTTTGTGTTTTGCACTTCGGTGGTGCTTGAACTTCAGAGCCAAAAGGTTTTGTGTTTTATGTTCGTATATTTGCATTTTGAACTTCAGGTCACCAGGTTTTAATTTTTGTGCTTTGAACCTCAGGTATGCCTCTGTAATAATTTGAGTAATTGGACATTGATTAGCCAGTAATTGATGGTTAATCAATGGCAAATGGTTAATTGGTTAATGATTATGGCTATAATAAGGAAATATATATGTGTGTTTTTGCAAACATAATAATTATTCTAAAGTAAGCAGAGATACTTTTTTCAGTTTTTTTCCCTTTTTCATATTTCATATGACTCACTCCCTTCCTGCCACCTCCACACCTCCATGGCCTCCAATTACAGCGCGATTCCTGTCCTCAAAAGTCCTTTATAGTCCCTCAGGCCGAAGTCCAGTCACTCAGGACTGCTCCACAAGATGTTACACCTAAAAAAACCTCTAAAACTGGATAATCCTGGTTAATCATACATGGTGTCTTCTGCAGACACTGCACCATTAACCATTAGGCAAACATGACATGAGATGTAATGACCATGGCATAAGGCTTAATGTCCAACCATGGAATTATAGATTCCTGAGCTTTGCTAAAGAGCTGTGTAACCATTACTGCACACTTCCAGGCTGATTAACCAACAAGGCCTGGCATGTTGGGTGTGGGGTGGGTGGAAGGGGGTAGGGGGAAGTTTGGTATTTATTGGCAAAGACATTGTGTTCAGTGAAAACCTGAGACAGGAAACATAAGAAATTTTTCCCACTTTGCACATTCCACATGTCAGACCCTCTCGTTTCAGTGCCGTCAGCCTGAAATCAGGCCTTGAAAATATTTTGATACGAAGAGTGATACAGTTTCCCAGCTAGCAATTTTTTGGTTGCCAGAACATTCTCAGAATGTTAGGCCAAATGTTCCCAGGACATTAATGTAATTGTCTATTGTTCTTTGAAGGTTGTTCACATGGAATGTTTTCTTATGACCTTGACAAAACTTGGTTGGAACAAAGTAATGTTGCATTATAATGTTACGTCAAACTCGAGTGAAAATATGACCAAAGATTTTCTCATTGTTATGGGAACGTTTTGTCTTAGTTGAGATAGAACTCTATCACCCACAATGCATGTTGCACTGCACCTTTGCATTGGACCATGGTGGCATTGCCTTAAACACAAGTTCCAGGTTCAGTTTTAAATGCCAAGTTCAAAGACTCAGGTTCCTGTTGTATGATCCACCAGCATTGCTGCTGTAGGAGTGAATGATATGTACCTGAAATCACAGTGTTGCCCTGCGAGAAGTCAGATCTGCCCAGACAGATGGTGGAGTCACATGCTACTGTAGTTTGAGCTCTGTAGGTGATCAGTCAGTTGGAGAGGAGGTGTCAGAGTGAACCAATGAACACGGTGCAAGAGAGGGAGGAGGAGGAGGAGGGATTATAATTGAAGTATTGAATGTCCTACTTTTCCAAGCAATATGGAGGGAAACGAGTCATAATTGAAAATCACAGTGATGGAATTTGGAGAGAGTCCATTCTCCTCGTTCCCATAGTGTCGATAGCATCGTGGTGCGAAAGGTCAGGGAGCTTCGCTCATAACCAGAAAGTGATGTTGCAGTTTTCGCCTGAACCCAGAACGCAATAGTAAATATGTGCCTATTTGAAGAAACTTGCAAAACCTTCATCCTGAATTGGTGAATGTGTAAAGCTACATAGGATTAGCGTAATGTAAAGGGCAAGGATGAAAACAGCTTGCCGCCGTGTTTGCGTCAATTTTGTTGATTTTTAACCAACCAGAAAATGACGGCGGAATGCTTGCTGGCACATTGGTTTGTATATAGAAGCATGCTCTGTGTGTGCATTGTCTGGCAGAGATAGCAGTAGGACATTGGTAAATGGAAACCCTATGCACAGTAACACCTTCTTCATGTCATGCCTCATTTTCCCCACTTCAAATAAAACAGTGCGATTAAAAACACAGCAGGAGTACGCATTAACTTCACATCTCCAGAGCACGCTTCCTTTTTTTTTTTTAGCCCTGCGATGAAAAAAAAGAAAAACAAGAACAAAGCTCTACTGAGAGGATATTGAACTTTTAAAGCTAACTTTATCTTAATGGCTTGGACTCTCCAGAATGTTAAAAAAAAAAAAAAAAACTTTATGCCGCGCTCGAAGAATGTGATAAGACTTTCTCTGTAAAACAGAGGAGCATGTGGGAAAGATCTTGTGGCGATTTCGCCATTTCAAACCGAGCAAATAAAGAAGGCCTGTCTGCGGTGCTTGAAGTCATGAAGCTGGAGCATGTGCCAAGTTTTGGGAGCGTGGGGGCAGCCCCCTTGGGCTTCTGAGTGCGCCCCACTGTAACTGATATAGACCCTATAGGCCGTCCTGACAGCCTGGGTTTCTGACGAGCTGGGACTCCTGTAATCTCTCTCTCAGCTAGAGTTTCTGAAAAGAGGGAGGCTGGGGAGAGTGGAATTTTTTTCTGTTTTTTCAACACAGCTTTTCAATTGTGGAAGGGAGTCGAACCAAACAGATGGCGCACGTGTTGGTGCTCTCCGTCACCAAGCATCACTCGTCACCACGGGAACAGCAGATCTACCCTCTCCAATGAAAGAGCTGAACTGAAAGCTTGAGTGTTTGTGTGTCCATCTGTGAATGTGTGTGTGTGTGTCTATGTAGATGGATTTGCGTTCGTGTGTGCATCTGTGTGTGAGATTCAGAGTGTGTGTCTGTGAGTGTGTGCATCTCAGTGTGGCTTCCTAGTGAAATAAAGGCTGATGGTAACGCACGGCTAAGGATAACATTTAATATCAACAAAGAAATCTGGTTATATAATGTTGTGCATAACAGCAGTTGCTACGGAAAGATGTAATATGATTTAAAGTACTATACGTGACAGTGTGTGTCTGTGTCTATTTGAGAGTGTGCATTATGTGTTTCAGAGTATGTGTCTGACTATGCGAGGTTGTGTATCTCTGTGTTAGAGTGTATAGCTGTTTGTATGTAAGAGTGTCTGTCTTTATGAAAATGTGTGTCCGTGTATATGAGGGTGCGTGAGAGTGTGTGTGTCGGTGTGTATATGTGAGTGTATGCCTCTGTGTTTGTGTTTGTGTGTATGTGTAGGGATGTATTCACTGCTGGAACCAGAGATGGGTTTCAGTCAGAGAACTAGCTTTTCCGTATCCATGGAGCTGGAGGTTCCCATTAATGGCATTAATTTAGAAACGTTCACGATAGAAATTCCCTCCCTTAAAGAGTATGTCTAACAGGTTTGCTGAACAAAAGCCAGGCCACCAGCCTCCAGCTATCTGAGTGGATACTCAGATAGGGCTAAGTGAAGCTCCATGGACTGTAGAAGCGGACAAGCTATCATCTGCATTATCAGTGTTTTGTTAAGGAAAGCACTCCAAGTACATCAGGCCTTTTGGTTTGCTCGTGTGGGCGGACGTGCCACAGAAGCCATTACTTCATATCTGCTCTACCGACAAAAAAGTCGCAGGTGTGGATTCTCATCGTCAGAGGTGATAATGTAGAACTACGAAAAAGATATGTGTTTCGATGACGAAGGGTGAGGGTTGCACAGGCTGCATGGATTAACTGGTCAGAATGCAAGCTGCAGACACAACACTTCCTCTTTTCGAGAGGGACAGATTACATTAAAGAGATTACATCGTTAAACAAATAGATGGCAAATTTTCTTTTCATACCCAATTAAAATGAGGGAAAGTAATATTAGCCATCAGGAGGAAATTAATATTGGATTTTGTAATACGTGAGCAGTAAGAAATTAGGAATTAATAAAAAATAACGAATTAATAATTTTGTCATGGTAGTGGTACAAACCTGACAATGGTTAATCGGTTGTGTGCAGTGTGTGCGGTTCTGTGCCTGCATAAATGTGAGGGGTTGCCATCTGCTCAGAATTATTAGAACATCAACAGAAATCCGTATTTATTATACAAACACATACAACATTATTATGCAAGCCTCTGAGACAGGACTTCCTCTTCCTGAGTAATACATCTTGCAATAAAGAGATGATGCATTTTAACATGACAAACCTTGAGCAATTCTTAATGTGTCTGGACAGTCACTGGGTGTGTTCATTTCTTTTATTTTTTTGGTCGGGGGAGGCAGGTGTAGTACAGTGGAATGTGTGTCTGAAAGCTCGCGTACCTCCTGGGCATTGGGTACATTACCCATGATCCCCCAGTTTTGTGCCCCATGTGCAGCTGGCAGGCAGGGACGCCTTTGAGACGTGTGCTGCGTGACCCTTTCCCCATTTGTTTACCGTGAGGCGAGGCGGAAAGGGAAAACCTTCGCTCCACTCCTCTCTGGCTACTGTCCCGTCTGAGCCGGTGGGGGCTTAATCCCTCATTACCGTGGCTCAGCCCCTGTCATGTGACATTTAAGCATCTGACTCATTCATGCTGCCAAGAGGGCGAGGCCGAGCAGAAATAACCCAGGACAAGACCCGCGCGGACAGCGGCCCTCACGGCCAGTCCAAAGCCCTGTCTGAGTAATTGTATAATTGGAGATTAGAGAGGAGAAGTTCCTCCGGAGCGCGGTGGGTCGTAGACACACGCACGGAGCCTCTCTGGAATGTTGTACGCGCGTGTGTGTGCGTGTGTCTGTATATGTGCATGTTTATTTCTGTTTGGGCTTAGAAGGGGTAGTGTGTAGATAAGAGCTCATACCATTCAAACACACTCACATACACAGACAGGCAATCTCTCTCACAAACATACACACAGAGTACTTTAAATTACATTATGTCTTTGCTTAGAAAATGCTGTCATGCACAAACTTATATAACCTGTTTTTTTTTTTTGCTGTTAGTAAATATTATCCATAGCTATGCATCGCCATCAGCCCTTATTTTAACAGGATGTAGCTTTGTAGCATCCCATTCATCACTGAACACAGCAAATAGCCAGAAGCAGAAAAGGCCAATATGCAAACTAGTGCAAAAAAGGCTAATATGCAAACTAGTTTGCTCCAAAAAACACTCCTTTAACGGTTTTGAACAGCGGATAGAAATCCATGAACTCATTCCAACCTCAGCAGATGCCAGCATTCTGTGTTCTCGTCATGCCAGTGCTATGAAATTCTGGTTATGACTGTGCTAAAAATGTTTCATATTCTCCATGTTAAACTGAGGCAAGCCTGGGTTACTCAACTCCAGGTGGATCAACCAGGATAGTTTGCACACTGTCCGTCAGTACACACTCAGCTGAGATTGCAGCCTGGTCATGAATTGGGGCTGGCACCATCGGATAAATCAGAAAAACTGACAAAAGGCCCAACTGTGGATGTACCAAGCTTGGGATCATGTTGTTCCTGTTAAACTTGAGATCATGTTGTTCCTGACAAATGTGAGATCCTTGCTGATCCTCTTACAGTTTGTATATTATTTTTGGACTAGTGCCACTAAAATTTAGTGAAGGGGTCTGTTTCAAGAGCGGGGGAAAATTCCTCAAGCAAAGAGGACATAAATTCGTTGAGAACCTTCGATGAGACACTCAATGGTCAAATAGTTTTATACAAAGTCTTGTTATCTGGCTGGCTATTTTATTTCATTGGCAATATTGATACATGATGAATAATTGGTGTGGATTTGCATCCATAGCACAACCTGATCCTGTCCTCACCTCTCTTCCTGCTCTGCTAATTTACTCTTCTATATTCCTCCTTTAGTTTTTAAAAATAGTTTTTCATGACATTGTGCTGCTGTATGTAATTCAGCTCAACGTTAGCAGTTATAGGCTAATTTTTTAAAAAAACATCTTCTTCCCATTGGCTGTTCTTGGACAATGGCCTCTGCCCAGGTTGCTGATCACAGGATCTTTCCCACAATCCTCGGCTGATTCCTGAACATAACCCTGCTTTAAAATGTGCTTTAAATTCAAATTAAAGCTAAAACAGCCTTTTTTGTGCCATGTAGCCGAAGCTAAAGGAAGTACCAGACACACTGGTGTGGAGTCTTAATCCTTCGATTCTGCTGTCATTACAAAAGCACAGCGCCATTACAGATCCTGACAAACTGGGGCTAGCACGATGTTCAGAGCAGGGCCAAGTTTAGCATGCCATGTGCCTTTGGAGCACCAGTGTGAAAACTCTCATACCCCTGTCGACTCAGCTCAGCAAGGCAGCATGAAAAGGTGATAAGACGCTGGCTGTGGGCTGTGGATGACGTGGAGTGAAAGGGAAAGTAAACAGCCAGAAGAGTCTGGCGTGAAACAAGAGCAAAAGAAGGTTTTAGCCTATGCTAAAGAGTCAAGCCCCTGAAGCTCATTGCTGCAGGTAATTTTAGTTTTTAATTTATGAAATAAGCTTTCAGTTCATTAGGAGGTCTTATTGGTTGAAAACATCAAGGCCAAAACTCAGGAAGATTCTCTTTTCACCCTCATCGGGTGAAACTATGTCCAACCATGCAGTACTCTGCAGGACTCACAGCTACAGTTGACACTGGCATAGCTGAAGCTCAATTCTAAAAAGCTATAGGAACATTACTGCATCAAGAGCAAGTGGTCTGTATGAACAAAACCAGCGCAGAATGTATATACACTTCTTTCAATATCACTGTACTCCAAACTAAACAATAATCCTAGATATCAAAAAACAGTCAGCAAATTTAAAAAATGTAGTCATTCAACATCTCATTCAGCATTCTCGACTCGATGAAGAGATCATTTTCTGTTTCACTTAGAGGTGCACAGAGAGGAAAATAACTTTTAATTTCTAAATAACCGCAAAAGGTAAACTTGGTACGATTCTGTATGAATGTTAGCTAAATGCAGAAATAGAATGCTTGTTGCCTAGTGACCAAACCATTTTAGCTTCAGTAGAAGAAAACAATTGATAATCTGATAAAGTGTTGAAAATTGCCTTGCTTCACCTTACAAGTCTATAAGGATATCTTTAGTTAAATTTGTTTATGAGCATGTTAAGGAAGTAAGCTCATGTTATATAACTATGGCTGATTTCAGTTTGCATTGAAGCTAAAAACATCCTCTAGCAGTGCTAGTACTGAGATATAACACATACTCCCAATCCATAATTCTTTAAAAATAGTTTTAAAGAACACCATTCATTTATTTAACTGAAAATCCTGTCCACTGTTGAACTGGAATTATGTATGTATATATATATATATTGAATTTTTTTCATTTCCCTGCCATTCACTTTTACTGCTTGACATTTGGAAGGCAATCTGACTTAAACCCTTTTCTTGCGGATATAAAGGCAAAGCCCCTTCAACAAAAAAGTGTAGTTTTTGACATTACTGTAAGTGTAAAAAAGTAAAACACTATGCTTTGAAGGAGATTTAAAATAACAACACACCAACAGAACAGCCTCAATACTGACCACAGGCCACTAACGGGTCCTCTATGACACCAAACAGAGCCAGTCAAAGGACAATCAACAATGCTCAACTCAGCGTACCGAAGGAATCACAAGAATTCTTGAAGAACCACCTACATCAGATGGAATTTTTTGCGATGTCATAAATAGCCCACCAAAGGAATGGAAGCTTTCTTGGTTGTTTTTAAACATTTCAACATGTTTTTGTACATTTTTTCTATGAAGTGCCGGCTATATCAGACAGGATCAGTAGGTTAGCTGTCAACGTCTTTCCTGCGAGCATCGGCATCACGCAATGACAGTTTCCTCTTCAAACATATAGAATACCGCAATTACATATTTGAGACAGCATATTAAACCTAAAGTTCACATGGTCCAACGTGCTCTGAAATGTCACAGCTGTATACGGACACCCTTTAATGGCCTGTGTGCATGATGGGCCTGGTTGCACTGTAGCGGATGAATAGAATGTTTCGTAACTGTTTGATGGGCCTCTTTCATTTTCATGGAGCTGCACGTGGTTGTGCTTGAAATCACCTTGCGCTTCGCCACCATCCTGAGACGGGATGCCTTGGGTAACTCCAAACTATTGGTTCACGACTTCTCTGTCCAAGGAGAGACGGAGCTGCTGGTATAATTACCCCCTTCATTTACTCAGCATTAGCTCACTAAGCCTGGATTTCTCTCTCTTCATGCTTTAATGTCTTCAGTAATCTCTTTTGCCCTTTTCCATGAGCATATAATCTCACAAGCTCACTGTTCCTTATGAGACGATCGCACCACGCTAGACGCGACCCAACAAGGTGCCATGTTTGAAGGGCACATAGATGGGGTGAGGTCAAGTTCACCACATACACTAAGGCAGACATTGTCTGGATATTCCATGAGTCCTTTTCCTGCCGTTTCTCACCAAAGTTGTCCACATGTATGGGCCACCTTCTGCTTGCCAGATAGACCACAAAATCTCGAGGAATGTAATTCAATAAACCAATATTTCAGAATTAACAAGTTTTCATTCATTCCGTACTTGCATTTTACAATATATGTAATTTTATGTTGAATTAAACAAGATATGCATGCTGTAAAGGGGAATTGAATTAAGCTTTTTTCTCTGTTACAGAAGAGGCAGAATAAAAGGCAGAAGTGTCACTGGAGCCATGTGTAGTCAGTGGGATTGTGTGACAGTAGTGTTATTAGCATTGTCCACAGCCCTCCCGATCCCCTTCTGTCCCATGGGTCCGTTTGTGTATTTAACCAGTTCCCAGGCATTCACTGCTTGGTCACTGTCACCATTTCATCCCTCACTGGGTTGGAGGCTATACCATCAAGAGGAAAACCCCCACCCACCATCTCACTCAGCAAGCACAAATCTTTCAGAATCACATACATGGCAGTGTCAACATTTTAAATGTTTTTCTAACATATAAAAACATAAAAATATAATTTAGTATGTTCTAAAATAAACACAGAGCACACCAGCATGTATTCCATCAAATCTGGGGTTTTTATATTTTATGAAATGTTGCTCTTTTGTCAAACTGTGAAAGCATTTTTGGGGTTTCTCTCAATGCCAGGCAGTTGAGCAGAAACAGCAAATCCCAGAATCCCCTGGGGCCCCAGACAGAGTTCAGCCTTGTGCTCAGTACTGCCCAGGCACACTCAGATGGCCATGTTACCACCAACAGAAGGCTGCCTAGAACAGTTTAATAGCTACTGAAACCAACTGAGTCTAGAAAGATGGTGGGCTTAGCATAATAATACAATAAAAATAAATGATTTGGGAACAAACTTATTACTGGGCTAAAAAAAAAGCCCTGGGGACCCCAGGAAGTGTTTCTGTCATAATTTCCTGAAGTGTCATCGCTATCCCATAAGGAGATAACCCTTACTTTATGAAAAGGTCGTTGCCATTATTCCCTCTTCATACCAAAATCTCCGCTGTCATCTGCACCACACTATGACCTAGCTCCAAGACTGTCGCCTTGACTTCACATTTCTCAGAGATCACGAGCTATGCAGACATGTTGAAAAATGCAATGTTACAGCATAGGAATGTGATACAGACGCCTCCATTTTGGCTCAGATTATTCCACTGTTCAGACTTAACTCTGAATAGAAATATGAACCATCTAAAACGAGGCCTTTATTTAACTTTTACAGAAAGCAATATGCATGTGAATTCCCCAAACAGCCGCTTCTTTCAGCTTTGTCTTGCTGGGGTTGCCAAAAGCAGTGACTTCTGCAGCCAAAAAGAAACCCAAGCTCAATATGGATTAATTTGTTGAAAAATCCACCCTCATTTAGGGATATTTGTTGGCTATTTTTGGAGAATTACAAGATTATGACTGCAGGAGATTGTAACACAGCGTGTGGTCGGAGTAAATTTGTCTTAAGCATTTTTTAATACAGTTGCTCACTATGTTTCTTATGCTCTGAAGGTGTTGAAAGCCATTGCTTTTTATAGGCATAGTCATGGCAGCCCCACTACAATGCTATGTTAATATAACATCATGTGAGACAAATAATTTAAGGAATAGGTGCAACATTATTAAAACTGACCCCAACCTGACAATTTTAAGACTATTCCTTACTAGCTAGAAAATGACAAATGTTGAGCTATCTTAACAATATCTTGAGAATCAATTACCATTTGGCCTTTCTTAAAATAAATATACAATAGCTGTAAAATATTTTATAAAAAATGTATTCTGTTAACTTGAAGACAATACATAAGACGATACATAATGTAAATATGTTGTGTGCTCGATCAGTGTTACTTGCATTCAGAAACTCTGCAATTTGTGTTTTTAATGGGAAAATGCTGACCAACAGAAATACTTCCTCAGTCACATTTGCATGTATGCGTCAGTGGTGATATGTTTTCACAAAAAGCCATAGGCCTAGAATAAATTACATCCACACTGTCAGCTCCTGTTTTATCAGAAGTATGCATGGGCAGTTTTGTTTATTTAAAAAAAGAGCCACTGAACCCAGTATTGTGATGATGAATTGGCTTGCAGCATTGTATCCCCTCTAGCCTGAATTTTTTGCCCTTTAAAAAGCACAATGAAGGTAGCTTCACAAAGCATTCTCTTGATTTCATCACAACATTCCTGCGAGTTTTTAAAAAAAAATCCCGTTTGGTGTTTGTCCTTATTTGGTATAAGCGTCGCTGCACCAAGGTTTATACAGACATAGGAGGGCTTCTGCTTATACTTGGTTTGTTATCTATACGGCACAGCATGGCTTCTCTCTACGGTAAAAGCACTGGTTTCTGTTTGATAATTATTTTTCCACTTTTCTGATGGTGACCGCCCAAGAAACATAAACATGCAATATGAAGTCGGTGACCTTGACGTAAGGTCATGGGATAATAGCACATCTGATATTTGGAAACACGGTTTGGGTGCATTTATCAGCTTCGTACCGACGACAAGGGTTAGGGCTATTATTAACCCCGCGCTCAGACCAGCTGACTGCTCTTCACCCTGCTGGTTAAATCGAGATAAGCAGCGCTGAGCCCCGTTACCGATTACATACCAGTGAGAGTGGGGCCAGCGCCTTCATGTGGTGCCAGCGCCGCCTCGGTGTTGCGTTCCCGTGATGAGAGGACGGGTGACCGAGCGCCCTACAGGAGGAGCTGTCCTCGAACGGACCTTCAGGTGTCTAAGAGGATTTATAGGGCAGCAGACAGCTGACAAGACCTGCCCTTCACATCAATCTTTGTCTGCTAGCCTCTGGATGTCTTCAGCAACCATCTTGATTCCATATGTATAACTGCAATTAAAAAGGGGTTTGTATGTTTCATATCGATATCAGTAGTAATTGCCAGTATTTTTCTATTTTTCTGCTATCAGACCAGTTTAAAAATTGACTCTTTAAAAAGCGAACTTAAATAGAATATTTTCATATTGTTTACATTTAACTAAACATAAATAATGAGAATTAAGTAATCTAAATAGCAAAAAATGGAGGGCAGATATATTTGCACAGTGTATAAACAAATATTTCATATCACCTACCTTCCTCCCAAGATTTCATGCATGGGGTTTGATTTCCGTCTTGCAAGGCCCCCAGGTAAGATATCGCTGTTTTGGAAATGTCAGTGATTAGATTATTTTTCAAGATAGTCAACTAAGCATGTGCTTACACTGAAAGCAGTTTGAGATGCTGTAATCTCTTTGGTTTTCCTTGCACTTACTCACTTCTGGCCATAACCTATGTGTATTCTGTTGCCTGATAGCCTTGCTAAAGTAGTTCCGCCATGCTAACGATGGACAGGATAACATGGTCAATAAAACTGAATAAATACATATAATTTGTCTTAATACATCACATATTTTTTAAGTTAGGAAACATAATCTACAGAAAATCTATTTACTTGTTGTGGATATGTAAGAGGTAAAAATTATGCCTGCAGTCCTTCCAAATGTCATATTTTGGGGGGAGAACAGCTGCTATGAATTGTGTTTGAGCCACTGCTGTTGTTTCTTAGACCATTAATCCCAAATTGAGAAGACCTCTGGCTATTGTGGTAATCTAGGCCAACTTGTGCTGGAAGCAAAGTGTGGGAAGGGAACTTAACTCCAGTGTGTTGTTTCATCTTAACATAGAAGCAGAACAACACTTGACTATGATTGGCTATCACTTGGCAACATTGCCAAAAATGCAACATTTTTCTTGCTGTGATTTGCCAACTTCCGATGAAAATGAATGGACTTTCAGCGACAAGTTGCCCAAGTTACTTTCAGTGTCATTGCAAGGTAAGATCTGCCTTGCGAATGAGAGTTGACCATCTCTTGACCTTTACATTATGCAAGAGTGTAAGGGGACAGTGTCACCTGAGCCATCAACAAGATTGCTATCTGCATACAAATCTGAGGATCACATATATTATGATTGAAGATATTTTTATACGGAGTTAACAACTACGGGCCAAAAACTACACCTTGAGGAACCCCCTTTGTAGTTTTTAATTTATCACCATAGCCTACAAAAATTAACTGGGTTTTCCGGAAGAGATCATTTTAAACAGCCTTGAGGCCTTGAGTAAGAGTTTTTCTCCTTAATTACTTTTTTATTTGTTTGTTTATTTTTTATGTTAGCCTTTGACTAATCAGTGGACAATGCACTGTGTTTAGCTTTTAATAAAACATAATTTTATGAATTTAGCATTATTCCCCTCTTATAAGTATCTCCCACTGCCCTACTTTGGGACTATTTCACTATTTCACTCACGGCACACAGCACCACAGAGTGTGGCTAGCTCTGACTGGAGGAGAGACTTATCTTTCACCAACACCAGCAAGTGGCCCTGGAGAGAGATAATACTGCCGTCTCTATGTCCCTGGCTAATGATGATCCCTGATCACATGACCTAAAGTCACCCAGGGTCTGATCATTGATCTAAAGTCAGCCAGACTTGGGCTAAACCTGGAAGAGTCATCTGCTAATAAGCTATGTGGCGCTTCTGTCCTTTGTGTTTACATCCAGCCAACGAGGAACTGTGCTATGACTTCATGCTACGGCTTCAGCAAAGCATCTAAGCAGCTTGGGAGCTTAAAAATGATAATCATCGAGACCTTCAAGGTCGTACAGATAAGGTACCCTCCAGTCTCCTTCACCTCCTCTCACATCAACGATAAATCCTTCCTCCAATGTTTTTCAACCTTAACCAAGCTATGAGGCTAAACAAGTACTTACTGTTTTTTTTTTTTTCAAATTCCTCATTTGAAGTGTCTTTTGCTTCAGCTGGTCAGTCCTATTAGCGTATCTCACCTGAGAATCACAGCTGCAGAGGGATCCATCTCAATCTCAGACACAGGAATGGTGAGGCCCAAGATAATTGGTACATTTCACTAGATGACCAAGTACCTGAAGTAACAGTTGAAGATATGCAATACATAGCTGGAGGGCAGCTAGAAAACAAGTCCTGACATATGACAGTGACAGTAGACTAGACAGTAAATCAATCACATTCCATAACCATGTCATCTTCCTTTACTTTCAAAAGAAACTCTTATGTAACATCATGGCAATTACGTTGCCAATCCTCCCATACACTGTCTGTTACAGCTGAGCATCTGGTTGAGCTGGTGCAGGCAGCCTTCAAACCCCAGATGGACTGATAAGAGATACCTTTTGCACAGCTAAGCAGGGGGCTCTGCCTGTAGCGGAAACAGGTAGCAGTCCAAAACCCGTGCATGCTCGTTCAAATCGTCAAGGCTCAGGTCTTCAACTGGAAACTTCAATTTTTTATTGTCTAAATGCAAATACAGGTGTTGGCAGACCAAGTGCTCAGTTGAGGTGTGTGAAAGGTCATAGTGCACTGTGACCTGACATATAAGCAGAAACTATGGCCATGACCCAATGAAACAAACCTAGTAACTTCAGTTTCTTCAAGGCATATAATAGTCAAAACAGACTTCAATCTTTTTAAGACAATACGCTATTCTATTTTCAAAAAAAAAAAAACCATACAATAGGACGTGTTTGCTTGTGTCCAATGACATAGAAAATGCTCAAAGAAACATATGTTTTCATTTAAAGGCTGTTTTAATTGAATTAAATTGTAACTATTATTTTCTGAGTGAAATTCGAAAGATATTTCATAATGATTCCAAAGATATCTTTGTTTCTTTTTCTCTTTCTTGACAGCCAGAAACATATATAACAGTGAATAAAACAAAAACATAATCAAATTAACAGCCATCATCTGATGTAAATGTGATTTTATGTGAGTACTTCAAGTAGTACTGCTAACCATGGTTACAATAATTTCAGTCCTGACAAACTTCTTTCTCTTGGCAGTCAAATGATTATCATACACGCTTTGTCATAAACCACCAGCTAGTAGCCCTTTTCCTCCAAACCAGTTAGAAGATGCTTTCCAAGCATGCTGCTTGCGGCCGGACACTTTTGTATAATTGCAAATTGTTTGTCTGCAAAAAGTGAACTGATAAGACATGCAAATACTTTGCGTGTACATGGAAAATAACGTCCCTTATATGGGACCTTAGTAAATCAATCCCTCAGCGTGTTTCATTGGGTCCAGGCCTAAGTGGCTCCAGAGCCCCATTTCATTACAAATTAGCATGCTCTCTTCCCTAATTACTTCCAATTGAACGCGCTCTTCAATGATGATTTAAGTGAACTCAGGGCAGACGTTCTTGAGCAAGGGTTAGCAATCAAGGGGAGGGATTGACTGTGTTGAATTCATGTTGCGCTCGCTCGAACGACTGTTTTGTTTAACACGCGCATTGTCAAATCAGTTGAGTAAAACATTTATTTGGTTGAAGCAGTATTGCAAAATGTGAAATCTGAATTTGTATGATTAATTACGTTTTGAGATGAAGCTGGTGCTCATTGCTCAGGCTGATATGCATGTGAATATATTTTGAAATAAATTGCTATCATTTCAGCTAAGCGTCAGATTGTTTGTATCTGTTTTGGTAGGGTGTCCCAAATTGATTACTTGTCTCTGTGAAGTTTGTTAGTTTTGTGGTCTCCAGCAAAGATATTTGGGCCAATGTCACAGTAATTTTCATATGAGTCTTTATAAGTCTTCTTCTGCACTTCTGTCCTGCTCAGGCCGTCTCTTAAATAAAATCCCGGTGCTCTGTGCTCGTTTGGTGTCATCATTAATGTACCCATATGAGTACTGAAGAGACAGGGCAAATGAATGTTGTATATTTCCTCTCGCTCAAAGTGAAATTATTTTGTCAACGACTTCAAAATGGAATCTGTATTCAATTATTCAGCATTTCGCTTCTAAAAAGAAGATATAAACTGTGAAGATATAAACTGAAAAAGGGTAAGGTTCCAGTTTTGTTAAATTTACATTACAGCTATTCATGATCCAAATTTGGAAATCTGCACATTATTTATCATTGTTTTATACAGCGATTCATCCAGGGAGATCAAAATAAAAAAAATGAAGTGCTATTTTTTGCTCTGGTTTACATTGGAAAATGCAACATCAGGATAGGTACAGTGTCCATTCCAACGTCTTTGAACTCTGTTTAATGACGCTAAGATCATTATTTCATCATGGACTGGGACACAGTTCTGAAATCGTGAATTCATTCTGGCTACAGGTGCTTCTGCACATCATTCATGACAGCCTGTGTGATACTATTCTACTGAGTCTTTCAGTGGTCTCATTTTGGACATCTATTATTGCCTTTTATGCCTTCCAAAATCCCTTATAACGTCCCTCTTTGTCTATGGTGTTTATCCCAAAAACAGAATGTGCTATGACTGCATGACTTCAATGAATTCATGATTTATCCCTAATTTATCACACCCGTTGACGTAAAATTGGATATCCCCATAGAAGCTCAGGTCCAAACGTTTCCTTTCAGGCCACCTCTAGCAAAGCAAAGGAGTGCAGCCAGTTATGCAAATGGGATAAGAATAACTCCAATCTCATTGGCCAGGGTAAATAGATCAAACACACTGTGCTTGCCCTCTGCCCTGAGCATGCAAAAATTCAGCCCCAGCATTGGAGTCTGGATGAATTATATGCCTGACCTGGCTCTGGATGCAGCGAACTCTTAAGTAAAGAAAACAGACAAATGTAGAATTGAGGGATGTTGAGAGCATTGGGAGTAAATTCTTTATTCTGAATACTTTGATTTGACTGTTTCCGCTCTGTTTTGGATCTGGATCCTATTTTTGAATTTCAGTCGTGATTCCCACCCCACCCCCACCCATGGTAACATCACCGCCCTGAATGAGAAGAATATTTTCCATAAAGAGCTGAAAATGTGCACATGGGAGTGTGTGTGTGTGTGTGTGTGTGTGTGTGTGTGTGTAGGAGGAGCGTGGGTGTGAGAGAGGCAGAGAGAATGTTGAGAGAGCGATGAGAGTAACTTCTTTCTATTTTGATATTTTGTCTTGCACTATGAGCTCTTGGTGCATCATATTTTTGGTATGCCAGCTGTGTTTCCCACCACACCTAAAATTAACTCAGTATCCTGCATGCAAAAAATATTTCCCATAAATAATTGAAAAAATATTGTGCATTTGTGCATGAAGGTGTACATGCTTGTGTGTCTGTGTGTGCAAGAGAAAGAGAGTGTGTATGTGGGAGTGTGTATAAGATTGAAAGAGAGAAAGAGAGAGACAAATCTTGTGTCGAGATGCTATACTCTACATGTGTCTGTGTCTGTGTGTCTGTACATGACATACCTGTATGTAACTCCAGCCCATTCCAGCATGATATGTGAAACATGCTGCTCTCAAAGACACTTAATTCACAGCATCTATCTGTCAGCCCCCAGCAGCTGCAGCCAAACCTGCTGTTCCATTTCTGGCACCGAGTCCAACAACTTATTTCTAAAGCAGCGCTTAAAATTAAATCATTATTCTGCTAAATAAAATAAAAATATTAATTTCCTGAGCTATTTCTGATGGTGACATGTCCAGCTGGGGCAGTTGTTACAATAGCAATACACCCCATTGATCAAACCCCTGACCCTTCCAGCGCCAACTGTGACCTATAGGGCATCGTATGATTGGCAGTCCGGTGACCCTTGGTGGGTGGGTTTCACTTGGCAGGGCCCACCCACTCGTCAATAGCGCTTCCCCTGCTCAATCAAGTGGCTACGATCTGCCATCGCTATCCGCAGCAGCTGTGCAGTCATCCCACACAGTAACATGCAGCTCAGATGGTGGATTACACAGCGAGAAGTATCTTTCTCTCACGGGCAAAGATCCAGTTACAGTCTTCTGTCCAAGTGTATCAGTTCCTTAAAGAATCTCAGCTTAATGCATCTCCTACTGCACAGTATTCCCATCACTGGTGTGTGTCATTGTTTTTTTTTATGTTGGTTAAAAGAACACACTGACAGCTAGCACAGGGGCACCTCATCCAAGGAAATCCTAGTCTTCCCATAGGATCGCCAAGCTTAGCATTAGCCAAGCTAAACTGCAGACAGATAGGAGTCGGACCCAGGATACTATGACTGGAGTTATGACAGACACAGAGCTGTTGATAAAATACAGTTTTTGTCGAAGATTGCAGAAATATGCTAAGAGTTATGAAACGTTAGCTTTATAAATCAATAAAATATCAGTTTCAGAGATTATCCTCAGTTTATATAAAAAGTATTTCTCTAAAAGATATTATTCCTTTTCATATTGAATGATCTTGTGAAATATCTCCTCTTGTTCTGCCTGAACCCTCTTTATATAAGTAAAACAACGTAGTCATGACTGAATTACAGAATACACAACGAACAATTTATACAAGTATGAAGTACAAATCTTTTACGAGCATTAACTGAATATATTTAATTCAGGAGACAACTTGGTCATGGCAGTTAAATGCATCACAGAATTAATACTACACCTTGACTTTATCAGCCATCAGGTTTTATATTTCCAGTCACAACGCAGGATTTAAACACAAAGCAGGCATGTCTGAGACATGTTCCCATTTCCTGTCTGAAACGCATCTCTTCAGATCAGCGTCTGTGTGCCCATCTCACAAACCGCGCTGTCTGTCTCCTCGGAGAGAGAGACCTAGGGATGCTTGTCTCCATGGCAACCCCTACCGCACATTTTTTTTCTCTTATCTAAGATTGCTAGTGGTGCATGCTTGAAATATGCCCATAGAGGCGATAACAAAAAAACTGATCCTACAAGATCACAAGGGCTTTTCAGGAGAGGCAACCTGACAGCTGTGAAGAGCAGGTGACAGGTATGTACGATAGATGATCTTCAATTAGCTATGCAAAAAAAACAAGGTACCACTCAGGCAGTAATCCACCATATATATCTTATTTGTGGGGATATTCTCCTGAGTTTTGGTCATATTATCTGGTTCATATCTTGTGTACACCATGACAGCCATCCTTGGAGTAATATACCTCATATCCGGTCAGTTCATGGACACATTTTTCTGGTGTGATTACAAAGCAATCATGGAAAGATATGAGACAAAAGACGTGAGGCAGATACACTGGTATTGACATCATATAAACTGTATTTTTAGTTATTGCTTAATGAAAATATAAACCAATCAGTGAAATGTGTGAAAGCAATTTCAGCCAAATCGGTGAAACATAATTTTCCTTGCCTCAGGCAGTCTATCATAAATATCACCAACAAATTACCGCTACTGGAGTTCAAGCTTATAATTATCCCGTATTTGCTGTAATTAAACCACCGCTACTGTACCTAAACAGACATTTGCTTGGCCTTGTTTCAGTTTCCTATAGGACTACTCTAATACAAAATGACAGTTTAACTGCATCTCTTCTCTGGACTCATAGGATATATTTGGCCCAGTTACAGTAAGGAAACAGACAAGCTGCGTTTTCGTTTGACATTTCTCTTCTGCTGCGAGCTCTGAATTTCCTGAGAGATTGCTCAATGGTTGTAAGAGAATCAGGCCCTGCTCCACCATTAAATTCACGTTTAACAACCAGCAGTCTGAGAAAACAAAGACTGACTTTGTGAAAACACCACCCCCATAACGAATGACGTTAAATTGATTTAGCTTGCAAAGTTTGGCGTAAACACTTCAATGATTGGGGAGATATAGGGAGGGATGGCGAAAAGTAGCAGAGGTTGAGTTTTTCCACAAAGGGTGGGATGGCCCCTGTGAGGGCCTTATCTCGATCTGCAGGAGTCTGGCAGACTGCAAGCCACTTCCTCAAAAGCACAGTAACAGTTAACAGCTTTATTAGCCGTAGCTAAAGTGTACTTTGTGGTACGTCCCACGGGACTAGCAGAGGCTATTGTCTCTGGGCCTGTGGAGACTGCTCAAATCTCTCCGCAACCATCAAATAAAAACAATGCACGAATTGTCTTGATTACAAACAGATTGGCAGAATATCTGAGAACGGTCTTGCGCATTTTTTGCAAACCCCCATCAATAAAGAATACAGGTCCAGAGCGCTTTGGTGAGCTGTAAGTTATTAGGAATTGTTGCCACTGCAGTGTAACAAGTAGTTTGTAGGATTTTTAGGTTTTTAATTTTAGCTCATCTATGGTCAAATTATTAGTTTTTTTTTGTTATGTTTGCCCAATATTTGGAAAATTAGTCTGTGATTTTGAACTGGACGACAGCCAGCTGAAAATTATATTTACACTGCCTGAAATTAGTATTTATATTTAATGAACAGTAATGTTTTCTTATCTGCAGGTACATTGGATATACATTTTTTAATATGTTTGCTTGTAGAGCCTCCAAGTGGGTCACCCCAGGGTGTTTGCGTGGGAGCCCTGAGGTTGAGTGTTTGGATCCCAGCCTTGCTCCTACCAGCCATAGACGGAGGCCTGCACCATAAGGCAACAATTGGCCCAGTCCAGCTGGGGGTGGTAGGGGTGTAGGCCAGTTAAAAGTAAATTACTTCATCGCACTCTAGTGACCACTCCTGGTAGGCTGGGCACCTGCAGGTGAATGAACTTGTACTGTGGGGAAAAATCCCCCCCAAATTTTTATTCTTGACATTGCAAAGTGTGGTCCACCCAAATGGGGTATTTGTGAGGTTACCTGGTATATGCAGAAGGGTTTGGCCAATTGGGAGACTCCTAGCAATGTGTACTATACACATAATAAAACTGTTTGATTTTACAGAAATGCACTGGAGGCAAATAGGGAATTCTGTATGCAGATCCTCTGGGTAACAGAATGCTGGTCAATTAGATTAAAGACTAAGCCCAGAAATAACACCCTAATCGTATCAACATCTGATGCAGAAAGATGAGAATTAAACTTTTCCCCTTGTTAAAACTCTAAAAATACCATTCAAATTAGACAATGGAACATGTGTCCGCACTATTTTTAAAGAATGTATTTTAAGAACATGGAAAAGCTGGTTAGCAAACACTTCCCCCAGCATAAACCCAAGCCCTAGCCTTGCATGATGACTTCTCCCCGAAAGCAACATTTGGAGAACAATCTCACAGCTTGTTTTGCTTTGAAAGGATCGTGACACTGGCCGAGGCGGCAGGGCCGCGTGGAAACCACGCTAGGGACTCAAAGCACACTGGTGGCAGAATAAACTCCAGGACAAGCTGTAACTTTCCGTCTGGGCCTGAATTTGCTGACGCTGTTTCCAAGAAGAAAAAAACACTGCTTTTGTTGGGACCACAGCACGCACTGGTTCCTGAGCTATATTCAAAGCCTCATACAGTAATGCCAGGTTTCCACCCCTATCTGAGAGGTCACCTGCCTGAGCGGAGCCACGAGTGTCATATTTGTATGGAAAAACCTGTCTTTCCTCTTTTTTCCACATGGCATGCGTCTTAGTACATGCTGTTATGCTTCAGTTACAACACCATAGACCCTGGATCAGTTAATGTCTTAAGTGTTCTCAGCACACACCTGTTTTACCCTTGAGCGACAGAGTGAACAGCTTTTTCTTATTTTGTGTGGAGTCAAAATGATTATCTTTGTGCTTGTCTTGACAGCGCAAACCGTCAGGTGTTCTGCAGGATTAAATACATGTATCATACAGTGAGCGTTGAATGGACGTGCATGTGTGCAATGGTGTGTGCAATGATGTCAAAATGCACCAGGTGCTATCTTGGCAAGTCGATATTTTGTTGTTTCAGTATTTTTGTGAGTATTGTGAAAGATTCGTATAATGCAAAGCCATAAATCTTAATAATGTATCTTGGTGTGGATTGGTTGTAGAAATATTGTAATACCCCTTTGGAATCCAATCAGTTTGTATTTGAATCTGGATTATCAGGGGGATTCAAAAGGATGAAATATCACACTCCTGTCAATATTTTTTTATTCAATTTCTGTTTACGGGTTCTGTCTTTCAAAGAAAGCTTCACATTCTGAAAAAAGTGAATACAATAGATAATCCTCTGTTCACCATGACATTTTTGAATTCAGTGTTCTGTCCTGAATTATACTAACTCAGAGATGAGAGGTACATTTTGTGCTTTTGAATGTGACTCATTGCGCTTTGATATGAAAATGACTGATTTAGTTCATCTCACACTGCGGTGGATTTTCAGAAATTCCATACTGATTACATGATTATTTACATTCAAATCGTGCCAGAATCTTGATTCTGCATTCATTTTTAAAGTCTTTGACCATTTCCTTACTCCCTCTGGATTCAAGTTTCAGTAATTTAATGTAGAATTTCTACAAATAAATACCCATTTTTTACATTCAACCACAGTATGATTTTTACATTTGATTTCAGTTCTTTTACCAATTTACCCTTCAGGCTACATTTAAGTACAGCCTTGGAAGTGTCACTTGGATGTAATTCAATATTACAGAACTATCATCACTATGGTTTTTGTTTTACTGTCTACCACAATAGTATTTTAACATTTGATTTCAGTTCATTTGCCAATTTAGAATTGAGAATTGAGAAGAATCCTGGAACCCATTGCTTTGATGTTACAATGTTTAGGATCAGGGAGTGACTTTTTTGGATTTGATTTCATAAAGCATATTTAGACTACAGAATATCTGTGAGTGAACTAGTGATACTCATCGTATGGTAGTAGTCACCTTGTATTTTGAATAATCGATAATTACAAATTGAACTCTTATGTTTGTGTGTATTTGTGCTATGTCTTTGTGTGTACAACCTTGTTGCCTAGTTTCCCGCTGAGGGAGGTAGGGATCTTCCACCCTGTCCCATCCCGTCCAGGCTATCGGCCAAGGAGTAACACTTCACACATTGTAGGAGCCCCTCATTTCAACCCGGTTCATCAAAAGCCCACAAAGGCCTCCTAAAGGTCAGGTGTGGGAGACAGATGGCCGTTGGCTGGGTAATTCATGGCCACTGTACTTTTCCCATCCTATTCCAGCGGCATGTCTTCCCACACGGTTCCCACAGCGAACGTCAGGTCCTTTCGGGTTCGGTTACGGGCCTGTATGGAATGCAGTGTGTGTCAGAGATGGCCCCAGAATGCACCGAGTAGAACGTCACATTTTATTGAGAGCAAGGGGTTTCTTTTTATTCGCCAGCACAATAAAAACAATAGCCGCTGAGCACAACAGGCTATAAGTTATTGCAAAGTAGATGTGGAGGCAAGCGGGCGAACCGAGGCAAAGTGTAGCTTCATTCGAAAGTGATCCAAAAGAATACAAAGCCCTTGGCCACACTCCCAGAAACTTAAAGGTTAATAGGTTGAACGAAATGGGAATAAAATAAATTAACTAATTAATTTAAGACACTAGCTTCTGCACTAACAGGTCGGCCTTTGAGAGATTTTGGTTAATGACGTGTTCCCACAGCATCCTAGCTGCTCCGGTTTGAAAGGTAAGAGGAAAGTTCACGAGGGCTTACGCCTCTCTGAACAGCCATATATTTTCTGGACAGATACACATTGAAAGGGTTTAGTGGTAAAGAAAAAAGGAGGGCAAAGAAATTCACAAGAAGTAACTGAATACCCAATGTCAGAGTCACCACAGCATTGTCTGTACTGTATGGAAAAGGGTCCCAGTCTTTCCAAGCCCGAAATCCTTCACATGAGTGAAAAACAAAAATTATGTTATCCACTGCCAATAAGAGTGTAAATATGGATTTTGTGCAGTACAGTTTCAGACAAGAATGCTACAGGAATGGAGATCAGTTGGAACTGGAATGTTTGTAATGTTAATGTTATACTTGCAGACAATAGTCCCAGTGGTCTTATCACCTGTTCAAAATCAATACCCGAGCCATTTCAAAATTCTGTTTCAAATGAACACTCAAACATTCAACATCTCAAAACAATGGCGGAAAGGTAAAAAGTTAGCAACGAAAAAATTGTTTGACTACAGATTTGTTCTGTTCTATTTCAGTGTTGGTTTTGCATGATGCTTTAGTATAGGCATACAATAACCACTCTGGGATGTGCAAGTTTTTGAAAACAAACCGCGACGGAGTGTTGTGTGTATGTGACAGTTATGAAGCGAAACCAAGTTAACCACACTAAAATAGTTGTCGTTGATACCTTACACACACACACACACCAGCGTGCAGACACACGCACACACACACACGTACGCATACACACAGGCTCTAGCTGATCTCACTCAAATATGGATACGTTACATGAATTATGTTGTTGAATATTTTAGTGACATTCAGGGCTATAATGTACCTGTATTGAATCACTGATGCTGTCATTGTCCATTCCTGCTTATTTGTGCATTTCCAAACATGAAGACAAAGCCTTAAAAGTAACACTTAATACGCATTCCATTATGCCACAACTCAAAACACAAACTATGACACATTTGCTGCCTTTGAAAGCATCTTGAATTCTGAAAATGCAAACATTAAGTATTAACCAGTTCTATTTTTTTAGTTAAATATTAGAACTGAAATAGATTTTTTTTCTCTCTCTCTCATTTTTGCAGGCCATAATTATTTTTAGTAATACAGATGTGTCCCAGTTCTGGCTGCAGCTTGTGACATGCGTAGAAAACTGCTGCTTGGATCTGCCAAGTTCACTAGAGGAAAGAAAAATGGTTCAATACGACCTGACACCACATTCACTGGAAAACGAATAAAGTGACTTCTGTGTTTCCTTTTGCTTTTACAATTATACTTAAAAGAAATAAAAAACTGATGGGTGTTGTCAAGTTGGATTCAACCCCTCGATCAATTTCATTTATTAACATTAGATTAATTTGGTGGTAGAGCCTTTCTTTAACATCAAATTTTTCCATGTCCTTAAATACAAGTCGGAGAGCTTAGAGACCTACAGCTGCATGATCACAGCGAAGCAGCAATCGTCATGTTGTAGCAATAGCCTTCTTATTTTTTTTGTAAGGATTACTGCAGAATTACAGAATATAATTTCCCCCATCCCCTCCCAACCCATAGTTCCCATGCAAACAAAGAAATGAAATGACAAAGAACAGAAAGTCCAAATGCAAATGAGTCGGGGTGCAAATTTTGGTTCATAAAGTAATATCCTTCACAAAATTCATATAATACAAAACTAACACTGTTTTGTCTCTCTTGTTAAAATATGGTCATTGGGTCATATCAGTCAATGTCTTTCATAACCATGGCCTTAAAAAAAGAAGACTTCCTTTGAATCCATGTTCTGGCAATAATATTTTTTTCTATCCAGTTGAAATCACAACTATTACATCCAAACCCCTCCTCACCCTCACTCCCAAGCCCATTTCATTTTATTCGTTATCTACCATCTCTCGCACACTATCCGCTCTCTATGGTATGTCAGGGTTTCCAGAACCATCCAGTTCAGTAAAGTATCAGGCTGAACTTGTCATCATCTCAACCGGTTGCCACAAACCGAAACTTAATACTAAAATAATCCTGGCAGACGGCACCACATCAGTCCCAGAGATGGCAGCTCTCCTGGCAGAAGGACTATTGAGCTGCCTATCGCGTTCAAAGTGTTATAGCTGTTATGAGCTGTAATTAGCTCTCACTGTAATTGAGCAGTGATTTCCATACGTCTGAGGATATTAAAGCCATGTTTGTTGGGTATGAAGGATTATCTGAGACAGGGGACAGGGTTTTTTTTTTTCTTCTGTTGAACTGGATTAGTGTAGCTAATTTGTCATGGATATCGACTGCCTACCAAGAGCCTGTCCGACCTAAGTTCTGTGTTATTCTTCTGCATCTTTACTAAGTTACATTTACATCACTATTAACTCCATTGCCATTGGTTAAATTCATTACCAAACAAAAAGATTCAAATAATTAATGAATATACATGAGAAGGTGGAGCTTGTGTCTGCCCAAGCTGGTTTTATGCAATTAACAGCTAATATAAGAATATTTATCAAATGATACAGTGATAGACCATCATTTGCTTTCAGTCCTTCTTGGGATGCTCATTAATTGTTCCTAAACGGCTTTTTACAAAAAATTAATCCATCCCAATGTCATAAAATGAGTAAAAGATGACTCATCAGACCACTGTACTTTCTTCCACTGCTCAGGAGTCCAGGTTTTGGCTCAATTACACACGATTACAAGTTTTTGCCTTTATGAGCTTCAGGAAAAAAGCTTTCAGTTGACACTGGGACAAGAAAGTACAGATTCACTGCTGTGGTAAATCTGAGTCTGTCATTTTTAACTATAATTGTGTTGTGTCCATCTATCCCTGCAGGTGCGCTTTGACTTGCGTCCGCTGTTCCTCTCCGCTGATGCACTTTTATCTTCTGTGGCATGTGCAGTCATGATTTTTGAGGCTGCTTCCCCTGACACATTATATAATTTCGCCTTATGTGACTGTCACACCTGAAAGTGGGGCACCAACTATTTCACCTCTTTCAAAATCTGCTACATCTCATTTGTTCATATTTAAATGCCTTGTTTCAGAAACTTATTTTAAAACATAAGCATATTGGCAATTAATCTTGTACACATGTAGATAATTTAGTTCATGAAAAGCACCAATCCTTTCCCATTTGGTATTCTCACTGTTCTGTGTTCCCCCATATATCTCATTTTAAAACATCTGTCTTGTTTAATTTTAAAAGTGTATGAATGCTTTAGATACAAAAAGGTGCTCCTCTAATAAAACAGACCTCTAGCCTAATTCCAAAAATATATATTTTTAGTTGGAATTTGACGTTTTTCTTTTACTTTCTAAAACTGGAATAGTGTGGACATGTGGGAGACATGATGCAACCATTCAATTACAAATCAGGTTTCTCATACCACCTAATTTACTTGTTGAGTGCCATTTTGTGTCGCCCCTGCTGTAGTGGATAGAGGTGCATGATGCTCGGTCATCGACTAATAGTAGAAACAGACAGGTTAACCTGAAATTCGAAAAAAAAATCGAAATTCGAAAATGTTCTACGTCAAATAAGATACGCATTTAAGTAGGAAAGCATTTCATCCCTTACTACCGTACTTGACTGCAACTGTAGTACTGTTATCTTCGAACACATCGAATATCGTAGAACGAAATTGAAAACGACATCTCTTTCCTGGAACGAACATGTTTTGACGTGACATGAAGCCCACAGTGAAAAAAAGAAACGCATTGGATACATGTGCTCTTACGTAATGACGAAAATTCAGGTTCAGTTCCCAGTAAAGACACCGCCGTTATAACCTTGAGCAAGGTAGGCCTGATTAAGCTTCAATGGCTTGTATGTATAAGGAGTCCTTTTTGGATAAGCGTGTATGCTAAATATGCAGAAGTTGCCTACTGTAGCTTGATGTTATCAGCGTTCATACAGATCTGTTCCCTCAGTCATAGGCTGCTACTTGGCCTTTTGGCTCTGTAACGAGGTCGATGCTGATATTTTTCCTCTCAGCAACATTATCAGGACTGGCTTTTTTAGTTCACTGCTTCTTGTACGTGCTCGAGACTGCAGAGTTCCCATTTTATTTCTGCTTTGTAATGTGCACGAGACCGTACGTTCCTCATTTAAGTTCTGCTTGGTAATCTGGCTCGGGTCTACGCGTTCCGTATTTTAAAGTCTGCCAGGTGACGTGCTCGTTGCTCCATGTTTGGACCGCCCGAGGGCACAGCGAGATGTCAGATCCCATGATCCCCACGCACGGAACCAGGGTGCTCGCTCCCCACCCACTCCCTTCACTTCTTCAGCCGGAGAGAGAGAGAAAGAGAGAGAGAGAGTAATCACCATGGCAACCTGCGTGAGCCGAGGACGCAAGAGACGGTTAAGCAGAACAGGGCCACTATACCTCCCACACGCCGCCACGAGGATGGCAGCTAACACACGACTCTAACACTACGCTCACACTCCGGTGTTAATATGCAGGGCACACACCGACCTGGTCGACCGTTCCGCCACAAGATAGAGGATAAAACGACCAAACCGCAAAACGTCATAAAAGACTTTATCTTTCATAAAACGTGCGGAAGAGTTGCTATCGATAAATGTTATCTCCAAAACACGCTCCTGTAAATGGCTTACATTTTTTTTTCAAAGAGCACGAGCAGTTCTAACCAAGTTCTAGGCTACCAAAATATCAGTGATATCAGAATAGGAGCATAGATGTAGTATAATGGTGAGAGAAGTGGGCTTGTAATCTGAACGGCTTCAGGTTCAGTTTTTAGGTCGGATACTGTTTTTGAACCTTTGAAGAAGGTACCTCTCCTGAATCCAGCTGTACAAATATGAGGAAAAAGCTAACTGTAAAAGACTCTACAATGACTGCCACACAGAATGTCTGCTGAAGGCCTACAATGGATAAGAGCCGCACCCTTGGAAATGACTTTGTCACTTCACTGTATGTACTCATTTTATTGCTCTATAACTGTATACAGATAAATAAAAAGAAAGACTATGTTTAAAATAAGGACAAAAACATCAAGACAGTAAGAGATGTGGCACAAGTGTTAGTACTGTATGTTGGCAAAGGCAGCCAAAGTAATAACCAGACTGGACCAGGTGAAAGTAGGCAGGCCATTAGATTCCTGTCACGGTCTAAAATTCCCATACATTGCAAACCAAGCTTTTCATCCAAGGGAGTTGGACATAACACTGGAAAACTACAGAAAATTGCTTCATCTAATGCTGTCAGACTGCCCAAGGGCAGTTTCACAATAGTTACTTAACAGTTCTGCTGCAAAACAGTCTCAGTGGAAGACAATAATGTGAAATTGCATACTTTCATGCACATGTTCTTGGTACAGAAATATGCACACTTACATATGGTACATTTCACAATGCACAAGGTCATATGTCATATGACTGTGATTAAATTATTGTTTCCTTTTCCCTCTGTTTGCACATTGCTTTCTGTTTTGAGATGTCATTGATTTTGCAGTGTACAGTAAATGATTAACAGTGGTACATTGGTACATTTTAACAGCATCTGCATTCAGTGCGCTGTATGCGAGCCGTGGCATGGCAAACAAAGGGCTGTCATTGTACTCGTATTTCGTTTGCATTTTCCTTTGCAGTGGCTGCTGTACTGAATGTGTAAAGTTCAAAGTTCACATATCCAATTTCTTCAAATACATTTAATGGGAGGCCTAGACGGCTGTCTTTATAACAATGGAGCATGCCCTGTCCTCAACGTTCTGGATCAGAACAGCGTACAAAAAACATAACATTAATATTTTATTATAACCATTATTATTATCCGGGGAATTTTTTATGCTTGATCTAGACAGCCAGCCTGGGAATTTTAATCCCAGTGCCACAGGGGTATTGTCTGGCTCAGCTCTTTCTGGCTCAGCTTCCTGCTGGATCTAAAGTAAAGAGTGCCCCCTGCTGGCTGACCAACAGCACCTCCAGCAGTCAACAACATTCAGCAAAGGCCTGCGTGATTCCTAGGTTTTATATAACTGTGTAAAAGTGGAATTATAATGCCTTTATTATAAGTCCCCATATGTGTCCCATGTTCTATCATCCCATTTTCATTTGAGAGTTAGTGACACACCTCTCCTCAAAGCCATATTGTTACAGCAGACAGCAGATGAATTCATGCACAGAACACTGAGAAGCCCAGGCCTTCCCTGCAGCATATAAGACTACAATGCAGCAAGGCACCATGTTTTTCACCAGGGACACCGAGAAGCTGTTTACTTCAGCACCATCACAAAAAATTCTGTTTATTGCCTGCAGGGGAAATAATTTCTAAGCGTACTGTTAAACAACTATAATCAAGCTAGCGTGTAAATGTGTTGACTGAAGCATGACTGTAAGAGGCACTTATTAAAAAAAAAAAAAAAAGGAAAAACACAAAAACACAGATGTGTTCGCAGGTATCTTAGCGTGTAAGCATATATTACACATTTTATTTTGTCACAAACCGAAGGACGTAAAGGTCCGTTAGTATACAATTCATATGAAAAACAAAATAAAGAAACACCTAATATATATATATATTTTTTTGTTTGTTTGTTTCCACGGCTACTTGTTACCAGTACAACTGCCAGAATGAACTCTCCGAATGACGCAGCAAGATTATCTAGAACATTCTGGGGAAAATGAGGAACCCCCTTTGGGTATGCACAAGGGAAAAAAAGCACATAACGGCAAAAAACACAAATGTATCGAAGTCCTAACATGCCCATCAGTAAATAAGCTCAATGTTACAAGTCTTTACACTCTCTCAGATTCACTGTTAGCATCTCAAACACAGATATATGGTATTTTACCTGTGGAAAAGGGGGAAATAGTTTAAGCAACTTTATTATTATATTTAAGTAAGACCTCAGCTGTGTGTGAGACCTGAACAAGCCTTGGTAATGCACAGTCTTTGAGGGGTGACTGAAGGAGCACTGCAAGAGGAATGTTAGCTCGAGATGACCCCTGCCCAGGGTGGGAGGACCAACGCATCCCAGTAGCCTCTGGCTGGCATCTCCTCTCCTCCCTGTCCTCCCCACCCACCCTCCCTCTGCTCTGTCTCTCCAATGTTAGTAAGCAATAAGCCGGGGATGTCTCCTACTAGCACACAGTTCTGAGCACGCTCTCTCCTTTTACTGTGAGGGCCCCATGGGGGCCCCGCCTTTTTCTGGGGAGGGGGGCGCTGATAATCAGCACTCCAGCCCGATGCCGCTCAGCAGCTGCTCCAGGGCCGCCAGGCGCTGGCTGGCCTCCTCGATGGCGCTGTACGTCTGCACGTTGCTGGCAATGTGGTAGCGGATGTCGTCCACCAGCGGGATGGAGTCAGTCTCCTGCCGGGCCTCCACGGCCTGAGCATCCTCCTGAATCATCTCCACAAACTCCTCCTTCTCCACCAGCTGTGAGCAGGAGGGGGCACAGACTGTTAATTAAACACTATCTCTCCTCCTTTTACACATAGAAAACCTCATTTTTTCCTTTTCATAAATACTGAGCGAAGACAGCTTAATATTCCAGAAAAAAATAGAATGTTATAAGATTTTTTTTTTCTTACATTCATTTATGTTACTAGTTTCTTGCTTGAAAAGGAGTACTAACACAGGACTTTCATATAATTAATCTATGCAATTAAAATGCGAACCAAGCGTTTCATCCAAGGGAGTTGGACATAACACTGGAAAACTACAGAAAATTGCTTCATCTAATAGTGTCAGACTGCCCAAAGGCAGTTGCACAATAGTTACAGTGGAGTCCTATTTCCTGAGCACCTTAGAGTTACAAATTCTGGAAACAACTTTCAACCATCCCACTGCGAGGGTTGGTACACAAAATAAGACTAACTGGCTAAATGGTAATTTAGGAACAGTCGTAAACAGGACAGCGGTCCACCTTCTCGATGATCTTGGCCATGAGCTCGGTGCACTGGTCCTCCAGGCGGGAGAGGCGGAACAACCGGGCGGTCTTCCACAGCTGCAGCACGTTCTCCTCACACAGCGTGCGCGCCAGGGCCTTCCCGCACAGCCGCTTCAGCCCCGGCAGCAGGTACATGTCAGCCACGCACAGCACGTCCTGCACGTTCTCCTCGGACAGCTGTGGAGTGAGGGGGGCGGGGCTGGCAGGTGAGAGCAGTGTCGGCAGTGCCAGGGTGCTATGCGGCCGGTCGGGCACGGGCCATGAGGAGGGCCAGCCTGCTGCCCTAAGCATGCTGGGAGAATGTCTATTCCACGGCTCACTACAGCTTCACTGGAAACTTTTGATGTAAAATTATGACAGCACAAGGGATTGGAACACGGTACACTGTGTGTGTGTGTGTGTGTGTGTGTGTCACAGTTAGATGTGATTTAATTGGACATTAGGCCTAAGCTCTGTGTTGCTGTTCTGGATGCTGCTTACCCCCAAATTAGGATTCATCGCTACATCTGTGTCATTAAATGCAAGTCTAACTTAGGGCTTTCCTCAGTGTGGTTGTTGTGGAAATATTTCAAATCTAAATTAGGGCTTTCCTCTGTGTTTCCTTTATGAACGTCCTCTAACTCTCCTAAATTAGTGTACATTTTGCTGTAGATGTTGACTAATTATACATTAGAGCTAAGCTCTGTGTAGCTGTCACGGATGTGTTCTGACTGTAAATTGTGACTCACCTCCGTGTCGTCGCTGTAGATGTAGTAGAGCACGCGGATGAAGATGTCATGGGGGATGTTATGGAGAGTGAGGACAGGGGTGCAGGGCTGGGACGGCAGCATCTCTCCCTCGCTGAAGTGGTCTTCCAGAAGCGCCCTGAAATAGTCGCTGCGTCCACAAAAAAACACCTGCCCAGGACAACCATACAGGATTTACATTAACTTCATATTCATCCATTTATCATACATTACATGAAATCTATTATGCCAGTTTACCCAACCGATTACAATTTACATAACATCACTGTCATAAAACATCATACTGGCTTAGTCACTTAAGGTAAAAAAATGTATTTACCGCATAACTAAATGGGTATATATGCAAAGAGCATACGCAAACTAATGGAAACACCAAGTGAAAAAGAAATGAGATTTTAAAGTAACTAAATCAATAACTCAAATGAATAGCTGGTAAAACCACAAAAATCACCACTTCAAAATGAACTTGAACCTACAGCTCCGCGAGTCTCAACAAGAACTAGGTCATGAGCTTTACAAAGCTGACATTTATGGTAAGGTGGTCATTCAGAGACCACTTGTAACCTAAGCTAATGTGCAACAATGCATAATCTGGTGTAATGAGCACAAAACCCAAACTTCCGCAGAGTGGAAGCACTATGAGTCATCACTAATGAAGCTTCCTACATCTGAAAGCCAACTGCAGCCTTCAACCCACATTGCCTGTTCCTTACTGTGATGAATCTGCAATGATACATGGGAATGTTATGGTTCCAGTGCTTACTTTGCATGGTAAAATAACAGAAACAAGAGACACGAAGGTATTTTAGGCAACCAGGTGAACTCTACTATGGAGCAAACATTGGTTGCATCTCAATACAGTTTCTGTTGCCATCTTGTAAATTTCACTTGCAAACTTTACTTGGCAGGATGTGACATACTTAACCTAAAGAACAAAGGGCCGAACAGAATCTGTTTGAATAAAGTGTTGATGCAATACAATGTTAACACTGCTTCCAGGGAACAAGAAGGAATTGTTATTCTGCTCTTATTTAGGCTTCTACAAAGGGTATATCCCAAAAGGGATTCCCCCAAGTGAACTTTGCAACTGAAGTTTACGAGAGTGGAGCAGATACTGGATCGAGACATGGCCATTGTTTTTCTCTGGATGTTACACACCTTATGACACAGAAAGTCATAACCTTCAACCCGGAAACAGATGTCAGGGTAACTGGGGAAGTTGTCAGTTCTGTCAAAGGGGAGTTCACCGAAGCCCACCTAAATTGCACAGATTAACAAAAAAGGAATTACAGAATCGCAGCATCACAATAACAAGACATTAAATGTAAGGCACAGTTGCACCCTATCTTAGAATGAATCAATACTTCCTCAAAGGCTACATGACAAAGAAAGTTACTACAGGGGAACTGTTACATTATCTATGGCAATAGGTGTAATTCCCCTTTACTCATTTTCTTCCTCTTTTTTTCTTTCATTTCTCTCCCAATTGTTTGATATTTTAATTTGTTTCTTATTGATGGTGGGACACTTTGACTACAAAATATACATGAGCACCAAATTTTACTTTGAGCTAGTCACTTAAGGTTAAAGAAAAGTGACTGGCAAGACCTGTGATGTCAAATTACGGTCCTGGAGGGCTGCAGTGTCTGCTGGTTTTCGGTTTGTTTTAGCACTTAATCAATTATGTGCAATCACTGATTGGCCATAGAGTCCACAGACCCTGTTTCCAAGCTCTAAAATGGCTGCCGATTGAAAGGCCACGACCAAAAACTGCAAACACCGTGGCCCTCCAGAACTGGAGTTTGACACCCCTATTCCACACCGTAGAATGAAAATACAAGCTTAAACATGGCCTGTTCTGGTTGTTATGTTCTATGACTGCCATGGATTGGGGTTCCTCTTCCCCAAGATGGGCGGTATTCTCATACCCGTAGTTCAGCTGGCAGAGCACAGTCCGCCAGAATGGCCATCTCCTCCTGTAGCTGCCGGTTACTCTGGGGCTCCAGGGTTAGAACCTTCACACACGTCCCTGGCTTGGAGGACACTGATACAAGAAAAAGAAACAAAAATCAAGTCCCCATACAGACGTTAAAGGAACTAGCACTCTTTGCGCCGGGGGTGAAAAACCACAAACAAACACAACAACCACAGTTTTGTCTTCCCCTTTTTTTTGCGAAACTTTCACAGACCAAGTTAAACCCAGCTGGGCCCATATCGAGGCAACATCACTTTCTCACAGTCAATGAAGTATCACAGACAGGAAACTGACAGGGTACACATGGCCGTGTTTGAAGAAATGAAGGCACGGCTGAAGAGAGGCCGTTCCAGATGTTCAGATGTCTGTTTTTACGGTCAGACTACTGTTGCTGAAACCAGAACCAAAGGGATGCATTTAGACAATAGTCCTATCATTAAGAGCTGGTTTAAAAACAATCCATGTAGCATCCAGCACTGAGGTTTAGCGTTCAGAACTAAACCAATGGGATGGGAACCACGGGTGAGTCATGAGATACTTGTGAAAAACTAACTTGCAAATAAGACGATTTGAATCACATGTAAAGTGTTCTACCCTTTGTTGATGTTACATGCTATGCACAAAAGACATGGAAGTCTTTGTATTTCAGTGGATGCACATGCAACTAGCCCTAGGCCTACTGAGCCCAGCACCACAACCAACCGGGTAACAGTGGGAAGGTTATGAGGACCATTCCCTATAACAAAAGAACCAAGTATTTTGCAGAGAAGGAAAGCTCATACCTATGTCTTAGTGCATGCTGAACTCTTGGGCACCTGACTCTGTTAAAATTGAATTGATAGGTCAGTCCTGCAGATGGCGGTCCTTAATTGCCTCACCAAACTCATGTGCCTGCTTGCTCTTGCTTTCCAGTTCCTCGATGAGGTCATTGATCTTGCACTGTTTGGCCAGCCTCTTGCAGTCCTCCACGTAGTTCAAATCGATGTCAAACCTGCCTGAAAATGGGAGGAGACCACAAGCAGCCAGTAAGTGAACTTGTCCAAACTACTGTGGTGAAAACTGAAATAACTCGAGAGGACAAAAAAAAGGCAAAATGTTTAAAAAGCATTTGAGGATTCCTTTGATCGTCATTAATACTGTCCCAAATACTCTCAAGCTCCCATGATTTGCATGATCCACCTGATTTGCACACATCTTATCTACAGTAAAATACCACCTACACCATGCCACCCTCCCTGGCACATTCCACAATCATTTAATCAGTGAAAAACCAGCCACAAAGCTCACTTCCTGAACTGTTACATTCTCAGTGAGAGGAGCTGTGGGACAAAACTTTTCACCATCCATATACATTTTTCAACATGAAATATCGTACTATTGTATATCTGTACAATTTGTATATTAAGATTTTTAGAGGATAATGAGAAAATGGATGGCAAATACTAACAAGACTACAAAGATAAATAATATACCAGGCCACAATGTCCAACAGTGCTCAAGGAAACTAGAAATCACTCCATCTATTCAATATCTAACTGTAGAAATGTCAAAAGCAAGGCAGTATTAAAATGAATGTGCAGAAACAGGCACTGTACAGACCTGGAAGACTACAGGCCTGTTAGATTAAATTGTATCCTATGAAGAACACTACAAAATCTGTCATTAGGGAAACAAGTTTGAATTACTGATCCTGAATTCACATGTGTGACATTAGCTCAGCAATTTGAACCCACCTGTGTAAAAATACTGCAGGATCGCGCCAAAAGCAGCTGAGTTTATCTGAAAAAGACACAGGGGAGGCCAGTATTCAGGTTAAGTACATCTCATAGTGTGAGATTAATGGAAACATGGCTGTAATCCTCCTGCTACTTCTGTTGCTCAGTGTAGCCAGGGGACAATAGCACCATGTTACAGGTGTGATGAGTACTGAGCTTTTTTACTTTTAATCAGTGTACACTGAGCTCTCAACAAGAGCAGTTCTCTTAATGTTCTAAAATACACAAGACATGTAAACAATTACAGATAAATTTATACTTCCTTATTTTGCATTAATCAGTTCCTGTAGCTATCTGAATTATTTTTCCTCATGCAAATACTTTAAGTACAGATGCAATGTTTGGTTTCTTTGACCTGTTCTGTTATGCATGCTCTCAGTCAATCTGCTTGCATGCAGTAAAAATTGTCCTGACTTCTATGCACAGCACTTGTGTGAATATGAAACAGTGTTGCTGGTGGACACCTCAGAACATTGTACATGTGAAATAGCGCCTACTAGTGGGTGTTTGAGTGCGATGATGCTCTTCCCCTTCCACTTGGTCTGGAACATCTCGCTGAAGTACTCGGAGCGGGCGCTCAGGATGCAGCGATGGGCGCTGAAGGACTCGCCATGCACCAGAAACATCACATCACTGTAGTACCCTTGCTCCAGCAAACTACATACAAACAGCATAAAAACAGCAACACAAACATTTGAGATAGAATGTAGCTTTACTGATGTTTTTTTAATGTACAAACACAGCACAAATGTCAAATGTTTATTTGGCATTTGTGCTGTGTTTATATATAGAAAACCGAAAAAAGTATAATACATGTGAAATGACCCACACTGTTGAGATATTTTCTGCATGACATACATTTCTTTGGGGTGGAATGTACTGTCACTTTTCTGTTCACTTTGTGATCTTTGACCAATAAACATGATATCTTAAGAAAGAGCATTCGTGACCAAGGTTCTGGACAATGGAAGGAAGTGGCCATAGATACCTGTGACCCTGACCTCTGCCATAAGGTAGAGGTCGTAATGTCCTATCATCCTGTCCTCTGTAGTCTCACTTTGTAGTGACTTTTGGCCCTGAATTCTGGGTGAACACTGTGCAGAAACAGACCATAAAAACCTATGCCCCTGACCCTTACAGGAAGTGGGCACAGTAACCTATAACCTAATCCCATGCAAGGACAGGTTTCAATGGCCTGTGACCCTGACCTCTGCAGGAAGTGGTCGTAGTAGTCTCGTTGCATGGCCTTGGCTGTGATTCGCTTGTACTCCTTCAGCAGGCGGCGAATCGGGTCGCTCAGGGCACCGTAGAGGCAGCGCTCACCATCGAACGTGTTGACCTCGCACTTCGCACCTAAAGAGGGTGGGAAAACAAGTACATGTCCCTTCTGTCCACATATAGATATGTTTATTCTGCCCCAAACCTCCTTCCTGGCAAGATAATTTTGTTGTTTTTTAAAGGGATCCCAGTCTCCAAGACACAATTCAAAGTACAATTCCCTTTACAATTAAATCAATGAACAATTAACACACTTATCAATGTCAGAATATAGAGAAATTAATGTAGTGTGTAGTGAGGCACTGGCTTTTTCTGATCTTTTTGCATTTAACATTTGTTAAGTGAGCACTTATTTTTGTGAAACGCATAGTGTTTTGGCTATTTCCTTACCTGTTTAACAATTTTTATTTGTTATTTTGTCCCTGTATTGTCTGTAGTCACTGCAAGGTTTTTAAAGTCTCTCAGCCATGACATCATTGCTTTTGAGTCACATGAAACAGAGCCTCAAAATGCTTAGTTCTAGTTCATTTAAATATGTCACACAACAGAATATTTTCACTATCCATGTTATCTGTCATCCCGATAGGAGATACGTTCATCGATGAGTTGAATAAAGCTTCCATGTGTAATTCCATGATGTAAATAACAAGCACAACGTATAGCAGTCCAAGCCATTCTAGTTGTTGATAGCAGAATGGCATGTTCCAATGAGTATAGTTGTATTTCTCCAGTAAAACCAGGAACAGGCCACTAAAAAGTGTTATTTACTGCTGTGCACTGACCATCATTTGTAACATATGTATAACACATATCTAATTCTTCTAGAAGGCAAGACATCAGACAAGACAGCTGCCTACAAAGTGGCAGCACTATCTAATTAAAAGTGGAATTACAAATGATATGCCATGGATACATACAGAGATATATTATCATTATTCTCTGCTAATTTTCATGATACCGGATTTCTCTATTAATAGTCATACAGTGGTTGCAGTTGGAAAATTGTTCAAAGCCAGCAAACCCCTAAAATGTGGGGTTTGCTGTTCAGTTGCCCATAGATAAGTGCTTTTTTTATGCTGGCAACTGAAATTAATAACTTTGAGGGGCAACTTTATGACACACTTAAAAGAGACAGACAAAACAATAGACTCCAAGGAGTGATGTGTCGTTACCATTGGCCAGCAGGTACTGCACCAGCTCCTCATGGCCACAAAGACAAGCGTAATACCTGAAAGTGGAAGAAATCAGTTACTTGAGCTAATCTTCACCATAAAAAGAACATTTGTAAATACCCACTGACCTCAAGACTGCTTCTCACGATGCAAGATATCAGTAACAAAAATAAGGGTACATCATTTAAACTGATCTTACTTACAGTGGGGTACTGTCCCATTTGTCTCTCACATTAAGTTCCACATCTCTCTGCTCCACCAGGTATCTGGAAATAAAATAAATATTTTCAGAGAGTCCATATAAAAATGTCTGCCAAAGGACCCAAGGTTATACTTTGTCACTGCACCCCCACACAGCCTCATGATTTTGTCTATATTTCATAAACGGTTTATCATTTTTGACTCATATTCTAACTTTAAACTTATGAGCTGAACCCAAGGCATAATTATATACACATGCTTCTGTAGTGTACATATAAATTATGTAAAATTAATTTAGCATATCGCATCACAATA
Source organism: Albula goreensis (assembly GCA_022829145.1). Classification (NCBI taxonomy): domain Eukaryota; kingdom Metazoa; phylum Chordata; class Actinopteri; order Albuliformes; family Albulidae; genus Albula; species Albula goreensis. Next base: position 8,617,832 of record CM040752.1, read on the forward strand.
GTTATGAGAAGAGAAACAATGGGAATTTCAAATATTCGACTAATAGGTCAAATGATTGCTTAGATCTACATTCAAATATTCTTTATTCAACCGAAAAATGCTTCATTTTCTGGTTAACAGTAGCTTGAATACGGATGGCTTTAAATACATATCACAAGGGTCATTGCGTTTACGTACATAAACAGTTATTCAGTCAACTGTTTATGCGTCCATGCATTTACTTGCACAAAAAAGTTGTAAACAAGCTGAAGGGTGGGCGTAGTTAGTTCTGACTCAAGATACCCGACACTGTCAGTAGTTCAGAGCAGTTAGCGCTGCAAACTTACGTCCCCCGATCCAAATGTCAAAATATTTAAAATAGCTGCTCATTTGCCGAATGCACGAAGCCAAATAACACTGTTGCGTGTTGAAAATTTGTATGTTTGGTTTTTCTGAGAATCAAGAGGACATTCTTTGAAAATCCATTGAAATTCCTGGTTGTTTTGCTAGCCAACTTAGCTAATGTTACATTGTTGCTGGATAGCTATGACGTATGCATAACGTTAACTATGCTACGTGAGCCTATACAGCGAACATCGATGCACTAAATTCAGGAGACCTGATACATGCTCTTCTGGAAATGAAAAAATAATGCAATCGTATATTCAATTCTTTTAAAACTCAACTTACATAACTGACAATCTCAATCCCTATCACTCACCTCACTCTAGAGATGTCGCCCTTCCTGCAGCTTGTAAACAAATCATAAGCGTCCATCTCCACAGGGATTTACGATCTCTGTAATACATTGAAACGGCCTGCCCGTTTGACAGGAAGAAATTCAGTCCGTAATGAAACGGAATTGCTTGTTTTTATTTCGCTAGCTAGTTGATTAACTAGCTGTCTTGTTATTCTTCGTACTTCTATTATGCACCGTAGACGCTCTGACCTGTGTTTTGCCAGCAGCAATATGAAACGTACTTCCGGGTCAAGGTTGTCATAGAAGAAGTCCTCTGCAAAAATGAAGAAACTGCACAAAAACGATAAATATCTAATTTAAACACAGAATATGAATGAAAACTTACCGTAAATGTTAAAGTAAGTCATATTTAGTAACATTTTATACAAATATTGCATTTTGTTCAAGTAATTATTAAAATACCAAAGTCTAAAAATCTGTACCATAGAAAAAAACCTGTACTACATTTCTAAATGAAAATTCTGTTGTTTTGGATACTAGAGTAACCTGGACCCACTTTCTTTGAGAAATGTTGTACAGGTTTTTTCTACAGACCAAAATAAATGTGCCATACAGTCATGTGCATGCATTTTCTGTGTATGGTGCCAGTGTGCCATTGGTGCCTGATGTAAACACAGGACCAAACTAAAAAAAATGTTTTAATGTCTCAAAGGAAATGGAGTACATATTACTGAGAAATATTCTTCATCAAGAAATCAAATGAGTTTGATGGGGAAACATTTATACAGTTTACTGCTGGTCTTCAACTGCTGCCAATATCAGACTCTGTTGTTTTGGTCAGAAGGGATGTTCCTGAGTAATTTAAATCCCACTTTAATCGAGACTTGCAGCCTACTTCAACTTTTTCTGAATAGTCCAATAAGTACATGCCATACAGTCATTTTGCCTTTTAGACTGCAGTTTACTGCAGTTAAGGGCAAGCAGAATTAAATAAGACATATTGTCCCTATCAAACTCACTGGTTTTGGATAGCAGGGATACTTACTAGGTAATCCAAGCAGCACTTTTGTTAGGACATGCAGAACAGCCATATTCTTTATGCAAATATTGGACTGTTACAGTTGTGAATTTTCAATTAAGGACAAAAAAAAATGTTTTTAAAATGTATTCCAGCTGCAGCCCCTGTCAAACTCACTTGTTTTGGTTACAGGGGCTTTTCCTCAGAAAATGAACCTTACGTTTTATTGAGTTGTTTAGTACATTGTTCTAGAGAAGACAAATACGTACATGCCATATGATCTAGTACATGCGTTTTGCTTATATTCTGCCAAGTACAGGCTAGAAGTTGTGTGTAAGACATATTGCTGTAGATGGTGATGAGTACATTTTTTTGTTACATTTTTGATTAATGAATAAATAAAATACTTTGAATAAAAAAAAATGTTTGATTTTACCACATGGACATGGCTTAATGTAAAAACACTCTGAAAAATAGTAACTATTTGCAGTAATTTGTTTTTCCTCATATTGCTGCAAGTTGAATATTTTATAGAGGACTCTTATTATGACAAGTGTAAACCGAAAGTTATTGAGCTAGTGCTGCTGGCAGAACACGGGTAATGCAGCCAAGGTGTGCGAGGCAGAACGTAATGTTTGTCAGGCATACGTTAATGTGATTTTTTTCTAAAACACATTTTTGAAAACAAACCTCCAATGTAATGCCTCAGTACAGTCTGGTTGCATTTTGTGCGCTGTGAGCTTGTGACTCTAACCTTTAATCGCTAACTTGCACCAGCAATGTAAGTATGGACCTTGTCCTTGTTTTTTTTTTTATATTCTCCCTTGTGGGGTTGCGTCGTTTGAATAGCAAAGTCTTTCTAATGCTAGAGAATCACAACGGAATTCAGGGTAAAAATCATAAGTTACATTTGTCTAGCTGCGGATAATTCAAGCCAGCATAAACAGCGCGACGTGGAGCTTGCAAGATCCAGGGAGGGGAGAATGCCTCGCGCATCTCACAGCTATCATTTATTTAGTAAGGTATAACAACCGCTAGCTAACCCGTTAACATTTCATAAGCATTGCTTTGCAAAACCGCTAGCAGTTTCAGATAAGCTGAATCTAGTATCTTTATAGGTTGGGTTAGTTCGTTTATTGTCCAGATAGCAAGCCATATGGCTATCATTAGCCATTTAGGTGGGTCTTTTGTCATCGCTGGGCATGATTCTCACGTTAGCCACCCATCAAATTTTGTTTTCGCAGTATAGTGCTCCAGCTGGTGAGTAAACATGAAGTGTTGACATTTCAGTGCAATATTTTTGGTGCTTACCAGTTCTCTGGCTAGCAAAGGTAACGGTGCAAATGTGCAGGCAATGAACCGAAACATCAGCTAGCTTGCTCACTGAATGTCTGTTTTTTGTAAGCGAACCGGAACGTAGGTGGATGATCACGCAGTAGCATGTTGAAAAATAAAGCGGTGGCCCATTTGGATTACAGCATCTTGAAAAGCTGACCCTAGATTTCCCATTGTTTACAGAAGCGTGGTTGGTAATTATGTTAAATCTGCCAGTGTGGACAGGAATAATCGGGACCGATTTAAAAAGAGACCACAACATCATTTAGGTTGTATTCAGTTTTTGGAATTACACGGTCGGTTTTCTGTAAATGTCTACAATGCTGGGTTCTATTGATTGGATGTACTTCTCCTTTGTCAGCATGCATCGTTAAAATGCAGAACGTTTAGCTTTCTCCATAGCTTGTATCATGGTTAGCTAAGTGCAGAGAAGCAATTTAGTCCCATCATCTCAGTTAACAGCTTTTACCATGCCTTTCGGGTAATTGCATAATGCTGCTCCGTAAACGACCATGTTGTTCTATTGTTGATGAGCTGGTATGGACGTGCATGATGGCATATTTAATAATGTGTCACGCACTGTGCAAGGATGAGCACATGGTTGCATTTAAAATAGTCAATATTTTTTACAAACTTTTAAAATATTTAATTAATATGTTTTCAATTTTGACTTTTGAAATATAGACGTGTTAAATGTAATGAACGTAGCATTTTATGAAGGCTGCATCGTTGACGTATTCCTCTCCATGTTTATTTTCCCAAGGATTCCGGAACAATCGAGCACCGAGGACAGGGAGGTAAACGTCTGAACCCAAGGCTGCCCCGTGGATGCTGCGTGAGTCCCGCGGAGCAAGATGGAGGAGAGGAAGCCGGGTTACTTTGCTAGGTAAGAGAGTGAGAGTGAGAGGGAGTGTGGTTTTCTGGGCATGGAGATGCACGCGATCCTGTCACTTGCTCTTTGAGAGAGGTTATTTCCCTGTCTGGCAGCTGTGGTTTAGGAGAAGGGGGAAGTACCATATCGTTGTGATGGACAAAGATGTTTTTCAACTTCTGAAAAGTGAGCCATTAGACATAATCCTTACTGTACGGTTGAACCCCAGAAATATGTGCACACTGGTAAAGGAGTGTTTTGTCACTGAAAGAGACCCCAAAACACACAAGCACATAAATGTATTGAATTCTTAATCAATTGGAATACTCATTTAAACAGCGTGATGTGTAGTTCTGTGTACATTATACTGCGTATCTATTTAAACAGGCTACTCTCATTTTAAATTCTTATCAAACTACTTGCTATTAGGCAGTTTTGTAATCGAGGTTTTGCAAAATTGTTTGATATTGCATAAAGCCAGTTATGGACAAGCCGGCCATTATAACTGGTTGTATGTGGCACAGTAAAGTCTACTCTACCTGTCTGCACCACCCACCTATCACGGTCTATGAAATGGTTGTGTCTTGGCAAGGAGTAGACACCAGCAGACTTTAATCTGTGTCAGCAGCATTGCGTCTAGATAAAAAAAATGATAGCTTGTGCCATAAAATGCTGTGTTAGCCGATGGGAGAATCTCTCCGTGCCTATCCTAAAAACCGAGAGCTTTGTCGGCTTTGGGAGAAATTTACCTTTGACTGATACGATGAGCAGCTTCCTTGCTGGTGGATGAAAAAGATCTTGCGTAGAATAGCCTGCAGACTAACTTAAGTGGAAATAAATTCCTACATGACTATATCTTTTTTTTTGTTTTTTTGTTTAAATGCCAGAGGTGAAAACAAACATATGATGAACTGATATCTGTGTAATATTAGGATTTAGACTAATGTTGAGTACCCAAATTGACAGTCTTATCAAAAAATCAGTGGCCCAATTTCAGTAGTTTTGGAACACAAAAAAGTGAAATTGTAATTAAGTGGGCATTTGAAATTATTTCAAATAAATGAAAATGCATAATAAATATGGTTCATAGAGACAATAAATATGAGAAACCTTGTCTTTGTTCTCAAATTATTTGATCTCATGTTATGGAACAGCACCTGCTCATTGCGTTTATGATGTTTAGAATTGAGATGTTTGATTTTAGCAAACAAATACTGGCAACCGCCAGGGATACAGCATGTCAACAGTTTTCTAATTTGATAGCGGACTGTCAATAATTAACCATAACAGCCACTTACACTTAAAATGTTTTCTTGTATTTTGTGTAGATTTCCTAAATAAATTCAATTCATGTCATATTTGGCAGTGTTGAACATTTGAAATTGGCTCCAGTTGTGACTTCAGTACTGGGGTTTATTTGAATAAACCAATCATATTTTCCCTAGTATTTGTATATCCCTATGACACAGTCTATGAATTTCAAGGGGAGAAATTGCTGCATGTATAATCAAATGATAAAAATGTAATAAAAATAAAACATTTACATGTTTTTTTAGAACTGATTTAATATATAGGGACTATATATACTAAGGAAGAACGTTTGCATGACATCTTTATAAAAAGGAACATCTGAGCATTAAGATAATCGCAGCTGTTTTTATGTTTTAATTCAGAGTAACATTTAGAATTTACTGGAAGCGAATATATTGGCAGGATCTCTGGTAGGATGACATCAGCTGGCTTTGTGGCCAAAAGCAGGAGCCGCACAAGCATCAGGTTTCGCTGGTATAAAAATGCAGTTGGGCAAACGTCACGGCCTCAAGTTTCATGCTTGTGTTTGCAACACTTCACCTCTGATTTGATGAGGAAATAAGAATTGCCAGTGAACTTCTGTCATCCAGCAAATGGAAAAGAACTAGAGCCAAGTGCTGTTGTTCTGTACTATAACTGTATTCTCTCACAAAAAAGGGTCTTAGGGTTGAGATAGCAAGTATCAGATATCCAAAAAAAGACAAAAGACAAGCAGTGAAAACGTCGATCTTTGCTTGCTCGTCAGCGCCCTTATTCAGTCAAATATGCATTTTACTGATCTGAAAGAATCCAGGACAATTACTTCTCAACGTTGTAAGCATTAAAGTGCCAGGAAGTAGTCATCGCTGCTCACCAAAAGCCTAGCTATTTTAATGGCTGCAGTAGTGCGTGATACTGTAGCAAAAGAACAGATGAACTAGGCGGGGGGTTTATAGCTCTCATGCTGATTTTGACAGATAGGCAAGCTTACGGTTCCAACTCAACGCAGCCCCGACAGTGGAGAATGGAGTCTTCACTTCCTCTTAAAAATGACTGATATCTGGAAAAAATTTTGTGCCGCTCAAATGTTCTGATTTATTGCCTGATAAATGTAGTAAGTAACATATGTTCAGACTGCAGAGGTTTCACTTAAAAGAAAACGTAACAGGGAATGTAGCAGCATTCATCGTCCTCCCAGGTCAAGACGAATTTGGTTCTGATTGCTATTTCTTATGCTGTGCTATCACACAGCTAAATTATTGCCACTTGATGTGAATTGCCACTCCTTTCAAACCGCCATTATGAGTAAGTGTGCTGTGTGGAATTATACTTCGAATTGTACAGTACAGATATGCAAAGTATAGGATCATATTGACCGCTACAAGTTTGTACGTTATGATTATTTGCATCAGAAGACACTGTCTGTATTGAAAATGTGATAAACCACCAAAGTGGGCATAAAATATGTAAAAATTCACTTTAATATCTCCACAATAATATCTTATTTTTGTGGTTTGGCTGGACCCTTGGGAAGAATGCTAGCACATATGTTGCTAAGAGTTACGAGCTGTTCATAGTCCATTTAAAGTACATTTCCAGTACGCGTCCTACCTCTATTTGCCAAATGAAAAAAGGAACTTATGATCATGGCTCTTATTTATAGAACTAACAGCATCCATTTCCAATTCAAGGCCTGTCGATAAGTCCATTGCTGTTATTATTTTCTGTGTAACATTTTGTGCGTTTGTGGGGGGGTGAAAGACACCAAACCCATCACTGAAATGTGACTGTCTTGACATGGCAGCATGTAGCTAGCATGAAGTAGGGTGGAGGCAGGGCCTACTGACCTCTTTGGCCTAACTTTAATGCATGTGTGTTTTTGGGCATGATGGAAGAGAGAATTGAAATGAATTAACGCATACTGCTCTTGGCAACATTGGCAGTAACGTTGGCTTTCTGTAAATTCCACCTTATGTGAGAATATTTTTTAAAAAGAAATGATCGGCTGTGCCAGAAATCTATGGGAAGACTTGATTTTTTTATGAGGGAAATATCAGCCATTATGATGTCAAGAAATTATTATTGATATTTTAAAGTGTTAACATAATTTCATATATTGTCAGGCATCCCTTTTTGGAATGAATATATTTAATTGAAAATGTCCCTTTTTTCGTGTCTTTGCTTCTTAATCAAAATGTTGGATTATAATGTATAACTGAAGACATTTTTGGGCAGTAAATGTGTATGTGTGTGACAGGTTGAAGAGGAGGAGGCAGACCAAACAGAGCCACTCCCAATGTGCGGTGGCAGGGAAGAACCAATCAAAACCCTCGCAGCCATGTACTCCAAACACGGGCCAGGAACAGGAGGAGAAGGCGCCCCCTGCAGGTAGTGGCAAGGACACAACTCCGGAGAAGAAGAGAGAGTCGCGGGACGAAGGCTATCCTACCAGCCCGGGTAGGAACCCTACTGTCGCCTTTCATCACTTCCTGTAGACTTATGGATGATTACTGTTCACTGCAGAGTACGCACCTGTGTGTGGTTCACAGGGGCTGCTCTGGTCATGGTGGTAAATGATTTTGCCGAAATGTAGGTTCTCCGTGCCATAACGTTAAAGTAATGGTAGTTCATGGTTGTCATTGCCTCAGGGTTAAAACAGTGTTTTAGAGGCCTTGTTGAATAATCAGGGCGTTTTCAGCTATTAATCACATCCTGTTGTCTCAGAATGATATTTCCTGTCTTACAACTGAAATGATTTTCCTGCACCAATATGCAAATTCTTGAATGTATATGCTTCCGTAAATTCTCATAGAAAGTAGGGAGCTTCTATAACTAGCTCCATGTACTCCTGCATCTCCAGCTCTGTGCATCTGCATTTAACGTTTCTACTAGTCAGATCAGGAAGTAAACTGGTCTAGAGCAGGCCCATAAGCTAAAGAAATGTTATTTGTTCTGCTAAAAATAAAATCCAGTGATCTTATATTCATTGTTTAATAGTAGCTATACGTCAATTCTGAAGTTTTCATACTTTAAAAATAGTAGAACCTAGATGGCTAACAAGCCAGCCATAGATGTACGAAACTTCCCTAGCTATTAATATGAATATTAATATGATATCAAAAGGAATGTTTTGGCACCATATTAATTAGGTGCACATTGGCAAAGCAACAAATGTCTGAGCCACAATGGGAACATATAGGAAGTAAGCGGAGTAAAGTCATCAGTTGCTTCACTCTCTATCGACACCTGCTGGCCAACCGAGCATCTGCAGGTTCATGAACTGAACTCATGTTGACACCGAACACCTCCAATGAATAGGATATATCTATCATGAGCAAAACAACCAAGACGAGTTGTAACATGAAATAGGAACAGTCATGTGTGCATCCTCTTCCTCCTGAGTGTGTGAGGGATGTCCAGTGTGTGCGGGGCCGATGACAAAGTCCAGTTTGGGTAAGAACAGGTAAAAATTAAACACAAAAGGCAAAGAGCAGAGCAGCAGTAAATGAGTGGTGGAACTGGTGTCTGCGTGGAGCAGGAGTGCGTTCACCAGACGCTGCAAGAGGATCAAAGACCCTGTCTCTGGCACAGCCTCGCTGCCTGGTGATATAGCAGGTTTAATTGGAGGCTGTCCAGCATATCCTCTCCCCTTTCTGTCATCACATTTCCCGTAAAAAAGGCAAAACAGGGAGAGAAGGACATCGAGGTTGGACACAAAGCCCAACTCCAGGATGACATAAATCAAGCAGGATCAGATCAGAAAGGGGAAACGGGCCGACCGAACACGGGAGCATTCACATGTTTCACCTTCCTGTCGTGCCGCGGTACGTCGTATAACAGTGTAGTGCTGATGGGACTCTTTACAGGACGGACAGGCGTTTCCTGCAGCTGGCTGTTTTTACGGGTGAAATGTGATAGGGCAGCGGCGGGGCTCTCCGCCTCTGTGGGCAAACACAAGCGCATCTCTGTTTACACAGCAGAGGAAAGGCTAACTCGAACGCACAGCTGCCTCCCAGCCTCCTCACCTGGAAGGTACCTGTGCGTGGGACAGCTTCTCCAGATCTGCGCCGAGTGTAATTAAATGTGTTCAGCCAGTGATTATATGGAAATCTTATGTGTAAATATCTCTTTCTCTCTGTCTCACTCCCTCCCCTTATCTCTCTTCCTCCCTGCCTCTCTCTCTCCCTGTCTTTGTCTGTCTCTTCCCCCCCCTTCCTCCCTCTCCTTCCCTCTCTCTCACTTCCCCCTTCTTCCTCCCTCCCTCCCTCTCTCTGTCTTTGTCTTTGTCTCTGTCTCTCTCCCTCCTCCCTTTCTCTGTCCCTCTCTCCCCCCTTCCTCTCTCTCTCTCTCTCTCTCTCTCTCTCTCAGATGGTTTGGGCATCTCTAAATGCCAGACGAAGAGGGACAGGCGGAAACCCTCTGGAACAGTGGAATACACGGTGAGCAGTCCATCGAGGAACACGGCGACACCGCTAGCGACACACGCTTTCATTGCACACACACACTAACAGAGTCCTGCACCCGTACACAGGCTCACTTACATGCATGCTGCATGTCCATTTCCTTCCTATAGGTGGCGCCCCAGGACACGCTCAACAGCATTGCGCTCAAGTTCAACATCACCCCCAATAAGCTTGTGCAGCTGAACCGTCTCTTCTCCCGCAGCGTGGTCATTGGACAGGTGAGTTCCCTCCTCACACAGTATGGTCACAGGATGGGTGAGTTCCCCCACACAGTGTGGTCACATGACATGTGAGCTCTTTGCTGCTTCACCTGTGTTCTTCCATGTCATTGTTGGAGTTCTGAAAGGCTAATGCTGCTTACTCCTCCACAGATACTTTTCGTCCCTGACATTGGCCTTGATGACTCAGACCCCAAACCTCCTCCTGTACAGGAGCCCAAACCACAGGTAAGGAGGGGCTCCTTGGTTTTGGAATTGCCATGGAGATAGAACCCAACTTCACACCCCTTGCCCCCAAGTCGTAATCAAGAGCAAAAAGTTATAAACCCCGCAGAGAGTCAAGCACTAGAGCTTCCATATTAGTCCTGTGATACTGGTGAAGCAGGGTCATCCCTCTTTCATTATTGTAACTGACAGGATGTGTTGCCATCGCCGTCATCAGCACCTCTGAATGAAGGGATGAGGGATGGAGGTGCTGATCAGTGGCAGAGCGTTGATGCCGATGGAAGAGAGAGACAAGGCGGTAGTGGATGGCAATTCACATGGAGTTTCCGCAAACAAGGACATCATTATCTATTTATGCTCTGTAAGGGTTTACTCTCAGCTGGTGTTACACAGTGAAAAGCAGTGCTGCCTTTTATCGTAGGATGTACTCTTCTTCCAAGTCTCACTTTTTTCTTCCAAAACCATCAGCTGTACGTGGGCGGGTTTTCAAAGGTCTGGGGTGTGAAACCATGGCAACATATAATTTGTTGGAAAGCTTGTGCAGCATGCCTGTTGCATCATGCTTTGAAGAAGTGCCCAGAGTGTGGCGGCAAGCACGAAGCCGCCCACTCAGCGTATCACGACACTCCCTTCGGTTATGCAGACACACTGTCAGACTCCACAGGGTGCTGTGCTTTGTTCAGGGTGCGTTTTGGACGTGTCTGTCCTTGTGCATGTTTATGCCCTGTCTCTCTGTGCAGGACGTGTTAAAGCCCTGTCTCTCTGTGCAGGACATGTTAAAGCCCTGTCTCTCTGTGCAGGACATGTTAAAGCCCTGTCTCTCTGTGCAGGACATGTTAAAGCCCTGTCTCTCTGTGCAGGAGCCCTGTCTCTCTGTGCAGGATGTGTTAAAGCCCTGTCTCTCTGTGCAGGACGTGTTAAAGCCCTGTCTCTCTGTGCAGGACGTGTTAAAGCCCTGTCTCTCTGTGCAGGATGTGTAAAGCCCTGTCTCTCTGTGCAGGATGTGTAAAGCCCTGTCTGTCTGTGCAGGATGTGTAAAGCCCTGTCTGTCTGTGCAGGATGTGTAAAGCCCTGTCTCTTTTTGCAGCATGTATGAAAGCCCCGTCTCCATCTCTTTGCAGGAGTCCTCCCCCCTGTTGCGGGAGGTGAAGCCCCTACACAAGACCTTCTCACCGCTGTCAGATGACGAGGAGCCATCTAGCATCCAGTTCCTCAAGATGAGCTGCAGATACTTCACTGACGGCATGGTGTGTATGACATCGCCACAGAAGACGGGGCATGCTATGACATCACTGCTGAAGGCATCTTACGTAATGGCATCCAGTGATTCCAATACATACATTGAGCTGTGGACCGCCATGGCCTCAGTATCACTGGCCACACCCTCAAAAATGAACCCGCCCTCCCCTAAAACTGATCTCACACTTGACAGGGCTACATTTGTGCACTTTGCTGCATGTTCAGTCAGACGTTCATCTCTCTCTCTCTCTTTCTCCTTCTCTCTCCTCACAGCTTGATAGCAGCCCCACCTCCTTTAGCCCTCTCTTATAAGCTGTGAGTGACTGAGTGAGCTATTTTAGTATGTCAAGTATGCGCTTGAGGTGGTCTGTTTCTGTCAAGATAAAACCACGACACAAGCTGTTGTCCTTCGCTTGTGCATGTTTTCGAGTATTAATCTTAGTAACTTAACATTCTAATGAGCTGAATTTATAAATGAATCCTGTGTCCAATTATTGATGCAGTTGTTTGGTGCGCTAACGTAGCAAGCTAGATTAGCTAACTAGCATTAGTTGTCATAAACAGTACTTTAAAGGGGCATTTTATTTTGGTAACACCTAAGCTCTATAGTTGCCTTATCTCTGCTTATCAAAGTAAAATAGCAATAGCACAGTGTTACCAAATTTAACTTGGTAACTAAATTGTCATTAGTTTTGCTTGATATTAACCATTACCATGTACTGCAGCAATTAACAGGCACGTGTGCATTTTATCGTGTTTGCTTTATTATGTAATGTTTATTATCACCAATGTAAAAAGGTGAACAGTAAAACTAAACAAATCATTGTTGATAAAACGCTTATTAATGCTACATCAGGCATGCAGGGGAAAAGCTAAGTTTTGCATGGAATGATCAATAAAACAGTATTCCAAAACCACCGGTCCTGAGGGATGCAGATCACAAGAGGGGAACAGTGATACTCACCCGATAATCATTTTTTTTATTAGATGTTTCACAGATGACTGTAGCATGACTAGGCACTTTTATAGTAGACCCAAAAAAGTTAATTTATTTCACTACTTCTAACACTTCTTGGGAAATTGAAGTAGATTATCATCCACATTAGGGAAAAAAGGAAATGGGAACATTTTCAGGCCAAACAGAAATGAGCCCCAATACTGCACCCTATGGGACCCCACAGGTAGTTGTGCTGACTGTGCAAACGCTTACAGGTGATGTGGGTGCCTGAGGGTGATTTGGAGAGCCATCAGGCCTTTGTACAGCACCAAAAGAGTAACCTTTGAGTCACAGAGATTCTGTCTGCATCCTTCGCCTCCTCAAAGAATCCAGTTTTGATTGGTTCTGACAGTGCCCTGGCTCTGCTCAGCACTGGTCTGACTGGTTCCCTCTGTGTGTCGCTGCCAGGGTGTGGTCGGGGGGGTGATGATCGTCACGCCCAACAACATCATGTTCGACCCGCACAAGTCGGACCCCCTGGTGATCGAGCACGGGTGCGAGGAGTACGGTCTGATCTGCCCCATGGAGGAGGTGATGTCCATCGCCCTGTACCCCGACATCTCCCGCATGGAGATCAAAGACGCGCTGCCATCGTAAGGAACCCTCTCTCACCTGTCCGTCATCTCCTCCCTCTAATACCTCCCTCTCTCTCGCCTGTATCGCTCTGTTATCTCCTTTGTCTATAATCTCTCTCATCCTCTCCTGCTTTGTCACCTCCCTCTCTTTGTCCGCCTCCCTCACAGTTTGAATATTGGACTGTGACTGCTCTGTTTTCCAGTAATGTCTCTCTTTTCCCCTCTTCTTCAGTGCTGTTTGTGGTGCTGCGTTGGGCGCAGGTGTGCTAACAGTGACTTGAGGCCTATCTCCCGAGGGTTGCCTTGTTTCAGTGCGCAGAAGCCCCATGTCCTTTCAGCCTTTTTTTCCATCGTTCCTTTTTGTTCAAACAGTTTATTTGTTCTCTTGCATAAAGATCATGTGTTATTCTTTTGTTACAACTACAGTGGGTATGGCTTTTCACAAATGTTTGCATAAATTATCACAAAGAACACAAGTCGATAACATTGGACGTGTGCCGTTTTGCATTTGGGTGTGGCTTTTCACTTAAACATGCTTAAAGCTAATACTGTGTGAAGGAATACCATATAACCTAATGCAAATGTTCACACTCGTCGGGGTAACGCTTAGCCAGCAGAGGTCGCCTAAGCCCAGCTGGTGGCGCCAAAGAGCTCAGATGTCGAGAGCTTATATGCATGCCCACTTGGAGAAGTTCAAAATATTCATTATTATTATTTCAGTTGATTGATATTATTTGTTTTTATTTAATTATCATTTCTATTATGTTTATCATCCTGTTGGTCATTGTTTTTGTTATCATTGTTAGTTTTGCATTTCTCCATGTCGTTTTCGCATTTTGGGTTTTCATTTTTTCCAACACCCCCCCTCCTCCACCTCCCCATCCCTCACCCCTACCCCACAGAGACCTACCGCAGGATTTGTGTCCCTTGTACAGGCCAGGCACCTGGGGGGTCCTGCCGTCCGAACATGAGCTCAACCCCTTCAGCCGCTTCCAGACCACCGAGCTCGACCATCGGCCCATCATCCTGGACCACATTAACACCATCGTCACGGAAACCGGTGACCCCAACGCCAATGACAAGTCCTCTCCTGACGAGGGCTTCACTGAGCTGGAGCTTGAGCCCAACATGGTGGACCCCCTTCCGGGGTCTCCAGAGCCCTGTACCCCTTCCCAAAAACCCTCTGATTCCCCCCACACTGACACGACCGCACCCCAGAGGCAGGAGGAGGAAAAAGATTTACCTAGAGCCCACCCCTCACAGAGGAAAACAAGCCCCTGAGTGTCACTGCTCCTACAGATAACCTCACAGGAAGGGAGAATGCTGGGATACATGAGATTGAGACAATGCTCGCTGCCTGTACTACAGACCAATGCACAGAACAGCCAACTGACATGAATGCAGATCAGCCTACAGACATGGACACGGACCAATCAACTGACACGCACACAGACCAATCAACTGACACGCCTACCGGAGGGATTGGGCAGCTGCTGAACGGAGATGCTGACCTGCAATCTGATGGTGTAGCAGTGGAGGTGGAGGTGGCAGAGGACCAAAGCAAGAAGGTGAGGGTGTGTGAGCCTCCTGGGGATTGTGGGAAGTGTAGTCCCCCAAGACCTGACCTAGCAGGGGAGGTGGTGAATGGTGAGGCAACCACTCCAGCACCAATGACTGAAGAAGAGGAGCAACAGAGAAGCGATGATGAGGAGGAAGAGCGGAGGAGGAGGAGCGAGGAAGAGATGAAAGAGTGGCTGATGAAGAGGATCCAGGGGCCAATCGAAGGTGACAAATGAGGCACACATCGATCAAAGCTTCATCACATCATCACACATGCATCAAACACATTGCATGCCATTAAAATGCATCACACAACATATCAGTATCAGAAAATAATGCATGGGAAAACTTAAACTGATTTTGGTGCTTTTGAAATCTGTGATGTTCAACTGCACAGATATGCTGCACACAAAGGAGGACAAGAGCCAGGCTCCGCCCATGTTCCTGTGCTTCAAGGTGGGCAAGCCCATGAGGAAGTCCTTCGCCACTGGTCAGAAGAGGAGCCCCGCCCACCAGTTTGGCAGAAGGGGGAAGCAGCCAGAGTACTGGTTTGCAGTTCCTCAGGAGAGGTGAGACCCTGTCCTCTCCACAGTGATTATTTACAATGCAGGATGTACCTGCAGATCACAGATGTGCGATGATATAATACAGGCAACCGATCTGCGATCATTTGGACAGGTCTGTAGGCATGTCTTGCGTTGTAAAACGCAAATGTATGGCCTGATACATCTAATACGTACGGAACAGAAATGTGGTTACGTTTATTTAGTTGTTACTGCTTAGAGACTGAATATTTACCAGGATGCACTGATGTGTTTGGATATGGATTATGGTGCAGGCTGGATCTCCAGCCATTTCCTGCCAAGAAGGCATATATGTTCTGTCACAGTAATGCTAACTAATACTTGCTAATGGAGCCTACCCTCCTTTTCATGGCTATCAACATGTAAATTGGCTGCAAGCCTAAGAATTTACAATGCAAATCAAATGTTGGAAAATTGACAGAGCTCAGTAATAATCTGAGCGAGATGTGAGTTTGTGTTAAAGCTTTTGGCCCTACCAGTAATGAGCTCCTCTCTGATTGGTGCATTAGGGTGGACCACCTGTATGAGTCCCCTCCCAGTAATGATCTCCTCTCTGATTGGTGCATTAGGGTGGACCACCTGTATGAGTTCTTTGTGCAGTGGTCTCCAGACGTTTACGGAAAGGAATGCAGAGAGGCAGGTTTCGTGGTGGTGGAGAAGGAGGAGCTCGACATGATTGACAACTTCTTCAGCGACCCAACCCCCAAGGGCTGGGAGGTGAGTGCCAACTCGGATCTCTCCAACCACAGCTCAATATTCTAATCACCAAGACAATTAAGAATCCCATGTAGGCCCCCAGAGTACTGTCAATCTAGAGACTATCCAGCACTGCGTCAAGCCTGGTGACATCCAAGATGTCTGTGCCCCCACTGCACAACCTAGCAAGCTGTGGACAACTCTCTATAAAGAAGCACAGAATGAAATTAAAGACTACGATTAATACTGGCACAGCTAATGTATGTACACAAAACCATAAAGTGTAGCAGTAGACAAAATAATGGAAACGATGATAAAGGTATTTTTAAATAATTATATTGTAATGAAAAGGGAGTTTACATATGTGTCTCACACTTTTGGTTCTAATGACCAATATTTCTGCTATGAAAATGTTTTGAAATCAGCACTTTAATATTTGGCTTGCTAGAGCAATGGGAGACCATTGCTCTAGCAAGCCTAGGTTTTTAAGGAGGTCAAATGGTTGATGCCAGAATGTAAGGTGTGTCAATGACTGAAACCTCAGAATTATTTAATGGAGCAAAAAGCATGGTAGCATGCAGTGTTTAAGTAAAAATAGCATCAGTGAAGAGTTTTGACCATGAGGTTGTATGATGTTTGAGTGTGAGAAGTGAGAGTGAGGTTGGGTTAAGTTTGAACGTGTGGTTGAGTGTAGTTTGGGCATGTGGTTGAATGGTGTTTCACTTGTGGGGCAGGGTTTGAGTGTGCAGTAAGGTGGGGTTTGAGTGTGCCGTTGTGGTTGGGTGTTAACCCTTGTGGTCGTCCTGCCCAGATCATCACGGTGAAAGAGGCCAAGCGGCGGCAGAGTGTGGGGAGCCTGGAGGACAGGGAGCCCCTGGAGCTGCTGCCCGAGCTGAGTGACCCCAGTCTGCTTCTGCAGGATAATCACATCGAGAGGGTGAGCTCACAATCCTGAACCCCTAAGACCCCAAAACCCCTAACCCTGAACCTCCATATCCCCAACCTTGAACCCCTAAAACTCGTAATCCTGAACCTCCATTACCCCAACCCTGAAACACTAGCAGTGGTCCTCACTCCAGCTCCTCGAGAGCTGTAGTTTATGAGGTTGTCACATGAAATTCCAAAGCAAATTACCTGGAGGTCGGATGAGTTAGCTGTGTAATTAACTGCTAATTGATCGTTAGGTGTTCCATCAAAAACCAGCATATCCTGTGGCTCTCCTGTGAGTACCATGGACTAATGTCACAGAACCATCGAAACACATGAAAAAAAAACAAAAACAACTTTCTCCACCCATAGCTGGCCAATAGCCTGCCGGCGCGAACTCAGGGGTATCCATGGCAACTAGTGTACAGCACAGCGGTGCATGGAATGAGCCTGAAGACGTTATACAGGAACCTGTCTGACGTGGACTCACCTGTGCTGCTCGTCATCAAGGATATGAACCACCAGGTGTGCCCCCGCACAAACATACACATATATATGCACACATAGATGTACATATACATTTATACCAGGAAACATCCATTGATAACACCCCTGTGGTCAAACCATTTGTTTTTTTTTTTTTTATATATATATTACATGTACTGGTCTCTCTGATGACTTGCATATTTTTTTTACAGTGTTCCACTCTCTCTCTCCCTCTCCTCCGCCCTCTCGCTCTCTCAGGTTTTCGGGGCCTTCTCCACCCACCCATTCAGAGTCAGTGAGCACTGCTATGGCACGGGTGAAACCTTCCTGTTCAGCTTCAGTCCGGAGTTTAAGGCACGCCACCCTGACCTCGCTTCGTGCTGTAGTCTCATGTCATGCATAGAGCCATTCTGTGATGAGCAGAACTGTCATTGGGTGTTTTTCTGCATCCTGTTTCCCGCAGGCTTTCCGCTGGAGCGGGGAGAACTCATACTTCGTGAAGGGAAACACAGATTCTCTGCAGCTGGGCGGAGGGGGGTGAGTGACATCGTTTTGTGTTGCAATTTCCTCTCACATGCCTTCAGTGAAGATAACTCATCCAGTCAGGTCATGGAATGTGGACCCAGTATCTCTGTCTTATTTTTGAGTGATTTCTATGTGTAAGTCCTGATGGTTCTGTATTCATGTGTATGTACAATGGTCTCAGATTTTCTTTCTGTGTGTGTGCATTCACATGCATGGTCATCCATGTGTGTTTCTACGTGTGTGATCCCTGTCCTGAGTGATTCCCCCTGTGTGTGTTGCAGGGGTAACGTGGGCCTTTGGCTGGATGCTGACCTGTACCACGGCTCCAGCTCCTCCTGCTCCACCTTCCATAACCAGCCCCTGTCGGCAGAGCGAGACTTCACTGTGCAAGGCCTGGAGGTGTGGGCCTTCCAGTAGCCGGTCTCTCACACGGGTGAGAGCTGCATCAAACCCGGGCTAAACCCTTTTCCAAAAAACACGAGCACGCAGGAGAGAGCCGCTTAAAAAAAACTAGTGTAAAGCAGTTTCCATTAAACCCTTTCACACACACGGATAAGTGCTACTTTAAAACGGGCCTCCACCTGAGGCCGGTAAAACCTTTCACATGTCGGAATGTACCATTTTAAGAACGGTCTAAACCATTTCCCAGCGATGGACAGGCTGGTGTTACTCTTACACTGTTGGCTGCCTTACCCTCACTCTCCTGTATCCCAGCATGCAACAGACCCAAACTCTTAACCACTACATGCTGAGCAAGGAAAATACTACTGGAAGACACATTCTAACACAACTTTTGCTTCAGACATAGAGAGGGAATTGTTTACAGAATTATTCACAGTCAGCTAAGGGCTGCTTCATTTCCACATCATGTATATGAGATGGCTTGAATGTTCGTCTTACTTCCTTTGTTTTTAGCATTTGGGCTACATTCCATTTGATTTTAGCTCATCCCTCGTCCCTTGTTCCATGCTACAGAGTGAGCCCTGAAATGGCAGTTTTTTTTGTGATGCATCAAATTAACGTTTCTGATGCAAGTGTGAACCTAGATAACTGACAAGCCTTGTTTGGCTTAATGACCTGTTCTCATCATTATGTGTTACTAAGATCGAGGACGGGGAAAATAGCCGCTATGAAATGGAATGCGCCTTAAACTTTCCCTTCCTTTAAATGTCGCCAAGGTCCCTCATACCAGCTGAGGGGAAGTTTGGACCGAGCATTGCAGGCAAAAGCATTTAATGGGATTGTGGGATATGCTACGTGCTGGAAGGGGACCATGCTGGAGGGAATGATAACAAGGGAATGAAGGATTGTGGTATATTTTTCCACTCACCTAACGCGGAATGGAATTCCTCTCCGGCTCATCATATTTTTGAAGCAAGCATTTTGGGAATCGGGAAGCTTGTAAAGGAGCACAGCCTCGCTGTCTTTAATGAATCCAGGCAACTACTCTAAGCAGGAACAGAAGTAGGTTATTGAACTAAAGATTGACCAAATATTTTTTTATTTTGCTTTTTATATTTTGATTGTAGTTACTTTTTTTATGTTCCTCCAAATTTGAATGAAGTGTTGTACTCTAAATACCCGATCTTGGCCATTTTCTCTTATGTTTAGATGTTTTGATTTTGTGTGTTTGCTTTGTCTGCCAGTGCTGCAGCTGAAAACTGTGATGGTTGTTTAGACTAGAGGAGATTCAGCTGACTGACCAAAACGTCTTCATGTTACGAATTTAATGCAGCGATTGTTTCTTTTGTTATGACTGAAAAGCTTTTTTTATAGCATTTTTTTTAAAAAGGGTTTGTGCAATTTATTTAATCGGTAAAATCAATGTTACTGATTTCCAGTGAAACATTAATGGTAGTGCATCTGGTAGATCTACCCACACACCTAAACCCCACCCCCCACCCCCAGCCTCCCGACGAGAGCTCCTTCTTCAGGAAAACAGCAGCAGCAGTGGCTCAGACAGACCCAGTGCTAAAAAAGCATGTTGCAGAGGGATTGTCTAGCAACTATTCACTCT
Source organism: Albula goreensis (assembly GCA_022829145.1). NCBI lineage: Eukaryota > Metazoa > Chordata > Actinopteri > Albuliformes > Albulidae > Albula > Albula goreensis. Next base: position 8,637,537 of record CM040752.1, read on the forward strand.
TGTACCAGGGACATTTTCACTGTATCAAGACAGAGCAGTTTTAACGGTTTGGAAGTGTGGGATGAAAGCAGAGACTGGAAGCGTTACTGTCATCCTCAGTAAGATTATCTGAGACCTGCGTGTAGCTCGTTGCAGCAGAACCTGCATGAGTTAGTCATATTGTGATCGTACTGGAGACCACTAAGGAAGCATCTAGAAGAATCCTGTGTGAGCCACTGGTGGTGTACCCATAGACACGAAGCATGAACTCTCCAGCCGTATACATTTACATTACGTTAGATATATCCTGGAGAAGGACAGTTAGGAATGATAAAACACGTGCAAAATGAATGGAGAATGGTGCATTATGGGATGGCACCAGCACAAATGCATCTTGTGACAGCACTGACATATTTATGGGTCCAAGCTCCACAAATGCGGGAACATTATTTTTTAGGTTAGGATACCTTTTGTTGGGTCCAAGCATTGTAGGTAAGAAGCACCCCACTGTGTTTGCTGATTTTATCATAATTATTATGGTGATGATTATTACTGTTATTATTCAGGGTCTACCGGTGCTTGAACGCCATTGGTTTTGTTAGGAATACTTTTATTTTTCCCCCTCTTTAATATGAAGTAACTTTTATTTTGTAGGTTCATTAATCAGGAATATCACTTGAGCAGAGGCTGTATTCGTCCACAGGGGGGCACTCAAGAGCAAATACAGTGAGAGCTTGTGTTGTTGTAACCCCTTCTGTGACTGTATGGTAACCAAAATATGATTTTTTTTTAAGTTTGTTGCATGACACGAATTTGAATTAAACAGAGCTTAAACTTTGACAAAGTTTTTCAAACTCTTCCCTCTGCTCAACAGCTGTACTTCTACTGCCTATCACATCTGATGGCTTTCAATATTTTAGTTGAACAAATACGTTTATTGTGTAGCATGTTTTAAGTGTCAGTATTATTTATTGTAGTCACAAATATCTTAGATTTCTTGTTTTGTTAATTTCTTTAATTCAATAAAATTCAGTAAATATTACTTATTTAAACAGAAATTTTTGTAACATCATCCTCTTAGGATGACCATGCGGTTGCCGTCTATTTGCTGAATTTTCAGTCTTGTTTTTCAGTTTAAATGCGTTAATAAACTCAAGTTGTCAGTATAATCTATATTTTTCAGTGTAAACTGTAAAATTATTTCAGGAGCTATTAGGTTAAAAATTGATGTAAAATCCATGCCTAGTCTGTTTTTTAAAACCCGCTCGAGGAGCACCTAGCTACTCCGCACAAACCATGCCATCCAAGGGTGTCATCTTTCCTTATGGTGCTTGGACCCCATGAAAAGCTGCTTGTAGCCATATTTGTAATTGTCTTTCCTGTTGTTTTATGTAATTTTTTTTCCCATAAAAAACACGCAGAGTGTACACAAGCTTGTTAAAACTGCCATTGTACCAGGCGAGAAGGGAATTTGTGCCACAGAAATCTGAGATGTTGCTGACCGCATGTAGCATCACCGCTAAAGGGATGTGTGGAGCTAATCAGTACGGATGACTCACTGCACTTTTTAAAGATCTCAGTTGGGTTTATAATTTTATTTTTTATATGAACTCTTTGTGTTCACATTACAGCAATGTAGGCAACAGATAATCTTAACAAACACCATTTACAATAATCATAAGCATCCTGTGTCTCGGCTCGGTTGGTAGCAGTCCATTTTACCAGTGGCACTGTGGAGACTTAAGGGGAATATGCATGCTAATATACGGTATATGCAAACTGCAAAGTGACAGAGAAAAAATACTACTATTTGTAAAGTAGAGCTCAACACACAGTGTGACAAACCTGAGCAATCTTCTATGTGCTAAGCATTCTCTTGTCTCTGTCAGCAGGCTAACTACAAAGGAACAGCTTTCAAATGTGTACCATCTTATGAACAATGAAATCCGCGTGATTCTGAATTGTATTGAATGCTGCTGTTGGAATTTAAGCATTTCATTGTAATGAGTATGAAATTACCTAACACTGAAAAAAAGTAAACTTCCGATTAATATGCTGATTATTACAACTTAATGGGGAAAGTTAATCAGATATTTGATATGTAAACTGCTTTGTACAATCTGTCGGCATGTCACACCCCCCCGCACTCAGTCTCTGGACCACCATTCCTTTTTAAAAGCTGTTGTCATGTTTCCATAGTACCTGTGCTTAGTGTGTCGTATGATCTATATCACATCGTTACCAGTTTTCTACAGGCTCATATCAAATGGAATCTCCATTAAATATCTATCCAACAGTCACAGATTACGGCGGGTTGCTTGTTTTTAGCCTGTCGCCATGTAGTATTATCCAAGCCATATGTAGATAAATATGGAATGTGTTCTACACTTGAAAGTGCACTCAAAAGTGTTTCATTCCATAGTCTGTGTGAAACCAAAACTTGTGTAATCTGTGGTATTGCCAGGATTATATTTACTTGTTGTTGTTCCAAATGTTTCAATATCAAATAAAATATGTGGCCGTTATAATTCATGTTTTGTAAGCCTCCGCACTTCCTGTTTATCAGTGGTTTTAAGGGACTTTCACATTGATGACTCAGTTTGGAAAGCCATTAATACTGTGCTTTGTTTTACCACATAGTAAAATGTTGAGTGTTGAATCAACTCTGAGAGAGTACATCTGATCCATGCTGGGCAAACTCTAAGAGTTAAACTAACACTGACATATTTTGCTCTCAAAGGCCCCGGTTTGGGCTAGGTGTGCTGAGTAGTTGTGTTGGTTTCTACAGAAGTGCAACTTCTTTCTATCGACCACATACGCATAGGAAAAAAGATAATTAGAATACAAAGAGCAACCTTCTATCAACTACATACACCATGAAAAGTAAAATAAAAAATGACTTGTTTAAATCATACCTAAAAATTGTTTCATGATTTTAGCGATCAACTTACAGCATGAGGCACAAACAACAGTAACAACATTTACTGAGATGAATAAAGGCAATTTGCCGAGTAAACATCAAGGAAGAACTATCTCGCATTAAGTCTTAACCAACCCATAATCAACAGAAGCTGAGAGTGAAGCTATCGATTTCATGCCACTGCAAACTGCAAGAGCAGAGACTTGAGCCACGCCTTCAGGCAACCCAAACGGGACAGGAGCTTGCTTTGCTTTTTACGCATCACACAAAAATGCTGTTGACTGACGATGATTATTTTCTAAACCTGTGATCGACCCCCTTGCTTTGTGGTGCGCAGCAGTATTATTACGACTATCATATTATTGCAAATCTTGCTTCACTCGTTATCTTACTCTGAGTCTGTGCCATTATCGAGCCAAGCAAGGAGCATGACGTAAGAAAAGTGCATGGGTCTAAGTTCCCGAGCAGTTCGTCAAAACATAGCTGCTACCACAGATTTAAAATGTTTCAAAGCCTTTTCCATTATGCCCATGTCCAGGTCGTAGTCAGTTCTCAAGCGTCATTTCTTCGTTTCTCCCACGCTCTCCGCCTCCAACTTGCCCTACAGTGCTGGAGGTTGCCGATACAATCACACTGGCACAACAACGAGACCTGGCATACACGCTGCGTTAACAATATGAATCCGTGTGATGGATACGATGCAACTTGTGTTTTCTGCAAGATTGCTAACAAGGAAAAGGATGCCGAAATACTCGAAAGTGTAAGTACTCAGCTTGTCACAGACAAAATGTTATTGCCGAGGCTTTCAACATATTAGGGTCTTTTCTCGCTATGCCCTCAAAGAGGTCTGGGGTGTGTTAAAATATGTATTCCAAGCGTACTAAATAGCCTATCATATTTTCTCATAAAATGCGTAGTTGCCCTGAAATCACAGAGTGTCTTGCTGACGGTTCCAGGTGGTTTATACAATTAAAATAGTATAACAAATTTAAGGTAAGTTAACTGAAAAATGTTATATTGCAATATAGAATATATCAACCTTTTCACTCTAAACAGAGTGACATTTCAGATAACTTCAGGGAAAAAATGCCATTTATTCCACGACCTAAAATATTTTGCCTTTTTTTTTTAACCATACCACAAGAATCAAATCCCGGGTGTTATTTCAGGGCTGGACCTTGTTCCGCATCTGAATCATGTTTCCCTTGCGTCACTGTCACATGGCTGCAGGGTGTTGAGCGCGCGCGTTTTGAAATAAACTCATGCCCGTGAAATTAATCTCCTGTCATTTGGTGTTTTTGTGGTCGACAATGAGTGTGTGTGTGTGTGTGTGTGTGTGTGTGTGTGTGTGTGTGTGTGTGTGTGTGTGTGTGTGTGTGTGTGTGTGTGTGTGTGTGTGTGTGTGTGTGTGTGTGTGTGGTTTTTTTTTTGAGACTATGCATGTGTGCTGATGTGTTTCTGTGTGTTTTGGGTAGGATGAGGAGCTGTGTTGTTTTCCAGACTTGAAGCCTGGAGCACAGCATCACTACCTGGTCATTCCCAGGATGCATCTTGGGAACTGCTTGACACTTAGGAAGGAGCATGTACCCTTAGGTAAGTAATAATGGACACTGGTGCATGTCCTGTTTATTTTTCTTACTTAGAGCTGCACTGCAGTTATTACATTTTGATCTGAAAGACTTGCTTATCACTGTGAGTTTAATGTCTTTTGCCTTTGATTATTTGATTGATTGATTGGTGTTTGAATGGTGTCTCTGGACAGTACAGAGGATGATGGAGATGGGGAAGAAGGTGCTGCAGAAAAGCCATGTGACTGACCTGACTGACATCAGGTACAATCCTGGGGCCTCAGACCTTAGCCATCAATTCAGTATGTGACAAACTAATGCAAAAATACCTAATGACAAAGGCAGACAATCCAGCCCAGTTTGGCTTGTGATTTACCAACAGACCAGAGAATGTCCAGCACTGTGTCAGACCTGGGGTCCAAATGTCATTTTGGCAAACCTCAGTGTGAAACAAATCTTCCTGATATTTTGGAATGATTTCAATTTCCATCTATGCCAGCTTCATGTGCTGACAGAGCTCAACCTGAAAAGTCTTTTGTAGTTGACCCTATTATACTCTTTTAAGAATTTGAAAATCAAAGTTAGTCTTCTATTACTAAGCCTTAATTGATTAAATGCCTTAAATCATTTCTAGTAACTTGTACATTTCATACCAGACACCAATTTGGTTTCTTTTCTCGTACTATTTAAAGAGCCTCTTTGTCTTTCTGTGATATTATGGTGCCCATAACTACTCATAATACCCTAAGTGTGGTTGAACTCTGGCATATTGGATGTATTTTGAGGTACAGTCGTCTCGTAAAGCTTTCAATAAAGTAGCTGTTAAATGAATCAGACGTGTGTTCAAGAAGTTGGCTGAGATCAAGGTGTGGTTGTCTGTACAGGATTGAGTTCAGGTACTTTATAAATTGCCAATTGGGGTTTAGGCACAGGTGCCCTCTGTGTAGTTTGGGTTTCAGATACAGGTGATCTCCAGGTGAGTTTGCTGTGCAGGCTGGTGTTCAAATACATCCTCTCTCCAGGTTGGGGTTCCATGTCCCTCCCTTCTCCTCCGTGCCTCACCTCCATCTGCATGTCCTGGCACCTGCCAGTCAAATGGACCCCAGATCCCTCCGCATGTACGGACCCCAGTCCGTCTGGTTCCTGCCTGTGAGTACCTTCCACAGATGTAATCCCAGTGTAACTGCAACGGACCTCCTCCTGTTAGCAACCATACTTTACTGTAATTTACTTTAATTTATTGTAGTAAAGTAACACTTCTGTATCACACATACACTCACACCCATGCACAAAAGCACATACTCACTTGAACATAAGGCCTTCACACTGCTACAGGCCCAGTCCAGTAAAGAAAAAAACCTTTCACACTCCAGTGTTAAATGCTATTGACAGTTGACTTCCCATTACCATGGCGATGACCCAAGCAACTGTAGGTATTTGTCTCTTACAGGCTGAGCAACTACTGAAGAAGCTAAATTCCCAGAAAGATTCCTGCCCAGCTGAGGCCAAGCCTAGTGACTCCTGACACACCATCAGAATAGTCCAAACTCCTGACTGTACCTGGAAATTTACAACATAACATGTGCACAGCCAAACTTCTGACTCTGACTGTACCTGGAAATGTACTACAATTTAGAGGGGGAAGAGAAATGCCTATGTAAATGAAGGTTCCATTCATCTCTTTGCCATTTTACCATAATTTCTAATGAATCTTATGTGTCACCTCAGAATTTATCAAGGAACAGAAATGGTGACGGTTCAAACTTTCACACAGCCGAACAGATATAAAGGGCATAGGTATATAACTGGTCAATATATTTACTTAGACATTAATAAGAATTTTACTAGATGGTACTTAACATTGAAATATTATGTGCCTGGTTCCTTTCTACTGAGGAATATATGGTACTGTTCACACTTGATGCTATTTTTATCACAGGTGTCTCTGGAAATGAAAACTGTATATGCAAAAGCCATGACAAGGGGGTAATATGAATGAACATTCACAGACAAAAATGTAATCTTAATACTATATTTGTCATGAATGAATGAATGAGGAGACACTGTTAACAAACACATCAATCATAAATGTGCATTTCTTTTCATTTCCTCTGTGCAGTACAGGATCATTCAATTGTTTTACAACATTGCAATTGTATTTAAAATATTCGTGAACAAGACAATAAATCGTTGCTGCAATGTTTTCATTCTTTTACGTGCAACTAACACATTAACATAATTTCTAGTTCTGCTTTACATTCGAAACCAGTGACTCAAATATATTCAATCTTTAGTTGTAAACATTGTAACAATCAGCCATTGAATACAAATCAGATTCCCGTCTGCACAAAACAGTATTTCTCACACCAGTTGTAAGAACTTACACAACATCTCTTGCTCCAGATGCACTTGCATGACTAACATAAAGCAGCGCTAACTTTACTAGCAACAGTACACAAAGCATAGCAGTCTTAGCTTTGGTGGTACACAAAGAAGGCAGTGTTAGATTCATTACTACGTAAAGTGGTGTTACATTTAGTAAAACACAGTGAAGCCATACAAGGTTTAGTTTTGCAGTGAAAGCTCGTGAAGAGATACTGAAGATATTCAAAGACACAAACTCTCTTTATCGCTTTTCTAATAAATAAAGGAAACTGCGCTAGTCTGCAGGAGAAAATTGCACACTCCCCTTCTGGATTCCTTAGGTATTAGGCCTAAATCTAACTGTTTGCTAAACTCAATGGAATAAAACAGAATGCATTGACCAAATTATATCCCTTATTGATGTAAATAGAACAATCTTGCATAGACTGAGCTTCAGAATCCATTTAGAACAATCTAGAACACCACTATGCATCACAGAACATAGCCTATGACTTTCATTCTGTATGGTCTGTGATGTCATAATGAAGGCCTTAGGTTTATATAACCAGGCCTGGTTTATTTGTCTTCCATTTGTTCAATACACTCAAAGGAAGAAAGTTAAAGAAGAAGTCTTGTGCCGCCAATTGACAACCAAAAACCTGAATGCTTGACACAATTAATGGTGCAGAATATATCATCATTCTTCTCTTAGGTAAGATTTTTTCCCTGCTAAATCGAGATGAGGTATTAGCATATGAGCATTACTTATACTACCTGATGAGAATATTAGCATGTTAGCATTCGTTCTCCTGCTGAATGGGAGTGATGTTTTAGCATATTAGCATTATTCCTCTTGCCACATGTTGGGGCGAGGTATTAGCATTAGTACTAGTTCTCCAGAGGTGTTACTGTATGGTGAAGTAGTAGCACAGTTTCTCCTGGGGCATCACTGTTTTTAACTTATTAGCATTTTCTTCTCCCCAGTCTAGGTCAGATAATAGCATATTAGAATTATTTCTCTTGTCAGGTATTATGTATATTATAATTATTTCTCCTACCAGATGGAGGTAATCTATTAGCCTATTAGCATGATTTCTCCTGCCAGATACAGTTAGGGTTTCAAAAGCGTACTAGCACTCTTTGTCCTTCCATCTGAAGGAATGGTATTAGCATATTAGCAGTTGTGCCAGACAGAAGTGGGGTGTTAGCATTCTAACATTATTTGGATGTGAGGTATTAGCATATTACTACACTCGTTCTCCTACCTGGTGGAAGAGAGTTCTTAGCATATTAGCATAATTTCTACCAGAAGGTGGAGGTGAGGAATTAGTATATTAGAATTATTTTGTCTGGCTGGTGAGGGAGCAGTATTAGCATATTAGCATCAATAATCCTGTCAAGTTGAGATGAGCTATTAGTATTATTTCTCCAAGGTGGAGAGCTAATATGCTAATACCTCTCCTGGAAAAGAGAAAATGCTAAAGTGCACAAATGACTATGTATGGTGTGGTTTTAGCACATTTGTGCACATTAGCATTTTCTCCTTTCCAGGAGAGATACTAGCATATTAGCTCCTGCCAAGTGCAGGTGAAGAATTAGTATTTTAGCATTATTTCTCAGAGGATGAGAGGGGAGGTATCAATGTACGGTGAGATTTTAGCAAATTTGTGTGCATTAGCATTTCTCTCCTTTCCAGGAGAGGTATTATCATATTAGCATGATTAGCATCTCCTGTCAGATAGAGGTGAGGTATTAGCATAGTCTTACTTTTTCTTCTGCCAGGTGGAGGTAAGGTATTGGCAGATTAGTGCTCTTTCATCCACTAGTTGGAGGTGAGGTATTAGTATATTAGCTCTGTTTCATCTGCCAGGTGGAGATGAGGTATTAGAATATTTAATATATAGAGCATTATTTCTCCTCCCAGATAGAGGTGGGGTATTAGCATAGTAGCATTGTTTCTCCCATGAAGTGGAGGTGAGATATTAGCATATTAGCTCTTGTTCTGCCAGGTAAATGTGAGGTATTAGCATATTTGCAGATGGAGGTGGTGTGTGTGGTTAGGTACTAGCACAGTACTGCTGTTTTTTTTTCCCAGTTGGAGATGACATAACATGTTATTATTTTTTAGCACATTAGCATTTTTCCCTGTCCAGGTGGAGGTCAGGTACTAGCATATTAGCATAGTATACATAGTAGCATAGTACATTGCTGCTTTTTCTCCTGCCAAATGGAGATGAGGTAGCATATTAAATTATGATGACAATGATGATTTACTATTATTATTGTTATTATTGCTATATAAACACAGTCATATATAGTTTATTGTCATTTGTAATCTGTTTATTAGCATATTTGCAGATGGAGGTGGTTATTTGTGTATGGTTAGGTACTAGCACATTACTGCTGCATTTTTTTTTTTTTCGCAGTTGGAGATGACATAACATGTTATTATTTTTTAGCATATTAGCATTTTTTCTCAGTCAAGGTGGAGGTCAGGTATGAGCATATTAGCATTGTATACACAGTAGCATAGTAGACGATGATGAATTATTATTATTATTATTATTGCTATATAAACACAGTCATGTATAGTTTATTGTCATTTGTAATCTATTTATTAGCATATTTGCAGATGGAGGTGGTTATTTGTGTATGGTTAGGTACTAGCACATTACTGCTGTTTTTTTTCCCAGGTAGAGATGACGTAACATGTTATTATTTTTTAGCATATTAGCATTTTTTCTCTGTCCAGGTGGAGGTCAGGTACTAGCATATTAGCATAGTATATATAGTAGCATAGTAGACGATGATGGTTTATTATTATTATTATTGTTATTGTTATTGCTATATAAACACAGTCATCTATAGTTTATTGTCATTTGTAATCTGTTTATTAGCATATTTGCAGATGGAGGTGGTTATTTGTGTATGGTTAGGTACTAGCACATTACTGCTGTTTTTTTTCCCAGTTGGAGATGACGTAACATGTTATTATTTTTAGCATATTAGCATTTTTTCTCCGTCCAGGTGGAGGTCAGGTACTAGCATATTAGCATAATATCTCATACCAGATGCATTATTTTTCTATATAATGCTGATGTTTTAGCACATTTTTTTCCAGGTGGAGGTCAGGTACTAGTAGCATAGTGGAGATGTTTCTCCTGCCAAATGGAGATGAGGTAGCATATTAAATTAACATTGTTATTATTTTTAGCATATTATTGTCATTTTTCTGTTTATTAGCATATTTGTCCAGGTGGAGTCCAGGTGGAGGTCAGGTCAGGTGGTTTATTATTATTATTATTGTTATTGTTATTGCTATATAAACACAGTCATGTATAGTTTATTGTCATTTGTAATATTAGCATAGCATATTAGCATAGTATATATGGTAGCATATAGACGATGATGGTTTATTATTATTATTGTTATTGTTATTATTATTGCTATATAAACACAGTCATGTATAGTTTATTGTCATTTGTAATCTGTTTATTAGCATATTTGCAGATGGAGGTGGTTATTTGTGTATGGTTAGGTACTCGCACATTAATGTGTTTTTTTTCGCAGGTAGAGATGACGTAACATGTTATTATTTTTAGCATATTGGCATTTTTTCTCCGTCCAGGTGGAGGTCAGGTACGAGCATATTAGCATAGTATATATGGTAGCATAGTAGACGATGATGGTTTATTATTATTATTGTTATTGTTATTATTATTGCTATATAAACACAGTCATGTATAGTTTATTGTCATTTGTAATCTGTTTATTAAACATTTGACTTGCTAGTGTGTTTGTAAACTTGTAAATGACACAGTTTGTGGATGAAACAGGTTGATCTTGGTAACCACTACTGCATGACTTCCTGATGCCTGTGCCAGGTAATAGTTCACCTGGAAGGTGATCTCAGTGCTGGATCAATAATGAAATGTGTTGTCACAAAGTCACACTTGCCTCATGTAATATACTAGAGATTTTATCATATTAGCACTTGTTCTCCGGCCAGGTAAAGGTGAGGTGTTTGCTCATTAGCATTATTTCTCTTATCAAATGGTGGTAAGGTACTAGTATATTAGCATAATATCTCATACCAGATGCAGGTGAGATATTAGTATATTAGCGTTATTTTTCTATATAATGGTGTGTGCTAATGTTTTAGCACAATTGTGTGCAGTAGCATTTTTCTCAGTCCAGGTGGAGTTCAGGTACTAGCATATTAGCATAGTATACATAGTAGCATAGTACATTGCTGCTGTTTCTCCTGCCAAATGGAGATGAGGTAGCATATTAAATTATGATGACAATGATGATTTATTATTATTATTATTATTGTTATTGTTATTGCTATATAAACACAGTCATGTATAGTTTATTGTCATTTGTAATCTGTTTATTAGCATATTTGCAGATGGAGGTGGTTATTTGTGTATGGTTAGGTACTCGCAAATTACTGCTGTTTTTTTTTCCCAGTTGGAGATGACGTAACATGCTATTATTTTCTAGCATATTAGCATTTTTCCCCGTCCAGGTGGAGGTCAGGTACGAGCATATTAGCATAGTATACACAGTAGCATAGTAGACGATGATGATTTATTATTATTAGTATTGTTATTGTTATTATAATTGCTATATAAACACAGTCATGTATAGTTTATTGTCATTTGTAATCTGTTTGTTAAACATTTGACTTGCTAGTGTGTTTGTAAACTTGTAAATGACACAGTTTGTGGATGAAACAGGTTGATCTTGGTAACCACTACTGCATGACTTCCTGATGCCTGTGCCAGGTAATAGTTCACCTGGAAGGCTGATCTCAGTGCTGGATCAATAATGAAATGTGTTGTCACAAAGTCATACTTGCCTCAGGCCATGAACTGTGTAATATACTAATGTTCACCAATGCGAGATATTATCATGTTAGCACTTGTTCTCTGGCCAGGTAAAGGTGAGGTGTTTGCTCATTAGTATTATTTCTCTTATCTAATGGAGGTAAGGTACTAGTATATTAGCATAATATCTCATACCAGGTGCAGGAGAATTAGAAAATAGTATATTAGCATTATTTTTCTATGTAATGGTGTATGCTGATGTTTTAGCACATTTGTGTACAGTAGCATTTTTCTCCTTCCAGGTGGAGGTGAGGTATTAGAACATTAGCATTATTTCTCCTACCAAGTGGAGGTAAGGTGTTGATGTATATGGCTTATTTCTCCTGCCTGGTGGTGGTGAGGTATTAGCATATTAGCATTGTTTCTTCTACCAGGTGGAGGTATTATCATATTAGCACTCTTTCACTGGTTAGTTGGGCGTTCATGGTAGCATTATTTCTCCCACATGATGGAGGTGAAATGTTTGCATACTAGCACTTGTTCTCCTGCAAGGTAAAGGTAAGATATTAACATATCTACACTCATTTTCCTGCCAGGTGGAGGTGTTTATTTGTGAATAATAAGGCAATCAACACGTCAGTGACATTTCTATTACTGGATAAAAGTGCATATAAAAGTGAGAGACTAGTGTATGGTGAGGTATTAGTTCACTGATGCTGTTTCTTCTACCAATTACAGATGTGGTGGCACATTATTATTATTATTATTAGCACTTTTTCTGCCTGGCTGAAATGCTAATTTGCCAGGCTGAGGTGAGCTATTTGAATTTTCCTGTCAGGTATTACTATATTAGCATTAATTTCTCCTGCCAGGTAAAAGTGAGGTGTTAGCATAGTAGCACTCTTTCTGTTGCCTCTCCTGCCAGATTGAGGTGATAATGCAGTTCAGGTGGGCCTGGCTGTGTGTCGGGCTGTGGCTCCTGCTGTGTGTGCCAGGCCGCTGTCGCCCTGCGCTGCCCCCTGCCATCTTGGAGGACTTGCAGGATGTGAGCTCCAACACCGAGGTGACTGTGTACCGCGGCCCCTGCAGCACCACCTGTGGGCTGGGTCTGCGCACCGAGAAGCGGTGCATGCTGGGAGAGGATGGGACCCATCGGGACTGTGTCGAGAAGCAGGCACGGTGCCTGATCACCTGGCAGTGTGGCCTACGCACCCTCACCGCCCCCACCGGGGGCAGTGTGGAGCTGGATTGTCTGGAAGAAGTAATCCGTGCACAAGGGAGCTTTGGGTACTTCCTGTCCTGGCGCTACGCACGGGGGCTGGTAACTACAGACAACTCCCTGTTTAGCAGCTGGACTGCCCCTGGGCTGGACCACATTACACTGGCGCCTCTTCGGGAGGAAGATGCCGGAACCTACCGCTGTGACGTGCAGGACAGTACGCATCGCATGGTGAAGAGGATATACTTCGGGGTCAAAGTCCTGCCCCCGGAGGTTCTACAGCTGGACTTTGCCAGCGCCCTCTCCCAGTGGGAGGTCCCGCAGATAAAGGAGAGCCTAAACCAAACCTCCGACCTGGAACCCCAGCCCCTCTACCCCCCTGGGGCTCAGACTCACATGGTGCTGTACAGTCTGGGAGCAGCTGTGGCTGTCACTGTTGTCACCCTCCTCTCCCTGCTCTTCGCTTGTCGCAGGGTCTCCACCACGGCCCCCCAGCCTCGTTCCACCCAGTAGAGCACAAGGAGGAAGAGCTCTTGCTGGTCCCAATGGCACAAATAAAGGAGTAACACTGAGAGAAAGCTGTGCTTTCCTGTTCGCCAGTAACGCAATGCTATAACACCATGTTTGGTTTACTTCATTCAGAAAAAAGTAAAGACAGAAAAAGGAATAGTGAGAATGTAACATGCACAGATAGGGGTCAGAGAAACAAGGTGCTAAGGTGTTGCAGAACAGAGCTTTTTTGCATGATTGGCACAAAAAGATAGCTTATCACAAATAACCAATAATCAATCACAGGTAAGGAAAAAACATGAAACAAAGACCCCCGGACACAGGGCTGTAACTTTTCAGGAAGGTTGAAGTCCAAAAACATGACTGCAGATCAACACAGTTGCTCTTTGTACTGACCATCTATTGAACTCACAGATATAAGATGTTATGACAACAGACTGGAGACACACCACGCCTAGACCAGTGATGGCCAAACAATTTGAGTTTATAGTAAACGTCACAGTAGATTTGTGAATATCCCTGCTGAATAGTAGTCTCATTTCTAGCTACCAATCATGGACAGTGTTTGTGTGTGTTGCTTTGAGCGGGATTGGTGATTAAATGGCCTTTTACACTGGATTTCATGTGTTGTAGACCTCACACATGTGAGCAGCTTTCACATTTTATACATGATAATCAAATTTACCATCACTCTGAGACAGGTCATGGCAAGCATATACAGATATACAGATATGGTTAGTGAACAGTGACCTTTATCATGACTGTAGCAGTACAATAACATTAAAATGGCTTTATCATTGTCATTTGGGAATTATTTTAAACTGCCGTAGAGTACTCTAACATTAAAATGTATGAAGTGCAAAGTATAATTGGTCCAATATCATTCTAATGGACATACTGTTAAATGGCTGCTGAGGGTTTAAAGAATTTGAATTTGCATCTGTCAGATTCTCAGGGATATTGTTGCTGTATATTCACTTTGGTGCCGCTGCCATTTAGGACACAATTCCACAGCACAGCTGCCACATACTTTATGCAGAATCCTGTGACGAAATATCACCATTCGAAAGCCAGTCAAGTATTTTAAACTGACAGTCACGGCTAACACATTGATACTCAATAAGTCATACATCTTTACAAAGATAACATGATGACCTTTCAGGACAAATCATCGATCCAAGTATTCAATTTAAGTGGTTTTCTTTTTTTTAGCAATAAATGCTGATAACCCAAAATGGTCAAAATTCATACTGGTGGTTCAAAGATAAAGGTCTCCTGAACTGAAGATGGCAAAAAAGTGTGGAATGGATGGCTGAGAATATAAGCCTTATGATACTACTTAGTTTACTGTGATCTTTCGATCGAATTCGATAGAAAAATATATCTATATCAGTAGAGGGCGCTGTTCAGCAAACTATTTTTCTGATTGTAATTTATTATTTTTTTCAGGGGAACAATTCACTTTGTCCTTCTTTGACAGGCCTCCTTTGACGTACACACACACACAACACACACCTATGGTTAATTTCTGCCGCTCTAGAAAACGCCCAGTTAAAAAATATAAACTCTGTAGTCCCATGGTAATGCATTATCCCCAAATCAAAGCAGTATTAATAATGAACAATTATTTGAAAACACATGGCTTATTTTCAGATTATGTTGTCTTCTAGAAAGTACATTTTCTTGCGGAACGTTTGCCTGAAAACCAGATAAAGATCAGGTTTCATTGAATATGCGGCTTTCACTTTTATGAACGCAATATAAAGGAAGGTGTGGTTGGGTTGTAGGGAGGGGGGTTGTTGATGAATAATTCCAGTTTGTGTGTGTTTGTACGAGCTTTGAAACTGCTGTTGCACAACAGCATTTTATATCTGCTTCGTCACCGGGTCACAGCTCTACAGATTTAAGTCCAACCGCAATTTCACCGGCCATTAGGTCTGTCAAACAAAATCGTCTCAGATTTAACCAGTAAATTTGCTTAATTAAAACATCCCGAGAGTTGAATCAGATGTATTTTCAAATGTAGCAGTGGAAGGGAAAGAGGGCGTCCGTGATCCTAAAATAGCCCTCAACATTTCTTCCACCTGAGCAGCCGGTGGATATTTCTTTGCGGTTTTTTTAAACGGGCCGATTCCTGAATCCTGGAAGGTATTCGGTTATAAGGTATTACCATGGTAAGGACGCGTTTTATATTATATTAAATGTAATGCTGTTTTGTCTAATTATTGTTAAAGTGGGTAACTCTAATATCAAGTTGGAACTTGTACAACAAGAACTGGGCGTGGGTTGTAAGAGCCACAACGAGTTTCTGTGACATTTTACAAAATATTTGTTTGTTTGTATAGAGCTAGGCTATATACGATGACAGGATTCTTTATTGTCTTTGAGCTGTCCTAGCGGCAACTTAATGCTGTCACATTTAATTACAGTTATAGTGTGACCTGCCAATCAAGTTTAGCCATTAACTTTTAAACGGAGAGTTGTTACGTCTCAGATTTCTTCAAAAACTCGACATTAAAAGACCCTTCACTATGTTTGAAAATATTTCTCTATCGCCCACTCTTTCTCACTGCGACTCGTCTAAATAGGTGATTTGTTTCGTTTTTAAGTTAAGAAAAAGTTGTTGCATTCAGTCAGCACACTGCACTGACTTGTGGAGCAGGTGCCTAGAAGTAAAAATGTATAATATATATAATAAAATATTTTCTTTTAAGTTGTTTTTAGCGATAACGACAAAGAACTCCACACGGAAAAGAGAAAAAAACTATTCCTTAGCAGCTTCTGTGCTTTCAATATGATACTTAGGTTTATTCAGTTGATCAGTGCGAAACTCATTAATTGTTTAATTCCACAATATTACAATTGTTTGTCAATCACAAGTCTGTTTCTTGAATCTCTGGGAGACTTATTACCTGGGTCCTAAACACTAACAGAGTTCATGGCGGAAACACCTTCACATTAGAGGCGTACGAAACTAAAACAAAGGTAAATAATAGAGAGGTTCAGGGTTATTTAAGGAGTTGAAAGTAGACGGACTGCCCGTACACCAAACCAGCCGATTCTACATCTATTCATCCCTACGAGTATGGATGAATTATTTCGTGAAATAAACTGGTTTAGTGAACACATATATATCGGCTAGTAAGCTACTTCTACTTTCTTACGCCGGCATTTCCCACCTCTGTATTTTGGCAAACCAAACCAGCAGCGTTGCTGTCTTGTTTCCCACTCGCATTTGAAAGACAGTCTTTCATTGGTTGCTCATTTGACTCTGTGCGAGTGTATGTCAATTGTCTTCGTATGGTTGCATAACCCCTAGGTGTTATTTGCTTGGTTTTAAGTGGTCCTGGACTCAGTGAATTTAACTCCCCGACAGCTCGAGGGGAAAAGGGAAGTGTAAGTGTCTAGGAAACAGATTTGAATTCACCCACAAGTGACTTGTCGGGGCTGGGAAGAATTCAGAGGCGCATCGTCCTGCGTCATTACCAAGGTGTGCTTACCTGACACTAGTCCCGAGGCTGCGGTAACGAGTTGTGAACTAGCCAGTACAGTGTTCATAGCTCAAATTACACTGAAGGTGTATCTTAGTGCTCTCACTCCGCGGCGCCTGTTCAGTTTGGAGAGAATCAAGGCGAACTGCATACCACTGAGATAGTCCATCGCACCAGGAGTTTGCACTACAGATAATAATGAGTCATTTTGAAATCAGGAAACAAGATCGGAATATCTGTCATCTTCGTATAAACACTACAACTTGGTGTTAATAACACGTTGAACGAAATAAAGTTGGGCGCTTAAAGTGAGTACATGCTTTTAGAATTTTTCTTGTCTGTTGTTAAACCCTTGATTACAGTTTGATAATTTGTGGTGGATCAATTCTTCTGAAGTTGAACTTTTTCAGTTGTAATTCGCAATTGAATCAATAATTTATCATACATATATTTATTTAATTTATGATATTATATCATAGATGCCTGGATTTGTATTGTCTCTTCATCATAACGTTATACTTTTCTTAGGTAAAGTCTTGTTCCGATTGAAAATTTGTTTTAAAACACAAAACACGAGCTTTTTTGAAGGGGTATTCACCATATGTCTCTTTCCCAAGCACTTATAAAAACTTTAGTTATTACTTGAATCGATATTTTAAACCAGAGCATCATTCTGTTAAAATGCTCTGTGAAAATAGGGTTTTAACAATGACACAAGTCGTCTATATTTTAAGCAATAAGATTGATTTCGCCGCTTACCTTCACCAACAAGTAGTCCAGATGCCGCAGAGAGCATTTGTCTTCCCCGAGCGTTAACGTGCTATCGCTGAACAATTGCCGCTCGTAGCTACAGTTGCAGTATGCTTCACTATACATTACTTGCAGTGAATATAATGCGGATGTTTTATATACATTTGCTGAAGGACTCTGTTTTTACAATTTATTTCTTACAGTCTGTTATTTTTTGTGGTTGGTTAGGAGTTCACGGGCACCCTGTCAACCACCCCCACCCCACCCCCACCCCTTTCGGGCGCTAATGCCTTGAAAATCCAAAGACAGAATCCAGTAGACGCGGTTGCCAGATTTTCTTGTGGAAATTCCAAATAGTTTATGTTCTGTCAACATTCCACAAATCTCGTATTAATATATTACATAATATTAGCATGTATTGTAAATGATACAATTGTATAATACTTAAACATAACACAACTGTATTGAAACAGTTCCCATATTCTCCATTTGGCAGTATGTGTATGTACGTAGACATATGCCTGGGTGACAAATGATCCTCTTTGTTCTCGTGCATCGATAGAGCAGGGAGGAGAGGTCCAGAGCTTCAGCCTGCATTACCAACCTGGTGTCCCACAACATCGGGAAGAGCGGCAGCCACGTCCCTGTCTCCTCCAAGGATGTGTTTCCTCCCAGTGATCAGAGCCCAGCTCCCCAAGAGAGCAGGGGGCTCAGGGCTGCTGTGAAGAGCCCAAAGGGAGGGGAACCAGCTGTTCCCAGCTCTAGCATTGGCTCCACTCAAGAGGGCAGACAGCCCCAGTCTGGGAGCAGCAATAGTGCGGTCAGGGGAAAGAATGCCAAGCATCTGAAAATTCTCCCATCTTCCCTTCCAAGCGGAGACACAGGCAGACAGCCCGACCGCGCAGGTGCAGAGCAGTCACCGCAGGTTGGCCCAGAAGAGACAAGCCTGCGCAGCCAAAAGCAGGTTGGAACCAGAAGGCAGGTTGACGGCTCTTTAGTGCAGAAACACTCTCCCATTGTAGCTAGGACCTTCAGAATCCAGTCCTCCGCTGCAAAGTTAGCAGAACTCAAAGAGGAGACGCCAAGGCCTGTCTCCAGAAGCAACGGTTGTAAGGTAGCCCCGCCCACCCCTGGTGTCTCTGTTGAGGAGCTTGACTCTAGACGGATGGGGCGCAGGAATTCGGGCAGAAGACGGTCAAGAAAGAACTCGCACGGGGAGTGTGTGAGCCCGTCCAAGGCCACCCCAACCTCACCTGGACCAGTCAGCCCACCGCCCCCAGGGGACGCGTCACCTGCACCTGCCAAGCCCAGTTCTGGGTCCACTGAGGATGCAGGAGCCCCAGAGGGTCCAGGAAGTGGCGCTGTCTCACCAGCCTCACAACTGGAGCAGGACGATCAGGACCACAGTCCGTGTCGAGTGGAGAGACGTACAGAGACCCCAGAATCCAAGCGTAGGAGCATCAAGGTCTCACACACTCAGAAGTTCTTTGCCAAGAAAGTGTATGTGAACTCAGATTCGAGCCCGGAGGTGGATGTCTCTGTGGGGGAGATATTTAAAAAAGATACAGAAGAGAAAGATGATGCAACAAAGAAGTCCCACATCAAAATGTGAGTATGCCAGTTGCTGCCTCTGATGTTACATTTGTCATGTATAATACATATCTTTGTATCATTGTAGCCCTAAAATTAAGCTGGTCCGTGGGGATTTTTTTAAAGAGTGGCATTGATGTTCAAAATGTGAAAATATTAGATTACTATTCATACACTAAGCATTGTCTTAGCAAGCAAAAGCTGTTTTATATTGTATATTCAGATTGCATAACTACTTCAGGCCCCCCTGGTCAAAATAAAATATTAATTTAACAAATAATTTAACTAGTATTAGAAAGCATCCTGACAGATGGACTGGCTTGGCTGCCATACGGTCTTCACAAAAATCTTTACAAAAATTGCAGCTAACATCTTCACAAAAATCTGTGACTATATTCTCCTGTAAATATTGTAATTATATTAAGATATATTTAGTATAGTTGTTAGGGTTCAGTATTTATTATGTCTGAAAATATTGATATAGCTAGCTAGTATTTTACTTAGTGTTAACAACATTTAACAACATTTCAACAGGGTAAACTGTGAATGAATAAAGTTTTTATCCTGTGAATATATTTTGAAATATATTATGATTTCCACTGTATGACAATATCAAAGTAATTTTTTATAACATTTTATACCTGGCAAACAGGGCTGGCACATGCAGGATTATACACACCAATGTGTGCATAATTAATGGAATTAATTAAATTAAATTCACAGAGGGAACACCCCTTATCTTACACTTTGGGTGTGTCCTTAACCTCCATGTAGTTAATTAATTTTGCATAAATAGACACCTTGTTGTTCATTTTCCCTTATTGAGTGTGGGTGGCAGTTTGGGTGGATTAGACATATTAAATGTTTCTCAGTCAGTGTTGAATAGACAGGTTGATCATGTTTAATAGAAAATAGAAATTTATTCTGTTTGTGAATGAATAGAACATTTGTTTATTTTGAGAAGGGCTATAGAGAGAAGCTGTCCTGGTCTTGAGTATCTGAGGGCTGTTAATGATCTGTTGGGGTGGATGGGGGCACAAGGAGGATCAGAATGCAGTATAATGGCATACAGCATGGGGGCCAGCTGCTTGGTAAATGTCTAGTAATAATTATGATAAAATTTACATACCCTATCCTGTGTTTCATTCAGTACACCTAATCCGCCAAAAGAAACGAAGCCAATGCGGATTGCAGATAAAATCAGCATGTTTGAGGGGAGGGTGGGAACGCAGACCAAGAGTTCCCATGATGCTCAGAGTGTGGATGGACCACCGAGGCCAGCTAAGAAATTTGCACAGAAAGGGAAGGTGGATTCAAACATGAACTTCCCAACCACTGGACAAGTAGGGAGGAAGCCACAATTAGCTGACAGTGAGAGTGATGGGAAATCAGTGGTTAAACAGCAGGGGCCTGCAGCCCAACTCTCGAACAGAACAGACAAATCAAGAGACAGGACAAAGCCAAGCTCACCTCCTCCCAAAGAGACAAAGACCTCCAAGGTGAAAGAGTTAGCCAAAAACTTTATTGACCCACAAAAGGTGAGACATGACACTGATGCAGAGGAAAATAAAACAGGTGATGACACTCATCCCACACAGGACAAAGTCACGAAGGCAGAGAAGCACAGGGTACCAAAAAAGACAGCAGGAGTTTTGGAAGACACCTCTTTGACTATAAGTTCCAACTCCCCAAACAGCCAGACTGACTCAAAGACATCAGGCAAAGAGGTGGCTGATCTAAAAGATCTGCCTGCTTCTTCTCATACTGATGACCCCAAATCCGATAAGGATCATAACGCACTGAAATCTCCCAGTGAGACTCCAGCTGTCCATGCAGCAGAAATGTCCCCATCCACAGTCTCAGGTGGATCTGGCTCCAGGTCTAAGACAGGAAAGAATAAAGAAAGTCCCAAGACTGTGACCCTGACCAGGGACTCCAAACCTGAGGGAGAGTCTGAAGCTGAGAAGATTACTGTCACTCCTATTCTGGACCCAAAGACTAAGATACCTGACAAGGAATTGAAAACCTGTAATGAACCCGTACCAATACCAAAGGATATTACAACACCTGAACCAGAGTCAAAGAGTGGAAGACGACTGAGAAGAAAACCTAAAGCCATCATAGCTCCTGAGTCAGATTCAAACACCTGTAATGAACCTAAATCAGAGTCAAAGACTAGTACACAACCAGAAACAGATTTCAAGATGATTACAGCACCTGAACCAAACTCAAAAAAGGGTACTATAGCATCTACTCCAAAATCAGGAACTTGTATAGAACCTAAACCAGAAATAAAGACTAGTTCAAAACCAGAATCAGAATCAAAGGCCTTTATACCTCGTAAACCAAAATCAAAGGTCATTACCGCTCCTGAACCAGAATCGGAAAATTACATAGACCCTAAAGCAGAATTAAAGATTACTTCAAAACTAGGACCAGAATCAAAGACCATTACAGCTCCTGAATCAGAATCAAAGGCCTTAACAACACCGGAGCCAGAATCAAAGACTAAATTAAAATCAAAGGTCATTACCGCTCCTGAAGCAGAATCAGAAACCTGTATAGAACCTAAACCAGAAATAAAGACTAGTACAGTTCATAAGATACAATCAAAGGATATTACAACACCTGAACCAGAATCAAAGAGTGGAAGACATCTGAAAAGAAAACCTAAAGCCATAATAGCTCCTGAGCCAGAATCAAACACCTGTAATGAACCTAAACCAGAGTCAAAGACTTGTACACAACCAGAAACAGATTTCAAGATGATTACAACTCCTGAACCAAATTCAAAGGTTACTATAGCATCTACAACAACATCAACGACTGGTGTACAACTAGAGCCAAAATCAAAGGCCATTATAGCTCCTGAGCCAGAATCAGGAACTTGTACAGAACCTAAATCAGAAATAAAGACTAGTTCAAAACCAGTATCAGAATCAAAGGCCTTTATACCTCGTAAATCAAAATCAAAGGTCATTACCGCTCCTGAACCAGAATCGGAAACTTGTATAGAACCTAAAGCAGAATTAAAGATTACGCCAAAACTAGGACCAGAATCAAAGACCATTACAGCTCCTGAATCAGTATCAAAGGCCTCAACAACACCGGAGCCAGAATCAAAGACGAGTTCAAAACTAGAATTAGAATCAAAGGCTATTACACCTTGTAAACTAAAATCAAAGGTCATTACAGATCCTGAAGCAGAATCAGAAACCTGTATAGAACCTAAAGCAGAATTAAAGATTACTTCAAAACAAGGACCAGAATCAAATGTGATTTCAACTCCTGAACCAAAATCAAAGGTTATTAAAGAACCTGAACCAGAGCCAAAGTCTAGTACACAACCAGAAACAAATTCAAAGACAATTACAGCTCCTGAACCAAACTCAAAGGTTACCACAGCACTTGGAACAGAAGCAAAGACCTGTGCAGAACCTAAATCAGTATCAAAGGTCAGTTCAAAACTAGAGCTACAATCAAAGCCTATTACAGCCCCTAAACCAAAACCATGTATAGAAACTAAGCCAGAATCAAAGACCTGTTTTGAACCTAAACCAGAATCAAATACCTGTATAGAGTCAAAACCAGAATCAAAGACTGATTCAAAACAACAACCAGAATCTAAGTCCATTACTGCTCCAAAACCAAAATCAAAGATTGTTACAGCACCTGGACTAGAATCAACAAGTATAGAACCTAAACTGGAATCAAAGACTAGTTCAAAGTTTGAGCCGGAGTCAAAGGCCATTATAGCACCTGGATCAGAAACAAAGTCATTTAAGGAACCTGAACCAAAATCAAGGAGTAGTACACAACCAGATACAGATTCAAAGATGATTACAACCCCTGAACCAAACTCAAAGGTCATTAAAGCACCTGAACCAGAATCAAAGACCTGTAAAGAACCTGAACCAGCATCAAAGACTAGTACACAAGTAGAAACAGACTCAAAGATGAATACAGCTCCTGAACCACAATCAAAAATTACTGCAGCACCTGGTAGAAAATCAAAGACTTGTATAGAATCTAAACCAGAATCAAAGACTAGTTCAAAACTGGAACTAAAATCAAAGGCCATTACACCTTCTGCACCAAAATCAAAGGTCATTACAACAGCTGAACCAGATTCAAAGACCTGTATTGAACCTGACCCAGCAGTACCTACTGTCCCTGACTCTGACTCAAAGGCCATCACAGTGACAACTGCAGGTGGGTCAACTAGCTCTTTGAACGATGAAGTCAGTAAAAGCAAAAAGAAAGAAACACAAAAAGAAAAAAATATTGAAAGTGGCAGCCCAGTCAAGACAGTGACAGAAATGCCACAAACTCAAGTAAAAGATGAACATGATGAGACTTTGCATTCTGTGAGTGCACTACCTAAAGTAGGCCAGACCGGGACAAAAAAGCAAAAAAGTAGTAAAATGGATGTTGAGAAGTCTGAGGTCCCTGTAAAACCAGCTACAGAGCTGCATGAGCTTGTAATTGATAGCGACTGTAAGACTGAGACTAAGGGTTCAACTACACCAGTACCTGAATGTAAAATGACTGTCATCACTAGCCCCCAGTTAAGACAGGGAGAAAAACAAACCGAGCAGCAATGCTCAGTAAAGGCAGAGAGTGAGAGTGTTTCTGTGGAACAGTATCAATCAGGTAATGCTGACCTGAAATGTGAGAGTGCTGTTCCAGGTGAGCCCTCATGTGAAAAGATACCAGTGGTGACAGGAAAAGGTCAGGCTGCACCGATGCAGGTGGAAGGTAAGCTTGCCAACACATCAAGCTGCTCATCAGAGAAGCACACCCTTGGCCTGGAAATCAATAAAACTGATAAAACTGCATTGCCAGCAGCAGGCCAGGAACCATCATCCAGCACTGTACCAAAGGAACACACAGGAGGCAGAGACATTAAAGCAGCATGTAGATCAGAAACCTCCACTGTGGTCTCAGAGACGACTCAGAAGGACCAGGTTCCATCTGTGAACCAATCACAGAATGAGCTGGAAAAAGCACAGAAGTCATCCAATGGCAGCACAAAGCCGAGCGAACAGGCAGCCACACAGCATACATCACAGCTGCTGCAAAACAAAAGAACGATGTTGAATTGAAGTCAGGGGCAGAGACAGACAGGAAGTCAGGGGCGGACACCCACAGGAAGTCATGCAGTGACCAGGCAGAGATTGTGCTGCTTGTGAATGGTTTGAGTCCCTTGAGTCCCGTGCTGGAGTCATCAAAAGAGGAGGCCTTATTTCCCTCTGCTCCAGTCAAAGATTCAAAGAAGATATCGGCTACCAAGGGAATTAAAGAAAGACATTCAGTCCCAGCTCTCCTAGTAAGAGAGGCCTCTCATTCAGTGACAGCTTCTCAGCTGGAGGAGATGCTCCATCCAGCTGGTTGGACGTAGACTCTAGTTTCAGACAGCCGAAGCAGAGGAGCCCCAAGAGGACTCTCAACCCCTCTGTCAGTGAGACCAACCTACTGGACACATCAGAAGACTATGAGGACTTCATTGGTAACATTAAGAAATTCTATGCTCCTTTCGCCATGCCCCCAAAGAGGCACAGTGATATCAAAGCTCCGCGGCCCCCTTCGCCATGCCCGCGATAAAGGAGGACCACTTTGAAAAGCCCTTTGATCCAGAGGAGTTTCAGTTTGGGTTGAAGAAACCTGTTGGCCGGAAAGGTCTGTCCCCTGGAATGATGTTGAGGCAGCGGAATGTGGATTTGCAGAGCCCAACGCAGACCAAGCACAGTGACGATGAGGGAAACACACTCGACAGATCCCCCAAACTCCCTCTAGTATGCTCCGGGAGAAGCGCAGAGGGGCAGAGGAGGGGGAAGTGGAATCTAAAAAAGGACCCTCACGTCTGGGAAGGATGTCTATACTCTCTGGCCTTGTAGGCTCATCTTCTTCACTTAGAAACAGGTCTGCTGATAAGGCCGACTCTGCCTTGCAAAAGGCTTTGGCCGCTATCTCAGCTCCACAGAATGGCCTTGCAGCACCTCCCACTCTGCCCGCTCCTGCTCACCCAGACAAGGATCTCCCCAGTCCACCCAATACTCAAAGCCCCTCTCCAACTCCTTCAGCCAATCAACTTACTGCTCAAAGCCCCTCACCTTCATCAGCCAATCAGGCCATTGTCCCCAGCCCCGGTACACCTCCATCAGCCAGTCTGCTGACTGAGAAAGACCCTTCTCCACCTAGTCAGCTCAGCACCCAAGGCCCCTCTGTTTCTCCTTCAGCCATTCAGCTCACCACCCAAGGCCCCTCTCCATCTCCTTCACCCAATCAGCTCACCACCCAAGGCCCCTCTCCATCTCCTTCACCCAATCAGCTCACCACCCAAGGTCCCTCTCCAGTGCCTCCAGCAAATCACCTCTCAGCCCAAGGTCTCTCTCCATCTCCTTCAGCCAGTCAGCTCACTTCTCAAGGCCCCTCTCCATTATCCTCACTCAATCAGCCAAACACCCAAGGCCCCTCTGTTTCTCCTTCAGCCATTCAACTCACCATCCAAGACCCCTCTCCATCTCCTTCGCCCAATCAGGTCACTTCACAAGGCCCTACCCCATTTCCTTCATCTAATCAGCTCGCTGCCCAAGGTCTCTCTCCATCTGCTTTACCCAATCAGATCACTCCCCAAGGCCCGTCTACTTCACCGTCACCCAATCAGCTCACTGCACAAAGCCCCTCTCCAGCCTCTTCACTTATGCCCAGTGCTGATGGGAAGGCAAAGGATCCTGTGGTGAAATTTCTTTCACGAGAGCAGTGGGAAACCCTGCCGTACCCCGGAGCCAGCATGCAGAGCCGAGAGGTAAGCTGCACACACACATGCATGGTCAAGCACAGACATACATAAACATACACACACTATGAGACAAAGCTACTAAGAACCTGAATATACATAAACTGGTATTGTAGGACTACTTTGAGACTACTGTAGAAAGAATTGGTAGACACACAAATTTGTTAAAACCGTTGTTTGCTCTCTGTGTAATCTAGCTGAAATGCCTGTGCGTTCCATCTGTCCATGTTAAGAGAAAAACAGTGAGAAGTTATTCTGTTAATAATACATTTGACTGAGACACACCACACTGCATCACATGTTATTGGAACAGAACCAGAGGACCCTAAGGGAACCAGATTACCTCCTATTTTCCAAAGGACTCTACTGCTGGAGGATAAACTTGTTGATGATCTGTTCATCCTCAGGCACTAAGCTTCCCTGCAGGAAATTCCTCACTTCCCCTGTTATACAGTATTGCCATCACAAAGCTATCTTGATGAGATGTTAAGATTGCAAGTTCAAAACATCAACTGCTTACTTGAAATGGGAACATTCAATTCTATCATGTAAAACAGGTAAAAAATGCAAGCATAATCATATTTTTAGTACAATTCACCATTGATACTGAGCCAGGCAACAGGGCCCCTGCAGGGTGTCTTAAAGAGGCCTGATGATGCCATGAGCCAGTTATAGCTTTATTATTAATTAATATTCTATGCATGTGTTCTCAGCCAATCACTGCACTGCTACTAATTAATATTCAGGAATATTCAGTATAACTTAAGTGGTTTTAACGTTTTGGAAATGTCAATGATTGGTCATCTCAGAACTAGTGACAAGGATTTGGGTTTGAGTGTGCTACAGGCCACCAACCTCAATCAGCAGGGTAAACAGAATTATGTATGATAACACAGAACAATGTTAGAAGGGAGAGGCGCTAATAATAGTTGAGTTCAGTTATTCATGTATTTGTTGGAAAGTTATGTCAGGGCATGGAAAAAGTGATTTTGTGTCAGGTGCCCTCTTTTTGAAATTATATGTGTCAGTAAACCATCCTTCCCATTGGCAAATACAAATCTCCAAACAGCCTAAACATCTTTGTTTCCATTATTATTCATTCTTTTTCTTTAGATGAAGTCATTCTACACTGGAAGTTTGGTATTGAACTGAAGATAGAGCTAAACTTATTCATGTAGTGTGTTTTTCATGCTTATACAACCTTAAGTACATGGCAATCAAAACCTCCAAGCTTGGCATTTTGCAGCTTTCTGATGAGTAGGCATATATTTGACAGACTCGTTCTGCCAGAAAGGACCTTGCTAGATTCAGATAAAATGTGTAAAAAGTGTAAAAATAGTGTAAAAGAAGTACTTAAATTTGACCTATTTTTTTCCTATGTGTAGAACCTTGGCAACCTTCCAGTACGGTCCCCCTAACACAACACATTTTTTTTTCCTTATGTCAGGTTGCCAGGGAAAAAAAGCACAAAATAGTTCACAGTGTGTATACTAATTTAGTAAATTTATTCCTCTTATCATTATCCAGTTTCTAGCTAAAGTTCATGTGTATTTGCTGCATTATTGATTGGATTGATCTTACTCGGAAAAAAATGAACATTACTAAATATTCACAATTTTACAACAGGTACAGGCTGTAAGGGAATTCTACAGGCGGCCTGGGAAGGTGAGCACAATTTCCCTCATGATGAAATGAAAATACCTACAGTTAAATTTGTGATTAGTTGTTGTGAGCTCCTTAAGTTGTGTAAAAGATGTTCCCATGATCCTCTGCTTCTCTCCACCTCTGCAGATTGTCTTTCACGAGCAGGCTAAATTCAGTGGTGAGGCGTTTGAGGTCTTCCACGACATGACGGATGCCACTTCGCTGAAGCTGTCAGCTGTGATTTCTGTCAGGGTGGTGAGAGGATGGTGAGTGCTCTGATTTAGCTGACTTACAGTTGATTATGCTAACCAAGGACCAATCCCCCCTGAGAGCAATGTGGGGTTGCACAATGCCTGTTTATGGTAATATAACCCATTTGTATATTTTACACATTTTAAACTAGCTAGCAGGCTAATGTAACCAACCCCAGGTACACAATAATAATTCACACAGGTATTCCCTGCACTTCTCCAGCCCTTACTACTGACACCCCCTCCCCCGCTTTATCCTCAGTTGGCTGTTATATGAGAGGCCTGGGTTCGAGGGGCGGTCCATCGCCCTGGAGGAGGGGTCCATTGAGCTGGAGAACATGTGGGCCAATGAACAGCCGTCTGGCCAGTCCCCCCCTACAGCACCGTTTGTGATCGGCTCCATCCGACTGGCCGTCAGGGTGAGTTTCACAGCTCTGTCCTGCTAATGCTACGCTGCTGCTGGCAAACCACTTCCCAGCTGCTAACATACCCTCATTCTGCTGCTAACAAACTCCCAGTTCTGCTGCTAGCACCCCCCTCTTCAGCTGCTAACTAACCCTCCCTGTCTGTTGCAAACAAAAACCATTTTACTCACCTCACATTGAGTCTGTGAAGCTTTCATCTTTTGTGGTTGAGTATGAAGAAAATACGCGCTCACCTCTGACAGAAGTTCCAGGTGTGGTCAATTGTTTCTTTGCCAGCTGTGTAGTGTGTGGATACAATCCAATAAAAGAAGGTTTTTGTCAGCTGGCAGCAGTGCCTCTCTTTTTATGTGGTGTCATCTCTTGTTGAAACACACTGGCACATTGTTCTTCTGTACTGTCCTGACTGTTTACATCACTGAAAAGATCACCCATTGGACACAGATGTTTTCCTTTCACAGGCTTGCTCAAGCAGCTGCACTTCCATGCGCTCAACTCCCAATTCTTTGACCGTAGTCATCATCTCCATTGGTGTTTTTGCCCTCACTAAATGTGATCGAAGTGCAGATCGAGATAGCAGGAAGTGATTTCCAAGTATTTAGCTGTGTTCAGAGATATAAATTATGCCTTTTTTAGGTCAGCTGCAGTTTTGCTTTAATCTCCTTCACTGCTGCAGTATTATCCATGGTTGGCTTTCTGAATTTAAACTCATGTTTAAAAATTCGAATGAAAATCATTTGAACGTGCATTGTTTTTACAGATTCAACAAGTATTAGATTTTGATTGTAATTTCGACCGCCACAGTAAATTGGATGTGTTGTGTTACTGTGTTAATGTCTTTTATGTGCTTTGTTTGACCCTCCCCCAGGACTACAGTCGACCCAGAATCGATCTATTCACCGAGCCAATGGGATGGGGGAGGCAGTCGACCTATGAGAATGAGGCTATAGAGCTTGGTGCATACGGAATACCACAGAACACTGCGTCCATCAAGGTCCATTCTGGAGTGTAAGTGTGCAGCACTGAGAAAGTGTGGAACAGTTTGGGGGGTGCATGTGTGTAAGTGTGCAACATTCTGGGACATAAGTGTGTAAGTGAAACTGCAATGCTTGTATATGACCACTTAGGATCACCATTTAAGCTAAGGAAATTTTAAAAGTACTGTTCTTTGGAGTTAATTTCTAAATTCTCACGTCTGTGTGTTGGATTTTAAAATCAATATATACTTTCAAAATCAAAAGCACGAGTGTATTATGATTTTGGGAAAAGTATCTGATCATTCTGCTGCGCCTGTTTAACTTAGCTAGCTTCTGCGGTATGTAGCTATTGACAAATAGCTAGATAGCTTACTTATCGAGCTCCCTGTCTGTTTGCTAGCTTAGAAGCTTGCTTGCTCCAAGGTGCTTGTTCAAATAAGCATTAGCAAAGCTACAACACAGGCATATTTAGTACCCAAAACCTTCCAATCAAAGAAACAAAGCTGGAATCTGAGAGAGAGAGAGAGAGAGAGAAAGGAGGTCTAGCACACACTCACACATGCTTTGCCAGTTTGGACCAGTTTCTGTTCAGTCAATGGACTCTCATTCCTATCATGTTGAAAACTGGAATGTGCCAAGTCTCTGTGACACACATAAACTGAAACATTTTTTAAATTCATGGTAAGAGCCTTTGGGTGACTGTTGGCAGTGGACACAGATGTGCAGAGAGTTCCTCTTTGACATTCCCACGTTTTCAGCTCATTTGCTGTCATGTTACTTACGTGTGAATAGGGAATGAAGTATTTTCAATCATTCAGATTTTTGTCAAATAAAAATGTGTGCACAATGCTAATATCTATATTGCTTAGTGTGAAAAGGTGTATGTAAGTCATGGCATTGAATTGCATTACTTTGTGCCACAGCTGTAATAAGTCATTTTGGTCATGTTTACATTGTCCGTTTGGAGTAACACCATCATTTTTATGTGAAATTAACTTTCAGATTGAAAATAATTAAAATTCTATGTACAACTTGATGGTAAACACTGCATAAGTCAGCTTTCTCCCAAACGTTTACGTTACTTTTATAATCAATGGAAAGTATGGAGTTTAAAGAAGAAAGTATCTAGACATTTAATGTCAGTCAATTGATCATCTCTCTTTTTTTGAGTATGAATAAAATTATGCCTCTGACTCATTTAGAACACAATAATTAATGTTTTCAGTGTGTCGCACATCAGTCTTCCTAAATGCTAAATAATGGGAATTTTTCTGCTGGCGTTGAGAAAGCTCTGAGCCCCCAGGCGAAAGAGAGGCCTGTTTGTTCTTCATTCCTGTGGCAGTTGCAGGGGAATTACAGCCAGTCTGAATGCCGTTCCAGAGCCAAACCCTGTCTGCACTGGAATGTCTGCTCTCCACTTCGACATGTTGGAGAGTGACAGATTGAGGTTGTCGAGGCGTTTTGTTGGGCCTGAACTCAGGTGCATGAACGTGAGAAGAGCTGTCCCCACTGCACGCTTGTTGCTGCTGTGTCTCAGTGGAAAGGGATGGGCTTCTATCTGTGCTGAGTCAGCATTGGCTGGGAGACCGGCTTCACATCGCCTGGCACGTTTCTCTAAGAAGTGGCATTTTAGGATGGAAAATTCAACAGAGGATTCAGTACAGCTCACTGTTAACACCTGGTTTGGGCTGGCTGTAATGATTTCACTGTTGACCTCTATGCCGCATTCACACCGAGGTATTTAGCGGGGGCTCTCATCCAGAGCGACTTGCAGGAGTGCTCATAAAAACATTGAGACAGAGGGCGGAGGCCAGGCAGCAAATTACCACTGTAGCGAGTTTGTAGTTTTTCTACTAATGGTGTAATTTCGTTTGAGATCTGAAATATTTGCATGAGGTTTTTCCTTGCAGCAGAAGGTGAATATCTGGTTTCAGGTTAGTTTTAAAGAGGATGGTGGTATAGAGTAGGAACCAATTTAATTTGTGCAAGTCTCAGGTTAGTGTTAGGGAAAGTGCAGGGACTATAGGTGCATTTAATGTGTCCTGCATTCTGTACAAAGTCCAAAGATCGATAAATATACACATTCAAGCTACTAGCATAGTCCACATTATATGGGATCCTGATTAGTTAGCAGTGTGAATAGCATACAGTAACTGGGCTAGCTAACTCATTTTTGTAGCCAGCAGATTGTAACCTTCTTGTTTTTGGGGTAATGTAACATGTATCATTTTCAGGTGGCTGGTGTATTCAGACCCTGGGTTTCAGGGCCCCCTGGCTGTGCTGGAGAAAGGGGAGTACCCCCATCACGAGGTCTGGGGGTTCCCCACTCCCCACGTGGGATCCCTGCGTCCCCTCAGAATGGTGAGGTGAACCCTGCAACAAGGACATGTGTTTGGGGGAGAGTGTTTTATGTTGTTTATTTGTTTTTGTAAATTTTTTGTCTAGTTAAAATTGTGTTTTAAAACTATTAATCCAAGAGTTCAAGGCCAGTTCAAAGCAGAACTTTTTGAGCTGTGAATATTCTATGACAGGGAAGTTACCCATAGTCATGTTCCAAAAATACCCTTTTTGGGTCCTTAGTAATTCACCCATAGTCATATTGTGTGTGTGCATGTGTGTGATATGTGTGTGCATGTGTGTGTGTGTTTTATGCTGCATTAATTTCAGGCTTGATGTGGAATAATCTGACTGATGTGGCTGTCCTCCAAATTCATTATTTAAACGCTTGCAATTTCACATAGTGAGCTCCTGTATGGCATAGCTTGGCTAAAGTTTTTTTTTCTGAAAACCTGTCAGTCTAGGCCAGGTGATTAATATTTGATCAATGTGAGCTCCACTCCCAGCCATTCTGTCATTCTGCCCAGAGGATTATAAAGACCAGATCATAAAGACCATTATAAAAACAGAGGCAAAATGTTTTGTTCTATTATTGAAAGTTCTTATTAAAAATACATGTGGTTGATGTTTTAGTTACCCAATGTTTATTTTACATGGAAACACAGATGACTGTATAGGACTCTTACATTGTGAAGCCAGACATACATTTCCACATTCAAGGACCATAAATTTAAAGTTAAAACAAGTTTAAAACACCTGGAAAATGAGTTACACCTCAGTTTAAGAAGAGGCGATAAAAATCTGGTGACACATTGTCCTCTCATGAAAGTTTTGCACTGTGATTTATTACTCCCTGAATTCTCCCTTCTTTTGGATTTATTTTACCTGTAATTCCACCTTGTCTGTTCTACTTTCTGTCCCAGCTTTTTGCACTGACATTAGCTGTTTCTTACACTAGCTGTTCCCTTCATTCCCGCTGCTCCCTCCTGCACACAAGGAAAATTTTGTGGCTTTTCCAGTTCTGTCACATATTAACTTTAATGGAATCTTACATGGTGCATGCGTTTGTATGGAAATTATTCATAATGAGTGCAGAGGTACCCATGTAAACACTTTCAAACTGTCAAAAATCTGTCTTTCAGGGTGGATTGAAGGTGGAGAACGCAAATGAAGTTAAGGTACACTATTTTTGTTTTATTCCTCGAAAACTCTCCCATGGAGGGATAGTCCAGAAAACCATAAAACATACGATATATTTGTTAAGGAACACTATTACAAAACCCTGTCTCCAGTCAAACTGAATGTGCTGAAGTGGAAAAGGATGATATGGAATACCTGTTAAGTATCAGACCTAAATATCACCCAAGGCACTGTGAGTTTCTGTGCAAACTAACTCTTCCCTTATGGGGGGAGTAATCCTTCAAAAACTTCCTATTACCACATTAATAGTATGAATAAGTATTAAGTGATATTGGTTTTGAATTCCCTCAGATTGTACTTGGGGTTTTTGTACATCTTACAAATTGGTCTGTAGTCATACACAAGAGCTCTCGCTCTTATTAAAAAAAAAACAACTAGAGAATGGTTTTCTTCGGGGTGATGTGTGTTATTATTGCCTGTCAGAGCAAGTAGCTGGAGACGTCACACCCACGGTGCAACAGCGCTCAAAGTTCCCTCTCTTCTTAGCTCCTCCTCCTGACCTTTGACCTTGCATATTTCAGACACTGCTGTATGAGAAGCCAGGGCTTCAGGGGCTCTGCATGGAAGTCGTAACTGACATTCTGAGTTTGGGGGGAAAACAAGACAGACAAGACTGCACAAGAAAACTGGTCTCAATCGGCTCCATCAAGATTGTTAGCGGACTGTGAGTGCTATTTTTACATACTGTGAATTATGAGTTACTGAAAAATTTGGTTTTCATACCTTCATACCTCGGTGAGACATCACTAGTTATTGTTATTTAGTATGATAGCTAGCTCTACTACTGTAGCAGGGTTCCGCACTAACACTTGTCAGTGACATGCGAACAATGCCGCTTCTAGCTATTAACACAGTGCTTTGAGACTGCATGTTCCCAAGGTGGCATAGCTGGGAGAATGTTCTGGTATAGCATCTTAGCCTTCCCCAAAAACGTGAATTACCTCAGATGCGCCTTCAGGAGCAAAGCTTCACCACCGATGAAGTTTAGATACTTGCAACTTCAATGTTCTTCTCAAGCCACCTAGAAACCTTACAGATTGCCTAACAGAGGTCCTCAGAAACAGCTGACTGTTCAGACAAATACAATTACAAGCAGGGAAAAAGTTAGTTCTAACATGGCAAGACAGACTTGGGGCTAACGATGCCTAGCCTTCGGCACTACCTGTTGCAACTCTAACGAACTTATCAGCAACAATAGTAACTATTCAGTCTGCTACAATGTTAGTAAATTGAAATTGAACATTTCAAAGTCAATCAATCGAAAATAGAGCTTTATCACAACAACATTATTTTCATTCATTAAAAAGAAATAGAGGTATAATTAAAAAACACATTAAGGCTGTAAAAGACTGACAGTTGCCTACAGAAAGAGATGAAAGATGAAAACACCTGTACAGTCATAATTAATAGTAACATCCTGTTAAGACCACACCTACCTCCGGTTTCTATCCAAATACTGAATACAGATACAGATAATTTTGTGATTAAACGAATACAGATACAGATAATGACTCTCTGCACATCCCTACTCTGAACTGCAACTATACCATAGTCAGGTGAGAATGAGTCTCTATCTGCTCTGTACTGTAGTTGCACTGTAGAATGATCCTTTCTATACTGGGTGGGAATTAGAATGTTTATCTGTAATGTAGTTGTTTGGGGTACACTGCGAGCTGTGTGTATTTAGATGAGTATGTGTTTGCATATGTAGGTGGGTGGGGTACAGTTTGCCGCGGTTTGAAGGACGGCAGTTCATCCTGGAGGAGGGAGAGTACCTGGACCACAGTGACTGGGGAGGAGGAGAAAACGGACTACGGTCCCTGCGACCCATTCTGACTGTAAATATGACCCCGCTATGCACTTCAAAACCAATCTTGAATGACTGACAACTGCTTACATGTGTCAGGAATCAAGGAAACATGTCTAGAAAGTGAAGTTCAGTTTAAATAAGTTGTCTTTCAGTCTTAAACTCAACAGAACATTGGTATGGGTTGTCCATGTCACTGTCCATGCCATTGTGCTTGTTCGGTTTGCTTAAGTCACATCATGCCCAGCTAGCCTGGTAGTGTCTGCCAGCTGTAAGGCATGTTCTTCAGGCCCGGCTTCACACTCTGCTGGAGGTTATCACCCCAGGGCCACTGCTGAGACAATGATGGAGGCAGTCTGCCCTGTCCCAAATGATTATATGCACAACCGCACCGTCTAATGTGTGTGGAGGAGGAGCATACCTCCAGGAGTGCACCATTGTTTTATAATCTGGATGGGGCCGGTTCTGTTCAGGAACAAACAGTGTTCAGTGTGACCGGGCCCACTTAAACTCAGAGGGGGATCCCTCCAGGCAGGTGGTGTTGTTTTTCCCCTTTGTAGCCGTAAGCGTGTCCAATCGGCGGGTCGAGAGGCATGATGGTGTCAGGGTGACCATGCCCATAATACACTGAGCTTCTGCTTGAAAGAGAATGTTCCAGTTCTCCATGAAAGCTCGATTCTCTGAAGGGGTAGCCAAGATGTAACACATACAGGTTATTAGGTCCCCTTTGAAAAAGACATGTGATCTCAATGGGGCTTCATGGTAAAATAAAGCATAAATAGAAAATAAATGCAGTGAATTGAACCCTTGTTATAACGGACCTCGTTAAAATGGATTTCGGTGATGACGGACTATTTCTGCTGTAACAACATGTGTTAGATGCTGGTTGTTTCCTAAAAAAGGAATATAGACTCACTTGCTGAAATGATTGACAGAACAAAGGGAGCAAGTTCTTGCAGGCAGGAATGCTTAACATTCTAGAATCTTCAGTAAAATGTTACTATTTTCAAAGCTCAGTCAAGGGGGCGGGGTGCCAGAAGCACCGAGCATAATTTGACAGGCGCAGCGACATGGCTCTGCGGGCCGGCTGTTTCCTCGTTGTGGACTGGTATAGAGGATCTCCCGAGTATTGTTGTACTCCAAACTCTGAGTAAATATAGCTTGGTACCACAGCCGAGGTGGGACTACTGTGTGTTTTTTAATTATCACCCGGTTATATCGTACTGTCAGTTATATCATACTCCCTTCCCCCCAATTATTGTGTTTTAACGAGGGTTCACTGTTGTGCAAAAACAGACAGCAACACAGCTACTCTGTTAATACGGAAAGAAACATGATTACACTATAATACGGACTGTACCTCAGCTACACTCTAATACAGATACTAACAGCTACAGTATACAGTTTCATGCAGACTGTGATGCAGCTACACAGAAATTAACATGGCACACAAATAATCGGCAGCACTGTAATGTAACTTCCTCTCCCACAGCAGGACTTCCTGACTCCACATGTGAAGCTGTGCAGTGAGCGGGACTTTGGGGACAAGGGGCTGAGCTTGGATCTATTTGGACCCGTGGAAAACATGGAGGAGACGGGACACGGACTGAAGACGGAATCAATCAACGTCCTCAGCGGCCTGTATGTGAGCCCTTGTTTTACTCGCTCAGTAATTTGCTCTAACATGTCTGCTTTTCCTTCATCTGTCTGCCAGTGTAGCACCTGCACTGTCATTCTCCTGTTTTAGTCAGCGGACTTTGATTTTTGACTGTTAGATTGTGATTGGAGGAGGAGTGATTGGTCCAGGTTGGTCCAGTACCTCAGACGGTCACCGACAAAGAACCATGATATGTACCATGAGTTGTATCTGAAACATGCGTGTGCTGCAGTTGTGTTTGACAAATGTATGATCTACAGTTGTGGTTTATTCACTGTGTGACCTGCATTTGTGCGTGATACATGTTTAAGCAGTAATTGTCTTTGTGTGTGAGATATAGATGTAGTTTATATGAAGGGTGAGCCATAGTTTCGTTTGATACCTGTGTGAGCTGTATTGTGTATGTTATGTGTGTCATGTAGCTGTGTTTCATAGATGTGTTCTTTTTAGTTATGTTTGATATGTGTATTATGTACAGTAGGCCCTGACATATGTATCATAGCACCTTGGCTAATTACAGAAACACTTGTATCTTTAGAAGCTTTACTTATCTCGCACCAATAAAAAACAGGTGAACAGAACTAATGCAGACATAAATGACAGTGAAATCTGAGAGCTTAGGAGCAAAGCTAGTTTTGGCAGGAAACTCAAGTCTGACAGGCAGCTGAATCTGCTGACGAGCAGCTCCGCGTCACACTTTCTCTTTGAGCGCCAACTTTGGGCGACGTACGTTAGCAACCGCCTGTTCTCATGCTGACGCACACAAAAAAAAGTCAATATCAGCGGATACAGCAGTAATCGTTTTGTTTCGCTCACAAAGTATCAACATGGGTGTCAGACCCCAGGAGCCGCGTATCGGTAGGCCCCATAGCTGTGATTATGTTTGACAGGCGGAGGGAGCGGGAGGAATGGAGCTGTCGTGCTCATTCTGCAGGTGTGTCACTCAGATAAGCGCTCAGGTGAAATGTATGGGCAGGTTAGGACAAGGTGTCTGCTCCACTTTTCCCAGGATGTTCACGCCTTGTTTCCTCCTGCAGTCAGTTAGTCATGTGACCACCTCACACCCTGCACCACGGGGCACAAGCACCCGAACAGGAGAGTGCAGCATGTTAGACACACGTGAACACACACATACACATACACACATACAGACACACACAAACACATATCTACATAAACACACATACACAAACATGTACACACTTGCACACACAAACATATGTGCATATGTGACCACTACACCCCCCTGTACCACAGGACACAAACATCTGCAGGAGAGCACAGCATGTTACACACAAATATTCACTCACAATCACACAGAGGTATACACACACGCTCACAATGCTCACACACACACACACAAACATACAAACAAACATGTACACACAAATGTAAACACTCACACACCAACATGCTTCACCAACATGCATGCTAACATACACACAGATGCAGATGATAAGACATGGAAATAGTATGTTTGTCAGTATAGCAATAAATGGTGTACATAATGTTTGCACATACAAAAAAATGCACCTTTTTTCATTGGTACAGAACTCAGCACCTCTAGTTACAGTAGCCGCTGCGCCCAAGCTGTATTTTCTGGGGTTCTTCATCCACTTCTAAGCCTTTCACACTTCCCTGTAAACATGGCCTAAGCTACCAAATATAAAGGCCAGTAGCTGAGCTATGCATTGATTTGATCCAGTATTTGATATTTCATAGGTTGGTTCAAAAATCTTTTCCATACTATTAATTAAATGTTCAACTTACTTCTAATGCATTGACCTTTCAATCTTCGTCAAACCACAACATCCTCCAGTGTTTCGACAGTAATGTTTGCAAATATGCGAATATGAGTAATTATTACAATGTCTGGACATGTATGGTTTAATAGAGGAATGCTAGTACATTCTTAGAGAGGTGTTGATTCTCCTTCAATCATTATTAAATCATCAACTCTGCCATACCTAGGTAATATAGAGTGATGTGTAGAAAATGAAACCATTTGGAAAGCGACACAGCAATTTCCAGAAGGTCTGAGGCGTAACTGCTGAGGGTGCATGGGAGAGAGCAGCATGGGACCTGCAAGGCCTGTGCTGGAAAAATGAATGAAAGCAAATTAAACAGCACTATTGCATATTAACGATTTTACATTTCGGTGGACCAAGTTCGGAGGGGGCACAATGGTGAACGTCATGAACTGGGTACGCCAGCGCTCAAGGTCATGATACAAACAGTAAGAAACATGATTGTCAGATGGAATGGTTAATGTGAGTTGGTAGAACCTGCAGTCTTGCTTTTACAGTAGAAATGGCAATAATGTCACCATGTGCTGTGTTTGAAATATATTCATTTTTAAAAAGATGGGACTATCAACATGAGATAATAAAAGCATGCAGAAAATAAAATTATATCAAGGATGGTAACCATTTTTTTAAGTGTGTGTGTGTGTGTGTGTGTGTGTCTTGGGACTGTTTCTGATTGCCTGACTGCTAACATAGATAATGTAATTAATGAGTGCAATAGACAAAATGTTGCCGATTTTAAATTTTGGTTTTTGTACATTAAGTGCTACAATATATTGTGCCAACTTGTATGTTTATTTGGACTCCAGGCTGTTAGGATTGAGATCTAAAAATAATAGGTTAAGCTAATATGGGATGGGGCCCTTGCACTATGCCGCTGCTACATCTGTATCTCTCTTATAACCATTTTATAAATGTTTTATACCTACTCTATGTCTTTAATAACGCCTCAATAAGGCTGTTATAACTCCCCTCTATAAGCCACTTCTATGTCTCACTGCTGTAAGACCTTGGAAAAGCAGTGGAGTTTAGAGTCCACCTACTGTAAGGATATTTTAAAACTAATGTTATCACCTCAGTGAAGGCAGGCCTAAGGAGAAAGAGTGACTTTGAACCTGTGATTGAAATGTAAACTGCGAGACATTCTATTCTGTTGGATTGAATCATGACATTTGGCATTTGTCATGTACATCACAAAATAGTGAACGGGCCTCTAACGACCTGAACGACAATTTAACAACTAAGTTACCATGTTCTTGGCATGAAAATGGCTTCTGCAAAAAGTGCTACATTTGCATTACTTAGCAGGTGCCCTTATCGAGAGGAACTCATACAAACAACATATTTTATTAAAGTAGTTTTGGTTAACCACCAACTAAGGGTACAGAGCAGCAGTGCCCTACCGGGGAATCAAACCCACCACCTCTGAGTGGAAGCTCCGATCTGTAACCATTGTACCATTTTACTGAGACCAACTCCAGCCACCCTCTTCCTTCATTTTATACCTGAGAGAAGCTTCAGATCTGCCAAGCTGCGGCATGACTGTGTTTAGGGAGCTGCCATGTGGCTGATGCCCAAACCCCCTTCAGCTCCTATGGCTCTGGTCACCTGACTCATGGGCAGATCGAGCTTGTTTACGCTCAGGTATGACCATGATTCATTAGAGAAGAGAACACATAAATCCCTTTCGGCAAAGATGTGCTCAGGTTCAGACAGGTGCAGTCAGGAGAGCTGGGAGCTGATGTAGACCAGATTTGATATATTTTACAATCAATTTCCTGTTTGAGTCTTTCTCTGTCTTCCTCCTCACTATGTCTTTTCTCTCTCGCTCTCTCTTTGGGTTTTTGTTCACCATGCAAGTGTTGTGTGGCAGCTGTACCAGTTAACATGTTGACTGTAATGACTTGTCCCTGTGGTCCTGTCCCTTGTGCAGGTGGGTGGCGTTTGAGAAGAAGACCTTCTGTGGCGAGATGTACATTCTGGAGAAAGGCCTGTACAGTGGGCCCGAGGACTGGGGCGCGCAGAACTCTACCATCGCTTCCCTGCAGCCCGTGTTCCTGGTGAGGGGGTCTATCAACACACAGACACGCTGGGAGGATGCCCCTTCAAAATGCCTGCCAGTCAGGACCACGTTTCCCAGAATTCCCCTCAGCTAAACTGACACAGTTGAAGTATATTGGCCTGCAATCAGACCACTTACAGATTAACCCTCCCGAACTTGGAAAGCCTCAAAAATAAGATAAGGCGAAACTAGCGTTTGCCTAAGGGTGCGTTTGTGACGTGAATGAAAACTAACGGTGCACATGGTAAAATGAGACGTGCGGAAGTGCTCGGCTGAGGGAGGGATCAGGTGAGGTTTTGGCTGGTAAATGATCCTTGGGGTTCACACAGGGCCACAGGAAGTCATACTCTGGCTAGGCTGGGGTGGTGAATGAATGCTGATTGATTTATTTGCTCAATTACTGAGACACTGCAGGTAACTCTCCACCTGAGGTAAAAGGCACTGATGGTAGTGGAGATCAGGAGAAGTGACAGGAGAGAAGAGTGTGAAACATGGTGTAGAGTGATGAGGCACACATGCCCCACATAACATCATATCACTAACACACACACACACGCACACATGCACACACAAGCACACATCCACACAGTCTGTCCTATTTTGAAGCACAGGCTTGTGGTTGTCACAATGGTACTTTTTACATCCCTTTAAAAAGGGTACCACTCTTTTTGTAGTGTAAGATCATTAAGATATGATTACAAGAAACTGATATGTAATTTTCACATTGGTCATTGATCATCAATACCCAGCTCTATTTAGCAGTTGGCATTAATCCAATCTACACTTTATTGAATTTCTTGCTAAGCAGATAACTTTTCAATTTATGAACAGAGATATCTGACTTACATGTGGAACCCTGATTCCCTTAGAGAAGAACTGAGACATAGCGTTAATATGGGATTATCAATGTTACTATGTGACCAGCATAAAGCTTCCAATAGCGACCCGCCTTGAACTCATTTTGAAGCGCTCATTTTTACTATTCGGATTCTAGACTCCGTTTTATATACTCTGCATTCAAGACTTCAGCTGGATTCATTCAAATGTGGTTTGACATTTCTTGTGAATTGATCTCTGACTTTTACTTTTCAGGATGATCTTGGTGCTGTTGCCAAGTTTAAGGTGAGTAACCTGCTTTTCTCAGCTGATCCCGCAGTAATATAATTATACCTCATGTATCGTTTTCGAGAGTGAATTAGAAGGACATGCAAATCCATCATGTATACCTGTGCTTCCATGTGCCAGCAGAATCAAACGATCACACAGAGCAAGTATAAATCCATATCCAAATTATGCAACTGGAAAATTTGCTGGCAGTATCTGTCTCCAGCCAGCTTGCACATCTTGACTTTACATTCTGTTGAACAGCGGAAGAATTCAGATATATAACAATACTAGCCTTATCAATCAACTCCAAATACAAGGTGATAATCGCCCTGTCAAACCTGGGTTGTCTCTTAACAGTGGATTTGAGAAAAAGGCTTCTAAAGTGGGCTGTCTGTTAAACACCGTTCTGCTGCTGGTGTCATAAACGGTGACAGCTCAATGGACGTTGGCTTTGTGTAGGTGATATATAGCTCGACAGGATTCTTCTCTATGTGAAACCTCAGGGGTGTGATGAATGTACGGTAGTTTGTTTTTTTACCCGGCTAATTTCTAAAGGCGGCTGACTGTAGATGACATTGAGTCTCAGTCATTGTCTGCAAGCCGTAGCCTGATGGCCCGAGTCCACCTGCATTGCAGGTGAAGCCTGGCCAGCATCCTGGTAATTTGATTGGCCGAGCTGAAAAACGGTGGATTTTTTTTGGTCTCAGGTGCAGTTATTCTCCGAGCCTGGGTTCCAGGGTGAGCTGCACGTTCTGACCGAAGACACCCCTCTTCTGCCAGATGGGTTTTCTGTGGCCTCCTGCAAAGTCTTGGCTGGCAGGTGGGTGCAGTGTGGAGGTCTGTCTGTCCCTCCCCCCTAATCTCTCCTTTTGTCCCTTTGAATCTCCTACCTCTCTCTCCCTGCCTCCCCTCACTGTCCTTGTTCCACCAAAATATTAAACATTTAAATTATTTTAAAACATAATTGTATGCCACCTATCAACCACCTATCGGGATGTACCTGGTCTTAATAAAGACATCTAACAGATATAATCAGATCAATCAGATTACCATTTTGAAAGACCGAAACGTACTTGATTCATGCCTATAAATGCGGAATTGCCTGTGAATGTTTTAAAAAATGTAAGGCCTGTTGTGTTTTCTCCGCTCTGTTTCCACTGTACTGCACCTTGGATGTACGTATGTCATTATGACACTTTATTTTCTTAAAGTGCTGCGTAGTGTGGTATTACATCACTGTGCTGTGGTAGAATGACATAACATCACTGTGCTGTGTTCCAGCTGGCTCGGGTTCGAGGGGGTGGATTTCGCCGATCCCATGTACGTCTTGGAGGAGGGAGACTACCCCAGTCTGAGGGCCATGGGGTGCATGCGCCCCGAATCAGCCGTTCGCTCCCTGCAGAAGGCTGGCTTTGTGAGTACAGACACACACATTTTACGTCAGCGTCTCCCTTTTGCTCTTTCACGTAACTGTACCTATTACATGCTCAGCTGAACCATAATGCAATATGCACATTAGAAAGAACAATGTATGGGAAGCTGGGGATAGCTGTGGTCACACAGAGCTGTTGGCAGGTGATTGGATGATCTGGGAAGGGGTGTGTCCAATAATGTTTACTGTTCTGTCTTCCCTCTGAGCAGGAAGTTAACAGGATGAGTTCACATTCTTAACATGCACTGTGTAACATGCACAGACAATAGCACAGACAAGAAGTATGGAAATATGCACGCCTGTATAAACACAAAACATGGATTATATGAAAATATATTTCATTTAAACAGTAAATATAGTTTAAATCTAAATATACCATGCCATTTAAAAACAACAACCAACGCAGGAATAAAGACATGTCTCATTTTAACAGTAAACATGATTTACACCAAATATAGAATGTCATTTAAACAATAAACAGGATTTAACAGTAAAAACTGAATGTAATTTGAGCAATAACGTTTCAATTGAAAAACATGATAGCATCGGCTGTTAGCCATTGTGAGGCTAAACACAAGGTGCTACCATTGTTGTTTCCATTTAAGATTCCCATAAGTCTTGTTTTGAATTAGTAGTAATTCTAAATTATTTTATTAATTAAATGAATAGTACCACTGGAGAAAATGCACACAAATATTGTACAGTCTGAGATGGTGATTAATTTGTATGGATCAAAGATATGGTTATGGTTATAATTATGGTTATGGAGAGGCTTTGTCATTGACTATTTCTGTGTTACGATTTTATCGCATATTTTATTGAAATGGGAAAGACTGGACTTCGCTCTAACATGTCAGTCAGTTACTTTATGCACATCAGATAAAGATACAGATAAATTATGTCCCTGTCTTACGCCCCATCCTGGGTGAAGTGAAGAATTCGGTTTTATTGTTCCTAATCTTGATGCTCGACCTAGGTGCCAAATAGAATCAGTCTTTTTGGAAGCCAAAAAGAAAGTAAATATTCTCCTTTTGTTTTGGTCTTCATTTTAACTGGGGTGTGTTTGATATAGTAATTACATATTGTGCAATATTTTGGGAGGAATCCAAGTTTTTTTTTTCTTGCCTCGACTTGATAATGGTATAAAGTACCTTACTCAGATTTCTGATCACACAATTGCCTTGGTATTTAAATTTGTCTCTATTCTAGACGATTAGGGTAATGAGTCTATCTTTGAAGAAATACTATCACAAAAACTACAATTATGAGTATCCAGCAGTTTTAGAAACTAATTCCATCTTTTATTATATGTAACTCTGAATACAGAGCACAAGTAATACTAATCACTAAAACTCCTCACTTATCCAACATATAAAATAATTTTGAAGTCATAAAAATGAAGTAGTTAATTTAGCGGTAATGTTAACGAGTGAGAATGGCCACATGCCATGTGTGTGTGACTGCAGTTAGAGTTTACTGGCAGGAAGTGCCGGCCTCTACAGAAACAGAACACATATACTGTACTCCAGGGCTCTTTCTTTCCTTGCTCAAGGATACTTAATTTTATGATGGAGGAGTTTCTGAAAGTGAAGTCACCGACTAGAACCTGGTATGAGGGTTTTTGACTGACAGGACCATAAAAATCAGGCATAGTTGTCCCAACAAGTCCTTGAATCCATATGTAAGGGAAATAACATTACCTCTCTCTCTCTCTCTCTCTGTCTGCCTCAGGAGTTCTCTCTTCCCTCCATCACGCTGTTCTCCAGGCCGGGGTTCAAGGGGAAGAGGATGGTGCTGAAAGATGGGGTTGTGAACCTGCAGCTGCTGGGGTTCGACAGCAGGATCCAGTCTGTGCTGGTCGAGGGAGGGATGTGAGTCACGCAGAGCTCTGTTTTACACGCACGCACACACGCTCACTCACATGCACATACGCATGCAGATACACACACACACACACACACACACACACACACACACACACACACACACACACACACACACACACACACGCGCTCACATATACTCTCACACATACACGCTCACATGTACTCTCACACATACACACCTAC
This sequence comes from Albula goreensis, assembly GCA_022829145.1. NCBI lineage: Eukaryota > Metazoa > Chordata > Actinopteri > Albuliformes > Albulidae > Albula > Albula goreensis. Next base: position 8,682,329 of record CM040752.1, read on the forward strand.
ACACCTGCATATGGGGTTCGATAAGTGCCACTTCAGGACGAGTGTAAATCTCAGTGTATAATCCAGCCATCAAACATGTTCTTGCATGTCATTTTTGCCTGTATTTGTGTTCATGTGATCACTCTCATTTCATACGTAGCTGCAGCATAACGTTGTATATCTTTACCTAGCATGGAAAATGCTTAAATATCTAACTAGCTAGCTAGATATTTAAACATGATTTATGACAGACTGTGGTCACGTTCTCCAATCTTGGAATGCTTCTTTGGTTGTGTACAGTACAGGTATATAGCAAGCCACAGAAACATGACTTATGATGTTTCTCTTTCATATTACAAAGGTTTGATCTAAATTCATTAAACCAACTTTAAATATAACATGTATCATAATTAGAGAGATAGCAACAAATATTTGTACAGAAATAACAGAAATTTGTTAGAAAGTTGGTTTTGATTCATACAATGTACTGTACTTTGAACGATGTCAGTTTACATATTCATGAATATGTAAACTGACATCACTCAAGGTAACAAACTAAAAATAATGCAACAGCACCACCCTCTGGTGGTGTCAAGTAGTGCCACATTCAACAGCGCAATGGAAAAAAACAACTATTCCCAGTGTTGCTTCTGACCATAGAGTTTTTGTCACAACACTACATTCATACTATACCAAGCTACAACTTGATTTTGCCAGCACTGTTTGTATAATCATAATAATTGACATGTTGATGTAGCCTACCTCCACTTATGCTGTGACGGGAAAAGAGATACTTTTTCTGAAAATGAAATTATCTGGATGCATTTTAAGTTTCATATATACAGAAGAGTCTAAAGCACTGAGGAAAAACAGGTGTTTTTTCTATGTGAATAGGGAATGTTTGTGGAATATTCTCCTTACCCCACAGGGTATGGTGGATATTCCCTTTTCTGTAGAGTCTTTTTTATCCGATCAACATTCAGATCATCTCATGCAGAGTCTCACCTCTCACAGATATTACATTACATTGCATTTACAGGTTCACATAACCAAAATCATAGTATTTTAGTCAGCAAAATCAATAATACCAGTGTGGAAAGACTTACAATTTCCCATTGGTGGCTTGATAGTATGTTTATGGCTTTTTGCTGGAATAATTAGGTACTGAGTGCTGAAGGGAGGGTGAGGTTTTCTCACTGGGCTCATTGTCAGGTGGAACCCTGGCACTGGGGTGACAGATTCCTCTCCTCCTCGCACAGACGTGGCATATTATGGCTCTTAACTTGATGGGAAAGAGTCCATTGACTAAGGAGAAACCGCTCCATACTAACATAGCATGTGTGCGTGTGTTTGTTTGTCTTTGTTTATGTGTGTCTCATTCAGGTGGGTGCTGTATGACGGGTGTAATTTTCAGGGGCGCCAAATCTTGCTCCTGCCCAGCGAGGTGGGTGATTGGCGCACGTTCAGCAGCTGGCAGCGAATCAGATCCCTGCGCCCAATTACACAGGTATAAGATTGTGTGCTTACAACCAAGATCTACTCTTTACTGACCCCTGGTGGTCAGATTGTGGAACACATTACAAATGTATTTTCTAACACACCCCCAATATGATAACACAAAGCTTTACTCATCAACTGGTAAAACGAGCTGAGGATGATGTAGCTACACAACTGTAGCATGTGTCACGTTAGTGTATGCTGGAAAGCCTTGTCAGTGATTAGGTCTAGTTGTAGAGTGTTGCTGTGTTCATCTGAATTGCCTGTCTTTTGTCCTTTTCTAACTCTGAACTGTTTCTTTAAACATAGTCATTTTAATTATGTACATGAATAGAAGTGTCTTTACCTGTACATACATATTTTGTCTGTGCAGAAGAGGGTGTACTTCCGCCTGAGAAACAGGGAGTCGGGGATGATGATGTCACTGACTGGGGCTCTGGATGAGATCAAGATGATACGTATCCAGGCAACAGAGGACACAGGTGGAGTGGAGCAGATCTGGGTCTACCAGAATGGGCTGCTCAAGAGCAAGGTAACCGTGGCAACATGGGGGTTTGGGGTGGGGGGAGGAACACTGGGTCATGTGAAGGAATGTGAACGATTACAGGAACTTGTGTAAGTCGAGTTGGGGTGAGGGCGGCGTCAGGGTTAGGTCAGAGGGCAATGGACGCTGAGCTGTTGGTCACTGTGGTCACACCTCCTCCTGTCCGGGCAGATGTTGGACAGCTGCTGCCTGGAGATAACGGGCAGCGTTGCCATGGCAGGCAGCAGAATCGGCCTCTCGGATGAGGCGGGGAAAGAGCAGCACCGCTGGAGCATCTCTCAGGACGGGCTGATCAGCTGCAGTGAGAAAAACAACCTGGTGCTGGAGGTCAAAGGTACAACCACACCCCACAATAACACAGGCTACAGTGACCATTAGCCTGCATTTGTCTGTGTAGGATTTCCATCAATCTCCATCTTAAGACCACTGCATGGAGTGTGGGTTTTTTTCACTACAGCTTAGCTTTGAGGCAATATGTGCTGACTTACAATGACCTTAATGGATTTTTTTGTGCTGGAGAAATAAAACCCCTGTCCAAACATTGCCATGGAAGTATCTTGAGGGAAAAATGAAGAAATGAGCTTTTTGTAAAGTATGTTACAAATCAAAGCCATTTTTGGACAGCTAAACTTTGATGCCTCTAGGGAAACCCTACACTTTTTGGATTTGCAGATTTCATGTCAGAAATACCAGACTTTATGTCAAAATTTACAATTCAAGTCAAAATGTAGGTGATGTTCCCTGTGGCATTGACATGTTTTTATGTTTTTCAAATAGTATTAGGCTGTTTTTTTTTAATAAGTGGGACAAGGAAAGCAAAATCCTGGATATGTTTTAGTAATTTAGAGATGTTAGAAATCCACCCTAGACAGATATTTTTGAACCCAAAAAGAGGTCAGGGGAAATGATGTTGTCAGCCCAGATTATGTAAGGTTCTGGTACAGACTATACATTATAATACATGTACGTGGGTCCACAGGAGGAAGTTGTATAGGAAGCACACTCTCATGTAACGCCTACTGTAGCTGATGCTCCATTTCAACCAGTCTAGCTGTAGAGCATTTTTTTCAGGTTACAGGGGCACATTCTCGCCATCTGCTGGTTGTAATTAACAATTTTTCTAAGCACAGGATTCCTCCAGTTGAGCTTGAAGCAGTGTAAATGCAGATAGGCTTTATTATTATTAATTATGAAGTGAAATATCAATACAGGTCAATATACCTCAGTCTGAACACACTGTAATGTAGCATGACAATGCTAAGAACTAAAAACTTGATATAAAAAAAGACTAAGGTTGGGATGCAATGAAACACACTTAGTATTTTTAACAATATATGCAAATCAATCAAAATTGAGAATAGTCTTTTTAAGGACATATGCTATTTTATCTTAGAATGAAAACATTGAAAATGACACATTTGCTTGTCTTCAAAAAAATGTAACATACTCAAAGAAGTGTATGTTGTAATGTGAAGTGAAGATTGAATTGCATGAAAAAGGGTGTTTTATTAGGGAGTTTTGAGTGTCAGTGTGGTAATTACAACATCCTTGGATTCATGATTTTTTCTCATTATTTATAGGAGGACAACAGTATGACAGAAATCAGGTGATTCTGAATGAAATTGATGAACAAAAACTGAGCCAAAGGTGGACCGTGGAAGTTCTGTGAGGTGTAGGAGAGAGAGCATGATAGGCCTCCATGCTCTGTTCACCTCCACTGTGGGACTCAGTTCACCTCCACTGTGGGGCTCAGTTCACCTCCGCTGTGGGGCTCAGTTCACCACCACTGTGGGGCTCAGTTCACCACCACTGTGGGGCTCAGTTCACCTCCACTCTGGGGCTCAGTTCACCTCCGCTGTGGGGCTCAGTTCACCTCCACTCTGGGGCTCAGTTCACCTCCACTGTGGGGCTCAGTTCACCTCCACCATGGGGCTCAGTTCACCTCCGCTGTGGGGCTCAGCGTTAACTGATCAACCTACTTTTATGGACCAGGCCAGAAATCCCCCCAGGAAGTTCAATTTGTCCTGCTCCTGCGGAAATTCTGAACTATCCAAAGACGATATTATATGGTGTTCAATATGACGCACCACTCATTCCTGAAAGAGGAAGATATAATATTTGTGTGAAAGGCATGATGAAGGTGCAACTGTAAGGTACGTAATGAATGCTGCACCACAACTGGCATTAACTGAAAAAACTGCACCTTTAGAAGCCTCTCAGTGACTTTTACATGTATATAAATATACATATATATTTTACCTGTCTGTCCTTTACATGTATGGAGTTGTATATATTTGACCTTTTCAGTGTTTTCATGGGGCAACATTACTGTTTCATGTGTGTTAGTCTTGATACATAGATTACAGTTATATTGTTGATGTTACAAAGCAGAACATTTTTGGATATTGCATACTGTCTTCTTCTCTCCCTCACATTAAAATCCTGGATGGATTTTGGATTCTGTAACTGTGATTTTTTATATGAGCTTAATGTAAATGATTTCTTTAAAAAGGATTTCTCTCTTTTTCAAAACACAGAAATGTCATTCTAGAAGTGTTCCACTGTATTCAAATATAATAGCTGTCCTATGAAATAATCTAAAACATTACAACAAATGCAGTCACATTTAACAGGGTTCATTCAAATGAAATTCAAATGGGACAGTACTCGTGATGCTATATTCTAGTAACCAATAACGCTTAGTAAAAGCATACACTGGAAAACACATGGAAAAGATGAGTCCACCACATTGGCGATGTTAACTGCATTACACATGTATCGTACTGTGTTTGGACTCAACCCCTGTTCAATCATGTGCAGGATATACTTACACTTTATACTTACACGGATCTCACACATCCCTAGTCTTAACTTAGGATCTTTTAGGCCTCCAGTCAGTGTTAAAATTGCAGATGGTTTATTGGTTGTCGTAGCAGTTTCACACCTCTGTGACAGCCTGTAAGGGCTATCCAGTTTTGGCTAAGCCCCAGACTCTGGGATCGGGTGTTTGACGTATGGCAGCCAGTCTGCCAAATCTGGTCTGGAGAAATTGGTTGAGGAAAGATGAGCCTTTGTTTGTGAATTATGTTACCACCTACAGGGTCACTGCATGGCACTGTGCTCGGGCCCCGACTGACTGACTGACTGACTGACTGACTGTGTTCTTGGTTATGCTGAGGCATCTGGCTGTAAACAGTTCTGTCTGTTGAGCAGCTACCGTTGTAACTGTTTGCGATTCACTGCTATCAAGAGAGTTTTCTACAGAATCACTCTCATAGATGAAACACTGATGTGAATGAATTTATCTTTTGAGGAAATACAACGGTCGATCTGTGACAATGATGTGCTCAAAGGAAAGAATGGAGTTATACAGAGATCTGCAGGACGGGAAGTGGGACTGTGGGAATTATACAGAAGAACTTAGTGACGGGGGAGTGATCCACTCACCACATGGTCAGACTCCCCTCGCTGTGACAGGAAGTGAGAGAGTTCCTTTCGCTGCCATGTCAGCATGAATAATGACCACGTAATCCTACAGGGGTGTGGACCATCAGCTCACGCCCCGATGCGGAGACGCACAGCTGCAGAGTGATAGAGTGATAACACCCAGAGAAGCTCCTGGTTAATGCAGAGCAGTAGTTTTTCTTTCATTTATGCACCTGTCTGATCTTGACACACTGGCAACCACACACAGTTGGAGCTTCAGCTTTTTGTCATTGCTGGTATTACAATTACTTTCAGTACACTGTTAGCATTGTTGTTACCTTTCAGTGAACATGAACAAGCAACCCAGGTGACTAAGAGTGAATCACGCTGAGGCTGGGGAAGACAGAATCTTTGTTGCACAAAAGTCTGAGAGTCCTACTCTGTCAACCAATCAAAGAGAGTGCTCTGTGCCTCAGTGTCCTGCCAGGCAATCACAGCACAATATCCCATGCTCCAGGTACCCTATCAGCCAATCACAGCATTGTCTACCATGCTTCACAATACCCTACCAGCTGGTCTTCAAACAAATGCAGCACTGTCAACAATAAAATAGGAGTGGGGGGTGTGTTGGGGGGCAGGGGGGCGTAAAAAGTGATGAGGCGGGACAATCCTGTGGCCGGGAGAGGAAGAAGTCAGCAGCTCTCCTCTGCAGCCTGTTTCATTAGTGCTGAATGGAGCGCAGGCCTTACCGTCGCCACGGAAACCCCTCCATTGACCGCAGGGGTGTAATCTTCCTGACGAAGACAGAAAGGCATCCTGCCACCGGGACCCAGGTGCACGCCCCCCCTCCAGCTGCCCAAAGCTCTGCCACAAAGAGCGGCCGTCAGGGGGATTATCTCTGTTCAGCTCTGTCACAAGCCATAAACCTCACCGCCCCGGCCGGCTCTGACGCAACCCATAAACCCCTCTGCCTGGCCAGCCCCACGCAGCGCACCGAACCTACACCGTCCAATAGTCCGATATTATTGCTCTCCCATAAACAGATTCACAAACCTCCTGCTCAAACTAATGAATGCACAATAATTCAAAATTCATGCCACACTACAGGGTGTTCAATTTCAGGCCTGTATTTTTAATCTGCTCTGGCTTAAACAGCTTGAGGTTATTGGTCATTCTGAAAACTTGATACAAAAAAACCAATCCTAAAAAAGACTCAATGTGGCTTTAGAGTGTGTAGTTAAGAATGGGGAGTTCAAAGGAAACACTGGAGCTCTCTTTCCAAAAACGATTCCAGGGTTGCTTACCATTTGGAGACCAAAATCGGAACCATACTGTCAATACATGATGCAGAAAAAGTTTGCTTCAGCCTTTGTTTCCTCAAGCTCAGACTATTGTCATGCTAATCTCTGCAAAGGCTCTCCAGCTGGTTCAAAATGCACCTGCTCATAGTCTACCCAGAACAAAACGATTTGAGCACATTACCACGGTGCTAGCTTCTCTTCACTGGCTATCCATTACGTTTCAGACCCATTACAAGGTAGTTGTAAGCAGATTTTATCTGTGTGTACATCACAGATCAAAACCACCTGCCTATAGCAAATCTTAAAGGTGAGGGACATGGGGTTGTCACAAGCCCAAAGAATCTCTTGTGGTCGGAGCTGTCAGTGCTGTCGCTATATCAGGTGGTGCGGTCTCTGTGTTAAGATGTTCCAGCCGTGGCCTGGTGTTGACAGCCTCAGGGCGGCCCTCATGACCGTGCTGGCCCTTTGCCTCCCGTCCCTTAATTATGCTGTCATAGGTTTATTCTGCCACAAGTTTCCTTATTCCACACTCACTCACGCTCATTTTCTCTTCACTAATAATACCTTTTATGTGTATAGCATATTTCCTCATACTTACCAGAGTGCTGATCAAAGGTCATTCAAACATAATAGAAATCATTTGAAAAATACATACAGAATACAGTATGTTACAAAGCGCATATTGCAGATAGACAAAGAACAGGTAAGAGTTTAAAAACAACTTGTGCAACTTATATTCTTATGGCAACAGTATTGTTAGATGTCATATGAAGGACAAAAGCATGTTTAAAGCCTGTCTTTGATTTGAAGTGGCTGCCACCGTCAGTCTGTAGCAACTTGATGGGGAGAGAGCTCCATAGACACGGTCAGCACCACCTCTATAACTCCTTAAAATCTACCCTCCATTTCTCACTCCTCCATCTTTATCCTAATAATGATTTCTGTCTGCTTTCCCTGCTCTGGGCTCCTGCCTGAAGCTGCAGCGTGAGCATTCTGATCGAGCAGGCCATTACGGATCTCTGGTTCAGCCCCTCTGCTCGTCTAAGCCAGTAGCTGGACGTCACCACAAGCCCTCTGCTGACCAGACAGATAGCACCAACGCGCTCCCTGCTTTGCTCATTAAAGCTGCACAGCGTTAGCCAGAATCAGAGGGCATCCCCTTCTAACGGCCTATAGAGAAGACACTATCTGTGTCAGTGTCTGTATCTGTTGAACCATCAAACGTGTCTGTAATTGTATTTGGATAAAAACTGTAAGTGGGTGCAGCCTATTCATTTTACTACAGAGATGTGTTTCAGACATTGTCAGACTTTGATTGATTTTTGATTGTTTTGCTATAACAATGTTCAACATTGACAAACTATCTGTGACTGGGACTGGTGTACAACCTGATTTCTGGTGCATCTGATTCAGTTGTGATAACTTTCAAAAGTTATAACTTTTTAATGTTATATAATAATTTATATAGATGTCTCATTTAAATGAAAACATTGCTTGGACATAAAATTATATTAAAATACAACTTTTGCTGTTTGTGATGTGAGATGTGAGAATTTGAATTTCACAGACTTAAACCCAGAAATAAATATACAACTAAAAGTACATGAAACAGGTTATTGAATTTGAATTAAATGGTTGTAAAAATGTATGTCACTGTTGCATAGTAGGAGGAGTAGGTTATTTTAGTGTAGATGAGAACAGAGTAGGGATCGCTCGTGTGGATGGGGGAGGAATAATTATGGGTAGGTGGGTGGAGTAGGGTCGGACTCTTATGTAGAGAAAGCATCCAGCCAACAGTAGTCCCGGTATCTGCCACTAGGGGGCCCTTTGGAGCTGCTCGCTGGCAGAGGGAGCGCAGGGAGGATTCTGGGGGGTGATTCATGTCACAGACATGCTGATCCTACCACTGCAGAACAGACAATGGCCTCATCAGATTGGCGGGAAACACACAACGGTGGCATTTAGAGCTAGTCTCCCCATCAGCCAAAATTTTGCTGTCTCAGCAACCCCGGCCAATCACAACCCAAATGAGCCTACAATATCCAAATATACCCCATTACAAACAAAGGGTCCTGTCTGCAATTCTAACCAGGCGTATCAGAAAAACAAGCCCTGTCTCTATATTTACGCCCACCCCCATCACAAACAGGCATTCTGTCTCCTAATGCACCAACAACAGCAAACACACTTCAGTCTCTTAAGAGAACACCACACCTCTTCACATCTTCACATGTTTAGCAGCCATTATCTTAATTATGGCAAACATTGCTTTCAAAAACTCATAGGTCTGACCCTCCCTCTTCACTATACAGAGCTAAAGCTGAACACCTGTGGCAGTAATTACGTTGATGCTTGAGGTGATCATCTCGGTTGATTTATTCTGAGATCGCATTCCTACACAACGCTTTCATGACAGGACTTGCTTCTCTCCTGCTCTTTGCATAGGCCTGGTACATTAACTTGAATAGGAAGTTGGGTCTAGGTTTCCTGGGAATTATAAGACGCACATCTGAAAAGATATATTCTCACCGTGAGAAGTAGGACATTGCTCTCTTACTTTTCTGTCTTATTTCTACTCTACCACCCCATTCCCAACACACAACTTGCTCCCAATGAGAAAGTTTCAGTTTTTTGCTTTTTGCAGAGTCCTGGTGCTTGCTCTGAGAAAGCCTTACCAGATAGCAAAGAGTAGAGCTAGACAATAACCACATCTCTTAATCATCACCAAGATTTCATTTATTCTACTTAGATACTTTGAGTTATGTGCGATTTTGGGAATCACTTTGTTATTATGTTTTCTTTTCGCCCTATATTAATTCAGCACAATGATGAAGGTGGGAGGGACAACAGGTTCGCTTGCATCCTTGCTTTGCAATTAACATTTACTCAGCAGTTAATTAGAGTCACCCTCGATACTGAGCAATAAGGGTTTCATTTTTCATTGATTTCAGTGCATAAAGGGTTAATGATTCACCAGTTCCAGAGTATGAAGGGGTAATGATTCATCAGTAGGAGACCACAAAGAGGTCATAATTAGTTGTTGCCTACAGGGATTAAATGTATAAAAACGTGTCTTATTTTTGATCTGAAGAGATAACTGACATCCTATATGTTCCAATATGCAAATGACAAATGATTGTTTCAGAGCGTAGGGACAGAAACTGAAAAAAAATTAAATGCCTTTCTCTCCTGACTAAATTTAGCAAGAGAGGCCTACATTGATTTACCTGACCAAAGAGTTGGTTTGATAAAGTAACAAAATGCTCAATTAGGTATTTCAGGTGCCAAACCATATAAACATGTGTAATTAATAAAATTTCAAAATAAAGTCTGAGAATAATTGGCAGCCAATGCAAGAAAGCTAAGAGATACCCAGATTAACAACCCTGCCGCTGAATTGTTTACTTCTTGGCACCAGGCCTTAGCTACATTAGGTTGATGGCTTGGGCAAGTTTAGTCCTGTAGGGAATTGCAGTAATTCAAACAGAATGACACAAACGCCTGTAAGATTTTTTTCCCCACAAATGATCAGATTAATCTAATTTTGGACATGCATCTTAATTGATAGGAACATGTCTGAACTCAGCTGTTTAAATTTGGCTAAAGGCTTGAGATTTTGATGGAAAATCTTGCCAAGATTTCTTGAAAGAGATTTATTTGTAAGTACAAGTAAAGAGGATTGAAAAACTACATGCAACGAAAAGGTATTTGCGATTTCATATCGCAATAACACTGTTATGGTTACATCTCCCATCCACTAGAGGGCGTTTGATGCTAGTGTGAGGGCTAGGACAGTGTAAACAGAATAAACTGTGTATCGGGACATCATGCTAACTCGAAAATGTACTTTTTATTTTCGTTGCAGGTTACACATGAGTGTGATTCGAACCACAAGCACCCAATTTTACAAGTTAAATGTGTTTAATCTATGTTCGCTCTGGAGTGGCGGATTAAAATCGTGAATGCTAACAATAGTTGACATGCTACCTTAAAGTGAAGGATCGAAATAGCGAGCTCGAAGTCTGCTGAGGTCTCCTGATTATCATGGCCTTGGTCTAAATGTTGTTCCGAACCTGGTAAGTTTCCGTGTTTTTAGATTTCATGTTAGGGACTTGTTTTAGGGACTTTGAAAAGTGTATTTACTGCTGGAAATGGCTAACGCAATAGCATTCGCTAAACCCACATGAAATGGAAACGCAGCATGGAAACGTGCACGTAAAAGCTTGGAGCTGTATGGCAAATTGGTTTTTGCTCCATTACCTTGCCAATGGTGAAAATGAAGGTGAAACTGCACACATATTACATGTGTATGTAAAAAAAAAAAAAAAAAAACAGTAAAGCAAAGTCAAAGAGCTGCATTATCCATATATTTGGAATTTGATGTTTTTCTTATTAACCTAACAGTAAAATAATATGTGTTTGAGAATGAGAAAACACCTAAGTGAATCTGAAAATGTCCTCTTTTGAATATCTAACTGTGTCAGTTCAAATTGAAGAAAAAATTCAGGTATGTTTTCTTGCCATATTGGTTATTGATGCAATGAATAAATCCTCTGTCTGAAGGCCACACTATTTATCTAGTGTGCCTTTTCTGTTTCAACTATGGGGTTGCGGTCACCACCTTGAACACAGATTTGATTTAATTACAAGGTTGCCTTGAACCAAAAATAAGAAATCAATCCCAGGACAGATCCCTGAGGAACACCACATGGTACTGTTGCTGCTGACAACACAAAATGACATGGAGACTGTACAGATGTCCAGTGCCATGAGGTGCCAGCCCCATTTTTGATTCTGTCAGTAAGAATATAATTCTCAACTATCGGATGTTGTATGTACATCTAGTTTGACAAGGTTGGAGCTGACACCAGAATCAGCATGAATGAATGAACACTCTCTTAGAGATCATTTGTCAAGGCTGACTCAAAAGAATCTGAAATGTCAATGTTGTGGGGGAACACATTTACAGAAACTCTCGATGGAGTGATGCTTTCAGTCATGTCTGCAAAAAGCTAATAGGCTCTTGCAGCATTGTTAAATTTTACATTCATGTATTTCAATTGGAGATAAACTTGTCATCTAAAGACTTTCTGTTCATTTTCAGCTCTTCTTCATTCTCTTCTTAAAGTTGTTTATGTGGTCACTCAGTTGTGTATGTGGGAATTTTTTTAAAATGATGATCTAGTCCTAATTTCGTCAGCATCAATAGCATAACGTATAGTTGAGCAAGCAATGTTTACTAAACCCTCCATGTATAATCTCTTAGAGATAGTAGTCCCACCATTTGCAAAAGTTGAAGAAAACATATCTGCAGTCTTATCGACAGTCTGCAAGTTAGATGAGAATAAATAAATCGCATATCAGCTCTAGATAGTGACATCTCTAAGTCAAATGTGATACTAAGGTGACTTGCGACTGCAAGGTCTGTTTTTGCTGTAGTGCTCAATGCTAGACCATAGATCAAGACCAAATCTAATGGGTATTCAACTATATGAGAGGGCCTAGGTACATGTTAGCATTGATAGGGATATGAAGGATTATAAATATGGTATGAAAATAAAAAGTATAAGTAATTTTGTCAAAATTCATAACTAATGCTTAGTGATAAAAATTCAGATAAATATTTGTTTGATTTAGGGGGTTAATAAACAAGGACACAGAGGAATCACCTTCTGTAAATAATGAGTCAGAAGTGTGAAAGTTGAGAACTCTCAAAGATAAAGCCGATTATATTTTGACATAGCTCTCTGGATAAACACTAAAACAGCACTCTGTCTTATTTGCCTAGGTTTGTTCAGTTGGTTGCAAATGGGTGTTCTAGTTTCAATCTGAGGCACTTGATTTTTAGTTTTTTAAAAATACATTTCAATTCGTTATGAAATCAAATTACTTTCCAGAGATAAAATCAAATTGTTCAGGAGGGTTAATTTAACAGCTCTGCTGTTCCATGGTGATGTATATTGGAATTTGCATATTTTAGAGTCTTGTGGATCTTTTTGGCTAGAGCTCCCATACTTCTAAATCAGTGTTGTGTCAGTCAAGAACACGTTTTTTTGGTGTTTGAAAGCCAATATAAATTCATCCAGATTAATTTGGATATCAACGCAAACACCCTTGTAACACCATTTCCAACTTGCCAGTCCCAAAGTCAGTTTTTTTAAGAATGAAAAGTGGTGTATTGTAACATTTTCTTTCAACCTTGTGGAATACTCTTGTAGATCTTTCATCACAGTATCTATTTGACGAGAAGGACTTTACACTTTACCTGGAAAAGAGAATAATAGTTTGGAAAATGTAGGCCTACTCACTCGCAAATTTAAAGGTGAATTACATATAACATCATCCCAAGGTCAGGGCCTGAACAGTATTTTAAAAAGAGAAAGAAGATGTCGAAGAACAAATTTTAATGTCATTTCAACAAAGTTGAGACGTGAAGACAAATGTAGGACCCGTACATTCAAGCACACAGAGCCTTAACTATGTGTGCCACGCTTGTCCAAACCTAAATATAGGCAAGTTATTTCTGGCGAGGAAAAGAGGCCACGCTGTCATTGATGTACTGTCCGAGTACAGCTAACTTAACTTTGATCAGATTAGACACCGAGCGTGAATGTGTGTATGCTCAAACTGCTATAGACATGCAGAGAGTGATCAGGTCCTGCATTCTCTGCTCGGCTGCACGCCTGTTTTTAGCCCATATACTTTGTCTTCATCGGCATCTTCAGATATTGGTCACTGGCTGGACAGAATCGTGACTAATAAACGCCAATTATTAGTCTGTAAATATGTTAGAACTTGAATGCATCAAAACATTGTCATGTGACTTCAGGGAGAGAAATGTATCTTATAAAATGTCCTTGTAATTTGATATCATAAATGGCTGAGCTGTACGATTACTACACTGCAGCACTGATACCTTATGCGTAGCATGGAAAAACAATTTAGGGTTAGATTCAGTCAAAAGCATTGTCCTTGGTGTATGTAACTGAAGTTAGTCCCTTTGCGGGAATATGCTGTTCAATTTTAGAATTAAAAGAACACATTAGAAAGGATATCATGTTTGTCTCCAATAAAATACAACGGGCAATACAATACAATGTGAAGTCTGTTTTGATCGAACCGCACACAGCCTTAAAGAGATTGAGTGTGTCAGGTTGAATCCCAGCCGAAATATTATATGCCTGTGGCAGAAATTTCACAAGAAAACATCAGATGAATAAACGTGTTAGAGCAAGTTAGAAATTCAATCCAACAAGCTTTGCCAGTGTTATATAATATTCATTATCATGATGTAAGATAAGACTTTACACAGAAGATTTAGTGACACCTTAAATTGGTCATCCTACTTTGCATTTATGTAAACTTTATGTGTGTATGAATGTTTAAGGAACACTTACGGTCCCTCACAATGCAATGTTTATGGTACCTTTCTATGTCTACAGAATGAACATCTGAATAATCTGTGTCTGTAGTTATGAATTACACATCTTGTGGTGTCTGTTATAACACCTGCTCGATACATATTCTATATTTTTTATTTCTCTTTCTTCCTCTGCTCCCGCAAAGGTAGGTTTGGACTATGTGAAATGTAGAGTAATATAAAGGGTTATATCCTGGGGCAAGGTAGATGTCCGAGTCCTCTTTAACTGTGAAATGTCAGTGTTGGGGAACTAGAGTTACAAGCCACTGGGGAGACGCTGGCCTCTTATTAGTTTGACAGGGCACAGGAACTAGTATGGTTGAATTAGTTTCAAAGTTCCCATGGTAGTGTGTGTACAATCAATTATTTGATCATATGGCAATATTAATTTCATCTTGGAAGCTTATGTAATATAGATAAAAAATAATGCACTTGGTGATGATGAAAATCCTGTGTTGCATTCACTCTCACGCTGGTTTACCACAAGGGATCTCCTTTGCTCTCGGCCCCAGGGGGAGCTAGTGAGCACCCTGAGATGCACTGGATGTACTAGAAACACGACATCCAGGAATGCCCATATCTGATTTCAGTTATATCATTCGGTACACTGAGATGGTGACTAGTCTTTTAAACTATTCTAGTTGCATAATATATTGTAGAGTATTATAAGCTGTACAACCCAAGCCATTACGGAACAGTTAATGTAGGTTCTTTCATGTATAAAATGATTCAGTGTGAAAATAGAATGCTACTTTCGAGTTTCAGCTTAGTGGCTTTTATCTCTGGCTCATTGTGAATGGAAATCTCCCTTGGGAGAGTTAGTTAAGTCAGTATTGTAGGTTTATATGTTTAGACTTACTTTAGATTAACTATTTGATTTCTCAGCAGGCTGCACTTAAACACTTGTTCTTCAACAATTTTGAAGTTCTTGAAATGAACTGAGATGCCATTTAACTTATATAGAGGGTTGATATTCTATCTCAGAGCAGGTACCCAGAACGTCTGTTTCCACTCAGATTTCAGCTATGAGGGAAATAGTTGGACAGTAAGTAGGAGAGACAAACAGTGTCCACATTATAGGATTTCCCAACTGCAGTGTATATTGAATCCCCTGCACAGTGTTTCAGCCAGTATAATAAAATGGGAGACACTGTTGTGTTTCCTATTCCGTCCTCATGGGTCAGTGTGAGGAGAGCTGCCCTGGCGCAAAGCCATAGTTTCCTCCGCTAACCTAAACCTGCGATGCAGACTTGGGGGGGGGGCAGTTAATAGAGTCACTCTACCTCTTATATAGTGACTGACTGTAATCTCTCCCTGCATTGACCGCAGACAGCATCACCTGCCTGCTCCTAAAACACACCAACTCTTAAAAAGAGGCCACATGAGGCAGAGTGTATGGCATCATATCATATGGCAGTATGAATATATAATAACATTAAAACAGTTTTGAGCTGGAATGTAGATGTTTGAATTCTAAAATCTGGTATTCTAAAGTGTAATAGTATGAAAGGAGTAGGAAAGTTTATTGTGTCCAAATATCTGCAATGACTTATGTTTGTATATAAATGATCTACTTGCCTGTAGATACTAGGTGTGAATGTCAGTGAGTAAGTGTTTATGTCCTATAGGAAGTGGCCCTGAATAAGCTGGTTGATTGACAGGTGGAAGGATGATGTGATTGGCTGTGCTGTTGATCCCATGTCTCTCAGGCCTCACATGCAGGAGATCGCTCAAGCTGAGGTAAAGCAAACTGTAGCTGTGTCACCATAATCACATGACATCTGCCAGATATCGCTGCAAAACTGGAAAAAACATTCTCCTAATGGAAAAAATATACTACTTGATAGCTCACAAAAAATGGATCAAGTTAGCATCAACATAAACTATTTATGGCTGGCGAGCCTAGCCCTTAAAGGAGTTAATAGTGAAACACATGATCTTAACCAAAAGCATCAAGAGGAGTAAACACACACACTTATACGCACACGTGCACGCAACTCAAACACTCGTGTGTGCCCACACACACACACACACACACACACACACAAAAACGTGTACACACAGAAATGCACACGCCCACACATACTCTCTGCTGGCTCCGGTAGCCTTTGACATTTTCTCAGACACACATGTGAAAGTGCAGCAGGCTCCCCAACGGGAGACTCATGACACAAATGTCACCGCCGTGCTGCCACAGACGCAGCTAATGAAATCACATCCAGGCGAAAGACCGCACAGCCTGCTATTTAAACTGCTGGAGGGAGGGGCACGCTCTCAAACAGGGGTCAGCTGTAGGGTTATGACCTTATCCCTCTGTTTCCAAACTACTGTGCCCTAACCCTAACCCCGCCCACACGCCTGAACCACTCCACCCACAACCCTAAACCCACACACTCCACAAAACGCAAAGCCTGTGCTGTCCCAACGGGGATCTAGTACAGGTATTCGGCTCAGAGATGTAGCGTAGTGATCCAGCGGTAGCTTGCTGCTGCAGACTCCAGTTTGCTCAGCGTTAGAGGAATCTGAGGTATCGTATTTGATACCCCACAACCTTCGGTCCTACTGAATTCTAGTATCCTGCACATTAATCCACAGTTTGGGTGTATGGATACAGAAAAAGCACAAAATAGACACTGGCGCCTCTCTGAACGAAAACCGACAGCTAATCCTGCCCCTCACAGCTCACTGAGCACAGCTGAAAACATGGAGTAAAGACCCAGGAACAGAATGTCTTCAGAAAAGGGGAACAGGTGTGGCAGGCAGGGTGTCTTTTACAGACTAAAAGCAGGCATGCTCAATGAAACGGATTCCTACCCTTCTCCTTGCAAATGGAGCACTCAGTGCAGGGATATGTGACATCTGTAAATCATGTCATTCTGTCATACATGATACACACATGTGCAAAGGACACGCCTCTCGGGCTACTCCCCCGACCATCCCAATTGCTGATGAAAACGCAAGAATGCATAATGATGAGAACAGGTCATTCATCATATCGAGGCTTATTCTTTCCCTGGAGTCTAGAAAATATTCTCCATCAAGCCTGGACCTGAGCCCTCTAAACTTTAACACTTCCCAAACTGTTCCAGTCATTGACAGCTATTGTGTGAAAATAAGTAGTAAGTAACCAATTAGGTAATACCCTATTCACTGTTGCTCGGCCAATAGAAGTCAACCTGAAAAATCTTGTGTCGTCCATCTTATTTATCCCATTTACCAATTAAAAGCCCCCTGTTAAATTCCAGTCTCTTTCAGCTAAGTCTGAAAAGTCTTTACTCATAAAATTGTGTTCCAGGAACCAATTTGATTTCTGTTTGTACTTTTTAAGAAACCTCTGTGTCTCTGACCGTGTGCTGCTCAGAGCTGCACATAGAACCCCCCATGCAGTCTAAATGGCTAAACCCACCGGATGCAGAGCTAGGCAGTTCTTTGTTTCTGGATTCAATTGTTATTTCTGTGTTCAGGGCACACTGAGGGGGCTGGGGTGGGCCAGCTTTTCTCATTTCCCCTGAATTCAGTCATTTAAATGGTACATCATCCTGTACACACTGTGCAAAAACGTAGGTGGTAAATTAATCTTTTTAACATTTTTAAACTGATTCAGCCACACCAAATTCTTTATTATATGTTATTATACATTAACATTTATGTATTTAGCAGACACTTTTATCCAAAGTGTGTGTTCAGTTTTGGAAAGCTTCCAGCACAACTGTAAATAACAGCATTTACCACCAGGACAACTGTAAATATTAACATATACCACCAGGAAATTGTAAATAACAACATATATCACCAGCACAACTGTAAATAACAACATATACCATCAGGACAACTGTAAATATTAACATATACCACCAGGAAATTGTAAATAACAACATATATCACCAGCACAACTGTAAATATTAACATATACCACCAGGACAACTGTAAATATTAACATATACCATCAGGACAACTGTAAATAGCAACATACACCAGCATGACTTGTTGAGCATATGTGCTAGGTGAGCAAAAGCAATTAAATACCCTTAGATGAATATACTGGCAGTTGCGCATAGCTGACTGTACACAATATTCACTTTAATAAACAGACTTGGGGTTCACAGTTCTGAAATGAGAATCATGAGGATTGTCCCCCAAGCTATGAATATTTGTGTGGAGACAGGTTCGGTCCAACACTGGTCTAATGAGGGCAGCGATTTGGTGTATTGCTCAGCACCTCACATAGGAGAGAAGGAGAGCCCTTCATCTGCGGCTTACTGCAAAATCTCACATGGAGAAGGTAATGATGCAGTCCTGGCTGTACCAGGTTTTCTCAATCATATTAAAAATGAAATCAGAAATGAGAGAAAGAGGAAGGAGGTCAAGCGAGGAAGGCAGATGGACCAAGGGAAGGAAAGAAGTTAAGATATAGGCTAAGAAGGACGTAGTGTAAGATCTAATGTACATAAGCTGTATTGTTCAAAATTGGGATGTAGGTACGATAGCCCAGCTATGTCCATTGGAAGGATAATGGGGACCAGATTAGGCAGTGTGCATAGGGAGCTGTTGGTTAGGCTACCCTTCACCCAAGGTCCTACATGCACAGCCCTGGAATTTAGCCCCAAAACCAGATCAGCTCCTGATCGGATGCATGTAGAGGGCTTCATGGTATGGCCATGGTGGAGCGCAGTGAGTCATGGAGCTCTGAGCAGCAGATTATATCATAAAGACTGCAGTTTTGGTGGCTTTAAAAGGGTTTTTTTTTGTAAGGCTGACTCGCTGGGGCCTGCTTGGTATCTCATCCTGTGAAAGTCCATATGTGTTTTTTTGTTTTCTGTTTGTCTTTTTATTTGATATATGGTCTCCTGGGGCTGGGTGTGGTGTTGCACAATGAATCTGAAAATAACCATTTCAGGCTAAGTGTATGTATTTTAGATGGCAAGTTCAATGTCGTAAGCTCTTCCTCAAACAAAAATTTGTACATAACGTGACATGTGCTAGCTAACGCTCGGAGTCAAATAGAAACTTTGGAGCCTCCTTTATCTGCTTCTTTGTGACTGAACCAAACAGCCTTTTGACAAAACGCACCCATCTCCCCCAGCCAGTGTTTGCAAGGGGCTCAAAGGCATAATCATGGCTTCTTTACCAACAATGTCCGATCATCTGACCGAGCAACTGCAGGGGCGTCACTGTTACGGCAGTCTACTCTGGCTTAACGTACTCACCTGTTTCTGTGTTATGACTGGGTCCCATTTTTAGCACTTTTCCAAAAAATGCAATAAGGTGGTAATATTTGCTGGAGAGGCCCTTTCTGAATAACCTTGTAGAGACTCAGTACTGAAATGCTGAGTATTCATTTCTGTGAGTGCTTGGCATTGGCTAATGCTGTAAATTTGATAGGGGTTTAAATTTTTCCACCAACAAGGAGAAACCTCTGCTCACTCCAGTTGCTCATTTTATTTAACCCCACATCTCAGTATCACAGAACATAAAGCATGCAAATGAAACTGTGTTTCATGGTAAATTCAGTTATTCCCCAATCGGCAAGTTTTTAACCAGAGATGTACTTCCTAAGACCGAGCCTGATAGAGCTGCACTGATAAAGAGCTGTTTGCTTCGCTCCTGTCGTAAGAGACCAGTTTGTACAGACTGAGGTACAGTAGATGTACAGTACATGTCATTCACTTCTGCGACCAAAGGGACAGTTTAGATATGGAAGGACAATAGGACGCAATGTCATGCTACAGGACACAGTTTGAATATAATTGAATATCAAAATATTGCAAAATTTGTAGACCGCGGCAACCAGATGAGGTACTTTTAAAATCAACCTCATTCAAACTTGCCATGTAAGGAATATATAGTGAAATATTACAAAATAAATGCCCAGG
The DNA here is from genome assembly GCA_022829145.1 of Albula goreensis. Classification (NCBI taxonomy): domain Eukaryota; kingdom Metazoa; phylum Chordata; class Actinopteri; order Albuliformes; family Albulidae; genus Albula; species Albula goreensis. The sequence continues at coordinate 8,702,369 of CM040752.1, forward strand.
CATACCTATTTTAACAAATTGAATGCATGCATACATTGGGCTTATGTGTCAAAATATTTGTAATATATATTTGACAACATATTTATGATCACTGTGGGAAACCCTGTGAGGAATTACTTATTAATGATACCTTCAAGGTTTCTCATTGGTAAATCTGAACTGGTGCTATTGCTGTACATGTTATTGTCTGCGCTGAATGTAACTCATTCAACCAAACAGACTGCAGTGTATACCTGTACATGTTATGCACCCACACATAAGATGTGCGAATAGTTCTATGCAGAGTATTATTAGTTCTATACGTAGTATAATGAGCATCCATCTCATGTGAAACAGCTGAGGCTAAGCAGGTGTGTGCGTGGTTATTATTTGGGTGGATATGGGGCTTGATTCCAGGCAAAATCAGGCATTTGAGAAGCCAAGGCTACATATTGAGGGAAATCGTTGATATAGTGACTGATAAAGCTGGCATCAGCAGTGGTAGCGTACTCTGCTTGGCTGCTGAGTCTGCTAGGCTTGCAAAGCAGTGGCTGGACTAGGAGCTCATCTTCGTAGGCCAGCATTGCACTCTCCTAAACTTGCAATGCACCCTCCCAGGCTAGTTAATCCCTCTCCTAGGCCAGCAACTCACCCTCCTTGACGAGGCTGACAACGTATTTTCCTTGGCTGACAGTTGACTTACTGGAAAACTTGTTCATCGTAATGCTGATGTCAAACAAGGGGTTTACCATACATTTTGGCTTTAGCCCATACATTAGCATTGATGTTAACATGTTGAATATCAGGGAAAGGAGGTCTTATCACTCCTCAAGTACAATCCTTTTGGCTTAATATCAATATTTATCCTCCTCATAATATTGTGAATGTGATAAAATATAAAACTGTCAAATATCAAGAGAAATTATTTTGCAGAGAGAGTAAGCTGACAACAAACACATGAGGGCTATCAGGTGTGAAGAAAAATTTGAATGTGAACGTCCTAAGTTTGCATCAGTTCAATTTCGATCTGATTGCTAAATTTATATAAGCATTGATATCAGTTGTATTGCCTGTTTAAAAATGATAATAAGCTAATAAAAAAGCTGTATTAATATCATAATTGTGCTTTGTACTCTTGCCCTTTCTCTCATTTTTTCAGTGGTGACACTTCCCATTGGGGTTTACTCTTCCTTGAAAAGTTTTTTTTTTGTGATTACTGTCTTCCGCCAGAGAAAATACAACATCTTAGATCCTGGTCCATATTCCCCCACCACTGATCCTCCTCCCCAGTGCTATGCTAACCAGCGTGGCTGTGCTTCTCTCCCTGCTGCTAGGCAACGGGCTGGCAACCATACAGGTTAGGAATAAATATCGGCTACCTGCCACGGTCCACGCTGGATTATTCATGAACAGCTAACTTGCTACAGGACACCGTGGAAAAAAATGCATTTCAATCCACTTGACAAAGTGCTTAGCCATAGATAAGAGTCAGCCATATCAATAGCAACAGGTAATGGGTCAAAATGTGGTCATGCTTGAATTCCAGACCATAAAGAAAGCTTATTTTAATCGGTGATAAAAGTAGCATGTGTGAATATATGGGTGTGCACAGATGTGTGTGTGTGCGCACAGTATGCTGAGTGGCCATTTGACTTGGTACACCTCATAGTTATTTGGTTTCCATTTTGTGCTCTGAAGAACAAGAATTTGTCAGGACATGGACTCAACAAGTTTTCAGAATGAATTCTTGCCCGTTGTAAAGTCCAATGCTTCCCGCAGCTGTTGCAGATTGGCTGGTGATGGACCTCTGCTCAGATTAGCTCTTCCCATCTCACCCCACATTACTAGCATGTCTGGAAGCCCACTATACATGCCACATTCACCCCTCTCCTCCCTGTCATTCTCACTCTCTTATTGTCTGAATCGTACACACACGCAAACTGTTGGTGCCTGCTTTGAGTAGCACAATCTGATCATGTGATTTTCTCACTGATTGAGCAGTCTGTCATGGAAAAGGCAGCTGTACCTCAAAGAGTCACCAAATGACATGTTTTACTCACTTTCTTGAGGAAAGAGTGATGTGGGGTAACGCTCAGTCATTCAGATAAAAACAGGTAAAATGTCAAATCTAAACCAATAAAGCTGTTACTGTCTGTTCTTTTATTTGCTAGTTTTTTCTGTTTTTGTAACATGAAACATTTTACTTCACATGACCATGCACTCTAGACTCTAGATACTAAACACACATACACATAGATACAAGATACACTCTAGACATAAAAACTACAATTACACACATGCAGACATACAGCAGGAGAGAGGAAGACATTGGGGGAATTTTGTTCTCACATTCTTTCTGTGGTCCATTTACACCAGCTCACTCTGAGCACTGTGTGGAGCACGATCACGAGTGAGACTTACGTAAAACAAGGCTCATAATTTCAAGCAAATAAGTAGACTTGACCGACGACATAAACTCACACTGATGTTTTGGGCAAATAGACATAGAATTTTGCATATTCCGTGATTATTGTTTAAAGTAGGATCATCCTTCATGACAGCAAACAGGAGTTCTTGCCCTCTTCAACTTTTGTCAGGAATATTGATGTGTCATAAAGAAGACCTCCCCTGTTCAGGCATTGACTCTATATGCACTATATTCACATTTTACTTCCTGTTGTTTTTCCTTTTAGCGCATTTTCTTCACCTTTCCATAATTCTCTGTGTGGGAATCTGTGCCAGTCTCGGGTAAGAGTATCTATCATATCAACGTGCTTGGTACTGCAAATATTTTTTACAATTAGACAAGACAGGACAAATTCAATTACGCTGTTCTCACATCACAAGTTTAATGTAAGCATAGTAGAAAACTGGTTTGTTGGGTTTCAGAACGAACTAAGGAATGGTTAATTTGCCTTGAAGGACTTTTCTTCTGTCATGGCGGAGCAGCAGTCAGAGTGGTCTTTGGGATGGCAAAACAGGGAGGAGTGGTTTGCAATACCAAACACAGCGTTCCCTGTGTCTCATACCTGCCCATAGCAGGATTCTGAGGGTTTGAATGATTAAAGAAGACAGAGTGCAATTATTGCACTTGGATAAGTGTGCAGTTCAACAGACCAAGCCTGAAACACAGGTCAGGCCTTCACTAAAGAGAGCTGATATACAAATATATAACTGTACTCTAAAAGCCACTAATGTATAGCTATATGGGATTAGTCCAATGAGAAAAGATGTAAAGGTAAACCATGGAAACAAAAGTAATGCTTTTATCCTTCACAGCGAAACACATTTCTGGTACATTTTCTGTTACTGGTTTAAATGTACTTAATTATAACATTTATAAAAGTTCATCTAACATACTGTTGGATTCAATGTCTCCCCAAAAGTATTAACAAAATCCAATCAGTGCATTGATCTTCAGGGTCAGCATTTTGTATTGCAAAGCCAAAGTGCCAAGCTTTAGCGCACACAATAGGCAAGCTTGTGTGTCCAGACAATGAACCCGCTATCAAATCATAAAGTCTAGAAACTGCAATGCTTGCGGTCTGGATTTAATAGGCGTTCCTTTGCATTTTGGAAATAACTGTTTTTGTCCCAGTATTACTGACTCCTCTCATGTCATATTTTGTGTGCAGGGTAGAATATTGACATCACGACTGGGCTTGCAAGCGTTGAGGGATAAATGAATAATATTTCCACTGAGGTGACATATGCAAAATGTATGTAACGTCAGAGACTTGCCCACATACTGCTACAGATCAGTGAAAGTGTGTTGATGGATATGGGCCCATTCAAAAATAAGTATTCTTTTAATGCCACAATAAACTCAATATATCTGGAGTTCCGCTTTAATTCCTTAGATGGGAATAATTGGCACATTATTTATATGCAGTCGATTTCTGCCTAGGATGTATTTCATCATTTCATACAAAGTGGAGTTGATTAGTTTTATTAAACATCCAATTTATATTTGTTCATAAAAATGCATAGGGTGTAGTGCAAATTGGTATATAACCACAAAATAATGCTGTCACACATCATGATTCTCCTATGATGTTACCTACAACACTTACTCTTGGATAAATGCAGATATTTAAATTATCACAATTTGAGTTTAAAGAACTGTATCAAAGAGGGAACAGAACAAGACAGGACCGTTTCGGTGAAGATCTTTTCAGTAAACAAGTTGTGGGAGGGATGTGGTGTGACAGTACAAGACTGCATTAAGATGGAAATAATTTGAAGAGAAGATCAGAGCAGAGAGGAGGGGTTGGAAAACTGATGCAAGCAGGAAAGAAATTTAGTCTGACAGATTATATGGGACACATATCAATCCCATTCAATGGTGTCTGGATTTAAGCATCATACCTACCAAACATTTGGGAAGGGATACTAGACAGCAGTCCATGGCACACCTGTTGTGCAGTCATGGTGATCTCACCTGGTCTTACCAGGGGAAATTCAGCTGTCACACAGATACTGCAGAAATGAGAACAGTTCATTCCCCAAGGCGAAGTGCAGCAGTGTTGAGTGGCGTGTTCAAACTGACAGCCTCCTCGCCGAATCAGACAGCAGACCACCAGACCACCACCCTTCTACTGCTGTCGGTAATTTGACACATTGAGGTTCAAAGCCACACCCCATTCCATTTAAGCCCAGGCAGCTTTAAGTTAAAATGAAAGAACCCAACCCCTGGACATGAGCGTACTGTAGGCAAACTGTGTTCATATCCATTCTCATAGAGGGTAGACTGCACACCTGAATCTTCACCCCAATCTGTTGCCCAACTAAACTTCTGCAGCAGGAAACCAGCTAAGAGCCCCCTTCCAAAAAAAAAGAAAAATTACAGCAACGAAAAACCCAGTAAACTGTTGGATCGAATTTGGCCAGGAAGATTTTGCATGAACCTAAAATTTAGACTGCCAACTCAAAGATCTTCGATTCAGGAATTAATCTGAAAACACAAGGTGTTTAAATGTGCATTTTGGTTGGTTACAGTAGTCTAATAAACCAGCAAATTGAGCTCTCCCTTAATGTCATGGCCACACTACTGGATAATTATACTTGACACTTCATTTTGATGTGTACTCATCATTCACTGGTTGTATAGCATTGTAGAAAAATGGGGCAAAGTGGTGTGTACCTACAGCCAAACCAGTGTATTTGTCCATTCTCCTACCAAGGGCCCACCAGTTGGTTGTTCCATGTGATCTGCACCACTTGCAGAACATTCCATGTGTCAGAAAACCAATACAGCAGTCATTCCATAATTTATTGTACATTTAGGTTTTACTCCCTGATCATTTCAACTAAAAGACACATTTATTAAACAAGTTATACAAAACTATGGGCAAATTTTTAATTACAGTAACATCCAACCAGTTCCTATATCTTACAGTACATCTGGTTTGTCAGATTGCCTTAGGCTTGGTAATGGAAGGATGCCAGTTGCAGTCTCAAAATCACCATACAAGGTTGAGTAAATCCAGTAGCTACTGATGCACAACATGTACATTCAGCAAAGGTATTACAAATATTACAAAATTCAAAGCCAAAACATACCATGTCAATGAAAAACTGATTAAAAACCATACCACAGGAAATCTCAAATGCTTGGGCTGGGTTGAGAATTTTTTTTTTTTTTGTTTTTTTTTTGTCGTCAACTATACTTGCATAGCGAAATGGATCGCCTAGGCACCTACACACAATTTTGAAATCTTCCTGGTTGAAGTTTAAACCAACCCACATTACTTCTGTCCACATGTGGCCCTTTATGAGACAAACAGAACATAACAGTTTATGTCCCCAGCCAGTCCTGAATTGTAAAAGCTAAATGGAGGATCTTGAAGTTGGCGTTGCCGATGGAAACATGAGCATCATGATGGGAGGGGTTCCTTGGGGGTGGGTTTGTCTGTAACGCACTCTGCACTATGGAGAGGAGCTTCTGTTGATTTCCCCCCCATAGCGGAGGCTCCCCAAACCCAGTCAGACGAACTACAGAATCTTCGTGAATCACCATGTGCTCTTTTGGTGACATGGTTTCCATCTTGGCCGCTGGATGTTGGTCTTGGTCGTCTCTGCTCTGGATGTCACAGTCTGGATGTCTCTGCTCAGGGTGGGATGGGGTGGGAAAGGAGAGGGAGGGGGTCATAACAAAGGGGATTCAACAGCAGTGGTGCAGGAGGGAAGTTGCCATGGCAATAGGGATGAGGATGAGGAGGGAGGCAGGGCTGAGGGCAGGCCCTGCCCCGGTGGGAGAGGTCCCATTTGCCGCACTGCTGTAGGTGTTGGTGGCCATCGTTGTGACGTTGACGCCCTCGCTCGTCGTCTGATTGGCCATCGGGGTTGCGTCCGTTGCATTCTGAGAGTTCACCTGTGAGCCACGCAGACAGAGGGGTTTGTGTGAAGGTGGGAAATTCACAGAATGTGGAAGTCACAACACCCAGCTTAAAACATTGCAACTTTAAGAAGAACCAGGCTTTGGTCAAATGAGCTTAATTTAAAAATATACACAAGTTGCAAAGCTGAAGTTTGGAAGACCATGAAGTGCAAGCATGGGGGTGGGGGTGGGGAGCCCACCAAAAACCAAAACCCTTTAAATACATGTTTTTCAACCACTGAAATGTCTAATGGTTCTACCATTTAAACCGGTTTCAAACTCCAAGGCAATCACCACGTAGAACTGTATATAGCATCTCAATTATAAACTGCCAAGTTCACCCTCAGATTCTTGGGCGTCAGCACATGGTAAAACTCCTTTCTCTATATTTTCAATTTATAAATAACACACGTTCACTTCAGTACAAACATGGTTTTGACAAAAACCAACTGTTCTCACTGAATCCTGCTGTACAGGGAGCAGTCTCTGAGGAGCCGTTGTAACTTCCAATCGATAGCTATTACGAGTTACCATGGTGAACAGCAAAACTGGCCCAGAAACATACTTTATAGTGCATTTTATAGTGTCATTTTCAGGGCACTATTGTAAGAGTTTTGCCGTCAATTAGTTGCTCAGACGAAAGAGAGGTTATTAATCGATTGAACCTTCCATAGAGTGGATAAAGACAGTCATGATCCTTTGCACACTTCACAGCAAGGCAAACTTCAATCAAATGGACCTTCTACTTTTAAAACAATTAAGAATTAGCTTCAGGTCAATTTGTGCAAGCCAGTAAAACAGTGGTGCAATATTCATATGTAGTATTCAACTGGAGTAATGGTTGCAGAAACCAATTTAGGGCACAACTTCAGTTCTGCAGAGATTAACCCACTTTGCAAATTAAGCCAATGTTCAACCCAAAATACAAGATGCAAACGTTTCAGGATCTACAGTCAGGATACATGTATAGTCAATTTTCCAAAAAGCACGCAGATGGTCCTAACATTTGTTAAGACTGTATGAATACATACGCTAACAGGCAACACCCCTGAAAGGGCGATATTCTACCCTCCGAATGGTAACAGAAATGGACAAGGTTCCAAATGTCTGTCTCAGGTTTCCCCATAGAGTCGTATAGAAAGTAACTTTATCGCCAGGGAAAATAGGAAGGTGTACTTGGTGTTAATTATTAATTTGTTTGTGTGTATTAAAGAAACGGGAAAAACAAAGGACTGAGCAATATTTAGTCCCACGTCGGCTCTTGTTTTCTCATTGCAGACAGCGAAATAAGTAGAAATTGAACCGCTAAAATAATCTATACTGCACGTGCTACGAATCCACCGATGATTGACACCAACAGGCTGGAAGACAAGTTACTTTAGCAGCCAATCGCTCATGCCACCAGAACACTTTGTGCAAAACAGAGGAAAACGAAATTTGGGCAGTTATTAATCTCATTTGTTAACTATATTTAATCACAAATTGGCCACATGAAGACGCAGGCAACAAAACGACAAGAGGAACACTCAAACATCAGAATTACAGGCTACAATTCAATTGAAAGGCACTGCAGCATAAATGCCATTAGCTGTACGCTTCTAGTTGAAATATTTCTAAAGCTTAAATTAACGGAAAGATTTTTTAAAGGTGGTTATGGTAATTGCCCTCGGATGCAAAGATGTCAAAATAAGCAAACAAAAAAAGTCAACGTTCAAAATATCTCAATCGTACCTGTGTCGATAAACATAGGGCGAACACCATCACTCCAAAGTATACAGCAGTCATTATATTCATTTTCTCAGTTATTTCGGCTAACGCGCGGCTTTTCCAACGTTTAAAACCAGTTATTGTGTCTCAAGCGTCCTCCCTTCTGATCAGGTGAAGTCCGACTGGGCGGATTTTATACCAGCATCAATGACAGACAGTTCTGACGTCGCCCCAAGTTGCGTCCCCCTAACCACCTGCCCCTGAAACGAGAAAATAACATCAAGGTAAGAACTCCTACCGAGAGAATGATGTAGCCGTGGAGACACAATATGACATTTGTTGTGTTTAACTCGAAATAACTCTTCCGATTAAGTTTCACTGATCTCTTTTACATTCTTCAGATTAAATATTTATGTGTGTTTATTTTTAGTTCGATCAGACAGGTAAACTAACGAAATCGTCTCCGTTTCTCTTTATTTAAGTCTCCTGCGAGAGCGGGAAAAAACTAAAACAGATTTTTAAATTAATGTTTGCTGAAAGTTATGCTGTGAGAGTTCAGAGAAAACATTTTATATAATTAACGACATTTTTAATTAAAATGGTGATAAATCCAAAAAAATTGAACTGCACCTAATGTTACCTACATAGTGGGTTTCTGAGCAACGTTTAACGTTTTAAATAGTTCACTGAGTAGAGGTATGCACAAGCCACTTAATTATGTACACCTACGTACCTAACAGCGAGCCTGTTCCGCTTTTGGCCTCAGAACAAGTTCCTTGGGGCATGGACTCAGCAAAGAGTTATCAAATGTTGGCACCAAGATTCTGGCCCATGTCAACTGTAATGCTTCGCATTGCTGCTGCAAATTGGCTGGTGTTGGTTCTCTACGCTGAACAGTTAGTTCCACCTCATCCCACAGATATTCCACAGGATGAAGATCTGGTCACTGGGGAGGCAGCAGCATTCATCTGAATTCATTATCATGTTCTCGTAACCATTCCCACACAAATCGAACCTTTTGGCATCGAGCGTTATTCTGCTCAGAAAGCCTATTCACAGGTGGATACACTGCCGCCATGAAGAGAATGCAGCTGATTGGCTAAAATGGCCATATATCCTCCAGCTGCTCAAATGTAGCTGTAATGTGTGCCATGGGAATCCCCACACCACTACCACGGCCACCATAACTGTGTATCGTTGATGATGGCTCCATGAACTCATGCAATTCTCGTCAAACACGGCAATGTCCAGATGTCCAGAATGACTTCAATCCTCCAGTGTCCAGAATGGCTTCTTGCTTTTTGCTGGTTGGACTGGGAGTCGTTTGGGCCATCAGCCACAGTACCTTGTTGGTGACAAGTTTAAATTCCGACCGAACACAATGCTAAAGTTTAATGAAATTACACACACTGAGGCAATTCCAATGCAGGAATTCTTTGAATGGGAAACAAGTCTTGTATTTTACAGTCAGTGGTTTGAAGCAAGTGTTGTGGTTTGAGCGTGTTGCCATATGCAACAAGATAAAGCCCAAATCATGTGTATTGATGCACAGTCTTCATGAAGTGGAGACAGATGCAGACGTAAGTATGAAGCAGCATCACATGTGAGCCAGGCCTAGCCTGATTGGCCACTTCAACAAAGCCATTAATCAAGCATGTTGATTCATAACTAGTTGCTTATGGAGCAGCAGTTTGTCAAGTGACCATGAGGTTTAAACGAAATGTTATGGACTTACTTAAGATCCTCATGCACCATCCTGGGTTAAAGCAGACATTTACCCAGCAGAAATCCCAGCAGACCCAGTCTAATGAGATCACTTTTGTCAGTACTTGAAGTTAAATTTCTGCACTCATTACTGGTCATGTTTGCATTTTAACCACAGTCTAAAATAGAGAAAGAAAAGGGTGAACAACTGGATTATTAGCATCATGGGAACCGGATATTTTCCTGAGAAATTAACAGTGAACTGCAGGGCAAATTAAACCTCCATGCTTGCCATAGGCGATCTTTAACACAAGTGAGCAAACAGGAGAGACCACTGAGCATGAGAAAAGCCAATGTCGCCCCCTTTTGGAGGAATTGGGACATTTCGTCTCGCAGCCGTATGCAGGGATAATGGGTTTCTGCGATAATATCTCAATGTGATCTACGATTCTCTGTTATTTTTCAGGGGAAAATGAGCCATGAGCAAAACCTGTTGTTGGAATAAAACTGAATTTGTATTGACAGATTGATTGATTGATTGATTGATTGATTGATTGATTGATTGATTGATTGATTGATTGTACCACATACCATAAAATAGTATTTATTCTAGTTTTTCATGGCTTCACATTGTCCGTCAGTTTGTGACAAATGGCAAGATATTGTGTTGTCAAAAAGGTACACATTACCTCTTCCCCCAAAAAATGAATGGTAGCTTCTCTTGTTGTAAGAGACTTTAAACTTTAGGATTACAAATCTGAATTTGAATTGCAGTGTTCTTGCTGCAATGCATTTTTCATATTTAGTTAAAAACTGCAGCACCATCCCCACCTCTCACATTAGACTTAATGTGCTCAGCCTGCGTTGTCTAGCAACAAGTCTGCTTGTTTCGCTCAGTCTCAGAGTTGTGCAGAGGTAGTCTCTTTTTTGTCAGTGTGTTTTTTGCTTAATGTCTTTTATTGTGAGCATGTAGTGGGGGCATGTAGCCATATTGGGGGGTTTGGGGACAGTGACCTCAGCCAAAGCACCAGCTGACCCATCCTTTTATTGCCTCTGTCACATAAGGCATTCTCAGGGATTTCAGGCCTGGGATGAATATGGAAAGTTAAATCTGCTTTGTTGCTATGTATTTTATAAAAGGTTACTATACAAAAATTTGAATTGAACTCTCTGAACAAGTTTTGTAATTATAAGATTTGGAGTCACTTCTGTTTTTGAGGTGAATCCAAAATCTGCCATTTTTTCATATGTTGAGAAAAAGGGATTAATGCTACCCTTATATGTATTATGTTATATTTTGCCTCAGGACTGGAAGGATGGTTTAGCAAAACTACAGATATAGTGTCGATATCTGGGGTGAGCAGACCCCAACGGTTACTGCCATATTATGCATTGGTCAGATGATTGAATGGGATTCATTTTAGCCAAACATTTTTGTGCAGACTTCATTAAGGAGCAACGTAAGGCTTATATCATATTGGATTGATTCTGATGGTTTGCACCTGATTTTAAAAGCTTTGCACGGGCTTGTAGCTGAATACCTGACTAACCTGCTCCTACCCTATCAGCCCATGAGAGCTCTTGGTTCTCAAGGTAAAGCAGTTCGATATTCCTGTGTACATCAATGAATGCCTCAAGGCTGAAAACAAGTGTTCATGATCAGGGTTATAATCTGTTATAGTCTGGAGACAGGAGTAGAGAAGCCTGTATGAATGGAGTATTTGGGAAAGAAACCTCTTCTAACTGTCATTTCTCAGCAGTTGTGACCCTCTTTTCCCTTGGGCAGACATATGTACGATTATTCACAAAACACCAAAAAGATGCCCATTGCCAAGTCCTGCATCACCAATTCTATATTCCCTGACTCAAGTTGTAGATACAAATTTCACTTTTTCTCTCCATAATAAAAAAAGGCCAACATTGTAACCAGCATTGTCAAATATGGAGCTTACAGTTGGCTGAGTCCGTTACTCCCCATGCATATTGATATGTCCCACTAGGGGTCAGTAGAGTGCTATTATACAGGGTAACTGGGTGGCTCTGGGTCAGCTGCAGTTTATTCAAGTGCCCTATGTGTTATTAACAATGTTGTGTCTGCAAGTCTGAATTGTATAATGTGCATCAATAACAATATGATAGCACTGTCTGACAATCACAGTAGATATTTTTTTAAACAACTGAGGTCAATAAGTCAAACTTCTCATCTCCCCTCAGGCAGCCATGTATGTCACAGATCAAGTCAAACAGTCTAATCAAAAGGTTATTAAACAAAGATGCTTTGTCGGCTTTGTATAAGTGGCGTAATTAACTTTGCAAACCTGAAAAATGAGCGCTCCAAAACAAACTTGTGAAGTCTCCGTAATTATAAGTACCAGAAAAAACCAGATCAAAGCAGGGTGGGGTGATACCAGCTAAAGCGCAGTACATCCACTCAGACTGCTGGATTTTTAGCAGGATTCAAACTTCTGCCACAATCCCTCTCACTGATAGAGCTCTATCCACTGTTGAAACTTAATCTAACTGCCTGACTTACGTTTAGAAAGCCATCCTGCGTGTCTTTCCATTGTAAGCAGGGCTGTACCAGCCTTTGGCCTCAAGCCAGCTCCCTTAAAGGAGAATGACAGAGCAGAATTCACACACGTTTTGCTGTCCGTTCAGGAGCTCAGGAGCTGGTGCTTCAACTAAAAGGAAAGACATGTCAGCAATGGACAGATTTTAAGATCTAACAAAGGGGTGAAAATTTTGTCATGACAAAAATCTTCACTGAGTCTAGAATGGAATGGCAAATTGCAGTGTGGTTGAATTGTTTTGAAACATGAAACTGCTTGCATATTTTTACATGAATTGAACTTTGCCCTTTTGACTGCAGCAAGGAGACAGGTTTGATTGTCTCAGATGACACCAGAACACTGAGTGCAGTATACTCCAGGCTGGACCAGTGCAGTCTTAGGTGGAACTGGGTGACCAAAAACATTTTAGTGACTTTCTCTTGCTTCAAATAATGTATGCTTGGTTTCCTTATAGACTGTATAGAAATAAAGACTATGTATGTGTGCTTAAGTATCTGCAAAAATTCAGTTGGATTGAAATAGTTGGTCATGGTTCACATGAAGAAATTTATTTTCAGGATGGAAATACTTTTCTCCTGTTATAATGGAAAAACATTTTATATTACGTTATTGTTATGACAAATAATTTCCACTAGGTGTCAGTCTTTTCAATAGTTTATTTGCTGAGAATTTAGTGAACGAAATCTCTGGGATAGAAAGATGCATGTTATTCAGTTTATAATGAGGAGGGACCAACAAATGTCTAAGATTCAAAGCTAAGTTTTTTAATTCATGGAACTTGCATTGCATTAGATAATCTGAATAATACCGTCTGCAAAATGCCTATAATACCTTATCTACATGTTTTCTTAAATAGTATGTAACACTGTGTAAACAGACACACAATTTTATTATTACACAAGGTAAAATCTTCTCCTCTTACTCAAAATAATTATCTGAAGAAATCCTATAAGCATTTAGCAGTCCTGTCAATATCTGTCATTTAATAATAGGGTACGACCTCTCTGTGTATTTCAGGGGAAACTGCTGTGATAATTGAAGTTTTGTATTGATGTAATATCAATGTTTATTTTTAAGTATATTAAAGTAAGAACCGGAATCAATGGACAAGTTTCTCTCTCTTTTTAATGAAGGAATTCTGGAATCATTCGGGGGAATACTGGTGGCTTCTTGAAACGCGACAAGCGCTCTGAACAGCTACACTCAGGATCCGCATTTGGACAATGATCATTGTAGCCTATGTTGTTTCTAACTAAGGGGTCATACGTGTCATTGGTTATTTTTATCGAGAGGTAACTCTTTTGGGAAGTTGTTCATGCGCGGTCCGTTTGGCTGAGTACTGGGAACTGGCAGTGACGAAATGAATGAGATCAAGCGATCAGAATACAAGCAAGAACAAGGTTGATCTGCAGGCTATAACGGAGGAAACGTCATATCATATTGAGACTGAATACAAATGCTGCGCTGAAATAAGTATCTAGAATTGTACTTTAACAAGTGGTTTGGAAGATTCGCTTATAGTTGTAGCTCATAAATACAATTATACCGAATACCGACCGGCTGAGGGAGAAACTGAAATACAGGTGCCAGGGCAATATTACCATTCATACTTATGGAATTATTTTTCGCTTTAAAAGGTGTAATTATCATTTTGTGTGAGGTGGGAATGTAGTCGGAATATAGGACACTGATCTGGCACTGGATTTTTTTTGTTGTTGTTGTTCTGACTAGGATAAAACGTACCGGAACGTCCTGAAGGACTAGCAGCCGGTGGCAAGAAACACAGCCGGTGTCCTCCTTGCTGTAACACACATGTGAAAGTTCTCTTACCCACCAGTCGATTCCAGAAACCTTGTTCTGCAGAGTTGGATTTGGAAGCTGGATTTCTGTCTTCTGTTCTTTTTCTCTGGAATTTCTTGCCTTTTCTGAAAGAGATTTCTACGGGAGACTAAACTGTAAAGATGTCGTCAGGAGCGGAGAAGCGGCTTGAAACCAGGCTGAAAAAATTGGAATCAATGATTAAGGATCCACGATCGGCGATGAACATGGAAAGTTTAATTGTAAGTTTACGGTGACAGTAAGTTTTACTGGACATTCTCATATCGGTTTTCTCAGTATTCCTGAAGTACAGATGGGGTGGTCCAGGGGATTGATATGGTTGGAGTGTTACAATGTCTTCACAGGTACCGCAAAAGTGTCAATAATTTAGGCTATTTCAGCAACCAACGACTAAAACGTTAAAACTACCTTTAAGTAAACGATGCAAGTATCTACATATTAACATATTTAATAGCCATTTAACATTAATAATTACAACCAAAAAGAGTACTGATACAAGATGCTTACATAAATGACATTTACTTTAGCCTACATATTTCTTTAAATGTAAATGTTAAGCCAATCATGGAACTAAATTTAACTCTTTTTGTGAATTAAGTAGGAATTAGAATAAATGTTCTGAAAATCACACAAAACCAACAGGCAAATGATTTCCTTCACTAGCTATGAGAGCCATAGTCATGGACTAGAAGGCTAATGTTGGCTTTATTCAAAAACCTCAAGTAAAGTTTGGGATTTGTGGCAAAACAGCAAGCTGCTGGTCACTTTCCAGGAGCGATGTTCTGTGGACAAATGAGTCCAAAGTGGAACTTTTCAGGAGCCATAGGCCACTGGTATAATACCAAACACTGAATTCCACAGTAAAAACATCAAAGCAGCAAAGGATAGTTGTTGTAGTGCCATGGTTTGGGTATTGTTTTTTTGTATCAGGACGTACCATGATTAATTTTATTCATTAAATGAAGAAGCGCCTGCTGTCGCTCTCATATGGGTGTACTCAGCTCCTCTCTGTCATGACTTCTTGTCCTAGAAAAATCTGGAAGGGAGACGCGAACAAGAACAAATGGGGAAATTTGTCTACTACTATTAACTTATCTGTCAAACTGTAATTAAGTGGTCCTATCATAGCTTTGACTGATGCTGACCATGAAACAAGCTAATTGCACTTCTTATACATGGCATTCCCTTTTTATTCCACAAAATATGAATATGAACTTACACATACATTGGACCTGCCTATTCACCATTTGAACAAAACCTATGGACAAGCAAATAATACACCTACAGCCATAATAACAAGCTCAGGATTACAGTAGTGTGTTATCATTTGGCAATACAGCGAGCACCATTTTTGTGGACATGCTTGAAAAAGGAAAGTGGAATGTGTTATGTGTCATTTAGCCAGTGACTGTATACTGCGCCGGCACTTATATTTGTGAGTTGGAACATACTGTGCCATGCTGTGGAATGTCAGATTGTGAGCACACTGATGTCACCAAGAAATGTAAAGCTGTAGAGGACAGGGAGCAGCTTCTTTTGTTTCTTTCAAAATTGGAACACCAGATAGTGTGAGGACACAAAGACTGGTTTCCAGGTAACAGAGGAGGCAAAGTGATAGTGGAGAAAAGGAAGAGACATTTTTTGAGCGCTGCAGTGCACCCTGGGCCTTCAGCCTTGTCACTTCCTGCAGGTGTGCAGGTTATAGCTCTGCAGCCAATCATATGCCTGTTCGTAATTAATGGAAGGGTAATACTGTACACCAGGGTATTAAACACTAAGCCTACACCAGAGGACACACCTCAGCTCCCTACTGACATACTGGCAGTCCGCAGTGTGACTCATTCTGGTCTATGTGTAGATCCCTCAAATGTGGTGGAAGACAATGTTATATTGTTATTGTATCCAATCTTTTCCACACAGCTCACTTCTTCTAAAGACCGCATGGTCACAAACTCCAGGCTACACATGGTCAACTACTACAAAGGATTTTTCAGTCTGGTCTGATGTTGTCCCTGAGGAGTGCAGTCTTGAATGTTTATGTCACTCTATGGGACAGTTCTACTGTCTTCCATTTTACTTTTAAGTGTAAGCTGACAACACAGAGATGTTTAAGGGCTTCTCTGTGTGTGTGTCCACCAGACTACATCTTCTAGCACATGCTCTTTACGACTCACCCCCCTCTGTAGCCCCGGTCTGTCTTTGTTAAATTTAGAGAGCAGCATGTGCGTGCGGGTTTGAGTGAGAGAGTGTGTTTCTGAGGCAGAGTCAGACTGTATTTATAGATATGAATACCCTTGGGGGGTGGGGCCAGAGAGCACAGCCATAGAGAAAGAGAAGGGGCCGGCATGTATTACTCTCCCCACATGGTCTCTGTGTCCGTGTGACCTATGCCTGACCCTATCCCACTTTCCATGTTTACTGGTGCTCATTAAACTCTGCACTAATGCACTCCACTGCCAGTGCAAGTGTGGTCTCTACCCTTGTATTTTTGTAACTGGTTCAACTTGCATGATTAAATACAGACTGCTAGCATTCACACTTTCGACTTATGACCTGCACAAATATTAAGGTCCTGCACATAGCTCAATCATGTATGCATGTACTTACACACAGAGACATAAGCAGATCCATAAACACACGTACACACAAATACACATGTATTTACACGTATGTATGCAGAATGTACACATGGACACACACACACGTTTAAAACACACATGTGGATGTGCACAGACATATGCGCACACATACATGCATACACACCAGGGATGTTGCTAGACTTGGATGTTGCTTGCCCACATTCTCACACTTGCAATTTATGATCAAAAACTAGTTCTTTTTCATGATCATTTACTGGGGCACAACAAATTATGACTGGGGCATGTGCCCCAGTAAATAGGGTCTGGTGACACCCCTGGTACACCGAAGCCCACACTTAAACACTCATGCTCCAGAGAACAGGGCAGGGATGACCCCTCCTCAGTATAAGGGGTCAGGCTGGCACGGGTACCCATGGTGCCCTGAGACACCGAGGTCACTCCCCCAGCCCCAAGATGCAGAGTGTACGGTGATGATGCGTCGCTCCTGTTATAGCGACTGAGCTGTTTACTATTTCCACACCGCTGCTGTCTATTTAAAGCGGTGGAATTGTTCCGTACATCAGTAACTAAGAGGTATATCCTCTCAGATTCTCTACCCCAGCCAGACCACCACCCCGACACTGAACATCGCTCCAATGCTATTCTGAACGCTAGGACTCTCAACAATAGCATTAATTTGAAATTAATTAGAAGTTACAGCAGTTCAAACTGATTCAAATTTCGATCGCCAAATTGGCACAAATATTTATAAATAAAATATGCTGTGTTTCTCATACATTGGTATGAAAACCATAT
The DNA here is from genome assembly GCA_022829145.1 of Albula goreensis. Lineage (NCBI taxonomy): Eukaryota > Metazoa > Chordata > Actinopteri > Albuliformes > Albulidae > Albula > Albula goreensis. Next base: position 8,719,942 of record CM040752.1, read on the forward strand.
CCATAATAGAATGCAACAGGAGACACTTTCATACATATCTCAAAATTGTATTAGGCTGACAAAATGATAATACAATTGTGAGCTCATAAAATAAGTATATTTAGTTATATTACTATGTCTAGCAACACGTGTATACGTCAAGTTACTTGTAAAGAAAAATGTAGAATTTGTATCTGTAATTTTTTGGCCCTCTAATTACTTGTTGTATCAGAGGATGCAATCCCTCTTTCATGTAGTTTGCTTTTTATATGACTTTGCTTTTGCCTTCCATCTCAAGATTAATGGCTGAGAATCTGAAGTATTTTGACATGGCAGTGCGATGACTCTTTGGGAGCGATAATCTCCTAGTGAGAGGTTGATTGCCTGCTTTTGGCCATGCAGACATATGAGAACAGGGTTGTATTCAAGTACTGAATGTTCCATGGAATTTCGAAGACTCATAGCTTCAGAAAATAATACATTGTTGACTAAACTCTGCGACTACAATTCTTGTTCGAATGTCCAATTGGTCATTCAAAATAAAAGTGTGACAAATCCTTACAAGCAGATTCAAAGTTCAAACTTACCCCTGACAGCCTCACTGAGAGCTTGCCAGCCCCAGTCCTGAAGCAGACGTTAGAGTGGAGTGTTTAGGGTGTTCTTGTTGGTCTGTGGTGTGCTCCATCCACACTGAGTTACTGTGGTCCATCCGTACTGTGTTATTGTGGTCCATCCGTACTGTGTTACTGTGGTCCATCTGTACTGAGTTACTGTGGTCCATCCGTACTGAGTTACTGTGGTCCATCCGTACTGAGTTACTGTGGTCCATCCATACTGTGTTACTGTGGTCCATCCGTACTGTGTTATTGTGGTCCATCCGTACTGTGTTACTGTGGTCCATCCGTACTGAGTTACTGTGGTCCATTCATACTGAGTTACTGTGGTCCATCCGTACTGTGTTATTGTGGTCCATCCGTACTGTGTTACTGTGGTCCATCCGTACTGAGTTACTGTGGTCCATCTGTACTGAGTTACTGTGGTCCATCCGCACTGAGTTACTGTGGTCCATCCGCACTGAGTTACTGTGGTCCATCCATACTGTGTTACTGTGGTCCATCCGCACTGTGTTATTGTGGTCCATCCGTACTGTGTTACTGTGGTCCATCCGTACTGAGTTACTGTGGTCCATCCGTACTGAGTTACTGTGGTCCATCCATACTGTGTTATTGTGTACCGTTCATACTGTGTTACAGTGCTCCATCCACACTGAGTTACTGTGGTCCATCCGTACTGTGTTATTGTGGTCCATCCGTACTGTGTTACTGTGGTCCATCCGTACTGAGTTACTGTGGTCCATCCGTACTGAGTTACTGTGGTCCATCCGTACTGAGTTACTGTGGTCCATCTGTACTGAGTTACTGTGGTCCATCCGTACTGAGTTACTGTGGTCCATCCATACTGTGTTATTGTGTACCGTTCATACTGTGTTACTGTGCTCCATCCATACTGATCTACTCTGGTCCGTTCATACTGTGTTACAGTGCTCCATCCATACTGAGTTACTCTGGTCCATCCATACTGTGTTACTGTGGTCCATCCGTACTGAGTTACCATGGTCCATACCATGCCACATTTAGGGCCTTCTTGTTCTGCTGCACTAGGACTCTTGGCAATAGTGGCACTGGAGCTGAGCCAAGGACTGACCAATCAGGAAGCCAGTATTTCCAGGAATCACAAAGGTCCTTGGAATCCTTGAAACCGCTTGAATATGATTATGTCATTTCAAGGTTGTGAAAATGCTGGAATATTAATGTAACTTTATTTACTCATCTAAAATAATATTTTGTTATTTTATTATGCATTATTTCCAGGATTCCATGCATGCTTTGTTTCTTGATTTGGACTACCCTGTGCTCCGGAAGAACAAAAACATCACCGCCTTTCTGAACAGATGTAAGTACTGTCTACATGAGTGACAGCACTGTTGGTATATGAGAGGTTTTCAGTTCCGCTGCTCAGTCCGTGTTCTGTTGTATCTTAAGGGGACGCCCCACCCAAATCAGTCATTTCACATTAATGTGTAAAATAAATGCAAAGGGAGCATACTGCAAAAACATTCCATGAATTCACATTTAATGACGGTTAGGTGCTAAACCTGTGATACTATCAGAACACGGAAACATACAAGGAACATTCCCTAGAACACAGCCTGAACACAAACGACCCCAATCCATTCCAATGATGATGTTTCCTAACATACACATGATAACAAGGACAAACGATCACATTGACCACATGTTTGGTAGAAAAAGTGATCACAGCATGGATAGAGAATTGTTTCTTGGCGACTGGATGACTGAATGTTGTCATTCTAATGTAATGATGGCATTGGGCACTGTGTCCACATCAGTAGTTACCATTGTCCCTGCAAATGTAAGGCTGGGACCGTTAACATCAACACAAAGTCTTCTGGGTCCTAATCCTTTTAAAAATACAAAATTAATCCCAACATCTGTACCCCCCCAATCAGAGCATTCTAGAACCATTTGTGGTCTTGCAGATGTGAACGACCCTACTTGTTGCTATAGATGAGAGCGTCCCTGTTTGTGTGTTCCTCATTGGTTGGTCTGGGGGAGGCAGATGGTCCCAGTGCCCCATTAACATTTAGCCTGGCCCCCTGTAACCACTCCCCCTATTTTTAATGACCTCCTGTAGTTGATATTCACCTTCTCTGTATGTTCCTGTAGATGAAACAGTAATGGGTAGACTGCGAGAGCTACAGGTGAGGCTGGAAGACTTTGACATGGTCAAGGTGATTGGCAGGGGAGCCTTTGGCCAGGTGCAGCTGGTGAGAAACAACTTCAGTTTTTACTCAGAAAACTCCATTTCCCATCACTCACTGCTCCTGTGCTTTTTGGTGCAGATAAAGGTCAAGCGTGTGTTTCTGCCGTTTCCCGGTGCAGGTGCGTCACAGAGAATCTCAGAGGGTTTACGCGATGAAGCTGCTCAGTAAATTCGAGATGATCAAGCGCTCGGAGTCAGCCTTCTATTTTGAGGAGAGAGACATCATGGCCTTTTCTGACAGTCCCTGGATTGTGCAGGTAAACAGATGATATGCACAGGTATAGTCATGTGCATAGGTAAATACATGACGTGCCGCCATAAACAGACAATTTACACAGGTAAACAGGTGATGTGTACAGATAAAGAAGTCAATGTGTACAGTTACGGATAAACAGCACAGGTACACTGGCAATGTTCACAGGTAAACAGGTGATGTTCACAGGTAAAGAGGCAACGTTCAGGTTAAGTAGTAATATGTACACAGTCTGGGGATCTTGGAAGTAAAAAGAGAACCACGCTTGGGCACTGGAGGACCATACTCTTCCCCATTTACAGTTCATAGGACATGGAAAAACATGCTAAACTTTTCCCTCTACCTTAACAGAACGTACGCTTTATAAAGCACAGTGAATGCAGCTATACTGCAGTATGTTTCACTGACAGGTCAATTACTGCCATCCTGTGTCTTTAGCTGTGCAGTTGTCACTGTCGTGTTTTGTGTAATACTGTGAAGTTACTTACATGTGGTACTCCCTCCTCCGTAGCTGTGCTGCGCCTTCCAAGACGACATGCACTTGTACATGGTAATGGAGTACATGCCGGGTGGAGATCTGGTGACTCTCATCACCACGTACGACGTTCCGGAAAACTGGGCACGGTTCTATGTGGCGGAGGCAGTGCTGGCGTTGGACACCATCCACTCCCTCGGCTTCCTCCACCGCGACGTCAAACCAGATAACATGCTCCTGGACCCCCGCGGCCACCTCAAGCTGGCCGACTTCGGCACCTGCATGAAGATGGACTCGGTGAGTCGCTAATATCATCAACCCCCTTAATATCATGTTCCAGCCATTACTAACGCACTGCTGCCCTTACTCTCACATCTTAGCCTTTCCAAACATACCCTTACCCCTTAATAACACGCTCAAAACCCAACTAACAATCTCTAAACCTTACTGACATACCCCAGGCCTTACTAACAAAACCTAGCCCTTACAAGCACACCCTTCCCCTGACTGCCCCTTCACTAATATTCTCTAAACTTTACAAACACACTCCAGTATGTGCTGTATAGTAGCACCACCATGTGGACAGAATGTGTCATGGCACTCTGGAGTTGTGTGTGACTGCTCTCATGATTGTGGCTTTTAAGCAGATGGCACTGAATGATGAGACTCATGGTTTTGTCTGTGTATGTCTGTCTTTGGAAGAGATGTGGAGAGTAATTATAGTAGTAGAAATCAGAAATTCATCTTTAGTTTGATTTGAGACGGTTCTAATTAACTGTTATGTGCATGCGTGTCTGTGTGTCTGTCTATCTATCTGCGTATATGGTCATACGGTGCTGTGAGGACAGTGGATGTAATTTTGACCCAGTGGGTGTTGAGTGTAATTGTCTTTCGGTCTGTCTGTCTGTTGCTCTGCAGACAGGCCGAGTGCGCTGTGACACAGCTGTAGGAACTCCGGACTACATCGCGCCTGAGGTTCTGCAGTCACAGGGGTGCGAGGCTTACTACGGCCGCGAGTGTGACTGGTGGTCCGTGGGGGTCTTACTCTACGAGATGGTGCTGGGTGAGTACGGTGTTCCTACCGAGGAGTGACTCATATGACCACGTCACTCACTGCTGACGGCCAGCAAGCTCATCAGTCTCCACTGACCACACGGGACTACGTTACTCGCTGCTGACCACAAGCAACCTCATTGGTCACTCCTGACCATACACAAATGCATCCGTCACCACTGACCACACTTGACCACATCAGTCTCCACCCACTTACATTGGTCTTTCATTTATGCCTTTCCCTGCACTGTGGAATACTACATAGGCACCAAACAAACAACTCTAAAGATTCAGCGTGTGTGCACGTCTATAATGCCGATAGCACTGCTGTGGATGAGCGTCAACCTGAATATCCAGCCTCTGTTTCTCCGTACGCTGTCTTCACTCTGACCTCTCTCTGCGAATGCCAGGTGACACCCCATTCTATGACGACTCCCTCGTTGGGACGTACGGCAAGATCATGGACCATAAAAACGCCCTCAGCTTCCCAGATGATGCACACATCTCAAAGGAAGTCAAAGACCTTATCTGTGCTTTCCTGGCAGACAGGTGAGGCGCTCTGTCAGTGGCCTATGTCACTCTTCTGTATTTTTTTCTATTGATTAATCTCTCCACCCCAATCCAGAAGAACATAGAGCAACTAAAATACTTTGTGTTACACTTTTTAAATTATGCTTAGTCTGTATAAAACTCCCCTCTCAGACTAGATGCAGTTTCATTTACATGTGTTCTGTGATTGGTTAAGATGTTTGACTATGATTGGCTGCTGTATATGAGAGCACCTTGGATTATAATTGGCTGCTGAACATGCAACGGCTGTGGTTCTCTGACACAAGATGGGAAGCTTACCCGGCGTCCCATTAGCTAACATGCCTGAGCCTATGGCGGTTTTCTGATCGATGGTTCTGCTGAGCAACGTGTTGTTGTGGGTATTTGCCTTGAAGCTGTGCTGCACTGTGTTCAGTTCCAATAGAGAGAGAGAGAAAGAAAGAGAACAAGAGAGAGACCGAAAGAGTGCATTTCTAAAAGAAATTGAAAAAATCAGAAAAAACACATAATGCATTTACTTTACTAACTCAATTGTATGTTTACAGCTGGACAAACTGCTCCAATTAACACAACCTTTAGAACCAGCACGTTCAACTTTAGCAAATGTAAGGTAATTGATTGCATTAAAAACTCCTCTTAGCTTTCTCTTTCCTTTCCTCCACCCAGCTGTGGGACCAGAGAGGGATGGGATGGGAGGAGTAAGAGAGTGGAGAAGTCTCTCTGCCTCCCTCCCTCCCTCTCTCCCTCTCTTCTTCTTCTGCTCCCTCTCTTTTTCTGTTTCACACTTACACTCTCGACTCTGTTCCCTCTGCTTCTTACTCAGGCCTCCTTGGGCTGGACTCAGGGCCACATGTGATGGGGGTGTTGATGTTCTCGGATGGGTCATTTAGTCTTTTTTTATCCCCAGAGTAGTCATTTTCCTGCCGGCGGTCGGCTCTGGTTATCAGTTTGAAAGTTGCGGTCGGGAGGGAGAATCTCTGGAGCGGTAGGGAGAAGTGAAGGATCAGGCAGTCCATGGGAATCACGTCTCTGACTGCTGTGACCTCGGTCCCTTTGTCATGCACAGGGAGGTGCGCCTGGGGAGAAACGGCGTGGAGGACATCAAACGGCACCCTTTCTTCAAGAACGACGAGTGGACTTTCGACACCATCCGGCAGAGTAAGATTACACTGCTCGCTGTACTGCTGCAGTACATTGTATGTGTGATATAGCGTAGTCTGTGTGCGTATGTGTATATATGTGTGCATATATACTGTGTATATTCTACACAAAAAATATATTTAAGTGATGTGAAAAACTGGCATATGTAGGAAATTCTTAAAAATTGCCTCAGCTTTATGTTGACCCTTGCCCTAACGAAACTTTTCAGCAAATTTCGTTAACAACTATAATGGGTTAGCTATGTTGTTGCTCGAGAAGTGTGTTTACCATATCGGTTTCAACAAACTAACTTGCCGGATAACCTCTGTGTTGAAGGGGATGATGCGCTGGTGTAAAAATTAGGGATCTAGTTTATTATACTAGTCAGACAGAGTTTCCACTGTAATCCTCAGCAGAATTTATATGAAACTATCTAGCTCCCCTGCAAAGTTAATTTGCAAGGTAGTTTTAGACCTCTCACCACTCAAAAAAAGAAACTGAGAGTGTCGATTTGCCTTGTTTGTAAACATGTTCCGCATTTTTGGTCTCAACATTTTTGGCGCTCCAGTTGACCGTTTTGTCTGATTCAACAAAAACAAAGACAAACAAACTGACGCGCATGTCTGCAGCGCTAACGCCTCTCTTACGACGGACGTGAAAATTAGGGAAGCTTGAAACCTGAGAGATTTTACCACTTGTCCCCAGTTGGAGTCGCCAAATTACCCAAATCTCCAAAACTTCACACAGCATGTTTTAAGAGATGATTTTTTTAAATGTCTTTTATAGAGTAATGAGTATTGGCATTAATATTGAAAACATATGTAGACTAATTTTTAATTGTAACTCAGTTACATTAAATTACTAATACTATTTAATTTGATAGTTCTGTCATTTTATATACCCCTAGTAAATATACATATGAATACATGTGCATACATACACACACTAATATAAACATGCATGCATACACGTATGGAAGTCCATGCATCTAAATATACAGACAGGACTAAGAAAAGTATCGAATTTTCTGTATTGTTGCATCTTTTTAATGCCTAATGGTATAGATCAATAACTAAAGCCTATTATTAGATAAAAAGAAACTGGACTAAATAAAAACATGAATGTGTGAAAGTTGTTTCATTTACTTATTAAATAAAGTTATGTAGCAGCAAATGTCCCTATGTGGGAAAAGTAATAGCCCCCTTAGACTCCAGCTGGCTACACCAACTTTTGCAGCAATGGCTGCAGCTAAATGCTTCCTGTTTTTTTGGGTCAGCTGTGGAGGAATCGTGTTCCCCTCCTCCATGCGGACCTGCTCCAGTTTAGTGACATGTGTGGGTTTTCATGCATGAACTACTTATTGCAGGTCCTGCCACAACATCCCAACATGGATAAGGTCTGTTCTTTGACTAGGCCATTCCTAAACTTTAAATGTCTTATTCTTCAACCACTCTGATGTGAACTTGTTTTTTATTTTATTTCATAAGTTTTTTTATTATTGTTATCTTGCTGCATAACATAGCAGCTCTTCAGCTTCAACTCCAGGATGAATCAGGCTGGTGTTTCATAATTCTCTGATGAGTGTAACTCAAAGTTCCTTCAGTGATGGAGAGTAGTGGCACTGCCACCATCATGTGTGTTAGCTGGTTTGAGGATGTGGCTGTGGAATGCGATGTCTGGTTTTTAAAAGTCGTAACAAGGCCCATATCAACCCAACAGTTATACTACTGATTAATCTTGCCGTTGAACATTGTTCTAGAAGTCTTGAGGATTATCCACGTGCCTACAGATGCCTACATAGCTTTATTTGGCCTGAAGATTGCCGTACGCACCAAACAAATAAAAAGAAGCACCAATCTTTGGTATCATTTTTCTCTCAGACTTACTTTATTTTCTGCAAACCACAAAACTTCTCACCAAAATCGATGCGCAAATATACAAAAATGCAGAAAATCCGACAGCAGTGAAATACGCTTCCAGAATAGTGTGGCTATATATACATGCACACATAGATGTACAAAGTGCCCTGTTTGTGTGCATATTTTCATGTTTTACAGTCGAAACTAGTTCAATCAGGCTCAGCTCGTTATGTGTCTGATTTAAAATAGCCGTAATTCCTCATTCCGGCCCTGACTGTCTGTGCCACACAAGTACTGCGGAGCACGTTTCAGTCTGGAGGGGATCTGAGTGTGGAGCTCATTCCTTCTCCACGCTGCTCCCCCAGTCCGCTCCTGAAATATCCTGAGCCTCTCTAATCTGCGGGGATGTGGGAGCCAGCGCGCAGGCCTCTGCGGGGATGTGGGAGACGTTTTGGGAAGGCGGGCCTGGGAGGGGTGGGGGCGGGAGGGGCAGGGGGGCGGGGTGCTGGTGATAATGACAGGGAGCCAGATTGTGGGGTACGGTCACTCTCACTCACTGTGGGAGCAGCTGCCGTCTGTCCTTATGGCAGAGCCGGCTCAGGAATGACAACACCACCACCCTGTCACTTAGTGTACTCTCTCTCTCTCTCTCTCTCTCGCTCTCTCTCTCTCTCTCGTTCTTTCGCTCTCTCTCATACCAAGTTCTGTACCGTCTCTCTCTCTGTCTTACTGGTGTTGCTGTTCCTCGTGAATGATTGTGTATGTCTATACTTGTTGCATGAACATATGAGCGTTTGTATATGTATATGTGTGTGCGTGTTCATGTGTGCTAGTGTGAGTGTGTTGGCGTGAATGAACATGTGCGTTTCTTCATATGAGTGTGTGTTTCCGTGTATGGGTATGTAATGTGCATATGTGTTTATGCTTGTGTTTACGCTTGCATATGTGTGTGTGAAGCATATGCTTGAGTATGTGTGTGGTTTTGCTTGTGTATGTGTGTGTGTGTGTGAAGTGTTTGTGTGTCTATGACTATGTCTGTGGTTTTTTGTTTGTATGTGAGTGTGGGTGTGTGTGTTTGTAGTATGAGTAAGTAAGTGAGAAGTGTGTGTGGTGTTTTGTGTGTGTGTGTGTGTGTGTGTGTGTGTGATAGTGAGTGTGTTTGTCATTGTGAGTGAGTGTGAGTGAGTGAGTGAGTGAGTGAGTATGTGTAAAGTGTATGTGTGTGTGGTTATGTATTAGTGTGTATGAGTGTGTTTGTCATTATGAGTGAGTGAGTATGTGTGTGTAAAGTGTATGTGTGTGTGGTTATGTATTAGTGTGTATGAGTGTGTTTGTCATTATGAGTGAGTGAGTATGTGTGAAGTGCAGTGTCACAGACTCCCCTTAGCCGGGCCCTCTGACTGTATGTGAGGGCCGTGAGAGCGTGTGTTAAAGGGCCCACTGTGTGAGAGGCACAAAGCCCACACTGTCAGAGAGAGGAGTGGCCGCACCAACGGCTACTCTGGGTGTAGCCTGTGACGCTGGCATCTTAGCCCAGCACCACAGCCGTCCGTTACTCCAACAGCAGCCAGCACTCTGTACACTCCACACACACACACACACACACACTCACACACCCACACACACTATGGAAAATGGTCACTTGTTGCTCAGGTACAGAACGTGTGCTGTACCTGCTTACACAGGAGGAGAGGACCTGCTGATCTTTCACGTGACATGCTTGGTTGGCTCTAATCTGCAATCTCTCCCTCGCTCTTTACCCCCTCTCACTTCCTCTCCGCCTCCCTCCCTCCCTCTCTCTCTCTCTCTCTCTCTCGCTGCCTCTCCCCAGCCGTTGCCCCCGTGGTTCCTGAGCTGAACAGTGACACGGACACCAGGAACTTTGATGAGATCGAGGATGAGAGGGGAGATGTGGAGTCCTTCCCACAGCCCAAGGCCTTTATGGGAAACCACCTCCCCTTTGTGGGGTTCACCTACTTCAGAAATGACCAGTAAGAGGCTCTTCATTTATCCCTCATGTGTGTGCGTGTGTGTGTGTGTGCATGCGTGCGCGCTCATGTGCATGTGTGTTCAAGTATATCTATATCCACGTACATATGGCTGTGTAAGTGTAATATCTACATGCTTGTGTCTGTCCATGTAAGTGTTTGTACGTTTCTGTACTTCTGTACTAAATCTGATTGGCGTTGTAAGTTACTCAGAGATAGTTTTCTATTAGTTCACACATTTCATAATACATAAATATTTTTTCTAAAAAAGGAAATGTGTGTGTGCACAGTTTTCTGAGCTATTTAGAGTTTGGTTTTGTTTTTCAGTGCTGAAAAAGTTCTAGCAAAATATTTAAGTTGTCTGTGTATATTTGCATGGCTACATTTGCAACAACACTTTCATTTTTTAATATTATATATTTTATGTGTGCCTGTGTTACAGTGTCTCTTTGTGTGTTTATTTCTGTGTCAGTGTCACTGTGTAAGTGTGTGTGTTTCTATGATGTGTGTGTGTGAGTGTGTGTGTTACAGGAAGGGTGGTGGGGGTAGACTAGTGCCAGGAGGGAGTAGCAGTTCAGAGACACTGAAGTGAAGAGAGGGAACATTGTGACTAAGCTATAACCCAACTTACCCCAACCCCTTTAACCCTGTTCAACCTAACTGCCTCTACAGCTGTATCTAACATGCTTTACATTGGCTTCCAAATAGAACTGTGTTCCTACGTTTTCAAGGTTAATGGAAAGTTATAGTACACTCATGGAAGATATACATATATATATCCTCTCATGCATTAGTGTTTCCCACGTCATTATCTGCAGCATGCTATGAAAGACGCAATGCTGGAGCCAGCTGCGTCACTGTTATCATTCGCATAAAAAAGTCTCTGCATTGCCAGTTACTGAGGTATCCACATTTTCCGCACTGCAGTCCTGCATCCACGTTAGCCCGGGCTCCATGACCTCATGTTCTCAGGCTGGAATTTGTGTCTTTTGGCTGAAAAGCCCGCAGAGTTTGACAGGCTCTGCGTCGCTCGGCCGTGACTTCATTGTCCAGGAAAGGAGCTGCTTTGTAGTTTGACGCTGAAAAGCTTAGATAGCATGTGGGAGCGAAAGAGCTCTGTTTTAGCGCACTGCTCTGTTTTAGCACACTGCTGTGACCTGCACTGGAGTTGGAGATGGTCAGCAGACCTTTTAGCTTAGACCTTTCAGCTGGTGAGAGTTTTAGATGTTGGGCATTGTGCGTTTTTAAACACAGTGCTATGGTAGTGCTTTGTACGGAGACAGATTTTTTAAAATGACAGATTGACAGGTTTAGGGTGGGACTTAACAGATACAGAATTTCGATTTTAGGATATGGCCAACAGAGTAATGGTTTATATTTGTTAAATATCCACCCCATTTCTGCTGCAGGTTGCTAAATAACTCCAGTGCTGTCATTGAGGAAAACAAGAAAAAGACACCGGTTCAAGAACAGGTGCGTACCTGCCACAGGTGCTCTTCTGACACAGGTATTTTCCTGCAGGACATTTTATTTATATTGTCCTATTGATTTGTATAAACACTGTTACATTTAAATTAACACCGAGTATTTTACTGTGGCTAGATACTGCAGGTATAGGTGCTCGAGTGCAGATACATAAACTCAGGTATATTCCAGGTGTAGGCTCAGCTGTAGATACTCTGGTGTGAGTATAGATACTCTACTGCAGTTACTCTGCCAGAGGTACTTTGATTCCACTGCAGAAGTGCAGGTAAACATATTCTACTTCTCTTGATGTACCTGGATAAAAGAATAATTGATATAATATGATATGATATGAATTCATAATCACTCCCCTGTTAGTCAGATGAGCTGCAGCAACTGGAAGTGAAGCTCAGAGGAGAGATGCAGGCCAAAGAGGAGCTGCAGCTGAAAGTCAGGTACAGCGTGTGTTTTTACAGGTGTGTGTGTGCGTCTGTGTGTGTATGTGTGTGTCTGAAATTCTGGTATGGCTGTGATAACACTAACAGGTGCGTATTACCTTTTATTTCAGTGTATATGGGCTTCCGTTGCTCATAGGGTTGTGTAATTAATTAATCTTTTATATTGATTAATCATTTTAAAGTTATTTGTTCTCATGTATGTTTCCACTAGAGCTACTTGCAGTCATCTTGAGAAACTCTCTAAGGACCTGGAGGAGGAGGTGAGTTATTACATGCATGTGTGTGATGAAGGTATGCATGTCTGTACAACGTTTGCTGTGCCGGTCTGTATGTATATATGAATATGAGTATGACTGGGTTTTGTGGGTGTGTATGAATGTGATTGGGTGTTTGTGTGTATAAGTGTGTGTGTGTGTGTGTGTGTGTGTGTGTGTGTGTGTGTGTGTGTGTGTGAGATGTCGGGGTTGTTTTTGATCGCGAGTCTTTGCCCTCTGCAGGTGAGGAGCAGAAGGCACATGGAGGAGGCTCTGCTGGAGCTGGAGAGGGAGAGAGCTCTGCTGCAGCAGGAGAGCTCTGAGAGTCAGCGGAGAGCCGAGACCGAGGCCAGCAGGAAGAGCTACCTGGAGACAGAGGGTGAGCCTGCACACCTGTACACACCTGTGGGTCTCTATACCTGGACACACCTGACCGCCTCCAAACCTGGACACACCTGACCTCCTCCAAACCTGCACACACCTGACCTCTTCTAAACCTGGACACACCTGTACCTCTCTAAACCTGGACACACCTGACATCTCTAAACCTGCACACACCTGTAAGACTAGAACATCTCTGCACCTGCACACCCTGTACATCCCTATACCTGGACACACCTGAACATGTCTGTGCGTACACCAACAAAGGTGTTCTGATACTGATAAGCAGTATTTCAGATTAATGTATCTTTTTCTTTGTTCTGTCCAGTAAGCAGACTGCAGGAACAGCTGGAGGACATGAAGAGGAAAAAGCACAATTCTGAGATCTCCAGCGAGCAGCATGCTGACCTGCAGAGACAGGTAAATCAAAGACAGTGCTGCTGGTGTGTCCATCTCACTGTGTGGCTGTTTTCACAAGTTAGTTTGTCTACATGTGCATCTGTGTGTGTGTGTGTGTGTGTGTGTGTGTGTGTGCATGTGAGTGAGTGAGTAGTGAGTGAGTGAGTGAGTGAGTGAGTGAGTGAGTGAGTGAGTGAGTGAGTGAGTGAGTGAGTGAGTGAGTGTGTGTGTGTGTGTGTGCGCGTGCATATGCATGTGTATGAGTGAGTGTGTGTGTGTGTGTGTTGTAAAGCTAAGTGTTTGTTTATGTTCATCTATGTGTGCCTGTGTGTGTGTGTGTGTATGTGTCTGTTAGGCTCAATGTCTGAGTGCCCCTTCTGAGTAATTAAGTAATTGAGTGTGTGAGTAATTGAGTGCGTATCCCTATAATAAAGCATATCGTTTGTCCATATGTTGGTGTTTGTAAATCTCAGTGTGTGTGTGATAATATAATATAACATATGAAGACTGTTCGGTATGCTTTTTCATGGTCAGCTGGTGGAAGCTAACAGGCTGCGGCGGGCAGAGTCTGAGAGCGTGGCTCTCCTGAAGAAGACTGAGGGAGAGAACCAGAAGCAGTCGTCCTGCTGGAGCAGCAGTTAAAGCAGCTGGAGATCAAGAACGGCCAGCTGGAGTGCTGCAGGCTGGAGCTGGAGGAGAAGCACGTGAGGCTGCAGACCGACCTGGAGGCCCAGCAGAGAGAGACCAGCCAGGGCTGCAAAACCAATGCCAGCCTGCAGGGTGCGCTGCTCTTTTGTTTTCAATCTGACTGGGATTCTTCACACAATGTTTGTTTTAAGCCCTCTATTTCAAATGTTCTCTTTATGTGGACTTAAAACAACCACAAAAACAAACATTAAGTAGTTAATTTGAAGCATTGGAAAAAAATAGTAGCACTGTGCTTGTGTACAGTAGCATGTGTGACTTTTTCCCTTCAGGAAATGGATTTACTACTCAGGAACACAGTTAGTCTTTGTTTCCTCTTTCAGAGAGAAATGGGAGGGCAGCTTATTTTAAGTGCTAAAGGCCAGACTAGTCTGGAAAAGCCAAGAATCCTGCATCTGTCTTTCTCTCTCTCATTCACAAAAACATACACACTCGCTCTATCTCTCACTCACTCTCTTCCTCTCAATGCTCTTTTTCAGTTTAATAACGCTTTATTGACATGACTGCATATAGCAGCGTTGCTAAAACAATCTAAATAAATGACTGAAAAAGAGAAACACACACAGGTTACGTGATAAACACTAATATGAAGAGCAATACAAACAGTACTAACAATATAAATTATGCTTATGGTGACACACTGGTTGTCACTTATTCCACTGTGGGAGCACTGCCTGTCCTCTGTGGGCAGCCAGGTCTCTGTGCTTGGCAGGGTGGGTTGCTCAGGGTTGTTACTCAGTCTTTGTGCTCTCTCTCTCTCTCTCTCTTTTCCCTCCTTCCCCTCTCTCTCTCTCTCTCCCTCTCTCTCTCTCTCTGCAGGGCAGGTCTCGGGGCTGGAGGCCGAGGTAACGCAGGTGAGAACGGCTCTGTCCCACACGGAGGCAGAGAGGGACCAGCTGCACAAGAGACTGGCAGAAGTGGAGAAGGTAAGAGTTATACTTATACAAATATACATTTACAAACACACACACACACGCATGCATGCCTGAGGGCACACCTGACTGTGCATGTGTCCCTCCCAATCAGGAGAAGAGTACACAGGAGATTGATTTGACGTACAAACTGAAGAGCCTGCAGAAGAGACTGGAGCAGCAGGAGGCAGAACATAAGATCCTGCAGTCCAGCGAGGAGGCCAAGGGTAGGAGAGGCTCCCATGGGCCTCCAATTTTATATTGTATAAAGTTTATATTAAAGTTTATGCTATATTTACTGTGTTGTAGTACTTTGATGTTTCTTCAGCTCTTCCAGCATTGTTCCATCAAGCTTAAATTGAGCTGATTGGACCAGTTTGTCTTTCTACTCATGGATAAAGTAATAGATTTGGTGCAAAAGCTTGAGCTAGGCTTACAGAGCCAGGAAACCATGTTCTCATCGCTCCCATGTCCTGCGTAAGATTCTCTTACTGCCCATCCCCTAAAGCTCTCACTGTCGCACCCCTAGAGGGTTTTTTCTCCCACCCCCAAATGTTCTTACAGTCTCTTGCCCTGGTTCTAATTTCCTTAACCCCATGCTCAGCCTATAGTGTTGTCACTGCCCTCCATAATGCTCTCACCCCTCATTACCCACCCACCCAGGACTGGAAAAACAGCTGAAGGACGAGCAGGCTGGCCGGAAGCAGCTGGAGAGCAGGCTGCTGGAGCTGGAGAAACAGCACCACCTACTGGACACTGAGTATAAGCAGGCACAGCACAGCCTGGAGGAGCTGCAGAGACAGAAGGGCAAGCTCTCTGAGGAGGTGTGTGTGTGTGTGTGTGTGAGAGAGAAAGTGAGTGCATTTGTGTGAGAAAGAGAGAGAGAGTGTATGTAAGAGATAGAGTGTGATATAGATACAGAGTAATTGTGGTTGTCTCTCAGGTGGAAACGTTGCACACTCAGATGGAGAAGGAGCTGGAGCGGTGCTGTACGATGCAGGGTGAACTGGCAGCCAACGCCAGCAGGTGTCCTCGCTGTGCAGCTCAGAGAAAAAGCTCAAACAGGAGCTCAATCACCTGCTGGACCTCAAATACAACCTGGAAATCAAGCACCAGGATCTGCGCAAGTGAGTGTGTGTGTGTGTGTGTGTGTGTGTGTGTGTGTGTGTGTGTGTGTGTGTGTGTGTGGGTGCATGTGGGTGTGTGTGTGTGTGTGTGTGTGTGTTTATGCATATATGCTGAAATATGTGTGTGTATGTGTGTGTGCTCATGCACGTGTTTGCACATTCATATGAGCATGAATGTGTGTGACTATGTTTGTATACCAGGTATGTGTTTTATATGTGTTCCTTTTTGTGTGTGTTTGCATGTGTTTTCTGTGTGTGTATGCCTGTTTTTGTATGAGACTGTGTTTATGTTTCTGTTTGTTTCTCTGTGCAAGTATATGTGTGTGAGAGAGACAGACAGAAAGTCAGTGTGCATGCATATTATTAATATTAATATTATATCTGATATGTGTGTGTTTACAGGGAGCGACAGGAGGCAGACATGCAGATGAAGGAAGTGAAGGAACAGTTGCAGGCAGAGCAGAATTTCTCGGTACAGTATTAAAGTTACAGTCCCACAGTACCAAGCAACATCACTATTCTATGTACACCCCCAATGAGTAAACCTAAGGCTAAAACCTAAAACCTCCTGGCTAAAATGGAAAAAAACCTTGAAAACAGAGGGGGAGCCAATCTGCTTTTGGCAAACACCAGACAGCCAATGAGTGTCTGGTCTGTAGAAGTAGACAGGAAGGTCCCATTTCTGGCAATTTGTGATTTAAACTGAAAAACTGATCAGTTACCAATCAAGTTTGAACTTCAGCCATACACCCCTAATACTCAACAGTGTTATTACTGTATTACTACTCAGTGGTATCACTGTGTCATTTTAGTGAATAGTGCTATTATTATTGCTACAGAAAAGATCCCACAGAACTCTTTATAGAAATAAAGGTAATATTTTTGCTAAAGAGTGGTCACAAAGCTAGTGTGTCTTGAATATTTCTGAATGATATTGCTAAATGACCAATTCATTATGAATGTACAGTATGTATCCTAATCCTTCACACAAATGGCACAGCCCCATCACAATATGTATGAACGTCCACTACAAATCTGTACTGAGTGGCCGCCTCTGTCTGGTGAGTAGTGTTGATTGGTGTGCTGTCATATCCGTGGTGTTTGAGAGTGTATCACCAGTGGTGCCTGTTGTTCCGCAGACCCTGTATAAGACGCAAGTGCAGGAGCTGAAGCATGACTGTGTGGAGAAAGACAAGCTGATCTCAGACCTCCAGCAGAAACTGCAGGAGCTGCAGGAGGAGAGGTATGGACAGAAACCCCACCTGCAGCTATAG
The DNA here is from genome assembly GCA_022829145.1 of Albula goreensis. Lineage (NCBI taxonomy): Eukaryota > Metazoa > Chordata > Actinopteri > Albuliformes > Albulidae > Albula > Albula goreensis. Next base: position 8,737,055 of record CM040752.1, read on the forward strand.
TAAAACAAGAGAGTTAAAGAAAACATAATCATACTAAGCTGTGTTACACTGTATGTATATGGGCAAAACCATTAACTAGAGAGTCACAGAACTGTGATACTTACTGAAGCACAGTACTGTCAATGTGAAGAATACCTAGTATGAGACTCCCCTATAAGAGATGTAACAAAGCTTATGGTTACATAAAAATACAGAAATACATAAGTTCGTCAACAAGCAATGGCAGTGCTAATTAAGGATTCTCGTACAGTGGCAGCAAAAACAGCGCCGGAATATCATCACTTAAGCACCATATTTCATGGTAGATATGGTGTTCTTTTCTTTTTATTCATCCCTCTTGCAGACTTTGGTTGCATTTGGGGTCACCAAGTCTCCAGATCACAATTAGATGCCACAGCCATGCCGACAGGCTGTTTGGGAGGGTTACCAAAAGAAAGCCCTAGTGCTAATGGTATGACTGGCCGGAGTTCAATTTTTGCCTCATCCAGACATAGTTCCCCGTTCCTGTCAAAGTGCCAGTGGTCCTTGGCAAACTCAGATTTGAATTTCTTTGATGTGTTCAGTATGGGCTTTCTTTGGGCAACCCTCTGAAACAGCCTGTCGGCATGGTTGTGGTGTCTAATTGTTTATTTGGAAACTTGGTGACCCCAAAATGCAATCATACTCTGAAGTTTTGCAGCTGTGACTTTTTGGTTCTCGCCATCTTCATTGTGTGTGGGAACACGATGTTATAACTCATCCCTTTTCCTGTTATATTTAGCCATACAGTAAAATGTGACTTTGTGCTGCTTTGCATCCTGTGTACCACTGGAGTCCCCCATAGCGTCCTGTGTTAAACTGCGCTGTGTTCCTCCATGCAGGGACTCTCTGGCAGGCCGCCTGGAGGTGACCCTGACGAAGGCCGACTCGGAGCAGCTTGCCCGCTCGGTGGCGGAGGTGCAGTACTCCCAGCTCGAGAAGGAGAAGATCCTGAAGGAGCTGGAGCTGAAGGAGCTGAAGACCCAGCACAAGCTGGAGGTTGAGGAGAAGAACAGCACCATTGCATCGGTGAGTGACAGAGAGCAAAGGGCAGCACCATCACATCAGTGAGGGGAAGGGAGAAATGGACAGCACCATTGCATTGGTGAGTGTGGGGGTGAGAAGGACAGTAACATCGCATAAGTATACGCAATGGCAAATGGAGAGAAGGGCAGTACTTGTCATGTCCTCCTCCTCCACTCACTCTTGATAGAGGGGGTGACCATTCTTAATTGCATTTACACATAGGGCAGTTCTCCCTAAGGCCAGTGTGGGAATTTGGGGTGCTAGATTGAGTTTATCCTCATAGAAGAACCCCAGGAGGTTTCATTATCTGCATGTCCCAGACTTACATACTGTAGGCCTACTGTTCAGTCAAAGGGCTGTCTTACTTGATTCATCATTGTGGTTTGGGCCTTGAGCAGTCACCCTGTCTCTCACACTTCCTGCAGCTGGAGGAGTCTAATCGCACCCTGACCAGTGATGTGGCCAACCTGGCCAATGAGAAGGAGGAGCTGAATAATGCTCTGAAGGAGGCCCAAGATGGTGAGCTGGATTTAAACCTGCCCATGCAGTCTGCTCTGTGCAGGGCTGTTAGTCTTTCTTTACACTACCCGTTTACTGTCTCTTCCTTTGCTGTGAGGAAGACTTTGGAGATGATTTGTTTGAGTCTACACCATGCTGAGAGTTAGCTTCACGTCACCATCCCAGTTAGCGAGGCAGAAAATACCAGCTAGTCTGAACCACAAACAAAAAACAAATTCTGCTTGGTGTCTCTGTGGGAAATATCTGGTTGTATCAATGTTCCATAACATGTTGTTTCGGAAATCAAAGGACATTTTTAGGAAAACAGATTGTGCATCTCTGTTGGTGTGATTGATACTCTGCTTTTTCCTCACACACACATGCACACACACACACGCACACACTCACACAAACACACACACACACACACTCACACACACACTCACACTGACATACACACACAAACAGTTGTCTTAGTTGTAAATCTCTATTTTACTCTTACAGAACTGAAGAAGACCAAGGAACAAGAGAGGCAAATGAGGGCAAGTTTTGAGAAGCAGGTGCAGTCTGAGAAAACACTAAAGACACAGGTTAGAAAGTACCTTCTTATCATCTGTCCATGTTTGTCTTATCTGTCTGGCTGTCTGTGTTCATTTGTTTGTTTGGGTTCATTGTTTTGTCTCGTTTTTTTTGTTTTGCCTGTAAGTTTGCGTTTACAGGAATAGGCACTGCATGTGTGTGCATGTGTGATGAGTACGGTATAGTGAGGTACAATCTAATTGAACCATTAAATGAGATTGGTGTATAACCATCTATATGAACAGAAATCTTACATTTTCAGGAACTGACTGTGTCAGTACCAGTGAAGATATTTGGATTAGACTTGTGGGGGAGAATGGGAGGGGTCTAAATGACCTGGAATGCAGACAAACATACAAAAAACGTATGGCAAATAAGGCAGTATGCCATTATAGGATTTACTCAAGAGTGTTCAGGGGAGGAAGAGAAATTATTTATAAACTTCTGGCAGATATTTTAAGCAGTGTCTTAAAAGTGGAGACATACCAGATGACTGGGAATATGGTAGTCTAAACCAGTATATAAGAAAGAGGACTTCTCTGACCTAGGAAATTACAGGCCTGTCAGTTTAACTTTTATCTCCTATAAAATACCAGAATCTATCATTAGGGACAAGTTTGAATTGGTTGTTGAAGATGACTGTATTTTAAGGGACAGGCAATATGTATTTCATACAGTTAATTTGTGGAAGAATGTTCTGTGAGAATAGACAGTCGTTTTATTTTTCTGTTTATTTTCAGGCGGTCAACAAACTAGCAGAGGTCATGAATAAGAGGGAGGTGTACAGTGGGGGGCATCGCCATGGCAATGACATGGACTTGCGCAAGAAGGAGAAGGAGAACAGGAAGCTTCAGCTGGAGCTACAACTGGAGAAGGACAAGCTCAACAGCACCATCATTAAGTACCAAAGAGAGATCAACGAGATGCAGGCTGTGAGTGCACACACACCCTGAGACTCACTTTGACACAGCTTCAGAATGACACAACCACTGAGTAACACAGCCTCTGAGTAACAAACACAGAGTAACACAGCCTCTAACAACCACAGAGTAACAACACTGAGTAACACAGCCTCTGAGTAACAACCACAGAGTAACACAGCCTCTGAGTAACAACCACAGAGTAACACACTGAGTAACAAACACAGAGTAACACAGCCATCTACAGAGAAACACAGCCAATAAGTAACAACCACAGAGTAACACAGCCTCTGAGTAACAACCACAGAGTAACACAGCCTCTGAGTAACAACCACAGAGTAACACAGCCTCTGAGTAACAAACACAGAGTAACACAGTCTCAGAGTAACATAACTACAGAGAAACACAGCCAATAATGTAACAACCACAGAGTAACACAACTTCAAAGTTACACAACAGCAGAGTAACAGACATCTACAGTAACAGTCCCATAGTAGCACAACCACAAAGCAACCCAGTACAGAGCAGAATCACCATAGAGACAGCAGTGCATTGTTAAATGGCTAGGGTAGCGGGCGCACACTGTTGTTCCAGAAGTACTGCAGTCGAACCTCAGGCCATGGTACTGTTTGCTTCATACAGCATCTGTAAGCCATAGCTCTGTCCCTGTTCTACGGTCCGTGCTCAGGCGTTGTGTTTGTTGCCTCTGGGTGTCTCCAGCTCATGGCAGACGAGTGCCAGGTCCGTGTGGAGCTGCAGATGGCTCTGGACAGCAAGGACAGCGACATCGAGCAGCTGCGCTGTCAGCTGACCTCTCTCAGCGTCCACTCCTTCGACTCAACCAGCATCAGCAGCGGCCCTGACCCCGACGCCGACAACCCCTACCCCGGTAACCGCACACGCTCACTGGGCACCCGCCCTACAGGCCGAACACTGACCGTGCTAACCTGACAGCGCCGTCACCCAGGATACACCCACTGTACCTAAAGAAAAGGTTTCTTATTCCTTCCTGTTTGATCTGTAGTTTTCCTCACTGTTTGAACTCAAATTTCTTTCTTCACTTTTCCTCTTCTCCCCTCCCTGTCTGCTCTTCTCTCCCTCCATTCTGCCGCTCCCCTCTCGTTCTGTGCTGAAAGGAGCGGTGCACATCACTCACTCCCGCTCCTCCAAGTCCATGTCCTTCACCTACCAGCGCTCCGCCCGCACTCTCTCCGCCCGCAACCGCTCCCTCTTTCACTCCGACTCGGAGGAGGATGTGTCAGACTCAGAGCAGGGCCCCCGTCCGGCCCTGACTCACAGCCCCGCAGAGCCCCACCATGAAGGTGACGTGCATGGACCCCTTCTTCAGCGGGGAGACCTTGCTTGCCACGCCCTCGTTAACCCTGTCTCTGTTCTCTGAAGTCCCTGCCCGTAGTGACTTACCCTATCTGTGTCTCTGCTGCATACAGTCTATCAAACTAACCCTGTCTCAGCTCACCACAGTCTCTCCCTATAGCCTCAGGCTAACCCTGTCACAGCTCACCACAGTCTCTTCCTATAGCCTCAGGCTAACCCTGTCCCAGCTCTCCACAGTCTCTTCCTATAGCCTCAGGCTAACCCTGTCCCAGCTCACCACAGTCTCTTCCTATAGCCTCAGGCTAACCCTGTCACAGCTCACCACAGTCTCTTCCTATAGCCTCAGGCTAACCGTGTCCCATCTCACCACAGTCTCTTCCTATAGCCTCAGGCTAATCCTGTCACAGCTCTCCACAGTCTCTCCTATAGCCTCAGGCTAACCCTGTCCCAGCTCTCCACAGTCTCTTCCTATAGCCTCAGGCTAACCCTGTCACAGCTCACCACAGTCTCTTCCTATAGCCTCAGGCTAATCCTGTCACAGCTCTCCACAGTCTCTTCCTATAGCCTCAGGCTAACCCTGTCCCAGCTCTCCACAGTCTCTTCCTATAGCCTCAGGCTAACCGTGTCCCATCTCACCACAGTCTCTTCCTATAGCCTCAGGCTAATCCTGTCACAGCTCTCCACAGTCTCTCCCTATAGCCTCAGGCTAACCCTGTCCCAGCTCTCCACAGTCTCTTCCTATAGCCTCAGGCTAACCCTGTCACAGCTCACCACAGTCTCTTCCTATAGCCTCAGGCTAATCCTGTCACAGCTCTCCACAGTCTCTTCCTATAGCCTCAGGCTAACCCTGTCCCAGCTCTCCACAGTCTCTTCCTAGCCTCAGGCTAACCCTGTCACAGCTTACCACAGTCTCTTCCTATAGCCTCAGGCTAACCGTGTCCCAGCTCTCCACAGTCTCTACCTATAGCCTCAGGCTAACCCTGTCCCAGCTCTCCACAGTCTCTTCCTATAGCCTCAGGCTAACCCTGTCACACCTCTCCACAGTCTCTTCCTATAGCCTCAGGCTAACCCTGTCACAGCTCACCACAGTCTCTTCCTATAGCCTCAGGCTAACCGTGTCCCAGCTCTCCACAGTCTCTACCTATAGCCTCAGGCTAGCCATGTCCCTGCTGTCTACAGTCACTTCACATAGTGTCTCTCACTATACATGTTGCTGCTCCCTACAGTCTCTCACACTCACTGTGTCGCTGCTCCTCACAGAGAGTTTGTGTGTTGAATGTGAATATGTGTGATTATATGTTTAATATGTGTTAAATATTCCCTGTTGATGTTGATTGCATGTTGAAAATGTGTTGAGTACTCTAACCTTCTCCTCAGTGACCATCTTTGTGTTTGTTGTTGGATATCCAGAGGGCAGGCTAGAAGGCTGGCTCTGTGTGCCAGTGAGAAACAGCAGTAAGAGGTTCGGCTGGGAGAGGAAGGTACGCTCGCATCACAAATATACACTCAAACAGGGCAAAGTAAAGCACGTGCAGTGGAACTGGCAGAATAATACTGGAGAAAGTGCTTATTTAAGGGCTGTGTCATTGCATGAACGTGTACGGGTGCATGAGTGTGTGTATTTGTGTGAATGTGTGCATGTGTGAGTGTGTGTATGTGTGTTAGAATGCGTATTCAGTTAGCGGTGTAGTGTGTGTGAGAGAGAGGGTGTGTTTCTGCGCGAGTGTGTGTAAATGTGTGTGAGAGAGAGTGAGTGTGTTTCTGCGTGAGTGTGTGTAAATGTGTTTGTAAATGTATGTGAAGAGAGTGAGTGTGTTTCTGCGTGAGTGTGTGTGTGTAAAGTGTGTTCCTGTGTGTAAATGTGTGTGAGAGTGACTGTATTCCCTCTGTTCTGCAGTATGTGGTGGTGAGCAGCCAGAAGCTTCTGTTCTACAGCAGTGAGCAGGATAAGGAACAGTCCAACCCCTGCATGGTCCTGGACATCAAGTGAGTGAAACCATCATCACCCTCAACCCCCATCCCTCCTTATGTTTCACTTTCTTCTATTCATCTCTCCATATCTATCTCTCCATCCCACTCCTTCCTGCCACCCCATCTCTCCACTCTTTTCTGTCCTTTCTCTCTGACCCTCCTTTTTCTCCCTCTTCCCTTCCTCTCTCCATCTCTGTCTTCCTTCTCTCTCTCTCCCCTCCTCTGATCTGCTCACTCTCTCCCTCCTCCTGCAGTAAACTGTTCCATGTACGGCCAGTGACTCAGACAGACGTGTACCGCGCCGACGCCAGAGACATACCGCGGATATTCCAGGTGACGACACCCTTTTGCTTGTTTTTAAACCCAGTTTGGCGGCAACTCTCATAGCACAAGTTGTTTAGTCAGTTTCAGACCGATGAGGTAGTCATTTTTCCTTCATTGCCCACCTTCTTAAAATAGCAAATTAACTTGAGAGATTTTGGCAGTTTGGTGTTGAGATGTGGTGTTGTCAGGCACTTTGCTAGCATTTTGCTATTTTCATTTAGCAAAAATGCTTTTGACTTAGCATTTTGTTGTTTTATAGTCATTTTAAATTTAAAAAATGCTTGACAGTGCATGGGGGCACATTATTAAATTATTCAATGTTCAACTTTGGAGTCAGACAAGTTGTTTTAGCAAATAGTCATTTTGAAAAAGGTGATCAGATCATAAAGAATATAAACTCCTGCAACAAATTTGTTTATTCCAGGGGAAAAATCATACGCAAAATAAGCATGAATTGCAGGACAGCTCTTTGAAATATTATTTGGGGCACATTTATTAAATTATTCAATTTTTTTGTTCAACTATTTGGATGTTCCAGCTGTAACCTGCCCTATGTCCTAACCAGGTGTTCTCATACTGTCTGCCTTCACAAAATGGCCGCAGCTGCACCTGTGGGTCACACCTGCTCTGCTCCTCATTCTCCTGAACAGATTCTGTATGCCCATGAGGGGGTGAGTAAGAAGGAAGAGGAGACGCTGCTGGACGCTCTGCTGATGGGGGAGAAGTCCAGCTGCATCTGTCACAAAGGTCACGAGTTCGTCCCCACGCTCTACCACTTCCCCTCCACCTGCGAGGTCTGCCCCAGGCCCCTGTGGAACATGTTCAAGCCCCCGCCCGCCCTCGAGTGCCGGCGCTGCCACACCAAGTTCCAAAGACCACCTGGACAAGAAGGAGGAGGTCATCGTGCAGGGGTCAGTGTGGGGTCAGAGGTCATTGCACCGTGCTGGGGTCAGTGTGGGGTCAAAGGTCTATGCACCATGCCAGGGTCAGAGTGGGATCAAATGTCATTGTACCATGCAGGGGCAACAGTCAGTGCAGGGTCGGGGGTCATTGCACCCTGCATGGGTCAGAGTGGGGACAAATGTCATTGTACCATGCAGGGGTCAGTGCAGGTTCAGAGGTCATTGCCCCGTGCTGGGGTCAGTGTGGGGGGGTCAAAGGTCAATGCAGCATGCCGGGGTCAGAATGGGGTCAAATGTCATTGTACCATGCAGCGGTCAGTGCAGGGTCAGAGATCATGGTGTGGTGACAGATGTCAGTGTAATGTCTGAGGTTGCTGCACCATTCAAGGGTTGGTGCAAGGTCTGAGGTTACTGTGTCTTGTGGGGTTGAGTCTTGGACCCAAGGTCATTGTGTTGTTGGGGTCAGTGCAGGGTCAGAGGTCATTGCATCATACAGGAGTCAGTGTGAGGTCAGAGATTATTGTGTCTGGCAGGGAAAGGGGAGTGGGGGAGAGCATCAGGTCGAACAGACAGAATCAATAAACACGATTGGATCAGTGTGAGGCTAATTATGAGCGAGGTCAGTGAGGTTCAGTTTGAGTACCAGTCAGAGTGAGTACAGGCTTTAGGTGAATATGGGGTAATGTTCTCCTCCGGTCTCTCGCAGTGACGTATGACGTGTCTCTGGCCAAGGAGCTGCTGCTCCTAACGCCATCGCAAGAGGAGCAGCAAAAGTGGATCAGCCACCTTCTCAAAAAATGCCAAAAAGAACCCTGGCTATTGAGGAGTCGCCACAAACCTCCCCGATCAGAGCCGCCAAGATGCAGTCCAGCCCTACAACCACCCTGCCCACACAGTCCAGGTAAGGCCCCGCCCCCCATCCTGTGCTTCTTAGTCCTTGTAAGAAAGCCCCACCCCCTCCCCTTCTCTGTCCAGGTAAAAACCACTACCTTTATACCCATGAACAGTAACGTTCACCCGAAAATGATGGACTCTGATAGGAACACACAATTCAACATACTGACATTTGAAATATTATGGCAATGTATGACATGGTACTGTATAATGACATTCCTCAAATCATAATCTAAAAATATTTTGAGACCAGCAAAACACATTGCTTTGCAGCTAACGTGAGTGTTTTTCCTACAGAGGAATGCACTCTAATATATTAACAGTATTGCTACAGCTAAACACTTAGTGTCTAGTTTGTGACAGAGTACTGAATTGTAATCCATTTGGAATAAAACATCTGATATCATTGGAATCTCTGCGTTCTTAAATGCCATTCATTATTCAAGTTAACCTGAGCCCACAGCAAATAATGGCACACAGATCTACCTCCGGATTGGATTATATTGTATTATAAGGAGTGGATTATACAGAGACATAACTTTTTTGTGACAGATTTCAAAGAAATGACCAGATGGATTGCATTAATACATTTGAAATAACATTTTCTTAAGCGATCTATGTCACAAATCAGAATTGATCAGATTTTCCTCGTTTTTAATTCAAAACTGGACGTTTTATAATTAGAATTATGAGTGGTTGGCCAAAGGACCTGTAATGTCACTCAGACATTGAGTGGTATTATGGGAATTAGAGTAACTCCAGAGCACCGCTGTACTGTTTCAGGTTACTCGACTTTGGCCTGAAGGACTGGAAGTGGTCATTGGATCATCACGATGATGATGATGACGATGATATATTTGATTTCTGAAGAAGTGAGAGGGTAAACGGCAAATGTGCCTGTGTGTCCGTTTGCGCATGTGTACGCGTGTGAATGCGCATACATGTGTTCACATATCTGAGTGTACATCTGCAAACATGTATCAAGGCTGTGAACACTACTGAGTTTGAACTTAAACTCCTAAAAATGTTGTTTGAAATATCGATTGCTGCATTTACTAACTGCATTGGAAATGCCTAACATGCTGTGTCACTCTTAGACTCACGTTCTCAACATGTCCACAGTAAAATGGAACGGGTGAATATTTTTAGAAGTATGATTTTTAAACCAGCCATGGTCCAGATCCCTTCACAACTCACAAACACTTTCACAACAAACAAAGCACGTTATTTAAATAAGGGTGTTTGGCTGACATCGTTCAGTAAGGTGCTCTTTGTTGATCACCTACAAAGAGTAAGCGAAAAACAGGCACAACCACTTTAGACGCACATGCCACATCAACACTGATTATTTGGTATCTACGTCAACACTTGCAAAACAGAATGCTGCCAAAATTTGAGAACGAAATAAAGATGCAGGTAAGCCAATCACAGCCTCCCCCTTGAAATGAGACAAGTGTTGCTCTTTGTGAGAATGGGACAGAAGGTCCTGACGTTTTCTTTTTTATACTGACTATTTCTGTTCAAATCTAATCAGATCAAGTTGATTTGTATGGCACATTTCACAAACAGTGGCATGATACACTTCACAACAGACCCGTGCTTTGACTGCGACAAAGCAAGCTTGAAGCAACTCCTTATGTGAAACAGACAAGCCCTGAACACAAGCTCGTCAATAGCCATAGACACAGAACTAAGTTCAGACATCGCCCTGTACATAAACCAAACCAACTGGACAAGCTTCTCTAGTGGCGTGGATGTGAGATTTTACATTGCATTGTGTGTTCATACATTGGTTTTTGCAGTGAAATGTCTGTGAGTTCAGACCCACAATTTTATTGCTGTGCAGTGTTTTCAACTGGTAATCATTGACCTACACGTGTCTGGTCAACTTTTTGTTCAATGTTCGCACTGTGCATGTGCACGAGTGTGTGTATGTGAATGCAGGAGTCAAAATGCTGATGTATGCCTCTACCCTTCCCCCTGTACAGTTGACCTACTCTGCCTGGAAGAAGTGAAGGACTTTCCTCAAATCAAAAGGGAATAAATACCTTGTCTGTATTCAAAAAGAGATTGAAAGCACAAACCTCATAAGTATTATTTTCATACTAATATCATATCCTACCTGTGATGTTCAAAATATTCTGCATACAGATTGTACTGTATATGTTCTGTACCAGTTATGATTCTTCTATATCCACAGCTGCATAAAGCCTTAGCCATAACTGTAAACCTTCTCATGACTCTGGGGAAGCCTTGTTAGCCCATGTTTACAGTATCCTATCCAGTTAGCATTTGCATGATGGAGCCAGAAAACAATCATGTTAGCGTCTCTCATTACATGTCAGTGGTGATAATCTGTATAGAGAGAGAAATCTGAGAACTGACACAAAAATTTGATAGCGAGTTCTTCCTCATTGGATAACATAATGCACCGTGATAATGGTGCAGGAGCTCTCGGATAGCGTTTGTGTCTTTACATGGCTTGTGTGCTGCCATGTGTGTATATTACACCTTAGGGAGATGGCAAATGTGTTATATATTACTTCCGTAAAATATTTTTATGAAAACACAAATGCTTTTAAAAATTCTAAAATATTTTAAAAAATATTAGTATAAAAACATCTATGCAAATTTCTTGGCCTTGCTAAAAATGAAAGGTCACATGTTGTCAAGAAATATATGGGAATTGTTTTGGTGGTTTATCATGTTGTTGTACCTCTGTCATAGAATCTTTAAAAAATATATTTGTATAAATTTGAATATGTTCAGTTATAAAATGTAGTGTTTTCACACATATACCTTATTTCATAATCTTAATCATTTTTGTTGTTTTAGCTTGTTTTTACTATTTTAAACATGTTTTGGAAGAGTTTCTACTGTACCTGGAGCATTGCAGAGTTTTTGGTATGCTGTGAGAATAAATACTATTTTCAAGAAGCACCCTATCCTTTTTTTGGTATTTTCTCCAATTTTTTCAAACTGCTTAGCCTAACCTAGCAACCCTCTCCCTCAGACTTCAGGGGGAGGCAGCCGTAAACACGTTATTCCTCTGATTTTTCTGGCAACAAGCTTGTTTTTTTTTCCACTCTGCAGATGAAGCTGCTCACAGTTATGTACTGACTGTGTTGCTGGAGGATGACAAAGTCAGCATATACTCAATTTATATCTCCATAGGAGCCTGGCCAATCAGGAGTGGCCACTAGATAATGATGAGACTACAGGACTTAACAATGAACTGTTTTGCAGACCTCCAGCCTCTGACACAGCTTCAAACACCCAGGCCTCTTCCAAGTGGATAGCATCCAATCTGGATTTAGAATGAATTTCAACATTCAGGCTTATTTCAGGGATTTAAACGCAAAGGATTTAAATTATGCATTTTCTTATTGTTAACTGATTCATATCTACCTTTATTTAATCTGTGAGATTTTTAAATATTATTTGATGCGTTTTAAGATTTTTCAAGAACTTCTTAAGAGACATTTATTTTTATGAGTTTAAAATGTTTTTGCATTTGAATTGGAAAGAAATTTGCAACATGGTTGATAAATGGCTTTGAGTTTTTATTGATGAAAATATATACAAAACATTGTAAAACACATTTATACAGTGATACAAATATACAAAACAAAGGAAGGGTGTAATTCTGCACCCCTCTCTACATATAGACCCACCAGACTGTCACACGCTGAAATAGGAGAAACACCCAGAAACTGAGAGTCTATTTACACACAAATGTGATAGATATGTATGCACACATAGTCAAAGTTATTGACATTGTATAAATAATATTCTACATGTTGCTATCTAGCTAGCAACAAATCGGTCGCTTGAGATCTTGGTCTGTCAGTGAAATAACATTAGAATATTAATGCAAATCTGTGCTGGTGAAAATATTCATTTTGTACCAATGAGTCTGTTAAAACACAGGGTGAATTTTAAGACTAATTTCAGTAAAATGAGTTTTGGTACATCTGAGTGTTTGCAGGGGCACAAAGGTTCTCAGAGAGAAGCACTGCTGCGGCTGATGAAACTGATGAAATGTGAGGGGTATGACGATGCGAAAGTTTGCAGGGTATGAGGTTGCAGAAAGATGAGGGGGCGTGACACTCAGTCCAGCTTCTTGCAGCCTTGCCTGTAGTACAGCACTGTCAGTGTCACCCACCCATTCATATCGTCATGACGATGAACCGAGCCATAACTGAGAGGAACCAGAGCAAAATTTGTTTAAGTCCTGAACGCAGACACATGTATATATATATAGTGAAGACCTAGGGAGGGTTGGACCATTGGTTTATTTCTGACAGAATAACCCATATGCATCAAGATAGAGTGACACATCCCAGGAACAATGTCTTTAAAACTGTTTTATAGTTTAGTTGCCACCAGTTTTGAGGACAGTTCCATGTTTTTTTCATTCTGTACATTATGTATAATTTGCATAATGTACATACATGTAAATATTTCAAATGTGTATTTTTTTCAAGGTTTTATTTTCAAGGGAATGTATTAGTTTTGGTTTAATGCTTGTCCTTTTCATTGGTTGTAATAAAGACAACAAGAAACTAGATATCTGCAGTTTATTCTTATAGCTAGCTAGTTAGTTTTATTTACTTTTTATTTAAACTCTGTCCAACCATTTTTACTCTATCTAGCTAGCCTAGCATTTGTCTCAAAAACTCATTTGTACAATTATTCTTTTAATGAATAAAAAATAATAATGCTATCCAACCAGTTAATTTTCAAACATAGTATTCTTTAGCAATAGTCCAATGACATGTCCCTGTGTTTTTTTATCTCTATAAAATGTGATACCTTTTCATTTTAACAGTTACATTTTTGCATCAGAAACTGAAGTGAATATGGAATAATTAGAATTATGCTTCAGGGTTTTACCCTTTTTCCAGATTACTCTGTTTCAGAGTAATGGGGTTCCACTGTTTTTTGAACAATGGTCAACAATTTGTTGATGACCATATTGTGTTTCCTGACTGTAGCTGTAGACCTTTGTCCCTATATATGCATACACACATATGCTCATGCACACACACCAACACAGCATATATGCACACATGCACATACACACAGAGCCTGAATACATGCTGTAAAAACACCATTTGTTCTGTGGTACGAGAACACACATAAATGAATGATATAGTATCATTGTTTGTCGCCTGATGATACACAATCTCCAATAGTAATTTTTTATGCTAATTGGATTTAACAAGATAATATGTTTTGGCAATGTAGCCATTTTGTTTGTTTACCCAGAGTATGACAACCTGTCAATGCAATGCTCATTTCTGTGCATGGAATCAGTGCTCTGGACTCCATTTAGAGTTAGCATAACAACTAATGAAGTTCCATAGACTGAGTGTTGCTCCTCTAAAAGGTACAGTTTACACTTGGTGTATTTATTGTGTATAAATGAAATAAAATGAAGGATTTATAGTTGTTTTATAACCAGTTGCTTTTATTACCATTTTCAACAAACAATTCCATTCATCACTCAGACACATTGACATGAGCTACATGCTAAAGGTAAAAATCAAACTGCCAAAACAACATAGTCCAGCTAGACTGAGAGGAGCGAGGACTGCATCATAAGTATGTGTGTTTTTAGCACCATCTACGGTTACTAACCAGCATGCTGTAGCTATAAGCATTCAGATATGGTGTAGTTTTAGTCAGCCATCTTATACAGAAACTTTGCCTGTTGTTCAGAACCATACAGCAGTGGTGTGTGGGTAAAATTACAGAGGAAGCCAGTGGTTTTAGAATTTGGTTATTATGGTAAGCAGGAACATTAACTTACAGTCTTTAGCAGGAATCTACCTTACACCTTATATGCTTTTCTGCCATTCTGGGGCTACCTGATGTTAATGGTATTCATTTTTGCTAAGCAGGTCCTGAGCATGCCCATCTATGTGCTTTGGATGTGTTGCCAATACGAAATTCCACCCCTTCATGCCTTTGGATGCATGCTGACAGAAAAACAGAATGGCAAACAGAGACAGGAAAGTAACATGCCGTCAGCCCCACAACACTCACCCAGCGGGTCCCCTGTGGTCATAATGGTGGTGAAAATCCTCACTGAAATAAACAGGGCCAGAAGTGATGCTGAAACTGAAGCTGAGGGCCAAGGGCGGTGCAAATTCACTGCCAGACTTTGTCCTGTGGTAGCAGTAATCTGTGTGTTGCTGTGGCAGCAATCTACAAGGTTGGTTGACATTAGCTGACTGCAGCAGCCTTATACTGCTGGGGCAGGTGTCAGATCATGTGACCGGTGCAGACCATTAGCAGTAACCGACATAATTTGGCAGGAGCATGGGGGTTTTAAAATCCAGAAAATGATGGGCAGTTTGTGGGACTCACTGTGTGATAATCCTTTTTATTTTATCTTATTGGGCCTATTTCATTTTGCATTTATGCTAAGCCTAATTGTGCCATCTTAGTACTAACACTATTGCCATAATAAAAATGAATACTTTCTTTTTTTTGAACCAGTTTATAAAATGGTGATTATTATTGAAGGAATGCTCTTAAGTCTTCTGCAGTAGAATCAAAGTAAGTACACACTAACGATAAATTCTTTCATTTATCTGGGGGATACAGGTGTGGCGATGCTGGACTCACCCATGCAGGTGTAGAAGGACATGGTCCAGGAGGCGGCACTGACTGTGGCAGAGTCCTTGGACTTCCACAGACACTGTAGCTGTGCAAACTTACTGCCAGCGCTGATGAAGGTGCAGAGACTCTGCAGAACAGAACAAACTTAATGCTAAAGACACTGTAGCAGTGCTAATTTACAGCCATGAACACTGCTGAACAGAGCAAGATTAATGTCACAAACAGAGATACATGCTCTATGTGAAAACTCACCATTGCCAGATCAATAATCCACCCCTGCAGGGTTAGCAGCTGCCATCCCCAACAAACCTGGTCGGATGAGTCAAAGGTCTCAACAGTTTTAATTATAGAGGATTTTACTAAACTCTTACTGGAATATACTGTAGCCTTTTGATGGCTGCATCACTCCATTTAAATAAAGGAGACTACACTCCCAAGTTTGGCGATTAGTACAATGTTACAGTACCACTGTGTCAGATACTGTACAAAATCAGGTAAAAAATCACTGCCATCCATGTGGCCAGAGCAGCACCTTCAGAACTATGGTTGAGGGAGAATGGGAGAGTGAGGGTGCAGAACAGTTAGAGCTGTGCCTTTAAGTACTGTGATTGGTCAGAGCAACACCTAAAGATGTTGTGATTGGACAGTGATGGAGCTCATGTGTAGCTGTCAGAGGATACATGGCACTGTAGACCACGCTCTGTCTCAGGTTCCCATTGTAGTGTAGGATCAACAGCAGAAGGATGGTGTCTGAAACAAACCAGCACACATGGTATCCCACAAATTCTCACAAACACGTATCAGCTTAGGGCACCTGCAGGCTAGTGTCATGGTGCCTGAGATTACTAGATCTTCCAAGCTCCAACTTTCCTACCATTCTGCTATTCCCCGCCACCAATATCCTCCACCCATGTCCATTTCATGCTGAACCACCCTTACCCCCCTTGTCCCCATCCTGCCCTCGTGGCACTTACCTTGGGCAATCAGAACAGGGTACTCCAGGTAAGTGGGAATTGGGTACTCATGGTACATCTGGTAAGTCATGAACACAAGATACCTGAGAGAGAGGCAGAGAGGTTGTAGAAGAGACAGTGAGGAAGTACCTACAGCAGATACGATGAGGATGAACCCAAAACAGAGAGAGAAAGGCTATCCTATTTCTGGAGCTTGCTCACTTCTCTTGCCAAGACAAATGCTTCATCTAAATAGTTTTTAGGTTGTAAATGTGTGATATGTAGTATTTGTTAGGAATTGGTGGTTGGATTTCAGCATGTATGGTCTTTGTGACCTTGTCCTTACACTGTGGACCCACATGCAAGCAGAGAGACAGTCACAAAGAGTGTCTAGTGCTCATTGGCTACTTGACCTGGCTGTATTTATTCCATCTAACCACTGACGGGTGTAGAACTCAAGTCATTAGCCAGTCAGAAGCTACATATCAAAGGCTGAATATACATGACTGTAGAGGAAGACTGGAAAAACAATGTGTCTACACAGCTACAACAGGATGGTGTCCCGAATGTTTCTCATGTGACAGTGGAAAAACACCAGGACGTAATGCACATGCTCAGTAGCCTTTCCAGGGGGCCTCACCATGTCACACACGCAGGGCATCTATGGAAATATCTCAGCAGTTGTTTACTAGCTTTCACATTAGGTGGAATACCACTGGTGTAATGGGTTCCTTTCTCCTCCTGAGAGAGAAAAACAAACTTGTGGTCGGGTAACCACCCAGGTAATTGGAAGCTGAACGTAAGGGAATCAGCATTTACATATAGCTGAATGGTTAAGTATATCCATTTGCATTAAGCTGAATGCTAGGCAGGAGTGCTGGCATTTTGAAAGCTGAACTGTGCAGTATCAGTGGCGCTGCTTTCACAATGGCATTCACAATCACCCTGACCCACCCTCTCCCATGGGAGACCCCACTCCTCCCCCAAGAACTGCAGCGCAGTTTTGACTGACACCTCGAGGGGTTACCACAGCTGCAGGGCTATACTGAGCTCAGTGTATTCAGTGGACACACTTACACACGTAAATCACAACTGCCTCACCTGCTTCAGTCTTCCACAGCAGGGAGAGAAGAAAGAGCAGAAAACTGTATTGTACACATTAGGAACTAACCCATAGTGTGCACAAATAGGAAACATCGTAGAGTGATAGGGTTCTCTCCTGCGGACTTCTGATCACAGAGTTCTGCACACCCAACTTTGATTGACAAAATGAGAATTTCTCATTTTTTGAGAAATTATAAAAAGACAGTGTTTGCACATCTGAATGTAGCTATAGTTGACACACTGTGTTCTGCGTTTGTTTTTATTTTTGAGCAAGCAGCCATGAATTTTTGAGCTATTTTTGAAAAAGCTGCCATGAATTCAGGAATTCTCCCGGCAGTTTATTCTATTTGACTGAGCACAAACTGACTGGGTCTCTTTCCAAAAGACTAGAACTACATTTCCCACAATGCATTTCCCTGTGTCTGGCCTCCTGGAGTGTTCAGCTTGCCTTCTGGTTTTAGGGGAAATAATATTATTCAGAAATTCCTTTGAACTCCCATCTTTGATCAGAAAGTATCGTTGGAACATAACGAAACAAATTCTGAGGTGCCAGAAGTCAAATAAAATCATGTAGCATCTACTCCGTCTTCTTTTCTGCTAACTCCATTTATTTCTGGTGCACGTTTCATGTGTATTGTTTTTATAATATTTATATAAATTAACCATAAAATATGATTAACTGTGTATGGAATTTATTATGTCTGTAATGTATCAAATCAGAAAAACTGCTAGGGATCCATTCTGATTTTTGTTCTGCTCATGTTCAAATATAATTTAAAACAGCCATCCACTAAAATAATAATAATAACAAATAATAATAATAATAATAATATATTATAATTTGCATGACCTGCATTCTGCATCTCCACTCCTTATCAGAAAGTTTCCCTGCATTTTTACAAATGATAAAATTCAGCCACAACAGACCCAAATCACAGTTTTAAAATATGATGTTATATTCTGATCACACATGATGACAATGAAAATAAGTATTCATTTAATAACAATACTGTTTCTGCCTCAAAACTAAGCCTATGTATTTTTTTGAAACAGATGAACTTATTGTTGTATTAATTACCTCAACAGTAAATTGATTTTGCAAGGTTTCGTGAACATATGGGTTCTGTCGCCCATATTTCTCATGGAATAACAAACTGGATGTGAGTCTGTGATTGCCTAGCTCAGTTTCTTACCCAGTCAGCTCCAAAAGTAAGGCCTGCAGACTCACGCCCTTCGTTGATTTAACCTTCATAAGCAGGAAAATCTGCGGAAGTTTCAGCACCATGCACGACAGCATCGCGCTAAGGTTCGCGAAATGTAGCACAGCATCCGCGCCCATTTCCGATTTGCTGTAGGAATGGATAAAAGATCGCCCAGTGGTCACTGTCTTGGCAGTCCCAGACTCTTGGCAGTGTCCTTGAGCATACAGCTGGTAACTCCACAGTACATTGCAATTTGATCCCTCTCCTCTGAAGGCATCTAACTCAGTGAACATTCTGAACTTCGGGGGACTCGTTGCTGTCATTGGGCTGCATGGCACGTGTGCAGCCGTCACCAATAAAGCGTCTTACCAAAGATTCTCTACGAGAAGACTTACCGTTAGCTAATAGGAATCTGTATCTAAACAGGTCAATTACTGACTATTCGAGACTATTCTTTTCAAAACATGAAATGTCACTGTAAAATATTTATTTACTTTCCCATGGCAAAACACAAAACATAGTCCCAAAATGTTCTGTATTGTATTCTTTAAAAAAAAAAGCTTTCAATTGCGTATAAAACAAATGACTCACATGCCAAAAGCAATATTCAGCTTTAGCTGATTATCTAGCTTGAGTGTACTCTGATTGTTAAAATAAAGGAAAATATATTAAAATAGACTTTTATTTAAAGTGACTTTCTCATACAAATGAAGTAAACAAGTTTTTTATAACTCCAAACCTGTGGAGTCATTGGCTGCTTTGCAGGTTCTGTCTGAATTTCCTTTTGACTGACACTGTACATCGAACAAAACGGAACTTAAATTTGCAGTTCATGGAAACAGCAAATAGTAAAGGACTTTATTTTGAAATGATTAAACTACAGTTAATTAGTACTCCACCCCTGTGTTTCATATTAATATTATTACTTATTAAAAAAAACATTTCATTACTAATGAATATGCAAATAATGAAATACTCATAACCCTTTGAATTAGGTGCTTTGAGTCACTTGAATTGGTAGCAGTGTAGTTATCACCGCTTTCCAATCACTTTATTTTAATAGTGTAGACTGGAGTACTGCCCCTTCACAGCAGACTATACTACTTTACTAGTCTATACTAATACTAGTCTCTTATAATGGCTTGTAACAATTAAAAAAATTAACTGGTAATTATTTCGAATTAACTTGAATTATTAAGATAAATTCAAGCTTATTACAGCTTTTTATTATTTCCCACTCAGTTATTTAAAAAGTGATCCTCTAAAAATGACATCATTTCAAATATCATCTGGCATAAAATATTTGGCTCTGTCATAAGAGAGTTCGTATAAAATATTATACTCTCTTCATTTCCAATGACTCACTAAACTTACACTACTGCTTTGAGTCATGTGTAGAGTTACCCCCTTTTGCCAAATGTTTCCTCACAGGATAAATATTTTAACCAAAAATGTAATGTTGCAATAATTCTCTTATCTCTCTAAACAATGATAAAGGTGAGCAGAGTTGTACTAAAATTGCAAAAATAAAATGACTCAGATGTCAAATTGGCACATAGAAAACCTATGTGTTGATTTCAAAAGAATTTAATGCCAGTCCATTAGCACATACACATGTATTTGTTTAATGTAATGAATTTATTTTTGAACAGCATAAATCTACTGAGAGGTGATTTTTTCATATGCTCAGTAAACTAAACAGACCTTTGTGTTCTCTGTACCCTGTCCCTGTTGACTTTGTGAAACTGCAGTGACCAAAGCAATGGGCAAACATAGACTGCTCACCACTATTTCCAGTCAAGCGTGTTGAAATAGTTTCTAAAGTAGAGCCTTTTGGACAGATATAAGACAGGAGAGTGGAACACACTCATCTTCACCTGCTCAAAACACAGAAGGTAAGGGTTTCTCTTTTATTACTGACATGTAATTTTATGTCATATCTAAGATATATTGTTTTATTTGTAAATTATTGTATATTATGCTCTATTAAGATATCATATCAGCACAAAATGAAGTAAATCGAAAACCTCAAGAATACATATATTTAATCACTAATTTAATCTAGATCAAGAGACGTACGATGTTTCCCTTGGTGAAGCTTTTCAAGTGCATCTTCTTGCATTTAAACGAATCTCTGTGCCATTTTTACATGCTAATGAGACTGATATTTTCTACCAGCTCATAGTGTGAGATACATTATAGATTAGATCGCGATTCAGCCTCTGAGAGACCTAAGCGGTGGATAACCCTGCTGCCACCACTCTACGGTACTTAAACTAGGGGTTATGTTTTATTATCAGCTTTTTAAATCTGGCACAGATTTGTCATTAACAAAAGTGGCAATAACTCTGGAGCTGACCATGTGTGTGTTCTAAAAAAATGAATGCTCAAAGCTGCAAAAAGCCTCATTATGTGAGAAAGCATTACATCGACCTTTGCATGGACATGGCTTTGAGTAAATTGTTTAAATGATTATGATGGTTTCCCTCTGCTGGGTTATTTCTTATAATATATGCACATCTCGCATCATATTCCTTATGACAAAATACAACATCATATTTTAGACCATAAGCGATTATTGTCACATGAATCAGAGGAGACGTGAGTCTACACTCCCCTCTGGGAGCTGGCAGAATGGTTGCTGTAGTGAGCCAACTAGTTTAGCCAAGGGTTCAGGGAGAAGAAATGGGAATGATAGAATGTTTTTAAAACATAAAGAGTATAGTTTTTAGCTGCTCTAGGTGTTGGTCACAATAAATTTGTTCAGTATCATCCTGATATTGGAATAATTACAACCAAGTATTATGCACGGCAAAAAAATCAGTCCCTTCAAAAACATGTGCTATGGTTGGCATTTACATGCCACATTTCTTCATTCTGTCTGTCAATAAAAGTCAGTACATTTTTTGAGTGGGGTGGGACTTCAGTTAATGAACCACAAGAGGGACTATCTCAGGATTCCAGGGGAAATACGTTTTCTATTCTATTTATTTTTCTATTTTCTGTGCTCCCTGAATTTTTACATCAGGCATGACCAGCAGTGATTTCATGAAGCATTTTTTAAATATGTATTTTCATAGAAAATCTTTCACTGTATGTTTTAGCTTTCAAAATCACTCCAACATGATAATGTTGATGTCCTTTTCCTTTAAGAATGGTCAAATTCGGCAACCCAGAAATGACTCCTTATGTTGATTTACCATGTGATTTGTTACAGCTATAAAGGAGATTAAATCCTCAGCGTTAAAAAAGTCCAATGTGTCTTCATATTTGCATTATGGCATCTGATTTACAACCTCTTTTTGTCTTGCAGCTCTGAGACATGGATACCAGGAACCTCCTCACCCTAACGCTATTGGCCAGCTGTTGTTGCTATGGAGTCCTGTCTTGCCCGGAGCTGTGCACCTGCTACTTTAATCCAAGTGCCACACAGGTGGTGTGCGCAGGCTCCGCCCTCACTAGTTTCCCTGACAGCGGTCTCCCAGGCAACACCACCCTCCTGTCTGTAGAGTTCACTAACATCAGCTCCATCTCTGCCCAGCACCTGCTGGCCACGCCCCTGCTGAGAACTCCACCTATCAGGGAACAGGCTGCAGGAGCTGCCGGCCGATCTGCTGAGTGGTGTCCCGCACCTACACACCCTGGATCTCACGGGGAACCAGCTGCAGGACCTGCCTGCAGGTGTTTTCAGCCACAGCCTGCTGCGCAGCGTGGTGCTGAAGGAGAACCGACTCTCCAGCGCCGATGCCCACTGGTTCCCCCCCAACAGCAGCCTCACCTGGCTGGACCTTAGCTTTAACCAGCTGACCGTTATTCCCACAGCCCTCCTACAGCACTTGCCCCATCTGGAAACCCTCCACCTGAACAACAACAAGCTGGAGAAGATCCCCACTGGTGCCCTCGTTCCCCTCCCGCACCTGCAGAGGCTCCACCTAGAGGGCAACAAGCTAAGCTTCCTGGAACCCTCCTCCTTCCAGAACTTTCCAAACCTGACGAACCTGTTCCTGCAGGAGAACCGGCTGGAGAAGCTTTCCCCCGGCCTGTTTCAGGGCCTGCCTCACCTGGATGTCCTGAGCCTGGAGCAGAACCGGCTGCGCTCCCTGCCCCCAGGGCTGCTGGATCAGCTCCCAGCTCTGGGCACAAGCTCTGTCCAGGGCCTGGATCTCTCCCTCAACCCCTGGGACTGCGACAGCAACATTGAGTATGTGTGGAACTGGCTCAAAGGCCACCAGGACAAAGCCTTCTCCCTGGAAGATGTTAAGTGTGCCACACCAAAGAGCCTGCATGGAAGGCCCCTGGTGAAACTAACAGCGGAGGAGTGGAGGAGAGGAGAGGAGGGTGGAAAGGAGCAGTAAAGCCATGGGGTATAAAAACATAGGAGAACAGGATGGAGACATGCACATGAAGTCTGAGATAAACCTGACCTATGATCCCTCAAAGACATGCCATTCTTTTCACTCTAGACAGTGTTACTCTTATTCATCAATAACAAATGCTCATTCAAATGCTCAGGTGTGGGTCCACTCTTAGTGCTCAAGTGTCCATCTCTTTTTCTCTGTTTCTTTTCCTTTTTTCCTGCTGGATTTCCTTGCACTTCTACTGACAGCAATGTTCTTCACTGATATAAAGACTTTTACTTTAATATAAATTATGTATGTTGATTCTTTTTTGTATGATATGCCAAATGAAAATGTACCTTGTGAATATAAATTGTAAGCTAGTTGACTTCATAAAACACTAGACTAATTATGGAGCCGGAAACATATTTCTCATGTGCTGGTGATTAAATTGCAAATGATTTAATGTAATCGCTCGTTGGCATCCAATTGTCTGTGACTGTTTAGAATTTTATTTAGTGTCATGAATACAAAACACTTAGCAATTCCAATTGCTCCTCTAAAATTCTAAATTGATTTAAGAATTCTGCAAGATCTGCTTTTGAAAGGGTACCATATGAAAAGTATGCTCATATATTTTCCATGAGAAGCGTATTTTTAACAGTCACCATTTGTAAAACCTCTGATGTGACAGAAGATGGCAGCAGACTCCTCTTCTGTATGGAACATAAACTGGAGGCACCATCAGACACATCAGATTGCTAGTGAATATAAAGGTTTGCTACTGTGAGTTACTGACACATAAGTCAGGTAAATAAAAAAAGTCTATTTTATGAAATGGTCATGCAATAGCAATACATTCCTCCCTACCTGAGCTCTTTAACCTACAGTCAGGTCAACCTACACTACAGCTTTGGGCAAAGGTCCTTGATCCTCCTGAAGGGAATTGAACTGGCAGTCTCTGGGACTGTATGTGTGTATGTGAGTGTGTGTGTGTTTCAGTAGAATGTGTATAGTATTTGTATGTGTGGTTATATTATAGGAGACGGTAGCCTTGTCCTCAGGAAGACTTATTTGGCTGAGAGATTAGCTGAGAAAGTGGCAGGAGGACTTTACTTATGAAAATTAAACCCTGTCAATAACACTTTCAGAGGACGGACGAAAAGTTAAATCCTGAAAGTTAAGGACCCGGTCTGGAATTAGAATGCAGAGGACTTCATCCCGGCATTGTGCCAGACCATAATGCTACCTGACATTGACAAGAAAAGGGACTTGGCTGAATTCTGTATGCACTTATAAATCACTTTACCAGTCATAGATTTATGATGCACTTTCAGATGTCTGTATAAAAGTCACGCAAGAACAAAGTCATTTTACACCAGGAAATATCACTGAACTGTAGTCATTGCGTTGCCTACTTAGAAATGATTCTAATGCAAATATCTGAAACTTTTCAAGTGATTCACATGAGCTGTTAACATGTTTGGCACACATATGTGTCTGGTAATAAGACAGCAGCTTACATGTGCACTGTTTTACAATTGACCCTTGAATGCTAAAACAAATCAATGTCTCAACAAAGAATTTTATTAAGATTTATGAAGGTAAGGTTCCTATATCACTTAATAAGTTTGCCACAGCAATGTGGAAATGTGTCTAATCTTATTCATTCGCTGTTTACCTCCCTCTGTATTCCCTGATAACTATTACCAACATTACCTGAGTTATGAATACTTTCGCATGCCAAATCTGGTCCCACAGTATGATATGTGTTCTTCATCATGCTAAATCTGGCCAATCTAAACCATATCATGTGTATTTTAGCGTGCCAAACTTTGCATTAACTTTTTCATTATGAGGGATTCTGTATCTACCGATACTTTTAGTTTTACCTTTAGCAGATAGGTGTACTGAGAACATAACTCTCTTTTTGATTAATGACTTGGGGAATACAAATGGGTGGAGATTGCAACAAATTGTGCGGTCAATCACATGTATGGGGATCAAATCTGGGGGTATTTGATTAGTATACCAGGACTAACAACCTCAATCTTTTGAAAATTCCAATGGGACCTTAAAGGCTACAATGAGTCAGGAAAAGAGTTTAATGTCTTGATGGGAAAATTTTCCACCCCAGAAGTTTTAGTGGATTAGGAGAGCCTGACAGACTCAAAGGAATCAAGGAAAAAAGGAATCAACGGTTTATTGAGACATGCACACAGATGGAGACAAGCAGAGTTGTAAAGCACAAGTCTAAGCTGTGGACATCCTGAGTCCCAGCTACACAGTCCCTCCACTTAGACAGCTCTCACTGGTTTAACCATATTGACCGTTTGATGGCTCCAGCCCTCCAGTCCACAACCTTAGGTGTTCACAGTAATACCTGACCACCTTTGAAAGGATATGACACTTAGGGAACCACTAACGGATAATATATGTTTGCTGGAAGGTGTCTTGTGTGGACTCATGTTAGAGATTTAAAAAACTACACTAGTAATTTAAAGCAGATGGCTGCCTGCAGGTTACTGTGGATGACCCAACACCCCTCTCTTGGTGGCTGTTAGGTTTCTAAGCTGGCAACCCCTAAGAGTGCAGTGTGGACATGTTCTTCAGTGTCTGGGAGGCTGGCTGCTGTATGCAGGAACTGCCTGGACCAGTTCCAGAGAAGGAGAGAGTGTGTGTGTCAGTATGTGTATGTGTTTGAGAAATGGAGTGTACATGCCTGTATATGTGAAAGAGAGAGATGACAGAGACATAGAGACAGAGAGTATACAAAGTATGAAACAGGAAGCCATAAAAGGATAACATAAAACTAAAATTCCAGTAAGAATTTGACTCAGAAGATTTTAATCTGTAATTGAATCAATTGCCCTACATGGAAATGAAATCCAAAGAACAACCCCTGCTCATACCAATACAAACCACTGCATTGCCAAGAGCCCATGAAAGAGTCCCCTTTTTCAGCTGGTCCTGAGAATCAGCCCAGTGTCCACCCCCACCAAGACCATGTGGTCTCAGAACATCCTCACTCACTCAAACAGAACCAATCAGAGTCACCCAAATTATTAAGGCGAAACACTACGGGTGAATAGAGGAAATGTTTAGGGTTTCTGACCCGAGAAACCCTAACCCTACTTCTGGAAACAATAACCCTAGAAACCAAAACCTGAATTCTAGAAACCCTAACCCTCGAAACCCTAACCCTAATTCTGGAAACCCTAAGCCTTGAAAACCTGACCCTGATTCTAGAACCCCTAACCCTAATTCTAGGAACCCCACCCAAGGAGACCCTAACCCTCATTCTAGAAACCCTAACCCTAGCCCTGGAAATTCTATCCCTAACCCCAGAAACCCTTACCCTAACCCTAGAGACCATAACCCTAATCCTATAAACCCTAACCCTAGAGACCCTAAACCCAATTCTGGAAACCCTAACTTTAAAATCAAGATTAAATTTGAAACCCTAGCCCTACAAACCCTAACCCTAACGTTTACCCAGAAACCCTAAACCTAATCCTAGAAACCCTAACACGAATATTAAATTTGAGACTAAATTTAAACTCTAACCTAACCTCAGAAACCTTAACCCCTGAAATCCCAACCTTAACTCCAGAAACCATAACCTAGAGATTTTAAGATAGAGCATAAACTCGAAAACCCTGACCTTACAAACCCACAACCTAACTATAAAACCCTAACCTAGAAACTTGAGAATAACTTTAAATTCAAGATTAAATTTGGAACCCTAACCCTGGAAACCCTAACCCAAAAATCCTAATCCTAGAAATCCTTATCCTAACCCAGGAAACCCTAACCCTAACCCTGGACACCTTAACCCGAATCCTAGAAACCCATTCATTCATCATTCTTTGGGAAACTCAAACAAAAAAACCAAATCAAATTAGCATTTTATCTAGCCCTGACAAGATTATACACAGTGGCAGAATATCCAACACAGAGTACATGTGAAAAATAGAATAAATAAATAAATCAATTAATGGCCTGACACTCACAAATTGTGAATCCCCCATGGAGAGGAAAGGTGCTGTGCAAATTTACTACCTGCTACAGATGGAGAGACAGCAATGACCTCATTGTAGCATATTGTCAGAGTATCCTGATTAGTGTAATTGTTATATTAACATGAATGTTATTATGGTATTATGTATTAATTTTCATTTTAATTATTCAAACTGTACTTTTGTTATTTTTCATTAATATGCTGTATACTTTGGCAATGTGTATTTTAATATATGTCATGCCAATGAAACACGGAAATGGAATTGAATTGAAAAATGAATTGAGAATTGAGAGTATGTGTGTGTGTGTGAGAGAGAGAGAGAGAGAGAGAGATGCATGTCAGAGAAAGAGAGTTTGTCTGCATGTCAGAGAACGAGTGTGTGTGTGTATGAGAGAGAGACCATATATGTATATCAGAGAAAGAGAGAATTTGAGTGTGTGTGTGCGTGTGTGTATGAATGAGACAGAGACAGTTTATGTATTTCAGAGAGAGAGAGAGAATTTGAGTGTGTGTGTGTGTGTGTGTGTTCATGTTTGTACAGTACTGCAGTGTGTTTCTTTGCCTGCATCACTCTGAAATGCCTTGCCATTTCTGGGAACAGATTCTTCCATCGCACAACTGTAGTAATCCCAAACATTCTCCCACTTTGGTCACTGCAGCATATCCACGTTTCACGAGACCGTGCAGACACAGAACAGTCTGAAACGGACACTCTGCTCTCCTCAATCACACCTGCTTGTGGTTCCTCTGGCAAAGATACAAAATAAACCAGCGTTATACAGAGCGAAACACGATAAGGTCTAACATAGCGAATGCATCCTGTTTCATGATATTAATATGGACCGGCGCATTGGCGGGGGGGGAGGGGAGGGTTGGGCGTTAGATGTCAGGAACGATTGACTGGCTGATGGTGTAGCTGTACCCTGGGGAGGTGTTGGTGTGGGTGGAGTGTGACTGACCTCCACAGAAACGTCCTTCAAGAGTGGGGCTCGGTCAGGACGATCACGTGACGAGACAACAGGTGATTGATTGGGACCTTTATAAAATGATCTGCACTGGGGGGAATGTGTCTGCAGTAGTATCGGTATTGGAGGGGAGCTTGCCTCGGACACGGTGATGTGAGCTATATGGATCTCAGCAGTTCACAGGCTGAATCAGAGAAAATACCAAACGTTTTATGGAGACCCCAACCCATATGTAGTTATATATTTATATAATTATGCCCTTTATTACTCTGTGGAGCCTGCCTGAGTCTTGGAATTTATAACATTCAGCAGTTTGAATATTTTGTGAAATACACAAACATAGCAAACCCATCATAGTCATTAACACTAATTTGCCAAAAAAAAAAAACCTTGCCATTGCAAAGACAAATATACAGCTGAGGCAATTTAATGAATTACGGCCGTCTTCTGAGCACTTCAGCTTAACTATAATGTTTTGCATAGAATATATATTATGGTGAGTATGGATCTTTGGGTTAAGCTGGTTAAATTCATCAGTACCATCGCTCTTTAGCAGTACTTTCTAGAGTCCCAGTGCCTGTTGAAGTAAAAACCAAATATATACTGACTTTGTTTTTCTCTGGGGACATAAGCAGCATGTAAATAATGCTGCATCTGCAGTGTTGAAAAACATGAGTGCTTGTTGTCAAAAGGAGTCCCATGTGCACAAACACTTCATTTCGGAGAGAGAGTTGCTGCATGAGGCTGAACAGTTTGACTTAGCTCAAGGTGAGAAAACTGGGGGAGGAAAAAAAACACACATGCTCGCTGCTTCCATACAAATGTGCCCAGTGCCCCACAACCAATTTTCTTAATTAGACACGACTAGATTTATAATCTGTTCTGAGGGGGTGCAAATAACAACTGTGTGAAATACGATCTCCTCCACGTACATCAGTCACATCCAAAAAGCAAAAACAAAGATGACTTATTCAGCAGGCAGAGAATGGGTGAAGATTTAAGACAGGAGAAGTTTAATTAACCAAAGAGCATAAGACTCGAGAGGGATTTCGTAAGAAGAGCACCAGTCTCAGTCGAGAAGCACGGATATTGCCGCTGGAGTGCCTAATCTAGAACCTGGTTTAGCCCACTGTGCCAATGGAGTGAAACGTGTTTGGAGTCGGAGATGCTGAAAATCCGATCACTGACGGATGGCTGTTGCTTTGCCTTCCCGGTATTCGTACACGAATCCCGGAAATGCTAGACAAATGACATCAGCTGTTTGGTGGCTGAGTGCCCGCGGTCGAATGGTGCCATGGCTATCTCATTGATATTCCCCCCTGCATACTCACGGGCATCCTGAATGAGGCAGGTGACCGCCAAATGTCACACACCCCTATTTCAGGGGAGGTGAAGGGGGTTTAGGACAGTAGGGAAATGTTTTCCACTGGCTTCAGCGAAATGCTGTTGATATTTAAGGCTACTCTGATTTACAGATACATTTGTCAATCTACAATAGTTATTCAAGCTACAGTTATACAAGCAACTCACAAAGGTTATGGCATGGATCCAAAACATAATAAGTTATTGGATCTGTGCCATAACCTTAGTAAGTTAACCCTGCTACATATTGTTCAAACATATTTAAAACTCTTTCATTTGTTAAGCATATTTGGTGTATAATCAACACTTATTGCTACCTTTATTTGGCTGAGGAGAATGAATTTGGCTGTCATTAGAACATCTTACTGAAAACCTTTGTCAGTTCTAAGATCAATACAAAGCTGAGCAATTTGGTGTAGCCTTTGCCAGTTTCAATTCCCTTCATACATTTTGCAGAACCATTTTGTTTGTAAATTTAAACAAAAAATCAACTGATGTTCAATAATTTGTTCATAAAAATGGACATTTAGCTTGAAGAGAATGTTTTCTTTTTTGTTCATTTAATGATGGAACTTCTATCCAATCATCAGCTGAGAAGCTGATCCGGCCGAAAATCAAACCCTGAAGTAAATTCATATCCATGGTAACGGTAATAAACACAGATCAGCTAGATAAAGTAGCTAGAATAGATAAATGACATTGTGAGCAGATGGTGTTACATTTTTTTGTTATTTTTCTTCTTTAAAAAAAAAATGACCGCTTATTCAATTGCATTCATTTGGGAGTGTTTCCTTTTCAGTAATGTTCCATAAAATACATATTGTCCAGTGATAAAATATTTATTTATTACCTATGATGATTTTCCTTGAACAAATCATACTGCAATACTATGACATCCTATTTCTGGTCAACTTTGTCATACTTTTGAAATCTTACACCAGCCTGTAGCTTAAACATGAACTCTGGTACATGTTTAGATTAAATTGCAAAATGACTCAAGCATTACTTTGTCTTCCCCAATCCTATTATACTCTTTCTAATCTCCAGTGAAGCAAGGCGTTTGATTCGGACCTGTGATTCCACCCTGGATTGTGAAGGTTAGAGGCAAAGACACTGTCCAATTTGTCTCTCACCCTCATTCAGAGAGAGACTGGAGAACTGTCTTCCTGCTGTTCTACTGTACAGAACAGTAATCTAGCTGGGCTAGCTGGTGGACATTTGATATGGCGAATTGTACACTTAAAACATGTTTTGCAAGGACTGGGAAAAGGCGCGTTAGTTGGAAGCAAATGGCATGTTTACCCATGCTCTGTCAGCCCAAGATACTAGGAAAAGAGGGATGAGTTGCTATTTACAGGCAACGACAAGGATCAAATGTTCAAAGAAGGGGGGAAGCAGGTGGCCAGGCTTCTGTTTTCTGTGTAATTCAACACGCTGGTCCATGTAATTGAGCTGCAGGAAAACATTCTGTTCCAGTGACTCACTCACAATCCCCAGTATTCACAGAACTACACTCTGAGATGGTAGTTCACATCACATTTTTAAAATCATGTTTTTCAAACCCCGATCAATCAAAGCATTGCAAATTAATGCATTTTCCGGAGGCTGAATAATTTTCGCCGCACTGTTTCAAATGCTCCAGGTACGAACAACCCTGTGATATTCTTTGCAGCACTTTGTCAGGATAGCTCTGTGCATTTTTGTTCCTGTCCAAACAAACATGTTATAGCTTCAAAGGGTGGTTCAAAGCCTAGCCTGGACAAAACCCAACAATCACACAGAATACACAGAATACAGAATGAATGGATGGTTTTATCCTCAATCACAAATACCTCTATGCCAGATCCTGAGAATGCCTTGATCTTACTTTAAGAATGGCAACACTTATATTATTAGATGACCTGAAAGTGTAAATTCCCACATGGGAAAATGGTTTTCACTGTAGAATTTACATTATTTACGTTTATAGAAAAAAATGTGTGACATTTTGACATCCACTTGGTCACATGGTAGTGAAAATGTCACCTGACTGTGGATATTTTGCAACCTGTAGCAAACGTCTTTCAGAAGAGCCTCAAAATCAAACATCCAACCCATTTTAAAGTTAGTATTGAGTTTGATAAATGATAAAACAAAATGTCTACCTTTTACATACCCACAGTTATTAGATGAAACATGAGAAGGTCTCACTGGTATTGTTAATCCAAGACAAACATCTCATTTAGTGTACAGTGTAGTTGGCCTAGTTGGGCAGCTCTTTCCTCTGCCCTGACGCTTGAGCCGAGAATCTTCCTCTGATCATGATACAGAGTTAAAGGACAAAGCATTAGCCTGCTATGTAGACCAGAATAGCCCTCCATTTATGATGTGCAGTTGTACAGTTACAGAGTAACAAGATCATGTAATGATCACGGAGCATTATAGACAGAGATGCAATGGAAAACTGCTTAGTTATTGAGTTATTACTGCTTCATCTATTTGCTAATTTTACCTACAGTATGAATCATGATTGACTGCAAAGTTACCTGTTTGGTGAAGTGTTTTGATAAATTGGTAATCAAGGTGTTGCAGACTGTGAATTTTACAAGAACATTTTGGAAAAATGACAATATTTTGAGATCATTGTTATTGTTTGTTACACTGAATATGTGTCTCACACATAAATTCAATACACCAGCTCCACCGCGAAGTCACCGCAATGGCTAAGACTGAAACCTTGCCAGCTAAAGGAAGAAAAGAAGATAATCTTCGGTGTCAGAAAACACAACCGATTTTAAACTAAAGTGATGGTGTGGAGATTCAATGCATTGTGAGGCACTGGCTCACTGTGTGTGACTCCCATCTGCCAGAGAATATCAAAGCACAAACAATGGAACCCAAACAGGTGTGTGTGTCTGCCAAGCTTTAGATATTATGGAGCTGGGTGTAGACAGTGAGGCTGGCCATAGTCAACATGCCTTTGTTATGCATGACCCGTTTATCAAGTCCCGAAATACCATACCATAATCCCACAACATGTGCCCAGTTATAGGATAGTCCTGGAAGTTACACACTGCATCTATAAGAATGCAAAGAGACGTGCGTTTTTGCTGTACTTGGGTCACATGCTCATTGGCATGAGTTAGTAGGGTGAGTTATTCACAGTAACCCCTGAACTTTAAGATTTCACCGGCAGTGCATGCAATGCAACATGAAGAAAAAGGAAATCAATTTAAAGCAAATAAACCGAACGACATCCCACAGTTGATGTCATCACCTCATACTCCCATCTTTTCTTATTAAAATTTTAAATAAATCTATTTAATTGATAAATCGATGAATCGCTGAAACTGTTAAGTATTAAAAAGGACCGGTAGGTTAATTGGGGAGTACTCCCAGTTAAACAGAGAAAAATGCCACAAGGTAACGAGTTAATGGACTTTCAGAGAAGATGACTATTGGGTGCCATTTAAGACAAATTTTTAGTTTGTGCCATTGCAGTGCAGGTGAACATTTTGAATTCAACTGTGTACAATGTCTAGAAGCACTGTCTTAAAGAAAGGGATGTGTGAAGTGATATGGCAGTAAAGTGGATTTATCAAAAGATTCAAAAGACTGAATAAGAACAACACAAATTGAGAAGATTGGTTAGCTGTTCTTGTCATCTGCCTCTTGAACTTTTATTTTCTGAATTGCAATTGAATTCCAACATCCATTAGTGCTTCCACAACCCTTAGGGAACAACATGGAATGATAACCAAACCAAATTAGAAACGAAAATTGTTTGGTGTTAAGCACACACAAAATTGACTCAGGATCAATGGTAAGCTGTCCTATGGAGTGACAAATTATGATACACGGTCTTCCAATCAGATGGGTGGGTGAGGGTGTGGAGAGTGCCTGCGGAATGCTTTCTAGCAGAGCACATTGTCTCCGCAGAAACATTTGGACGTGGTGGTGTGACGGTATGGGGATATTTCAGTTGTAATGGCCTTGGTCCACTGACTTTTTTTGGCATTGTTAATGACTCTTTGACAAACATTTTCAAATGTTTTTGGAGTTTTGTCATGAGTCTAAAGGGACTATATTTATCCTTAGGCATTTATAACCCCTTCAGCACCCCATAATATGACAGCAAATAGTTGTCAAATAGGCATGTTACCATTCAACCTGTTTGTAAACAGTCTGAATTTCCAGTGCCATAGACGGTATTTTATAAGCACTGTGGAGTTCAAAGGGGTCTTTGAGAGTTCAAAAGATCAACACTGTTGTGAAATAGTCGGCTCCCCCTCCGTCTAGAAAACACTTGTTATACTTTCACACTGGAGATGGGTGAGATACTTACAGTTATTCACACTGTTCATATTTTGACTTCTTCAAAACCAATGATTCTGTTTAATTTTTATTGCTTATTTAGAAGAATTGATACATGATTATGAGAATTTGGTTGATACTATCATAGGTCTGTGTTTTATTCCAACTTCTCTTGAGTTCTAAGATAACTGACATCTGCATACATACTAATATGACAATAGGGAAGCCTTCTCTTACACAAGAACGAATTTTCAAAATAGTAATACAATACACTTTAAATGTGCATTACATAAGTTATCATTATCCCGTTACAGTGTAGTATTGCTAAATTACACATTGATTTTTCTCGCAATCTCTGTTGTCCACGAGGTCATTTACTTGTTTGGTAATACATCGTGATAAGAGATGCGGCCTGATTTTTCCCCCGCACGCATACCGATTTGTTTGTGACCTGCTCGCAACATCATGTAGGCCTACAATGATCAGCTTTATAATTTATCAGACTTTATCAGCTCATGAATGACTACGTCACCATCATACCACACAGTAGAAGCAAGTGCAAGCAATTGCAAAAGTATTATTTGCCGCTGGTACATCTTGGTTAGTATGCGACATGGTTGCCTTTACAAGCTCCTACACAGGCGACCCAGTGTCATTCAAAGAATATAAATAACTTTATAAGGCAAGTTAATGGTGGTCACTGGGTGCATGGAGTATGCAAGAACAGTTATAGAGTAAATGCAATTTATCAATAAAGCAGATATGTTCATATTAACATTTAAGTTAAAAGCAAGTTCGATAATTGAGGTCTGGACAAACTTTCTCTTTCACAAATTAACTGCTTAATAGTTAAAACGCACTTTCCCATGCCAAGATCTGCCACATAGCTGTATTCAACGTACAGCTAATAAAATGCATCCATCAAACAGATATCACACATGTGATGCTAAGCATTCGCTTTCAAAAAGATGAACAAAATATTCCGACTGCACGAATGGACTATCATTGCGATAATTATGTTGACCGCCTGAGCAACAGTTTTAGATTCTAATCGCACAGCGATTGAAGTTAAAGGCGTCTATTCATCTTTATCTGTACTGGATGACACTGGCGTTGATTGTGAGACCTCTTCAACCAGCGGGATGCAAGTATCGCTCTGGGCGCGCATGACTTTGTCCCACAATCCCACAGAGCCGCAAGATTTCAGAAACTTTTGGGACTCTTTCCCCAGGGCCTCAGACCCCGCCCTCAGTGCCATCAGCTCGAGCTCATGCTTAGCCGCATTGTCCAGCATCTGTTGCTTATTGTAAAATATTACGAAGTTATTGATGATGGGGTGGATAGGCAGGGCAATGGCAATTACACCACACAGGAAACTAACGGCGGCGTTGCATCTGCCCAGAGTTGTCTTGGGGTAGATGTCTCCATAGCCAACAGTAGTCATGGTAATAATGGCCCACCAGAAGGACTGAGGGATGCTAGTAAACAAGGTTTCCGGGTGACCTTTCTCCATGGTATAACCTAGGGCCGAGAACAGGAAAATTCCAATGCCCATATACATAAGTAACAGTCCTAGCTCTGTGAAGCTCCGCTTCAGTGCGAAGGTGAGAGTCTGCAGTCCTGAGGAATGGCGCATCAACTTGAAGATTCGCGCTATGCGCATGATGCGCAGCGCCTGTACCGCCTGCTGCACGTTTGACAGTTCCATCACTGCATTGCCCAGGTAGGTCAGGGTTAGCACCACATAGAATGGTATGATTGCCAGGAAGTCGATGATGTTCATAAAGGAGAAAAGGAAGTCTACCTTATTAGGTGAAGAGATTAGGCGCAAGAGGTACTCCACAGTGAACCAGACGATGCAGGCGGTCTCGATGGCTTCTAGGGTCGGATGATCCACGCACTTGCCCTCAGCGTTCTTCACCTGTAGTTCCGGGATGGTTCCTATGCACATAACCACGGAGGAGATGAGGATAAAGACGAAGGACGCGATTGCGATGACGCGAGAAGGTAGGGAGGACTCGGGTTTCTCCATCAACTTCCACAGGAACATTTGGCACCTCTGCCAGCGGCCGGCGTCAGGGTCTCCCTCCAGGTCGTCCAAGATCATCTTTACTTTTTCAGCGATCTCTGACATCTCTACCTCCGCCTCAGTCAGGCTGCTCTTACAGCACTCGTCCAAGAAATCTGCATCGATTTTCCAGAACTCCATCTCCTTCATAAAACAAATGGGACAGAAACCACGTTTCATATGAATCTCTCCATAGTAATATAGCTCTATTATGCACTTAAAAACGTCCGGGTCCCTGTCAAAATAGAATTCTCCTTTAACGGGGTCGTAGTCGTCGCAAAGAGAAGTAACAGCATCAAAACTTTCCGAGGAAATTTCGAGTAGTTCTGCCAGACGGGTCTCTGGATAGCGGCTCAAAAGGTCCCCTGGTAGAACTTGTTTAACACCGCCAACGTTGACTACAATTTCTATCTCCTCGCTGGCTTCCGAGCTACTGCAGTCCGCATATCGCGTCCTAGGTATTCCCCACATCTTTCACCTTGAGTAGATAACTGAGATTTCAGAACATCTTCAATATTACAAAAGCAGAATACGCATCGCTTTATCTAAAGGTCTATTTCATATGATGTCCTCATCGCAACACAATATTTCTCCAGTGTGAAATCCATCCACAGCACTGTTGCCCAGAAAATCGGATAAAAAGACAGTGTTCAATTCATCACAGTACAAAA
The DNA here is from genome assembly GCA_022829145.1 of Albula goreensis. Classification (NCBI taxonomy): domain Eukaryota; kingdom Metazoa; phylum Chordata; class Actinopteri; order Albuliformes; family Albulidae; genus Albula; species Albula goreensis. Next base: position 8,773,128 of record CM040752.1, read on the forward strand.
GTGTGCTGCTCTGAACAATTAAAACACAAAAGTCGCTAAAATGCGCGCTCATTGCATGCCACACAGAGAATGCAACAGTTGACTGTGTTCTGTCTCCTTACAGCGCAGTGTTTGCACCAGATTAGAAAGTTGGGTAAGGCGGTGCACTACCCGTCGTGGGAAAGCCAGCCTTGTGCGCGTCACCAAAAGACATGTGCTACAACTGGACTGCAAAGAACGCCCTCAGCCAGCACAAGAAATGAAGACACAGAAGTAACCATATATACTGCGCATGTCTCTGCCAAGAGCGCTTGAAATCTCTGTTGAAACCCATGTAAAGTCATTCGACTTTGAGGACATTTCCCGACAGTCGCTTGTAAGACGATTTAAAATTTACTTGAGTTTCATTTACACAAATACGCTGGAAAGAGTTTATTAATGTGTTTTTATTGCAAACGTCTGGAATACAGGGAGCAGACAAAATATTGGAAACAACAAATGACAAGGGACTCACATTTTGTGACTGCATAACAACCAAAAAGGAGTCTACATTTTTCCTATCAATGCCAACACTAACTTTCCTAAAATGTAAAAAAAAAAAAAAACAAAAAAAAAACACTTCTATACTGAGATCCTAAAGTAGCATGAGAGATCTGACATATACTGAAAGAGGTAAATACGTATTGCCTGTATTTCACAACAGGCTGAAATCAAGTTCTCTTCATTGCCTCCCCAATCACAAGACATAAACATCATTTCACCTGCATAGGGAGTCTTTCAAAGATCTGAAGGTATTCCTTCATACAGAATATTCCAGCAACTCACTAGAAACTGTTTGAAGCTTACATTACCGTATTCCAAGAAGTGCTGAATATGTTCAGAAGGCAAACGTTGAGCTAACTCCTTATTAATTAATAAATATTCAATATATATAGTTTGTTGTTTTTAATTATTTTGTCAACCCCCTGTACATGCTATTACTTTAGTACTGTAGTAACTATACATTACATTTAAAGGCAATTGGGAATGTTCTTCGCTCTTCAGTCCTATGTCTGTACATCAAGTGTGTAACAATAATCAAATGCAAATCAAAAGTAAATAAAATCATGAATTCTAAGAATTCTGCAAATGGGATAGGTCATTCCATAAATATTTTCACATTTATAATGTAGCTGAACTAACAGACTGCAGCTGAATAATATCATTGCTGTCAACAGAAGTTATTAATTTTTGTACAGTATCGTTTTAATATAAAACATCTTGGGAAGTAGTTTTGTAAGACCCCTTTGGCTTTAAGGACAGTGTGATAAACCAGAATTTCACTGTAAACATTGTTGGCTGGATCCTGGTCCGTTAAGCCATACTATCGATCCTTTTAAATTCATACTGAGGATTTAACGTCCTGATTGCACGGCTCAAGATATCACACATAGGCTTCAACCATGTTATTTTTAAAGCAAATGCTTCCATAACCAGTGTTGTAATGTCTAGCACAGCTAACCCTCACTCCAAGAAAAGCACATATCAATATGTTAGAAGGCATGTAACAACATTTGTGTGCCCCTCCAGCATTGCAAAGTACTGACTTCCCCCATCGTATTTCTCCCTGTTCCAGGGATGGCAGTAAAATACAGAATGCATAGCGGTTTGAGCCAGTCCAGGTTTTACTGGAATGAAACCCATCTGCTGTAGATCTGCTAACCTGGCTATGGTAAGACCTGTAATGGCTCAGACTGCTATGTGTTACGAATGTCATTTCAATCTCCGTGTTTAGTCCACAGTCCTTAGCCTCCTGTTCTCACCCAGGCCCTCCGCACCCTCAAGGTCCTCTTCGTCCTGCTCCTCCTCCTCATTCAAGTCCTCTCCCCCCATTTCTCCTTTCGCTTCCCCAACTGTACACAGTGCTACCTGCGTATCCTGCCTGCTCTCTTCCTCCTTCTTCTCCTCCTCTTCTTCTTCCTCCTCCTCCTCCTCTTCTTCTTCTTCTTCCTCCACCTCCTCCCCCATCTCGATCTCCATCACCTTCCTCCTCCCCCATCTCCTCCTCGATGGGGCCCGCCCCAGCTTTGCGAATCCCCGCCCTCTTGCGGCAGCCCCTTTTCTCTGCCCCCTCCTTCTCCGCGCCCCTGGCCTGCGGGCACTTGTGGTCCCTGTAGTATTTCTGGCGGGTGAAGCCCTTGTTGCAGGTGGGGCAGCGGAAGCGGTAGTTGTCGGTGTGCGAGCGCTGGTGTTCCAGCATGTGTGCGCGACGGCTGAACGCCTTTTGGCAGAACTGGCATTTGTAGGGCTTGATCCCTGGTGCAGAACACAAGTCACGTCTTTAGCTTAAACAGTTTATATACTGAGAGCGTTTGACTGACTTGTTAATGCGACAGAAGTGGGATAAAGAATGTAAATATTCATACTGCACTTAAGATTGTTGCTACTTATACAGTCAAATGCAGTGCTGTAATCTGCTCTTTTAAGGTCATGCCAAAGTTCTCTACAGCAGAAATAAAGCCCAGTGAAAGACCTCTCAGTGTATGCAGCTAAATATTTATACAACAATATATAAATTACAAATATATAAATTATAGTGCTTTTGTGCTCTTAGCGTTATGGCCACATAGCCATAACGCTCTTACAGAAATATATGAATGATTATCATATTAACAATCAATTCATGACAGAACTCAAGAAATGAACAATAACGTGTAATGCATACCTGAATGGGATAATATGTGCGCCTTCAGTTTATCTGGTCTATTGAACTCCTTGGTGCAGCCAACATGCGTCCTGCAGAGTGTTGAGAAAAACAAGAACAGCCCTTTACCAAGCACTCCTCATTCAGTACAGTGAGATCTGTCCACCTACTTAATAAAGAACACTTTCCGTTAATGTTAAAATACCTCATGATTTGGGGCTCTGTATCTCAGCGGCATTCAAGGCCCCAACCATCAGAAAACCTGACTGGATAATTCAAAAGAATGTGGCACTTATTTGTAATATTCTCAGGAATTTATTATACAAGCAATTCTCAAGATGGGACATCCTTCTCGGTCTTAGATGGAAATAAGGCATGGAACGATGGCGATTCAGTATCCAAAAACAAAATGGGAAAATGCACTATGCAAATGACAGAGAATGCATCAAAATTCTTTTGAAATTGCTGTTACCCAATTAGGTTTACTTGGAGCACAAAAACTTTGAAATTACTTCAAGACATGCCACATAAATGTTACATTATGTATGGAAAGAACATTTTTTGGAGATCTAGCAGATACTAGGGGTGTGGCCACAACACCGTATGAAAAGCATATCCATTCAAGATGGTGGTGGCAGAGGGACATTTCCATACTTTCATTCATTAAGGGTTTTTCACCACAGTAGGTTGAAACCTTTGCAAATGAATAGTGATGTTTGCTCATTACTGCCCCCTTGTGTTTTATTTTGTTTTGTTTTGTTTAGGCTAATGCTTTGGGCTGGACTTCATGTGGCTGCCAATACAAATTGTTTTAGTACTTCACATCATTTGAATGTGGCAAATTTGTTTTTCATGAGGAGAAAGATCTATGTACCAAATTCGTCTCCCGGGAAAACAGGACAAATGCGCCGAGGTCAGCCACCCAAACATTCTAACAAGTATAATAAGCCTAAAACATACCAGATTAAAGTTATGAGAGCTTAAATTGGAGGGAAAAAACTATAGAGTCCTGGCACCTGCAGTGCTTGGACCCCACAAAATAATGATTATAATACATTTTACATGTACGGAACTCATGAGTCAGTATATTCCAATGATATTTGTTCCTTTGGATTATAATAATTACTGATTAAGCTGTTGGGGGGGTAATAGTAGGCTGGTGCTGAATTCAGACCTGCTGCAATTTAAATTGCATTAAATTCTAGGCCAGTTATGCAGTTATACAATAAACCATACGCACTCTTAAAACCGTGGACACTGACCTGAAGGGACATTTGTACTTCTTAAATGGCTCGTGGATCAGCATGTGCCTCTTCACCTTGTCCTTTCGGTTGAAGGTGGCTTCGCACACTGAACATTTATAAGGCTTTTCACCTGCGCGGTTGGAAAGGAAATGGTCAGCGACCACCAAGCAGCCATCTCATATTAAAATGTCAAACCACAAGACCTGGCAAGGGTCTTCAAACAGACTGGACAAACGCCACAAAGATGGACTATCCCTTTGAGAATCAGTAGAGATGCAGCGCATGACCTTGTTTTAGCAACTGCGGAAATGGTCTGCTCTCTCACCGGAATGTATTCGCATGTGCAGCTTAAGGTAATGCTCCGTCTTAAAGAACTTCTTGCAGATTTGGCACTTAAACTTCCCACCGATGCCGTGGGTGGGAAGGTGGCGCCTGAAGTACCTCTCACAGGGGAAAACCTATAGAGAAAGGACAATCAGATTTATTTGTCAGTTTGAGCTGGGTATTGGGGCACAAAAAGCAAAACAACAGGTTAAACTCACCTTTTGGCAATGGGGACATGGGAAGTTGTGTGAAGCGGTCTGGAGGTGCTGTTCCAGGGCTTCTTGTGTTGAGTACCTGTTCTGGCATTTCATGCACCTATGAGACACATGATATAATATATCACTGTAATGTTGTAATGACCAAAATGTTTCAAGGTTGCCTTGAAAATCTTCTCCAGGTCTGATGATATAGATGAGTGATTCGTATAGCAGCTTTATTGAACACAAGAGGAATTTTACCAATAACTGAAGGAAAGAATTTGAGCTCATCATGTTAGGTTTGGGTTAGATTTTGGGGTGTCAGACTGACCTGTGGAAGATGGGCTCTTTGCATGGGGCGGAATTAGGTTTAGGATTAGATTTGGGGATGTCTGAAGATGGGCACTCAGTGTGGGACAGGGTTAGATTAGGTTTTGAATTGGGGTGTCAGACTGATCTGTGAAAGGTGTGGTCTCTGTGCGGGACAGGACTTGGTTTAGGGTCAAACTTGGGGGTTTCAGACTGACCTGTGGAAGGTGGGCTCTTTGCGCAGGCTCTGCTGAGGACAGAAGCTGTGGGAGTATTGGTGCACCCCCAGCTCGAACAGCGAGGGGAACACCTTGCTGCACAGGTGGCAGCGGTAGGTGAGCTGCTCCTGGTGCGTACGAATGTGCTCCAGGAACAAGTCCAGCTTCTGGAACGTCAGCAAGCAGGACTTCACCACACATTTATACACCTGTGGGAAGGGCAGACCGGTGAGCGCAGGAAAGGGAAATGAGAACGGATAAACTGCAGTCAACCTTCAGTTCAGTCGCTCAGATACATCATTCTTCAGCCACCCATTCTTGTCCACACCTGCTCGTCCTTATGCTGTGTCATGTGCGACTTCAGCTGGAAGTAGGTGCTGAACTTCCCAGTGCAGAACTGGCACTGGTAGGAACTGTCAATGAGGATGATTTGCTTGCTCTTGGACTTCACAGGTTGTTTGGCGTCACTCCCCCGTTCTGTCTCGTTCTGCACGTCCTCGTTTCTCTCTTCATGGTCCCCTGCAACAACCCGACAACCAAAGTGACCGATAAAAAATAGCTCAGGGTAAACACGAAAAAGAGCCGACTCTGAAAGAGGCTGTTGCACATCAGGGTTCTTGTACTTCCCAAAGCCTATCAAGATCCCGTTTTCCCAAAATCATGGGCCTACACAATCTGTACAGTAATGGTATACTACAGTCTATCATAAAGCAAAATAAAAACGGCCTCAATATCCCATAAAATGGCTGCTGAATTAAATGACTGGCACATTTAACCTCAAACCAAACCGAGTGCACAGGAATCACAGGAGAACTAGAGGATCCAAGCATGCAGAAAAATGTGTTAAACATATTGTAGTGTCGTATCACAATATAAATAGAAGTAATTAAGGGGGCAAGCACAATTAACCCCAATTAACTAAGGTCCAAGGTGTCCCTGTGAAATCTGTGCTAATTTTTGGAACTTTGGTTGAAGTACTTGTCAATGCACATTCTGTGTTTTATCAATTCCTGAAAAAGGGATAATAGGCTACACCCTCCCTTTTTTACTGTGGCCATATTTCTTTGCATAGGAGCTCTGTTTTGTATGTTTTAATGACAACACATGTTGTATGTATTTTTTTAAATTTGAGGACACCAGGAGAATGGGACTCCGTGTTAAGACACAGGCTGGTCTCAGATCCACAGTAACACAGAAACGGACAGGAGACGGGTACCTGAGTCGTCTTCTTTCTCCCCCAGCTGCTCGGACTCCTCCTCAGCACACAGCGGCACCACCTTGACAGTGATGGGCAGGCGGGAGACGGTGGTGACGGTCCCCGAGGGCCACACCTTGTGGGTCTGCATGTGCTTCTTCACGTTGGACTTTTGCGCGAAGGCGCGGCCGCACACGATGCACTGAAAGGGCTTCTCTCCTGTGTGACTGGAAGAACAGAGACCAGACCTCTCAAAGTCAAATCATGTGTGAATCCTTCAGGGCTTTGGTGCAGTGCATACACAAAGCAATCCAACACCCCTCCATGGAAGCTTTAAAACTGAACCCCGTCAAGTGCTGTACGGCTTTGAAAACGGCTCTTTTTATGCCACATAAATCCTAGTAGATCCAGTGGAGTGACACATATATAACATCAAGTGTGGCTCATAGTCACCTGTGCTAGCTGCACCAGGCAAGTGCACTCTTTTAATTTACTTGTGTGCTCTAAAATATAACCAGTTTGGGTTGCGACTGCTTACATATGGTCAGCTTAGGTATAAACACCAAATTACCAGAGACTATATGCCTTGCTATTATAAATATAGATGGTATAAACTGAAGAGAAGAGTGAAGAGAAGACAAAACATATGAGATTTACAGGAAACTGATTTGTCGAGTGTTTGTAGATATGAGTGCAAACAAGGGCAAATGGTTGTCATGTAGCTAAAACCATTAGCTGAGCCCGTTACCTGCGAATGTGCTGCTGGAGGTCAAAGTTCTTTGTGAAGGTCTTTTCACAGAAGTTGCATTTCAGCTTTTGGGCTTTCCCTTTACCTGTTCCACTGAGAGGTGAACACAGTGTCAAAACCTAAACAAGTGTATCTGATTTAAATTCAGTTACGGTAAATATATAAGAAATATATTCTTTTTTAAGAAAAGGGGGTCATTTGAGTATGCAGGGCTAAATGAAAACTGTGCCTTAAAGAAAACTCCAACGCATCCAAATAACATTGTTATAGTTGGCAAACCTATGGCACTTCTCATCCATGAACACTGGCTGAATTAAAATCAACGATTGATTTAATCTCTGGCCTACCGTACCCTCTTGTACGTTTCCGTTGTCGTTTTTGATGCTCCTTGGGGTTGGCATTTTGTGGAAGTCGCCGAGCTCGGCCATGTTAGCCGTGATGCTGCACGTCTTCGTTTTGGAGCCCTGCTTTCCTGGACTGTAGACTGGCGGAGTGGTGAATGGTGGACTGTCCACACACTGACTTGGAATCTGCATTTGAAGGAAAATCCTCATGCAAGTCATCACAGGCCAAGTTCAATTTCTTTTAAAAATTTGTGACATTTTAATAAACAAGACCATTGTGAAACTGAACATAGCTACTCATATTAAATATAATATCATGTAGCTCAACCTAAATTTAACTGCATTTAAATTTTTTTATTAACAACATTTAGAATAAAATTTATATATTGAATTAATTAGAAATTATTTTATGAATATCTATTAAGATTAATAAACTGTTTAATTGATTGTATAATGATATTTCAGGGTTCACAGCATGTCCAGCTGATTGGTTCAATTTAAAATCCTATCCTTTACTCCTATTAAAAACATACAATTCCCCAAACAACAACACTGCATGTACTGAAAGGCTGTAAATGGCAGTGCCTGTGAAGACATACCTGTATCTGTTGGAAAGGCTGTAAGCCCAGTGTTTGAGCTTCTGCAGTACTACCTCCGGCCATTGGGGGCAGTGTGCTGTAGACCTGTACAATGGAGTTGCTATTGCTTGATTGCACCTGGGAGGACAGTGGCTGTGTCTGGCTGGGAGGAAGTGCTTGGGAAGGGTGCTGATGATGCTGGAGGTATGAAGATCCTGAGTGCATACTCAGATTGCTCTAAAACAAAGATGTAAGCATAACATAAAATGTAAGATGTGGTGATTCAGCTATTAACACACTGTCTATAGAGAAACCAGATTCCACCATTCACCTCTGTATTGTCACATTGAACATTCTGAGAACAAATATCTTTCTCTGCAAATGTATTTTGAACAGAAAAAAACTAACTTTAATGTGACAGACTTAATTTAAGTGTCATTTCCTGCCATATTTCACAGCTTGTAAGTGAAAACTGGTTTTGCATGTGGTGTGTTGGTGTGATCAGTAGAACATACAGTACCTACCTTCACTTTCAGACTACAATAAAATGTAAGATTTAAAACCAACTGCATAAGGAATAGAAATCTGCCTTCTCATCAAATGTGGGTTTCCTGTTTACAGCTTCCTCACACCCCTATCCTTCTATCTACCACCTTCCTTCCTCCTATTCGTTTCTCATAAGCACAAAGAAAATAAGATATTTTTGGTTTATTCAAGTAGTTAGCCTTGCTAATTTTCCTTTCAATTTTGTATGGCTATTTTCCCCATACAGCCTCAAAATATGACTTACATAACATTTGAATCAAATTTTATAAAACAGAATCACATAGGATGAAAGGAGCTGACTGTTTGTGGTGTGGATCAGCTATGATGACACTGTTATGGAACCCACTGCATGTTTTCTGCCCGCTGTCTGCGCTAACCTGAACAGGAGGCTGCATCGCAGCCATTGGCTGGTCCATGGAGGTGAACGCTGAGATGGCCGACATCAGGACGTCGTCGCTGACCAGGACATTTCCCTGTACCAGCGTGTGCGTGAGCGGCGACTGCGGCACAGTTATGTAGGTGGACACCTGCTGAGGGTGGGACCAATGAGAGAAAGAGGGGTGTTTTAAAAAAAAGCCAACAATTAACAATAAGATAAATTCAAAATGTTACATATCAATGAAAAATTGCCCTGGGGACTGTGTTAACTTAACAGGGGTATTTGCACTCATACATTTCTTTATTACAATGGCCATGAATCAAACAAAACACATATGAAATATAAAATGCAAACAGCTATTCCCAGGAGTCTGAGCACCATAAGCAACTTTTCCCATTTCCCCATGTAATTATGTTCTTGGTTTATACAACACTAGCTTAATGAATCAGATTTGGCTCCAATAGGACAGCAACCATATGGCGCCATTTCCCATCATTGCCTACCTGGCGGTTGGTGGGGGTTTGTGGCACAGAGCTGATGGAGGGCACAGGGGTGTAAGCATTACTGGAGGCCAGGGAGACCGTGGCGAGGGAAGGGGCGCTGGACTGGCACTGGTCCCTCTTGTGGATCATGAAGGCAGGCAAAGAATTGAACTGCTTCTTGCACTTTCCACACAGAAACACATCCTCGTCATCTGTAGAAGTCATATGCGATGGTGAAAAGGGTCTCTCACAAAAATATACAGTGTTGGTTCAGATTACTGAAAATCCAAACAGCCCAAACCGCTTTCAATGCTAGGGATATTGGGCATTACCAGGTGATAAGGTCCTTCACAATTTGTTATCCCAATTCTTTAGTCAATGTTAGTTCTGCTTTGACTTTCAATGAATGAATCAGTAATTGACAACCAATGAGCAAGCAGCTTCTGATGCATTCAATACTACTACTAACTACTAATAACAATAATAATAATAATAATAATGTTATCTGTAATCAAAGTATGAGTTTTTAATACATTAATAATAATTCCCAAGCCATCCAGATTTTCCATGTATCCACATCTTTATCAATGATTTCAATTTACCATGACTTTGAGTCTTTAGTTATTGTAATTATCTCACACATATTGAATGGTGGCTTGCAAATGACAACAAATTATTCACAATCTAATTAACACAAGGACCCACCCATTGGGTGTATAGTAGAGGTTCCTGACCCATTCTGGTTGCTGGGATCTGGTACTCCTCCCTGACCATCCAGCAGCGACTGGACAGCCAGCACGGTCTGATTGTCCATCCCTGTGTAAGAATAGAGCTTTGAGGATAAAGACAACGCCAGAAAATGACTGCATCATTCTGAGTCGCTTCCTAACTGGGACACTGCTTACAGCTAATACATTCGGTTGGTGATTTTACAGTGAAATGCTAGCTAGCATTTTATGTGATGGGTCAAGTGGTTGAACCTCGGTTGCATACACGTAGCTAGCTCCTCATCGTTAGTGGTTTGCAAGCGACACTAACCAAAGTCAACCGAAAAACAGTTGCCACTTAAGATGCACTATGGCTACAACTTAATGTTTACATATTTCCGTCCCAACTGCAATTTGTACCGAGCAATCTATTTTTTTTTTACTTATTTCCAAGGCTTGCCAGCTACAATGTCACACAGAGAACATGAAAACGCTACCATAGGCGATTCTGGTGCCCTGCTTACATGCTTGTCAGGTAGTTTGCTATGTAATATGTATCAAAGTGTCCAGCTAAGGGATGTAGTTAGTGTGCCATCTGATTATCTAGCAACTTCAGCGCAAACCTATAGGCACATCAAAAGTGGAAATTAACTTAAACCTTTTAGCACATAGCTATCTGCAAAAATCGAACATCAGCTGATGGTTTTTAAGTAATCGTAAGAGGTAAAAAGAAACGTTTCACAATGATTTGCGCAGTGAACCAGCGAACAGTTAGAACACTAGCACTAGATACAGTAACTTGACGCCTGAATTGCTACAGCTTCTCCACCATGCCTGTTTCCTTCCAGACATTGTTCCGGTGCAGTTCCAGCGGCTGTTGTTCCAGTAACATGAAGCACCTACCCACTCATCTCTTCCTGAAGCAGAAACATAGCACACGCAACCCATTTTAAACAATTAAAATTTAACCAAATTAATCGAGGCTGCTAGAACCTTGTCGTGTCCGATGAATGTTGTGTTTTTCTTAAAACAACCCCTCCTTTTCCTTGTTAATACACTGACAGAGCAAAACTACTTTCTGCACTTCTTGCTTAAACGTCAAATCTGTGCGGTTTGTGGCATCTTTGAAACACTGGCATGTAATTGCAAAGGAGGGAAGGCAGGCAGAAATGCAGTTACACCATAGAAAAACAAGGGAATATGCGAGAAATGTTCCTTTTAATTACCTTCAAGGGCTTCAAATATAGCCTGCGCCATCTTGTAGTTCTCTGTATATAAATTTAGCATGCTGGGAAATTCATAAAAGTAGTCAGTTCCTGGCTGTGGCCAGTAGAGGGCGTACAAATACCAACTGAAATGTGAAGTCAAACGGGCCCTTCACTCATTAGTCAATCGGATGAAGATGCCAAAACCGTATATTGTGCGTATCGTAATGTTCCCTTGTCTTCCACCCCAATCTCTTTTTCTTTGTCTCTGTAATCACATTTCTGGAGACTAGAAAAGGAGATAAGGGGAAAACACGACATCGACAGAAAACATCTTGTTGTATACAGATGTTTTCTTATGATCGGAATCAATTCATGACAAAAAGGCAACTGTTGCTGTGTATTTTTACTAGAACACCAGTATGCATCATAGAACACTGTCTATGACTTTCATTCTGTATGGTCTGTGATGTAATAATGAAGGCCTCAGGTTTATATAACAAACACTGGCTGGATTATTTTCAATTGTTTAGTACACTCAAAGGAAGACAGTTAAAATATCTGCAGCTATTTTTGATAAGGAGTATGGTGTCACCAATTAAGACCAATTAGTGACATCACAGTGGAGGATAGGCTGACTACCAAAATCCTGCGAGTTTGACAGCATTAATGGCAAGTAATTTTTTTCCCGCCTGGAAATGAAGTATTAACATGTTAGCATGAATTCTCCTCCCTGATGGGTGTCAGGTATTAGCATATTAACATTATGTCTCCTGTCTGATGTTGATCAGGTGTTAGCATAGGTGCATTATTTCTCCTGCCAGATGACATATGAATATATTAGCACTAGCTTTCAATGCAGATACAAGGGGATAACAGCGTAGTACCATTATTTCTCCAGCTAGGTGGTGGTGAGGTATTAGCATATTATCACTAGTTCTCCCGCCAGTTAGAAGTTGGGTATTAGCATGTTAGCATTTTCGCCTGGTAAGTGTAGATTAGGTATTTGCATTTGACCATTGTTATGTGGATATAAAGTTGCACATTATTATTGTTAGCATAGTAGCATTTTTTTTCTCAGTGAAGATGTGGGATTAGAATATTATTTGTTATTTCTCCTGCAAAGTGGAGGTAAGGTTTTACCATATTAGCATTATCTTTCCTGCCAAGTGGTGGTATTAGCATCTTACGACTCTTTGTCTTTTTAGGTGGATGTGAGGTATTAGCATGTTAGCATATCTCCAACCAGGTGGAGGTGAGCTTTTAGCATTTTAGCTTTATTTCTCCTGCCAGGTGGAGGTAGGATAGGTAATAAGTAGCTAAGAAGCATATTAACGCTCTCCGCTCTTTCTCCTGTTAAGTGGAGGTGAGCTCTAAGCATATTAATCATTATTAGGCTACCAGGTCGATGTGAGTTATTAACATATTAGCATTATTTATCCTGCCAGTTAGAGGTGATGTGTTAGCATATTAGCACCTTCCTCTGCCAGGTGGAGGTGAGCTATTAGTGTGTGGTGAGATTATGATCATTTCTCTTGCCAGGTGGAGGTGGAGTATTAGCATATTAGCACAGGATCCACCTTTCAGATAGAAGTGAGGTATTCGCATATTAGCACAGGGTCCTCCTTCCGGATAGAGGTTAGGCATTAGCATTTAAGCACTCATTCTCCTGCCAAGTGGAGGTGCAGTATTAGCATATTCAAACAGGGTCCACCTTTCAGATAGAGGTGACGCATTAGCATATTAGCACTCATTCTCCTGCCAGGTGGAGATGAGGGATTAGCATATTAACATTATTTCTCCTGCCTGGTGGAGATAAGGTGTTATCTTGTTAAAACTCGTTCTCCAGCTAAGTAGGTAATAATGAGCTACTTAGCATGTTAACGCTGTTTCTCCTGTTTGATGGAGGTGCACTATTAGCATATTAGCAACTTTCCTACTTCCAGATGGATATGAGCTATAATCATGTTAGTATTATTTTTCTTACTAGCTGGAAGTATTAGCATATTTGTATTATTTTTCCCACCAAGTGGAGCAGAGGTAATAGTACATGGTGAGGTATTAGCTCATCAGTGCTGGTTCTCCTGCTAGGTGATGTGGTAGTGGATCTGTGTTGTTAGCACATCAGGAGTTTTTCTTCCTCTTTGTAGAGGTGAACTATTTGTGTATTAGCACTATTTCCCTAGCCTAATGGGCTAAGGTATTAGTACTCACTTTTTTTCTCCTTCTAGGTGGAGTTGAGGTATATGCGTATTAGTATGATTTCTCCTGCCAGGTTAAGAGGAAGTATTTGCTTATTAGCATCATTTCTAAATCCTGTCGGTGGAGGTCAGGTATTAGTATATTCTAATGCCACTCTATCCTGCCAGGCTGAGGTGAAGTAGCATATTAGCACTCTATCCTGCCAGTTCAAGGTAAGGTATTTGCATATTGGCACTCTTCCTTCTGCCAGGTGTAGGTGAGCTATTAGCATACAAGCTTTATTTTTCTGTCCAAATGGAGGGAAGTTGTTAGCATGTTAGCTCTCTTTCTTCTGCCATTCTGCCAGGTGGAGGTGAGATATTAGCATACAAGCTTTATTTTTCTGTCCACGTGGAGGGAAGTTGTTAGCATGTTAGCTCGCTTTCTTCTGCCATTCTGCCAGGTGGAGGTGAGCTATTAGCATATTAGCTTTATTTCTCCTTCCAGATGGAGGTGAGGTGTTAGCATGTTAGCACTCTCTTCTGTCAAGCAGTGGTAAGGGTAGCTTATTAGGTAATAATTAGCCAATTATAATTAGGATGCAGAGGTGAGGTATTGGCAGACTATAATCATTTGTAATAATAATAGACAACAATAAACCAAATACCAGGCGGTTTTAACAACAACAACGGAAAAAAGTGATAACTTTATTTGTAAAATCACATTCAATTATATGGAAAATATGATGTACAATTTGCTTCACTAACACTAAAGTCAGCCAGGACTAAACACAAACAGGGAAAAACACATTAATTCTGTTTAAAATTAATACAAGTAATTAAAAGCAAGACTATTTTCTTGTAGTGGCTATATTGTTAAAGTAGTACTGAATGAGAGATTACAATAAAAAATCGGGAATGGACAACACAGTCAATATTTGAATGTTTAGTTGCATGTATATCTTTCAAGAGCTTGTGTACAGTATACTTTACCTAAAGCAATGTGATAGGCATTCATTTAAAGACATGATTGAAATGAGATGTCTCTCAGTCAGTGAAAATTAAATTGTGGATTTAATTTTTATGTACATGTTTATGTTTTCAGTCTTTGTAGTTTTAGTTTTATTAACTTCACAACAAACAAAACACAAGTCTTGTTTTAGTGCCATTGTAAGTTTGCTTCTTTTTGCCTAACTTTGCAGTAACAGACACAAAATAAGAAAAAAAATAACCAAAAATGGAAGGAGGAGGGAGAGACTACATTTTAGTCAAAATAATTTATAGGCCAGTGTTATCGACTACATCTGCCAACAAAATCAATATCAGTTACATTTCAGAACTTTGTTTTGTAATAGTTAAACCTGGCAACCTTGGATCTAAGACATATAGATTATATGTTGAGCACATTTTTAGTCCAAACATGAAGCTGGTAAAGCAAATTAAATGCAAAATGCTTGGTCATATAAAGAATTCTGTCACAAAATTGGCTGCCATTGTATCTCACCAGGGGCGCCCTGTAGTCTAGTGGCTAAAGTACATGACTGGGACCCTTGAGGTTGGTGGCTCAAGCCCCAGCTTAGCCACAGCAAAACACCACTGCTGTTGGGCCCCTGAGCAAGGCCCCTAACCCCACATTGCTCCCTAGGGGGATTTGGATTTGGTTAGCCTAATCAACTGTAAGTCTCCTTGGATAAAAGCATCAGCTAAATGACTGTAATGTTATCTTCTGTCACATGATATTAATGGTTCCTGAAATAAGCAAACTAGTGTTTTTTTTATTATAAGCAATCTGAAGTTTGAATTTATTTGGTTTGACGACCCAGCTCCATTTGTAGCATCTCTATTTGTAGCTTGAGTTTCTCATTCTTTAGCAGTTGGTTCTTCTTCTTGAGATCCAGCACCTCCATGTACATTTCCTCTGTCCGTGTGTTTGTAAATGACGAACGTCTAATCTGAGGGCCTAGAAATAAAAGAGAATAAATTAATTATAAAATATGTAGCACAAAGACAAAAGAGGCAGCGCTTGAATGAAGCAAAATAACACAATGCTAAGTTCGAAAAAGAACATAAAATACAATGTACGAGACACAACTGGACACACAATTCACAATGCTGTAATCTAATGAATTGTTGAAGTGCCTCAAATCCAGAAGGCACCTCAATGCTAGTGGAAGAGTTTAAGACCCTGAACCAGGCTTTTAAATATCCTTAGGTCAGTTGGATGTAGTCCATTTTGATAATAATAATAGTTATTATGCTTGTAAAAAATGATTATCACCACTGTCAACACCACCTTCTTCAGTGTTTTGTCCTGCTGAGCCATAGCAAAAATTCATGCTCCTCGTGATCACATTGTTCGTCTTACTCTTCAGCTCCACCTCCACAGGGTAGTGATCACTCACGTCCAGTGCCTGACATGGAACAGCATGTGGTCAGGGTACCATAGAACACTCAAGCATATTATTAATCAGGGTACACATTTCTTCATCAAGGGCATGATACATTTTAATTAGGCATTGAATTGCATTGAATATGAACAGAGGAAACTCAGAGGGACTTTTTGGGTATCGTAGCCTTATTGCTCATTGGGAAACCAAGAGTTTTTTGAGCAAGAGGAACAAAAAAAACAAATAAATCAAAGAACCTTTCATTTCAGTAAATAGGTATAAGTTTGCTAGAACTGTAAAAGCCCTACCATTTCTTCTGTCATGCCAAAGGCTTTCTGGAAGTTGAACGGTTGTGCTGAGTTTGGCACAACAGCATCCAGCATGTCATCTCCATAAACCACAATCCTAAAAAAAAGAGCGCATCTGCTCATCAAACTTGTTCCATTAAAAGGCCATGTTCATTTCAGGGATATTTTATAATTGTACAGCCTTCTGCAATCTCTTTTCTCTCTTGGTGATTTTCATTTATTGTGTAACAGGACAAAATTAAATATGGTTTTAATATGGGAACATGATATGATAATCTTTGCAATGAGTTTTGGTTTTAGACATGTACTAAATGCTGAATGGAATAAAAACTATGAGAAAAAGCTCATCACAGGTCAACTTCACAGCTGACCTATGTCCTTCCACTTTGACTAACATCACAAACAGCTATGTAAGCAAACACATGGTCTCTGAAATTTGATTTTATAGTCATGGAGACATTCATATTCTGTTGTTTAATGGCGGTTGGTGGATTACGTTTTCACGCCCTCACCTGTCGTAAGTATGCTCGTTCCCTGTGTTTGCGGTGGTGTCTACATCATCTCCAATCAGCCA
Organism: Albula goreensis; assembly: GCA_022829145.1. Taxonomy (NCBI): domain Eukaryota; kingdom Metazoa; phylum Chordata; class Actinopteri; order Albuliformes; family Albulidae; genus Albula; species Albula goreensis. The sequence continues at coordinate 8,789,715 of CM040752.1, forward strand.
ATGGAAATTCTTGTCACTACGGATTCGAATGTCCTTCATTTCCCTTTTAGAGACGTAGGCTCCATCTGCGTTGAAGTCTCCCAGGATCATGATGTTCTGGCAAATACAAGTTATTTGAACTTCCTTCAACATGAACATTATACACCCCATATGTAAGCAGTTACACCAAAGCTTAACAATAGTGACGTGGTATTTGTATTTTAACGATTATCACAAAAAACTACTGGCAGCACCTTTACCATAATTCATAAGAGAAAATGTATCCACATCATTCATTTCATTTCAGCTAATAATTTTATGTCAAGGACACTCAAGCATTTACATATAAGCCAAAAAAATAATCTGATTGTACTTGTTTTATGGTTTAACGACTACATTTCATTGAATTCTTGAGTCCTGATGTACTCAAGATGTAAAAATGTTTTTCTGGTGCAAAAACACTTGAGAGAATGTGATTGATGTAGGTAGTTTGTTTGCTCCAGTCACAAATCATGTAATTGAAATTGCATTGAAATGTTTTAAAATGTGCTAAAGGCTTTGATATAATTTGACTCTTAATGTTATTGTGTTGGTGTTCTCTTATGCTTTGAGTTTAAATCCTTTATACACTATGAGTTATCCCATTAAAACAATACTTTCAAAATGTCAATGGGGTTTTCCCTGATAAAAGAAAGGTTAAATAAAGAAAGATATAAGCAGCCAAGTCAAAGGGGTGTTGCTTGTATTGGGTAATTAGCAGTGGCTTTTCTGGAATCTCCTGTCCTGAATTGTATTTTGGAAGTTACATTGTTGGTATGTAGACAGTCCTGTCTCTTGGTCATTGTTGAGACTGCTGTTTGTCCTGTACTGTTGTGTGAGTGTTTGCTTTTGTAAGTGACTCATTGTCTTAGTAACCCACATCTACTGGTATTCTTAGCTTACTACAAATTAAAGACAAATTAAACATGGAACACCAAAATGTGGAATCAACGCACTGAACCTCATAAGCTCTGCATTGTGACTAGTAATGGTAAGTTACATTTTTCATGAAGCCCATTTGGATGGTGCATACGCTCAGCTGTCAATCATTGGCTTGTCTGAGCCAATCAAAAATGTGTTTTCTCTCCACAGCCAATGCAATCATTGGTCCAAATTACATTGCCATTCAAAATATATGGTGGCTCTTCCCACTTGTTGCTCAATGAAACCTCTTCTATCACTAACTGTCATGTGTATGATGAAGAAAAAAACAAATACACTTATTTTAAAGGAATGGAGGTGTTCAGTTAAAACTACATACACATTTCATACCAGCTCTATGCCATACACATCACACATATCATGACTACTGTGGGAGGGGCATGTGTTTCACTTGTGGTCTAATAGCCCTGCCTGTATAATCCCCTGATCAAGGACCTCCCATGCCAGAACACAATTGCGTCAATGACTATTTTCAATCCTGTCACACACTGACAGAACCTATAGTGTAGCATTCCTGGTCTCTCACTGGCCCCAACAAGGTTTGCTTGGTTGGCAAATACCTCCATTATCAGAGCTGTTATTTCACACATGAAAAATGAGTTGATGAAACAATGTTTTGCCAAAGAGATTCTGGCTAAGAAGCTTGCTTATGGGCACAGCAGCAGTGACACACCCAATGGAAAAGAGCGAGTATAACTGTGGTAATGTACCCACACCTTCAGCTGATTAGACCTCATGCAGGCACCGCACACCACCAGTCGAAGTCACGGCAACCCTACATGCACAGCTGTACCTACGTCTGTTTTCCACTTCCTTTTCACGGCCTGGAAGACCTCGTACAGTTCGTCCAGCTCCCTCTCCGAGTCCTGGGGCTTAGTGTGTACAGGGATCAGTACCAGGTCCCTCAGAACTGCAGATAAACAGGTGTGACACAATACAACATGCATGTAACCAATTCCACATCCCCTTCAATGTGCAGCCTCGTCATTAGAACCGAGTGACAAAGCATGTGATGGTTAAAACAGCCTTTCATAACCTGTGCAAATGCTAAAAATACTTGAAAGCTAATGGACAGTATCCTTCTATTCTTTCTCATTAAAATGACAAAATAAACCCAAAATACAAAGCTTATCTTTTTCCTTCTTGGTTCTGGGAAATTGTCTGAATAAACACCAGTCACTGGGCCATATTTATCAATAGTTTTGTAAAAATATGTGTAAATATACTCATGAGAGGATACAAACTAACTAGTCTTGCTGTATTTATCAAAGCCAAACAGGCACAGTATGTATTCATACTTGTGTGTATGTTGACACATACCAATAAATTATAAATGAGATGCGTATTCACAGAACATTTAATATTACTATTAAATTAACATAAATGGATGCCTTTAAAATGCCATATAGGGAGCATGCAGTTTCCACTGGAGGTGGACTGAAGAAGGCCCTGTGTTTTGGGCTCTTTCCCTGCTTTTTTCATGTTTTATATGCATTGTGTGGCATATGTCCACAATTAGTGCAATTGCAGGTCATTCGCACCAAAATGCACACTTTGCTATCATCACAACGTTGGTGCTTAAGGGGGAAATGACAACTGCATCACCCTGACTCTAGCAAATAAACTTGCTAACTTACAGCTTTAGTCACTAACCGCTAATGAAAATGGGTTGGGCCCAGTGAGCATGTGGAGCAGGTGACTAAAAGCCCTCCAGCACTGTTACAGCTATGGTAGATTATGTTTTTAAAGCTGATAATATTATATTGAAAATGACATAATTCTGACAATTAATTAATGTATGCCTTTAGGTACTTAATGTTGTCTGTGCTGATGTTTGAATGTGCCAGATGTTACGTGTGCTACATGTATGCTAACTGTGCTGCATGTTACATCTTCTCTGCTTTCTGTGTAACTTTTTTCACATGCTGCACCTAACCTCAACCCTAACCCTAGCTTTTTCGTTGTGTTGGCTGTGCATAACGTCATTTGTATTTCCTGCTTCTTGTTTCCTGTGCCGCATTCTACAATGTGCTCTATATTACCCATGCTGTATGGCCTGTGCTTAAAGTGCATTGCTTGTTGCCTGTGCTGAAGGCTATATGTGCGGCATGGTGTCTGTGTTGATTGTTACCTGTGGTGTCCGATCTGAAGTGTAGGATATACGGCTCCCTCGCAAAGACATCCTCATCTCCAGCCTGATTGTCTTCATACTGATAGGACCCAATCAGATTGACCAAGTCGTCTCTGTGAACAGACAGCCAGAGCAGGCTCGAGCAGTTTTAGTGTACTGTATTAGATAACCACTGTCATTGATCCAATTAAAACATTGCAGGATAGAGTGAAACTCCACAAATATGAGGAAAGCGTGTCTGGACTACACTGGGAGTTAAAACAACACAGCCATGTTTTTCAACACCTCCTGTTTTTAGGTTTGAGCATGATGGCCCTCAGGCCAGCGATGAAAAGCATGCAAGAACATGTCTGTGTGTGTGTATGTGTGTGTGTATGCGTGCCTGTGTGTGTGTGTGTGTGCGTGCATGCAAGTTTGCATGGTTAGAACAAAAGAACCCCAAACAGAGATAATCCGATTCAAATGACTTCCATGGTACTGAGTAATACTAAGGATTAGCGGAGCAGTGTTTGATGTCCTCACCTGTAGAGAAACAGGAACTGTTCCTTGTACCTGGTCCGTCCCAGCCGGGTGCTGATTTTAAGGCTGTAATGGTGGGTCCTGTTGACTCTGGGGAGGACAGCAGAACAACCCAATGACTGCATAAGGTTTTTTCTCCCCAGTTTAACAGGGTGCAGGTAACACACCTTACTTCACTGGAACACAACCTGATGTTTGATTTATGAGTTCGTGATCAGGAAGCTGCTGCATTAATGGACTGGTTTCACATTTCCAGTTACTTTTACTGTTTCACTGATGAGAGTAGATTAAAATGTTTTGGCTGACTGAACCTTTTATCTTACAAAAACACTTATGATCTGTACCCCTTGGTTTTTTTTTTTTTTTTTTTTGAAATGAGAGCGCAATCTTGTTTGACATAAAAGGTTATTAGATTGGCATATGTACTGTTATTATGTAAAAGAAAGGGCAGTGTGCCAGCACTAAACCGCCAAATTAACTGGATGCGTCATAATCACTATTGTTTGATACCTGTACATCTTCATCTCATCAAAAGGTTACTACTGTATTCCTGCAGAAAAACCAGCTCATCATAATCTGGTCAAGATGGTTTAACAGTCTGTGCCTTTGTTTTGATTTAGCTGGTCATAAGTCTATGCTGGTCATCCTAGCTGGTCATTGTTTTGGCAATTTTGCTGGTCAGCGGTTTGTGTGGGGTAACTGGGTCATCCTGGGTGGTCCTCGGTGGTGTTCTTTTTTTTTTTTTTTGCTTTTTTGCAAGGTTTTGCTGCTTGACCACATCATGATGGCTTACAGTTTAGCTGGTTAACCAGTTTTAAGATGGTACTCTTGCCAGTCTCTGTGTTTTTAAAGGATCAGCTGGCAACCAGCTAGTTGTGAGTTTTCTTAAGGATATTTTAATATGATCATTTTTAGTACAAAACCACAAATTGCATTCGTGACCTTCAGCAAGTCGTTCTTTCAGTGGCACAACCATTTTCCACATGTGGATGGTAGATTTTGATGGGAATACCACTGTAACGTGAAAAAAGCCCAATTTGGCAATTTAATGATATGAAAATTTGGAGAATGGGCAACTTACTTGATGTCGTCTTCTTTTACAGGCCAAATTTTGGATTTAACATCAACAGAAACCTTACTTTCTCATCACTAGTGGACATCATCCCTACCTGTTCAGCTCCTCACTCACCTGAAGCATATATGCCAGTGAACATTGCTTACCTGTTCAGCTCCTGCAGGAAATAGTCAACTGAAGCCCCGCTCACATCCACCACCTCTAGAATCAATATGATGTCATAGCGGGATACAATCTATGGGGGAAAATACATGGAGTAATCTGCCTTGGATGAATTGTATTGTCCTTTTGGTATTGCAAATCCAAAAGTGGGATGCAATTTTTAAAATTCCTGTTTCCACATATATAATTTGTTTCTATTTTCTGACAACAGGACAGCATAATTGGATCACCTCTTTAAGTTAATTTATCTCATATGTGGGCATTTTGTTCAAACTAATCTCCATGACCCAGTTTTTTTACCTTCACAAGTGTTGATAGGACGTTGGGGTCCCTAATTTTTGTCAGGCCAAACCGCTGAACGTTAAAAGATGCGATCTTCATCCCCGCTGAAAAAAAGAGAGTGTATGTGTCTCAGTTTCCCTCTAATACATTCCCTACCCCGCCACCTCAATGCCTGCAGCAAGACATCCTCTATGCCAGGAGCTCCATTCTCTTACAGTGGCTCATTATAATAAATTCATCATTTCAGTCACCAACACTGTACTTTCAGCTCAGTTTGTGAATATGTAATCAAAAACAAAATTAACTGAAACTGATACCTAAAATATTAAAGTCACCACATTTTTGGAACAATACGTTTGTATTCAGCCAGTTACCTTCATAATTGACTGTGAGTTTCTAGTATGATAACCTTCCACAGAGCAAACAAGTAACAGCATATCCTCCATATAAAATGACATTGTAATGAGACAGTTGGTGTTGGAAGGGATGTATGTATGAAAGGAGAACATTAGAATACATCTTAATTTGCAGTAAAGTATGTAGGTGCTTTCAGAACAAGGTGAGGTTTGGCTTTAATGACTTTGTCATTGTCTGTGATGGAACATCTCAAGCTACCATTATAATAACTGGCAGTCCTATTATGTGGTTTTGGCAAACAAAACAAGAAGAAACAGAGGGTGAGTGAGTCACTTAAATGACAACGACATTATTACTGACCTAGGGTTTCTGTGACCAGGTTACTTAAACCAAGGACACAAAAGAAAACCCAATATAATTAACATTACACAACAAATTAAGGACTGATTGGCCTTCAATTAATAAATTGTTATGTAGCTCTTATCTTTAAATTATGAGTACAGAAAATTCAGCATTGCTATTGCTTTAAAAGTTAATTTTATCAAAATTCATGTTCAACATGTTCCATAAAAGAAAGTGTCATCTATTACATCTATGTATTGATTATTTGAAAACTGAAACATGCAGGGGGTAAACAAATGGAACCATAAAAAATATAGAAATATTTATTCACTAATAACAGGTTAAAGTATCAAGGGTTTTGGCAGCTACCCCTCAAAGTGCCTGTCTATCCCTGCTTGTGAGCTACGACTCGTCTATTTTAGTACTACTTTTACTTGTTTGACATATCCTGATTTTTCAACATCATTTGACAAATGGAAAAAATATTTATTTGAAATAAATAATATTGCCCATATCATGAATAACGTGCTTGGAGTTCAGGTACTAGCTAGTTGATATATGTAAATTTGTTAGATCTCTTGTGCTTCTTTTGAAATTCACCATATTTAAGTAATTTTAAAACATCCATAGTAGAAACATATTAGTAAGTAATTGTGACATTAATATCAAACAGCAAATAGACCCCTTTTTAATACTGATTTAGTTACTTAAAGATATGAGTGGTGTTATTGTGTCTACCCCCCTTTTGGTTTGTAGAGTCTTGTAGCTATAGCTTCTGTGGAATTCCAGCTCCACCCTGTAACCAGAATCCTCCCGCAGCCTCTCTGTCGAAACCATGGCATAATCTGACTCCTATATCTTATTTATCTTTCCAAAACACACCCTTGTAACGGTCACACTGAAATAAGTGTTTAAGATCATGTCACAATTGTTACACCACCATAATGTACTGCATTCACACTGACTGATGATCTTGAAGTGGTGCTACTGGTTAGTACCTAAAATCCTTCTTAAAAAGACATTACATTTTGAAGCTTGAAGCAGGCCTTCAGCTGAGATCCAGTAGCGTAATCTAGTATTCAAATGTTCTTCAAGACATTATAACATTTATTTATTTAAATATTTATATTTATATGACTGGAGTCACACTACAGGTAATCGCAATTCATTCATGACTGGTAAAAATGCTAATGTAAGATATCAGTAAAACACATTTTGATTAGGTCTAGTTTGTCATTGAGTTGTATGTAGTTCAAAATTTTGATATCTAAAGTTCAGTTTTAATTGTCTGAAATGTTATTTAATGACATCTCATATTTACGTTTTGATGACATATATTAAAATGACTATCTTTAATTCCTCGTGATTAAAATGTATACATTATCTTTTTATATTTAAAACTAAGATACTTCTTATCCAGATAAAATTGTAGGTATGTTGAACAGGAGTCATGACCACTGAATGGAAAGTGGAGATCTCTAGAATTTGAGTTTTCCTTGATATCTACAAAGAGGTTATTCCTAACTTGAAAGGAGTTTTGATGAGACAGATCTTATTTCGATGTCATTATAGATATCATAAAAGGTACATGCCAAGTCAAAATGCATTTGCAAATATCTTGAATGATCATTACTAGTCAAATAATCTGAATGACAAACGCAAAACTGACGAAAAGGTTGGATTCGCTAGGTAGACTTTATCCCCTACGGCTGAGGCGCACCAGCATCCAGACACAACACATTATGAATGGTAGATACTGCTCTACAAACACAGCAGTCACTCAACTACATGACTATTGGCAGTTTCCACATCAGTCCAAAAATCAATTAATATCCCTTAACCTAATCAGGATTCATCTTATTTTTCAGCATATTTTTACAAAGATGGATCTAAAATTTACTGTAAGTATAAAAACAAATGAACAGGTAGACAGAGAGGTCATCATATACGTTCCATACTATCTACTGGCTGTGGAGTTAATACTACAACAATCACAGGAATTTCATACATGTGTGAACAATATTATCATGTTTCAAACCTGATTAAAAGAAAAACACGTTTCAGAATCAGAGGTTGTGGAGTATGTATAAAGTGCAAAACAAGATGAAAAAGTAAGAAATCAGGTAATGACCTCCCAGAAGGTGAAACAAGTATACGCACGCAAAGAGAGAGTTTCTTACATACCAGCTAGGAGAGCCTCAGTGTCTATCACAGCTAACAGCACAGAGATAGAATGAGGGAGATCGTTCCAGGCAGCTATCCTCAACCTCTTCTGTTACAAAAACAACATGAAACTCACAGGTCCTACCTAAGGAGCATTCATGCACAAAAATTGCATAACAGTGTATGGTTTGCGTAAGGCAGTTAAACTGAATGAGTGGTCAAAGGAATTATAAACAAAAACACGAGTGACAGAAGGACATTACTGAACAAACAGGTTCTTTCATACATACGTGATGCACGCCTCCAGATGTGGGCGTATGAAAAAGAGCGGACCAGTTCCTCAGTCAGTCGTCATCTCCACTCCAGACAGAGGCAGCTCATTTGCTCCTAGGTAACACGATTGTTTACTTTTCACCCGGCCTTCATGGAGCCACAGGGGCGTTTTGTAGCGACACGCACCTGCTCCAACCACTGTTTTACTTCCGACTGACCCTCATAACTATACATTAAGCTGACAAAAAACTGAGCGAACTCCGAGTGACTCCCAGATAAATACCTACGATGCTCCATAAATTTATTTTATATTTATTTTAAGTTTATTTATTGAGCATTTTGCGACGTCTTACGAATACAACGAATTAGGAGACTGTAGATTTGGAGGCATTGTCAATACATAAATATTAATTTACTAACATCTGCCAAATTATAACGATACCTTACAAAGGCCCTGATCAGCATGATACAGGAAAGGATATATATAATATATATATATATATATATAGTACTTTATATATTGTCGAGGTTAGTTGCAGACAAGCAGCAGGAGCTGAGATGGGGGGAACTCCCTCCATGCCCCTCCCCAAGTTTGAAGTACACTTTGTAAGGGGCTGGTGGGTGTAGGAGCAAAGGATTGAATTACACGTCTATTGTTCAAAAGTTCATACCTTCACCTACGTCAAGTACAGACATACCTATCTCAGATGAATGGAATAACGCCTTAGTTTTGAACTTAAACCAAACATAATCCCATACTGTCTTGTATGAGCAGAACTTACACATACTCCACTGACTCTGTTAAGGGAGCTTTTCAATTAATACCTAACATGGTTTTCAACAACCGTTAAAATAGATATAAATTCTTTAATATATCATGTATCAAAGGTCTGTAGTTTTGTATTATTTACTTTTGAAGAAATCATGTTTACTTTATGCAGTACATATCATACATGGTATGTTTTTCCTGTAAAGTTTTATTTTTTCATTTTTGTATTTACCCTGGTCATGTTGTAATTGAAGATGAGGTTTTTCTACTTCCATTGCCAAAAAACCAGCCACTTATGCATACCAGCCACTAGGGGCACTATAACAGTCTGCTGCAGTTCATGACGCTGATCAAACATTTTGCTGGGCTGTCAGAGCAACCTTGGGAGACGAAATCCACATCCACACATTCCCTCTCCTCACAAAGAACACATTTCTCATTCACACCAATAACATCTGCCATTTAGACTTTCCACAAATCCACAATCTCTGGAAAACACTGAAAAGAAGGTCACGACAGTGTGCCAAAACAGATTTTGACTCCGAAGACAATCATTATCAGATATTAAACAGATATCAAAAATGTTTTGACCTCTCAACAACATGGCTTCCTCACACTGATGTTGAAAATTCCCAAAGTAGGAATGAAGTTTAAATCTTCAAAGGATCCTTTGATTTAATCACCAGTTGAGATCATTTTTGTGCATCTCAAGTCCTGCAAGACAGTGATGGAAACATCTTCTAGTCCTCTATCGCCACCTGGTGGCAACATTAAATAAGCCATGACACACATACTGTTTGATTTGTTGACTTACTTGTTCTTTATCACAAACACTAGATGACAGTAATTAGTGTATCCCTCATTACCCTCTAGCGCTACCTAGTGGAATCAGGAAGTGAGGTTAATCTCTTTAGTGGCACATCTCATATTGATGAACCTTCAGATATTTTTTGTTCATCACTGTTTCTACCAGATTTTAATGGACACATGTCTAGGGCCTCTTGTGCCGCATACTGGCAACTGAATGTGATCCCCAACTCCCCAATGCTTCAACATACATCTTCCACATTACATTTGGTTGAAGTTATGTTCTGATGTTTTTTCTATATTTGCCCTCTAGCACCACCTAGTGGTGGACTATATTGGGTGAGTCAACTAGGTTACATGTGTTGCATTGGCCATTGGGCTGGATTCCACTTCTTACGGTAACATTGACACATTAAAGTGTTCTTTTTCTACAGACACTATTTGGTGACTTCAGTGATCCAATATTATGTGGACTGAATCAACACCATTATGAAATTTCACATGATTTTATGATACTGGTGGATAAGAAATGTAGAGTTTAAATCTTTCACAGAGTTCATTTCAGTTTTGGTTTCCAACCATGACTTGGTCAATTAGTGTGTGAGATGCATTGTTGTCATAACCCTTTACATGACGTATTCTTTCATATCATCAACCATCAGTGAACATGCTGGTATGCAAACTCCTTGATTCACTCAGAAATCACACCAAAATCTAAAATTACATTTTTCCCCAATTTTTACCTCGTTCTCTTCCATTAAACCAAACTGAACTTGTTGATCTTGTACAAGCAACCTTCTCTGATGATTTCAGAGATTCACGATTCACATGTTGATTTATTCTCACTCCTTTCCACACTGCCAACGCACCACAGATTATATATTGCTTAAGTCGTCAGGAGATGATGAAGGTACCCAACGTTTGTATTTGACTAAATTCATTTATGGAAATTTTACCATAAACAAATTAAAGAACAAATTAAAGTAGCCTTCACTGCACTTCTTTAACGTACTAAAGTAGCCTTGCTAATTGATAAAAAGTTTGTTTACTAGCTCACTTACAGTAATAACCCAGGGAATTTCTCAGCATCTCCTCCACCTGTCCCTTCAAATGGTTCTATTTTGACGTCCATGACAACAGCTTGCTACAAGGAGTCGGAAACCTATAAGAAGGCTTCATATTTCGAAAATCTTTCATGGACTCACTATTTCAAGCAATATAGATCGTTCTTGGTGCCACCATACTTGTGCGAGTCTACCAGCGTTTTGCAGTAGCACCTTTTCAGGTTTAGGATTTGCACAATTAGCCACAGAAAGAGAAGTTTGACTGAATTTAGGACAGGCTATGTATAATTTCAATGGTTAGAGTACAACCCAGTGCAGCAGGTACACTGTAACCTCCACACCACTGTTTTAAGATGACTTCCCGATATCTGGAATGTGGAAGCATTAAACAGGCCCATTGGACAGCTCTGTATCAGAGCAAACCGGATACTTCAGAACTGGAGACAAAAATGATAATGTAAATACAAACAACAAAATGAAATAATGTTTATGGGAAACATTATTCTTTTAGACTATGTAAACGCTGGCATATTTTTTTAAAAGTAATGTGGTTGTAAGTACGTTTAGATTAGAAACATATGTGAGTAAAAGTATAAGCACTACCTTAAAAAATACTTGGTTGAGTACAAATTCTTCAAAAATAATAAAAAGACTGTACAAGTGGCAGAGTACATTGTGCTACTTGTCACTACCCTACACTCAACAGCGTGTACTCTGACTGCACATCTTCAAGCTCCAGGCCTTACCAGCAGTGGCCCCTATAGAGCAAACAGTGCACCAAAATCAAGTTTCTTAAAGCCTGTCATTCCTTGGTGAGGCTAGGCCAATTGTTGCCGCGCCAACACAGACCTTCAGCTGTAGCCAGCAAAACCACAGGCCCGGAAACATCTGTCTGCTTTCAATTTATTTTCTGTCTCCCATTCATCAAAGCATCTCCACCATTTTTGGCCACTGCATGTTGATTGATACACAGCATTTGCATTTTGCTTGATTATGTACTTGGCAAGTGTTGGGTAAGGGCCATATCTCCATTAGGGTCCTATCAGAGATAATGCTGCATTGTTAGAAAACATATTCCAAAAATGTAGTCATTAAGTCAGTTACATTTCAGTATCAACAACGTACCGTAGTTATGACTTTCGCTTTGCATATTGCAGATTCCTGTTTGACCATATTCCTGAGAAGTCAATAATCTCACAGCACATTGACTTTAATTGTTTAAATGCATGCCGACCTTTTTCACATCTTGGCAGGTAGTAGCAGTTTTGCCATCATGCCATTTTTGCGGGTTTCATACAGTTGAATAAGAGTGCCATTCGAGCATGACAAAAATGTATCACAGATTCCAGCATTGAAAAAAGGTGCATGATGAAACAACATTTAGGCTATGTGGAGGTTTTTGCAGTGAAGACACATCCCATGAAACTTATTTCATATTATTAAATAGTGTTTCAACCACTGAATAATACCTTCGTAAGTGATCGAAAAGTGTTTTGCTTTAATCACAAACCTTTCAATTAAATAGTCATTGCCTTACATCTGCCAATTTCAGAATACATAATAACCTCATATGTGTTCGTCTAAAATGAATATTAAAAGTTTTCATGATGAAAGTAATCCATGTCATTTAAAGGTGCTTGAGGTTGCCCATCGCAGTGTTACTGCATTCATTTTCACTGTAATACAAGTCCACGTATAACATTGTTATTTTTTTTGTGGTTTTCACGTCTTGAAAAACATGTTTCTAATTGTGTTTGAAAAGCAGTAAAGGATTGTACACAATGTGGCATGACTGCCCTGTGGTAAACCACAGTCATTCCGTATAGCATGAATAGTGGCTCTTAGTCAAACATTTACCTGCTTACGTTGCTAAACAGATGAAAAAGAGTAAACCAGATTATATTTCTAAACTGATTAAAATATTGATACATTGATAAAAATGATTATTGTCAAGGTCACTTCACTCATTTGTATTTGATTAACTGCCCACTCACCTTCTAGAACAAACAAGTGTCAGGCAGCAAGGGGGCAGTAACACAATGCAACCACTAGAGGGCGAGGAGCGCAATATGGTTAAAGGAATAGATCACTTCTTGTTTTGAAATCCTTCCTATATTGAGATTACTTGATCCCTGACATTAAAATTGGATGGTTTTGATTAGTAATATTTTTGTGAAACATGTTTTTTTAAATGAGTAATGAGGAACTTTTTTTTATTAAAACCTACTCTCCTTTCCTTCCAATGTATAACACCTAACTCACGTAACATGCTGAGGAATTCCTGACCTCTGTAACCATTATTCAATGGTTCAATGGTATTGCTAAATTTGAACTTGTATTTGAGGCAGTCAGCTGCAGTTGGCACTGGAGTGGTGGCATCACTCAGCAACCCGCTCCACCTGCCAGGCCAGGAACCAATCACTGCATTCCATCGCTGCGTTTCAATCTGAATGGCAAAATGAGTCGCATATCAAATGGAAACTCTTGAGATCAAATGCTCACACAGTGCCCAAATGACACAACTAAAATAGCAGCATTGAATAAAGCTGTAAAATGATTTTAAAAACTACAATAAATGTCTTGCATGTGTTTGGAGGCAGAAGGACATAATCACCATGGTAACACTGAACAATGAATAGGGTACAGTCTTATGCCAGTGCTTAACTGGAAATTGCTTATAGCAAAGTGAGTTTTCACCCATAATTTGAACTAATAATCATTTTATAATATATTTTATTGTTACAGAATTTTTTAGTATATATTCACTGAGAACATGGGATTAGACATAGCTCATATTAAATATAGATCAGAACATGGGATTACATGTTGCTTACCTAGCTTATTATCACTTTCAATTCAAATGCAACTGTATACAAAAATTTGCCATGATGATTTTTGTTCCTGTAAAATCTGTCAGTCTGGTTCCCTGGAATTGTTGCATTCATATTTTGTACAATTGAGCCAATTTGGTATGCAGACAATTTTTGAAAGTACAGGAGCAATTTACTAAAAGGTTGATAATCTTTCAAAAGATCTTTAAAAAATCACATTCCCTGTTGAACTGTCAGCTCCCATGACCGCTGGTCTGTGCAAGTAGAACATGTCTGTTGTCATGAACACCTGTGTACAGCACAGGTAGACTTACTGTTAAAGGTAATTACAGGTTTGCTCAAGACAACCATCTTCAGAAGATTTTTTTTTTTAAAAAGTCTTATTTTTAAAAATGTGAATTTATTTTGCTAAAGAATGGTAATAATGAGGAATAGTAGGTTAGACCATAATATTTAGAAAAACAGATCAGTTCCACACAATTGGGGCCACACAACCACCTCAGTCATAGCGAGAACCCCTCAGTGTTTCAAAGCCAAACATACTTAATAAGGAAATTAAGATTTAGACACTATAAATCCTGTTTGCACAGACTGTAGAATCTTTGTCTTTGTAGTTAAATTCAAAACGGAAAAAAACGGACCAATAATAGCAACCCATAGTAACAGATGAATGAAAATAAAACAGGCCCTTGGCTCCTCAGACCTTCTCAGAGCTGTTTCATTCCCACCTACTTATTTGGATGATGTTCAAATAGTTCTGCCAAAAGTGAACCCACAGTAGGAATAAAGGTGTGGATTCCAATAGCTGTCACATTCTTTTATCGATAAAATGCGTCCGTGTCGCTTAACTCTTTATGACAGAAGTGCAACGTTAAATTCAAGCATTCCAGAGTATTAAAATAGCACTGTAAAAGGCTCCTTTCTCATTTTTGTCAGCACATTGAAGAAAAGCACCCACATGTATCATGGTGTAAGATATGTGATTCTGTAGGTCTATGGGATGGCTAGGTTGTTAGTTAAGCTGGGGGTGTCTGTCAGTCACATGCCAGAATCAGGGGGAAGCAGATACACAGGGGGACAATCTCTCATCGCTGGACTCTTATCAGCAGTCTCTCTGCAAGGGACAGCATGGGTGCAGATGTGTGCTTGTTATAATGGTGACAGCCGGTATTGGGAAGGCAGGTGGGTCAACTTTAAAATGAAAGGGCAATCCATGTTGCAGGCATAAAACAAGACATCTTGATACATATGTTTATCTTTTCTTATGCATGAATTTGTGTGTGGGTGTGTATAATGCATTGTGTGTGTGTGTGTGTGTGTGTGTGTGTGTGTGTGTGTGTGTGTGTGTGTGTGTGTGTGTGTGTGTGTGTGTGTGTGTGTGTGTGTGTGTGTGTGTCCATAAGTGGCATGGGGGGGTTAGGTAAGACAGGTTCTTCCACATGAAGATCATACTTCCCTTGGCCCCACCCTGAAGTATCTATATAAGGTAAACAGCGCCGATGGTAGCCACATCTCTCTGAGACGCCCTCGGTCCTCATCCTCGGGATCACACACTCTCCTCCGCCTCCTCTCACTCTCCTCCTGATCGCACCGCCGTCCAGCAGCCACCATGAGTGTCAAAATCAAGAGTGTCAGCTCGGTGAAGAGCAGCCGCAGCTCCGTCAACGTGAGGAGCACCCGCGACTTCAGCTCCACCTCCCTGGGCTCCTTCTCCACCTCCTACGCTCCCGTCACCACCGTCTCCTACAACAAGACCATCCTGGACCCCCTCAACCTGGAGTTTGACACCAGCATCCAGGCCATCCGGACCAACGAGAAGGAGCAAATCAAGTCCCTCAACAACCGCTTCGCCTCCTTCATCGATAAGGTCAGTCCCCCTGCTGTATCCACGCTTCGAGTCCATTGAAAATGTCATTCCCCCAGCCCAAGTGCTCAGTTTTGTTTTCCTGTAAGGGAGGGCAGTATGGGGCTCAGGTTGTGCCAGTGGTCACGGTTTGGATGGAATAGCCTCTGAGATTAAATACAGTCTGTGGTAACAGGGACAGTATGGTGAGGAAGAAATTTGTGGATGTGCTCAGGTCAAGAATCCCTGTCCACCACGCATGACTCTGGAGTCTGGCTCTTTAGAAACATAAACTGAATAGACAGTTCCCTATCAATGACAGTTGTGTAAAAAGAGACTGTTGCCCAGTGTTATAGACTTTCTTGGAGATATTTGTGTGCTGATAAAAAAGATGAATGAAAAGAAATGCAAAATCTGAATAAATGAGATCATTTGAATAGTTATCTCAACTCAGAGCACTAGGAAAGAAAACATTTTCCACAAATAAGAGAGAATATAGCACGAAATGGGGAGATGCTGGGAAAAATATTCTAGGGTAAAAATGACGAATAAATGAACAATATCAAGAGAACGGTAGAAGAATAGCAGAAATCAGCAATAAACAGCAAAAGAGAATAAAGCTACAGAAAATGAAACAGAATAAATAAACCATTAAATAAATATTAGACAATAATAAATCAAAGGTAAAATATACAGTAAATTAAAGAGCAGTATAAACCAGCTACAAAAAGATATAGCAGCAGTAACTATACAAATAATAGATATATTATATATAATAATAGAGAACTATAGACATCAAGATTCTTATCCAAGCCTTTTATTAGCTTGATCTTTATCTCAGAGCTAATTGCTTTTCAAGTTAGCGGATAAAAATTTCCAATTTTCTCAATTTTATCAATGTCTCTCATAATCTTAATTTGTCGAAACTCAGTGATGCCGTTGTGGCGCGTAACAAAATGACTCTTGGAAATGGAAAAAAAGATACCTGACTTTTTGTGTAGTTGCTCCAACTGTGCAACGGAATTTGTGAATCCGCAGGAGAAAATGTGAGTGGACAATTCATGTAGGTTTATGTACAAGAAAAACGTTAAAAAGAGAAAAAATATTGCTTTCTTGTGTGGAAGTAAGCTACACTTCAAACATCGCTATATTTTTCACATTGATGCCCTACAAATGGTTTTATATTTACACAGTAAAAATGCAAAAAAAAAAAAAAATTATAGAAAACATCTGTACTTAAAACAATAATTCTGTTTCTCGCACAATTTAGAAGATTCTGTGTATTGAGTTATTTGTCCAGCAGGGGGCAGTTGTGCAATATGTTGTTAGTACATTGATATAATGGAGAATATAGGAGGAATGTCTTCATTGACCAGGTTGAATGAAAGATTTTAGCCATAAAGAAACAAATTAGGGCTTGGGGATGGGTTGATGTTTTACATCTCTGATCCCTGTAAAGTTACAATGTCCTGCTCTGTCTCTCTCCCTATCTCTCTCTCTCACACACACACACACACACACACACACACACACACACACACACAGGTGCGCTACCTGGAGCAGCAAAACAAGATGCTGGAGACCAAGCTGAGTCTGATGCAGAACCAGGTGGGTATTGGCCGCTCAAACATCGAGCCCATGTTCGAGGCTTACATCGCCAACCTGAACCGGCAGCTGGATCTGGTCAACAACGACAAGGCCAGGATGGACACTGAGCTGAGGACCATGCAGAGCCTGGTGGAGGACAACAAGCAGAAGTAAGAATAAAACAAATGTAATGTAAATACACACTATAATCAAGAATAATGTAAAGATACCATAAAGCATAAACCATTGTTAAGGGCAACACACATCAACACAGTGACGTATCAACATACATGTGAGATGTGACAGCTTCTTACAGTTATCTAGTCAATTCTCACTGATGACAAAATCCAGTAATCTGTGCTCTGCTTAATGTTTCTTGAGGAGGTTGCAAAGTAGATTTTCACCCCTTTCTTCCGTGTAACACCTGAAGTCTTTCCTTCTTGAAAAATGCTCCAATATCCCTCTGAAAACAGTTCAAACATGATGCAAATTATTCCACTTGGGACATAAACTGCTGTGAAGGCAAAGGGTGGCCCAGCAGCTTATTAGTTCATAAATAATACAGTATTCCACAGAAATACCACAAACAGAAATGAACCACAGTCATGCTGCAGACTTTTACCTGTCAAGTTAATGTGGGTGGAGAGGGTTACTAATGATTTCCTCCATTTTCCTCCGTTTTCAAATCATATCTTGTTTGATATTATTTAATTTCTCTTCCAGATACGAGGATGAGATCCACAAGCGGAACAGCCTGGAAAACGACTTCGTTCTGCTGAAAAAGGTGAAACCCATATGTGAAGTAGATGTGGGACATCAATGTGTTGCATTTTTGTTAACGGGGGCGTGTTCAAACCTTTAGACTCTGCAGAACGGTAATGGAACATCAAATCATTTAACTGTTGGAAGTTTACTTCTGCCAAGTAAGAGCTGGCGATCTGGTATTAAATAAGTGGGCTCAAGTGTTGACTAATTATGCTTTGAAAAAGGAAGGTAGAAACTTATAACAAATATCTTTGTTACTGCCATTGATTATTAGGGTCGTTGAACAGTGTCTCATCCTTTGCATTCAAACGTTACAACTCCAAGACAGCCAAGCACCCACCCCCTTCCCTGCTCTCTGTTTTCAGAGCGTTTGGTCTTATCGTACAGTTATCTTATCCCTCCTTTCACACTATGAAGAGGATTCCTCAATCATCAACAGTAGACACAGGAAGTTCAACAGAGACAAGGGTATAGGGCGAGAAACCATAGAAACAAAGAGATAATTTTATTTGGTGATATTCTTTGTCTCCCTTCTTCGTCACTTTTTGCTCTGTTTTAAAACCGAAAGATTCACTATTTTTGGTGGTACCTAAGACTCTCAGGCTAGACTCTTTTAAAACGTTAAGGCTGCATCAAAGATTCATGGTCCAAGGCCTATTGAGCTGAGGGCCATCTATGAGGAGGCGTAATACTCCGTTGATCTCAAACAAGCTGGTTCTCATCAGAAAGACTCATAGATTCAGGTACATAGACTCTGACACTATCCTAGTTATTAGCTGAAAGTCCACTGGAAAACAGTCGAAAGATAATTTAAGGCTGCATCATAAGTGAGTTCCTGTCCCTACAGGATGTCTGGATGAGCGCTTACATGGGCAAGAGAACGGACCTGGAGGTTACACAAACAAGGTGACAAAAAGGCATTATATAAGCTAAATTATTGAAAATCAGGATGAGCTCAACTTCCTGAGGGCCATCTAGGCTGAGGCCTCAGGTCCACGCATTTGAATGGGAAATTAAGAAAATTCAGCGATTTTGAAGAAAGAATAACTACTAAATGAAAAATAAATATTTTTTAGTACAAACCACCGATGAACAATACTCACCTGTTGATCTTCTCTCCGTGCAAACTTGGCCAATAAAACAAAAGCATACACTCAAAAACTTGGGTTATATCGGTGGCCTTGCCTCAGAGTATCCAATGAATACTACATAGCCTGCAAAGAATCATACTGGTATGGGACCGTTTTTACAGTAACAGCAGTGTTCAACAAGATGTCTGGAATACTTACTTTGATGGTGTGCTCTTGGTAAATAATGAGGGAGCGGTGCTGGAGAATGCTATGGAGATTGACAGAGCCCTCTTCTTGTCCATCGCAGGAGATCCGTGAGCTGCAGTGCAGTGTTAAGGACACGTCCGTCGTTGTCCAGATGGACAATTCTCGCAACCTCAACATGGACCACATCATGTCGGAGGTCAAGGCCCAGTACGAGGATATTGCTACACGGAGCCGAGAGGAGGCCGAGTCCTGGTACAAGACAAAGGTAATAGAGAGGCACTGAAATCAGAATAATAATGATACTGAAAAATATGATTACAATAATGATGCAAAAGTCCTAAAGCGTGTCCTAATGCTCTGATGTCTCTTCTGCTGCAAAAAGCCTGTGTGGAAAAGTGTGCCTATAACACAAGGATTCCGTCAACAACGGAGGTTACCAATGACAACGAGCACAAACAAGCATATCTGATCGATCTGTCTCCTCCTCTTTCAGTATGACCAGATGTCGGCGCAGATGAACGTGTACGGTGACCAGCTGCGCAACACCAAGACCCAGATCTCAGAGATCAACCGCTCCATCACCCGCATTCAGAGCGAGATTGACTCCGTCAAGGGCCAGGTGAGGCTTCAGAGAAGCACCCTGGGCAGGGTGAGGAGGGTGACTTCATTTAGATGCATAAAGAAAACCTGAAATCAAGAAAGAGCAAAGATGGGGACAAGTGCTATATCCATAAACACAATTAGACTCCTCCTGTTTATCATTCATCTGTAATAATCATCAACCATACATTAATTCTATAAAATAAATGTTTCTGATTCAGTCACCTTAGCAGGGGTTTAGAACATGTGAGGTGGAGTGGCCTCACAGACAAGAGTCCAGCTGTAAATGTAGGCTTTTTTTGCTGTAAGTTTGCTTCAGTTGTTTCACGCTGACATCCCTGATTTTAATGTTACTTTTGTACGTTTGCAACCCCAGAGAAGACACCTGGAGACCCAGATCACCGAGGCGGAGGAGCGCGGGGCGCTGTCGGTGTCCGAGGCCAAAGAGCGTATCAGGGACCTGGAGGTGGCCCTGCAGAGGGCTAAGCAGGACATGGCCCAGCAGGTCCGCGACTACCAGGAGCTCATGAACGTCAAGCTGGCCCTGGACATCGAGATCGCCACCTACAGGAAGCTGCTGGAAGGGGAGGAGCTCAGGTGAGCAAAATCCCTTTTATTAAGAATAATTTGAGGTTATGACTAAGGATGGAAGGATGTGGCTCGGGGCTGAGCAAACCATATGATATTAGTGGCCTACTAGTATGAATCCAAGTTCCTTATGTTAATGAGTCTGACTAGTGAGTCTTGTGACTCATTGGTTCCAGCAAATCATTATGTAGTGCTGTGGGGGAAAAAAATTTTGATTGGATCAAAGTCACCAGTTGCAGGTCATTGTAGATCAACTCATAACGGGCCTCAGGAAACCTGAATATCCCATCATATACAATAATATAATTCTGAATGGTGCATTGATCCAGGGCTGAGTTTAGGGTGGGTGTTGGGAGGACAGAGATGAAGAGAAAGACATGGAGGTCAACCATCACTGTAAAATAAATATTCTGTCTGTGAACAATTTATTTCAATATTTTGTATCTACTTTTTCTTGCAGGCTTGCAAGCCAGTCACTGTCAACATCCTGCCCATCCCCACTTACAGTAAGTGCAACTGTGAGGTATAAAATATAAAAGAGGCAGATGTCATCTTTAGTGATCTTTCACGAGAGGATCTTTCACATTTTGGAAAAACAAATGTCTAAATAAATATTTAAACAAGACTCAATCATCCAGTGAATCTACAGGGACATTCTAAAATTACATTTTTAATTTTTAATCAGATGTGTGGCTCACTCTTCGACTTCAAACCATCTTGAAATGAAAAATATCTGTTTTCTAGCCAAAATGTATTACTGACATACACAGCAAGACTTTACTGTCCCAGCATGCAGTAATCAGAAAGAGAACGCTTCTCTCTGTGACATCATCGCTCCACACTGATGAGTCAGCATAGTGTATTAGCATAACATTCATAACAATTTCCCTATATGCTTCCTCACCTCATCACTTACTTTCCATCTCTTCCCAGACACCCAAACCCAAACCCAGAAATCAGCCAAGCAAGTCCTGATCAAGATGACTGAGACCCGAGATGATTCCAGATTCTGAGAACACCCCCAATACAGCCCAGAGTGTGCCATGATGCTGTTTTAATCCTGTGGAATGGAGATGGTTAAAAATGACCACATACTACATACAAACACAGCAAGATCCTCTACCCAGTTTGATTTCTACATCACACTAAATGACACATTTTCTTGTGGCAGCTTCATAAACCTTAAATACATCTTATATTCTTCATTGTAAAACAGAACACTTTAATTATAAAAGAGGTAACTGGTCATCTCAGCTTTAACAAAAGGCTGCTTTGTTTCTGATGAAGGGGTTTGTTAAACTTTTATTTCATAGGTTTCAATAGGATTTATGTTGATTTAAGTGAATTTTGGGTGATTTGGGGTCATTGGGGTGATTTTTGGTGATGTGGAGAACAATGCACTACATCTTTCCTGGATTATTATTGGATGTCCTTTCCTAAAGTTGCACTGAAACTGAAACTGGCACCATCTGATGCAGAAATCATGCATTTCCTACTTAAAGCGAAACACTTTTCTATCTTGACAGGCTCTTATTCTCCAAACTGAGCCAGTCACCTCAGTACTGAGATTGAAATGACTGACTATTGATATGGACATTCACATAGGAGCTGTAACAAACTCTTACAAAAGGTCAAGTAAAATCTTGTTAAAACCAGTGGCCCCAGCCAGTAGTTCAAGTGCATTGGAATATGAATGTTATTTTAATTTTTTTTTTTTGAGGAAGATTCTTGTTGGACGTTGTGTGTGGTGTTAATGTTTCAGCACTTCCACATTGTTAAACACTCATGACTCACTCTTATTGGCTATTACTCAGCTGCCATGAAAGGAATATTGGATCACTGGTTATTTTCAATTTGTAACCTTTTTTCACTCTTCATTTTCTTCATCATAATCCATTCAATTATATCTATAGTAAATTGTTAATGTGAAAACACAGTTGTGTGTTATTGGTGCTAGATGAATATTATCTATATTTCTAATGTCTGTCTTACTTTTTCGTTAAGGAAAACATAAATTCCTTGAACTTTCTGTATGCTCATTCACAAATAAATTCATATGGCAAAAGCTGTGGTTGGTCAGTATGACATTTTTCTGACTGAAATTTTTCTGACTTATGCCGCACAAAGTAAATAAAAGAACCCCAAACTCCACAATAACTAAAAGCACAGGTTTCAGAGATTCTGCTTCTACTAGTAATTCACAAGGTAGGCACAAACACATCAAAGGTCATCTCTCAGGTCAGTTCTAGAAATGTGTTAAATCTGAGTGGAAATAATAATGAGTTTGCAGTCTGTTTAGTGTATGTTGAAGGTAGAGTATGCAAATATTCCATTAACTTCTTCTTACAAGACCATAATAAAACGCTTCATGTCTTTGAAAAAGGTACATTTACATGTAAACCCACCCCCTGTCAGCGTATATGGTCTTTAAATTCTGCTTTCTATGCAGCAGAGGCTAGCCTGGCACAAATTCTGATTGGTTGACCTACCAAAGCCAACGACGAATGGGGGAGGAGGGAGCTCAATATGAAATATTGGCCTACACACACTAAACTCTCATTTAGCATTGCATAATGGCAAATTCTCTGAGTAAGAGGCTGGTTTAGTCCTACGTCACCAATGTGAGAAGCCTAAGAGAATGAAAAGCCTGGCATGTATATACGTAGCGACAAATGTCAGGGCAAGACACAGGTTAAAATCAGCGTGGCTTTTTTGAGATCGAGAACATTGATGGAGTTCATGGCAGTTAAGATGAACATTAATCTGACAATATTCCTTCTGAACAGGTAATCCAATTTGTAAGCCAGCTAGCTAATTGCCTTCTTTTCCACAACTACCAGTAGAAAACTGGTTTTGTTTTATAACTAGATATGTTGTCAGCTTGGATAATACGCTGTAATATTTGGAGACAGCAAGTATGGCATATCCGTGCTATGTGTTAACTAAAGTCGAGATAAGTTAACTAATGTTACCAAAGCTACCATTAGCTAGAATTGGCAAGTTTCATTGTTCAACAGTAATAGAATTTTTTCAGCATTTTTATGTCAGGAAGTAGGGATGTAGTAGATGGTAAATGCCATTTTCCCACTTTTTATAATGCTGTAATAACAAATTATTCTGTGTTTAATTAGTGTTTAGTAACAAAATAATTTCTGTCAACGTGTTGAGACTGACACTTCTGTGAGCTCAGAATCTAGCGTGCTCTGAGCACCTATCCAATGTGAACAAAGTTTTATTAGCTACGTTCCCAAAAAAGAAACCGAGGTGTGACATATACGTACACACAAGCCAATGCGTTGATGGCTGACTCTCTTAATGTAATCCAAACCATGCACATTGTAAAGATATCAGGCTGGCTAAAGCCTTTTGCGGGATTCAAGTAACATTAGGAAGCCATTGAGTGTATAAACAGAACAAAGCAGTCTGTCACTGTCTCTTTACCATGAAAATGGAGCCAGCAGTGGACCATCTTAATGGCGTGTTGCTAACAGCTGATGTTATGTTTGCTCGGTGGTGGTTAACCAAATTAAAATATCTACAAAAATAAGTTTGCAAATGAAATCCAGCAGTCAATGAGTTAGTTAAAAAAAAAATAGCTACATTAAAATACAGAACAAAGCTACAAACACGGTAACTAAACAAATCATAATACTGCTGTTCTGTTACATAGGTATATGTCACATTTAACACCCTAAGGTTTTAATATGCCCTAAACGGCCCTTAATAACACATTGTGTCAAGTCCCACAACACATGTACGCTAATTACCTTAACATTATGCACCCCACAACAGCACCAAAATTTGGACAAACCACACGTTTTCCTTGTGAGTCCACAGCTATCTCCTCCTGGACTAAAATCCTTCAAATCAGTGTCACACAGACAAAAAAGACAGATCATCCAAAAGGCCTTTTACATGGGCCATATAAAACCTCAAAAACAAAAGTGGAGAACATCTGCACAGGTAGCATAGCCTGAAACAGATTTGGATCTGCCAGTTAGGCTAATGAAAGTCGGTTGATAGTCCAAACTGGGGCTTAAACTTCTAAAATGAGGAATGATTAACCCAGAGACAGTTTACTTTTCGAAGGGCGTGGGGGGTTGGACCATCACCAGTATCATCATCTAGGTAGGGCTGTGTTTCAGTACTTGGAATGCATCGTTGTGGCAGGTCCAATAAAATGACTGGCTAATATCAAGGACAAAAAAGCTGCAGCAAAATGATTCATTATAAATAATTATTGACCTTCATTCATTTTGCAGGTGCCCAGGACTGTTTTGACATTGGAACTGAAATTAAAATATGGGGACTAGCAAAGAGCCACAGGGAAAGGATAGCCAGTATCCCGGCCTTTGGTGTACAGCTCCTTTTTGTTTGAGGTACTTAACTACAAGCCTCACAACTACAGCATGGTAAAGTTTTCAAATTATAAGCGCATGCACTAGGAGTGAGCTATGGCAGGTCTACGGGCTGACGTACAACATGAGTTGCAAATACAGAAAGTTATTGTACCATCCTTGCTGCGTTTTTTTTGAAAACTTCTGTTTCTGATGCTTCCAAGCAGCCCACATTTTCCATGGATCCGTTATTTGGGATGGTACCTAAATTTGTGAAAGAAGCGTTTATAAAAACTCTGTGGTTTATGGGTTAAATCATAATTTTCTACTTTTTATTAAATGTTTTTAGTACTCCTAAAAGGTAACTGTTGCTGTTGTGTAACGATTACTACTTTATTGAGAGGCAAAACATTGTCTTCAGCAGGCCTTCTCATTAGCTAGGCTTGTGAAAATAGGCACTGAATGAATTGTGAGCTAACATTCATGGCCCTCATAACTACCCCCAAGACCTTAATTGTTCATGTCTAGGTACAATTTCAGTATATGCTCCTTCTATTTATAGACAACAACGAAACAACTAAGAGTTGTTTTCAGTTTGTAAAGGTTTTCAGGTGAATGTATAGTTAAAACTATATTGTTTGATCTTGCCTTTACCTGAATCAAGGGAGCAGCAAACCTGTTTTTTCCTCTGGAAAAAGAAGTCACAAATTATTGTGCGGTAAATCATTACCGATAAGCTATGTGCCAAAAAGGAGTACAGGTCTGAATTTTTTTTAATAGGAGATAACACCCTCCCTGAAAGAATGGCATACCGAAATTCAAACAGCAACACATTAAACAGAAGAGACTAACATGGAAGTCCACCCCCACATACTTTTTATGTTATCTGATGAAGCACACATAATTTTTCACACAAAGCCACAGTAGATGTTTCAAAAGAAAATGTAGAGAATTTTGATTACAACCTTGATGTCTGGAGAAATTCTTAACTGACAGCATGGAAACGTATCAGTCCGACAATCTCTAAATATTTTATGCTCGAGACAAACAATGGCAAAAATGGTGTGTTTTTTTTATTGCTGTATTGAATGTCGAGCCTAACACTTTCAGATCTGTGAATGTGCTTTGTAACCTTTTACAGAAAATAGACAACATATTTTTTCTACAAGTAGATTTTCCCAAATTCAAGCTTTTACCACCATTAGTAATCACCTTTTGGCGAACCACCTCTCTTGAAATGTAGCCTGCACTGAAATACAAAGCAAAAGCAGTTTCTATTTTCTGTGTCCACACTCCTGTGTATACTAAACCCAGGGCGTCGGAAGAATTTGAAACCTGGGGAGGGGCTACCTTGATGGTTTTACAAATTGTGAAAACAAAGCAATGAGAATAAAGCAGGTGGGTGGGAAGGGATGCTAGGGGGTGAAGGAGGAGGGGGATACATTTTCAGCATGGTGGGGTGGGAGGCATGTCCCTCCTATGTGTAACTGCACCTGTGCCTTTGTGAAGAGCACTCACTAATGTAGTCAGTTCAGCATGAGCGTAACAATAGGCAATGCAGAGATCATTCCTTCTGCGGAGCTCAGTTTTATTAGTGCAGAGCCTCCTCTCTCCTTCCAGTCAGAGAAATGCCATTTCATTCATCAGTGTTTTAACTTAATAATGCACCTAATGGCCCACAACGTAGAACTGAAAGAGACTGAAGTTTTGGTTAAAGAGCATGCGATTCTGTGCATGGTTCCTGGGCTATGGTGCACGGTGCTCAAAAGGTGTCCCAAGTGCAGATGCCGATGCCTGTAGATAGACAATATCACTATCTGCAGGCATCATATGCAGATAGATAATATCTTGTTCTGAATTCCAGAAATCAGATTTAATAGTTAACTTTATCCTTTTTTCCAAAATCTGCAGTAAATTGGAAATTCATACCATTCTCTCACCTGGTGTTGGTTACTTTCTCATGCTAGCTTTTGATCCAGTGCCATGTTTTCCAAAGTTAAACCGAGCTGATCCAGGAACGGCACTTAGAGGAGTATCATGTTTCATGTCTTTCACAGACAGTACAGTTGGAGGCTGATAGCTTGAGAGGTTTAAATGCTTTTCACAAACTGAGCTCCACCTTGCCCAGGCCCCTGGAGCATCTCTCTGTTTGTTTAGCTGCTAACAGTGAAAGCCCTCTAATCTGGACCGCAAATATTGGTGGCATCTGTGAATCGTTTCTCACAATGAATTTTGGCTGACTTTATGGTAGCTAAGTTTAGACTACTGATATGTTAGTTTAAAAAAATAAAACTTTAATACTGTAAACCTAATTCTTGTATGAAAAAATCTGGCCAACACTACCCCAGTGGGCCTGTAAATGTTTACATTCTTTCAGAGCTCAACTCACAATTCCACTTCTTCAAGTAGCCAGTAGCGCTGTATGTGATTTATTAGTTGTTAATAAAGTCAATTTTAAGAGGCCTGTTTCAATTTGTGCTTTAAATCTGCACCTTACATTATTCCATATACTGACCCAAGAGAATGGAGCCAGTAAAATCAAACAGCAAACCAGCATCTCTATAACTCAAGGTATTATGTTACATTTAATCATGAAAAAAGAGTAGTGTGGGAAGGTCTTCGCCTCTACTCCTGCCAAACAAGGTAATGCAATTGAATCTGCGACTGAGCTGCTGTTGATTTTGCTGCAGGCCTTGATAGCTCGTTATGAGGAAGTCTTTTGATGCTAACACATCAGGTCTCAAACCATTGAGGCAAAGGCTCTTGTGGTCTCATAACCTCACACATTCCAACGAAAGTTGAGTTTCACAAGTTTCGCAAAATGTACAATGTATCTCTATATAAATGTAATGTCAATTTAAAAATTATCATCAAGAAATTTTAGCTGATCAAGAAACCGCTCAGTATGGAAGTTTCGTATCTCACATACATTGCCACTTCAGATTCTTTTGTCACATAGACTTACATCTGTAAGAACATGTTTATAGCCAAGTAATTATCTATTACAATGGAAATTTAGGTTTAGTACCAGCTAATCCAAAGGATTAACTTTCATTGGATAAATTCATTACATGTGACTGCTGCTCTAAGAGATTGTTGTAGTAGTATTCTGTACTGAAACTGTTATCGTGGGCCAGAATGAAAGCAGGTATTTGCTGTGAATGGTACCACCCAAAGATTTTTCCAAGTAAGCATACTAGCACGTTAGCATGCAAATCACTTTTGTTTATTTGCCAATCTATGATCACACCCGAATGCTCAGCATAGATTTCTACACTTGAACTTCCTTCTTGAAGAAAAGAATAGCTTTTCGCCATGGGAACTAGAAAGCTACTATGCAAATTCTATACAAACATTTGAATCTGTCATTTCTCCCACACGGTTATTAATTAAAGAGGAAATTCAGGTTAAGTATCTTGTTACTGGTTTTAAATATTTAACCATATGTGGTTTTTGAGTCACCATGGTGACACTCACATTCCTCACAGGGACTATTGCCTGTGAAGCATGACGTAAACTATAACACAGACTAACCTGTTAATCTTTATTCATATAACCTTTGGTCTTTTATTAGTTTCTGTAACACAACCATTAGCAGTTAGTTTCTGAATCTGTAATATATGCATATGCAAATCTTTTCCTTTCCCCTGAGCAAGAGAATAGGGTTAAATGGGTTTTAAGTGAGTTGTGTTTACAAGGGTCTTATGTGGTGCTATAAGTCTTTCAGAGAGGCCTGAAGCCATCATGTGTAATGTACAATTCAACATGAATAAGACTGGGTTGTAGGGTGAGTGGGTGATTTAGGGACAATGTTGTAACTCAGGGAATAAGGATTACCCCAGAATCGTCATTTATATTTGCCAGCAGGAGTGCTGTTAGTGTTTGTCTCCATTAGATGTAATCTATGGACATAGCAAATACAATGCAAGTTTATCAATGTAAAGAACAATATTGACATATCTGTTTATATCTGATGGTACCGACTATTCCTTGAATCTGTTTAAATTGTATTAAGGGAAAGAAAATTGGTACAGATTGAAAGCAGTGATAGTGTTTAAGATTGTGCAATCTCTGATATTGGCTGCTGCTGGCATTTCTTGATGTGACAGCGCCTGTTCTACACACCATGGCTGTGGGAGAGAGCTGGTGCTGATCAAAGAGATGTGACAAAGCCTGACATAAAGTAGGGGGAAAGACTTCTTAAAAATGCAAACATCTGTGGGAAATTAATAAACGTTTATCAGTTCTCCTGGTGTATATCTTATTGCTCCAGTTGGATCAGGGATCCCCAGGAATGTGTCATTCAGCGAGGAGGCACTGAGTTGTTGCATCCCATAATTTGATATTGACTGCTAGTGCCAGCAAGCTTTGAGTGGTCAGTCTGTCCATGTCTCATGTACCAATGAACAAATGGGTTTCCGCAGGCTATCAGAGCCAGAGGCAGATGTTTATTATATGTGTTATGTAATGGCTGCCTAGTTTAGCTTGAGGCCTATGGAGCACAAAAATGTAGTGGCTGCTTGACACCTGCTTTGATGGAGGAAACCAGCGGCAATGAACATGACCTAGAAATGACCTTGGAAATTCAACTTAAAATTGAAATGTTGGGGTACACTAAAACTTTGACACAAAGCCTCCAGCTGCTCTCAAAGAGATAAATAATTAGTTAAGCCATACTATGTTTTCTAAAGAAACCAGTTTGGTGAGACTGCTACTTGTCAAGCAATTCTTGTAACAAAAAGGCCCAAGGAAGATTCCTATCAACCAAAATGACTCCTTTATAATTTTACTGACAAAAATAATTATATATATATTTCTTTTGAAATGTTCAACTACAAATACAGCCACATTGTGAAAAATCATAATCAATAACTTCAACTGTAAAATCATGATGCAAATCCTATAATTACAAAATTGATGCAAAAAAGGTCAGTAAGGGAGTCACTGTGCAGAGTCACTGAGTGACTCATTGAGTAAATTAGAGTGAGCTTCTAAAATATACATTTTTGTGTTTCTTTCCTTCTCTCCTTCACTAAAAATATGTAATATGAGCCCTTTCAGTCAATAGTATACATGCTGTCACTTGTGCATAGATGTGTGTTTGTAAAACCTAAATTTCCAAAAACAGTTCAAGGAACCTGCATACTTCATACCACCACAAACTTTTTTTTAATAACCTGTATTTTCCATCTTCATTTCTATATATACACGCTTGTTTATTTATTTTGTTCTACTTTGGGTGTGTTCTTTTTTCTGTATGTAAAAAATGAGGAAATATTTTGATGCCTCATACACTGTAAATATGCAACCTGTTTGTTACCCCCTCTAGCTAAAAAAAAAAAAAACATAAAAAAATGAGTAAACCGCTGTCATATTTATGTCATCAACAGTCTTTCTCTATAATCCTTCATTTTCATTAATGTTTCTGGAAATATTAGTGTCTGTCCTCAGAAAATGACAGAAAACAAATTTGTTTCAGTAAAAATAATTAGCCCATATCAGACAGAAAATGATAGCGAGACTAAATATAGCTCTTCTATCCTTCAGCTACAAAAGAATGCATAACAACTTTGTACTTTACATTGATCTACCTGTTATGTTAGCTGAGTGAGTGCAGGCTGAAAAACAGAACTGCTATACACTGCATACAATACGGGTCACATGATGGATTCTTACAAATCTGGTATGATTGATTGATTGATTTATCGATTGATTGAACTATCGCTTGATTGATTGATTGATTGATTGATTGACTGACTAATTAAAAAGCACAAGATTTGAAGTTACAACAGGCATATAAAGACTTTGAAAAGCAGAATACAAACAGAACATTCTTTTATCACCAAACCAGTCCTCCGAGGAAAGGTTTTGGCCCAATTTACCAGATTAGACGAGTTTGGCATGAAACAATCAGCCAGTATTTAGAGAGAGCATTTTCCACTGCTAATTAACCATAGCAAAGGAGGCTTCATACATTGTCTATGCCTGGCATTCACCATCAAAGGATTAATATCTCCATACCAAAAACACGTAGGTAAACCAAACTGGTTGTGAGAAACTTGTTACTTAATGTGAATTACTATGCAGCTGTGGTTTTGTTCATCTTCTGGCTTTGTTGAGTCAAAGAGTGCACAAAACGCACTTGCAACAGGCCACAGGGCAATCAGTGCATGACAGCATAACGCATTGGATATTCATTTTCGAAGGGGCTTTTATTTTGAAACTTGAGCTCGACTAGTGACCGAATCCATGGAATGAACTCTATTTATTTTACTACATTTTATTCAGAATTTCCTGTTATGACGCATCAAAGCTTTTGGGAAAACTGGGATGCTTTTAGTGACCTAAAATTTATGCTTTATTCTTGGATTTCATTGTCTCTCTTGATGCAAAAATTATGCACCCAGCCAACTAAATATCTTGAACTGTATGATACACAGCGAAATCAGCGACTGTCATTTTGCATTTTCTAAAATTAAGCTAATTTAAAAAAAAATATATGTCAGTGATATGTATTTGTTTTGCTATATATTTGTTGTCAACCAGTCGGCCTAATCTTAATCAGTCTTTCATAACATCCGCACTGGTATTCAATGCAAATTACTACTGCTGTGTAAAATTTCACATCGGATAATTAAATAATCACCGCCGATTCGGCGTGTATACATGCTACTGTAACATAGATATTGACCTTTGAAGTAGAATTTTCGAATATCGGGCGATCTATCGAATATCGAGGAAACTTCACAAGTATAATTGTAAAGCCTGTTGCTTCAGCGTCAGAAGAACATTACTGACACCTCGTGGTGAAGGAGGATAACTACAGCAGCACAACTCGGCACCAACGGAAGCACTAATCACGTCCTCCTGTTCATATTCACTGAGAAACCAGGGGTGTAGACTGAAAGATGCGGTTTATAATGATGATAAATTCCTCATCTTTTACGTTTTCTGAAGCCACATTCACCCATGACACTGCAGTGACTGCTGTAAATATACAAAACACTCATTCGGTAACACCTTAACAACACAGAACAACAACAATAGTAACAATTGACAATATTCATAGGTTGCCTTTATAAGGATCGACTGTCACCATAAATAGCTAACAGGATACATATTATGTTCTGATGTTCAAGGTCCTTTTTCAGCTCAAATTGGATCAATGGCATTTTACCCAAGTTGCTTCTTTAATACACTCCTTGGTAGAGAGGAGTGTAGCATTAATTACTGATGCAGAATATACAGTCTGGACTGATAACAGACATCACCCATCAATGTATCAATGTAAATATTTAATTTCTTCACATGCCTTTACCAGGATGCATACCGTACATATTTGCACCTTCTCTTCTTCAATAGACTTTCAACGTTAGAGAATGAATGTCAGTATGCAAATTTCATTGAAATATTTCACCAGGAGCGACCCCGAACAGCTCTCATCTCACACATTGAGGAATTTCAGGTTCAGTATGTTTTTGGTACCCATTTTAAGAATGTGACGCCTCTCCCTGTCTCCCTCCACTGGCTTCCAATAGCAGTCACAATTCAAATACAATTCCCTGGTCCTTGCCTTTGGGGTAGCAAAGGAAACTGGACCCTTCTACTTGCAATATATTATGAAACCCCAACACTCTTACAAGACAACAGTGTTCGGCATCTCCTGACCCTCCCTTCCCTAAAGGGTAACTGGTCTTGGTCGCTCTTACACACACATCCCTACACACGCTGTTCCTCTCGTAGCATTGTTATATATCTACTGACATGGTGAATCTCGTAAGGCATGTCATAAAGTCCTTCTGACTCTCTGGATGGGAGGGTCTCCCATGCACATGGGTACATTTGTTAAAATATTTTGAATTAATGAGCATCTATCAGAGGCTTGCTAGGTGAGATATGTTACCCAACTGATATTTTACTTTGGCACATTACTTTGTGGAAAACCCTGCCTGCCATGAATATTTTATTTGTAAGTGATGGGTGAATAGGAATACCACAAAGCTATCATATGTAACCAGTAACTCGTTAATTTGAACCAATAATTGTTTTGCTGTACATTTACAAACCTATCTGACTGGTAGAAATTCTGTCAGTGATTGACAGATATGTGGCTCCACCCATTTTTTGTGTTCACCAATCAATACAGTGTGCTTATGTCAACTTGATCTTGACATTTGACAATTGTGTTTCATAAAAGAGGCAATTCTGTCTTTCAGCTACAGGTGGAAGCATTGTCAGTGATGTTGTTTCGGTGAAAGATTTTTTTTTCCAGCCATTGCTGAAATTCAATTTCCGGAACTGCGTAATACACATGTAACCACCAACCGGAACTTCATTCTAAGATCCGGAATTACATCTGATTTAGTGTCAATTTTTCGAATCTAGAAGTTAAGACTCCCAACTTAACCCGTGCAGAAGAGGGATACAGGAAAGCATCGTGTCATCAAGGATGGAATGAAAGACAGAGCGCCAGCATTGTGTACAGACAGCATAGTCAGAAATCGGCAGGTTGAGATTTTAACATGCGCTTGACAAACTCTGAACTTCACCTCACCCCAGCCCCACTAAAGAAAGATTTGTGCAGCTTTTATTTTTGTGAAGCCATCATAGCAGGCTGTTGCCCGTGTGGATAACATTTGAGCGAATAGAATTAGTCTTGTGTTGCGCCACGGAAACAAAGTGAGCATGACTCTTCTCTGATTCATCTGCTAGAAGTGGCGGCAGCTCTTAATAATACATAATACCGCCAGACAAAAATGAAAGAGGCGGGAGCATAACGACCAGGATGGGCAAGGGTGACGTTTTAACAGGAGACTGTCAATTTTCAAAATGTAACTGCTGCCAAGGCTCTTGTCGGTACAAATTCTCCAAACTTTCTCATACTTTCTGAGGTCTTAAAACCGACTGCAGGTTTTTATTCTCATTGCCCGCAGCTCTCTTTGTGGGACATGGGCGTGAACCTCTGATTCGTCAGTGGTTACAGTTACTCCCATCAAGTCAGTTTGCGTAGCAAGTGAAGCACGTTGCAATTTATAAGCCTATATGTTGCGAGGTTCTGCACTTGCACTGATATGATTCATTAATTACGACTAGGCGTTCACTTGAGTCTTGAATAAGGAGAGGAAATTGCTCAATTTCTGGCGTAAGGCTACTTGCAGCACAGTAACGGAAAAAGTAACCACTAACAGGCTAGCGAATTATCGCTTCGGACAAATCTCGAGTGTCATTGTATGTGATTTATTATTATTTCAACTATATTGCGGTCTTATAGATTCGTTTTTCATTGCATCTGAAATAACTACTACGGAAAACACGCAGACACAACCTCTTCAAAGATCTGGCTCTTGTGTTGCAGGAGTGTAGCCTTATCGAATTAACGCGTAAACTTAGAAAAAAGTTTTTCTTCAATGGAGCAAGTAAGAACTACGTGGGATCTTGCCAGCACACCTTTGCAACGTAAGAAATGTCTGATTCGGCTTGATTGCTTCATGTTAAAATGTAATTTTCTGTTTTCACCAGTAATGGTTTTCAATAGCATAACTTGTTCCTTTTCCAGGGCAGGCAGGTTATCTCCAGTGTGGTTTTGCAATAGGTTTCTGAAACCGTTAACAGTCCCATCCTCACCTTCTTTCTACCTACTCTTTTTTCTCTTAATGTTCGGGGATGAGTTCGGGCACTTTTTGGCATTTTTGGGAAAATATTTCATGGGACATCAGTTTTAGCCTACCCGTTTCTTGGGCTGTGACTGCAAAAAAAAAAAATCTGTAAAACATGCAAAAACTCGTTTTTATTGCTCACGCGCCTTTATCGTAAATCTTTGGATAAAGCCTGTTTAACTTTTCATGCGGCACACCTAAATCAACGCTTTTACTGATCCACGAAGGTAACATAAATTATAGTAATAGCACTAAAGGCATGTTTTATACGTTTTTTAAATAATTGTGTAAGTTTGGTAATGTGGTTGATTTGAATAGCCTATTGAAATCATTTTTATTTAGTCTTGACCCTAAGTGTCAACAGTTTTGCAACCTTTACCTTCTGTTTGTGGTTTTTTTTTTTATCATCATCCGTTTTACCCCATTTAAGATGAATCATGTGTCTTTTTTTCTGAAGGGTTTATATTACTAAACACAGTTTACTCATTGACTCATACAGGCCTCAGCAAGTTGCACAGAGATGCAATAGCGGTCTACAGCCTGGAAAAAAGGGGAGACTCTCCGTTTGGGGGCAGGTGCCCAAGGGAAGTGGTGCTGACTGGTCAGTACGTACCTCTGGAGGTGGGCGAAGGTGAGGAGTCGGACAGAGAACCTGCGGGAGACTCCGAGTGTCTGCAGGACGTCATCGTGGCCGCGCTGTCACAGGACCGGGATCAGCCTCGAGCGGTGAGGGTTGTCGGCCCAGCTGGAGTCGGTAAAACCACGGCGATGCAGAAGCTGCTGGCTGATTGGGCTGCCGGAAAGCGCCTCCCTCAGTTCACGTTTGTGTTCCCCCTCGCGCTCGGAGAGCTGGGCTCGCGGGCGGCGAAGCTGTCCCTAGCAGACCTGCTATGTCAGCAGCATCCTCACCTCTCTGCCGACTCCCTGCCACTGGTCCTCCAGAACCCCCGGGCCCTGCTCTTTGTGCTGGATGGGCTGGACAGGTTCCAGAGCCAGGAAGCAGATACGTCTCACTGCTCCGACCCAAACCTGGCTGTCCCTCTCTCTGCACTGGTTTCCAGCCTACTGTGGGGGACCCTGCTGCCTGGAGCATCTGTTCTGGTGACCTCCAGGCCAATAGATTATCTGGAGCCAGAAGCCGAGCTTGAGTGTGAGCATGTGGAGGTGCGGGGTCTCTCTGACGCAGGGAGGAAAGCCTACGTTGGCCTGTTCTTTACGGACCAGGGGGAGTCCACCACAGTGTTGTGGAATATGGAAGAGACCATGGGGTTCTATGATGTCATTCATCTGCCGGCGTCCTGCTGGACCCTGTGCTCTGTGTACCGGGCTGCGCTGGGAGCCGAGCGGGGCCTTCCCAAAACCCTGACCCATGTGTTCGCCGATGCCACTGCCACCCTGATCCACCTCCATGCCATGGGAGAAGCTCCGGCCAGAGACCTGGTCCTGGGGCTGGGCAAGATGGCTGCTCACAGTCTGCTCCATGATGCCAAACCCTGTGACCAGAAGGAGATGACCACCTTCGGGCTGGAACCGTTCCTGTCCTCCCCCGTCCTGTCCGCATTCCTGCGTGAAGATGGCAAGCCGGGGACAGATGGGCACGTCTTCTATTTCCTTTCCCCCACGGCTGCACAGTTCCTCCTAGCTGTGTCCTACTTCCTGGACGGACAGGAAGGAGAAGGCGTTGAGGACCTGCTGGAGGAGATGGACGGCTGTGCCGAGCTCCTGGAGCTCTTCCTGGCCGGGCTTTGCGACCCCCCGCAGAGGGAGTTGCTGGAGGGCACTGTGGGAAAGTTCAGCAGTGGACGCACCCAGGGGTTCGACACGTGGCTCAAAGAGACGACCCAGGAGGCCGTGCCGGGCTATTCTAAAGAGAGCCACCTCCGCTGCTTCCGCCTCCTCCATCAGAGGCAGGACCGGGCCTTGGTGACGGAGGCTGTCGGCCCATCCGCCCGGCTGGGGCTCAGCTATGGTGGCCTGAGTGCCCATGGTGCCATGGCTCTGAGCTACCTGGCGATGTGCTGCGTAGACCTGGACCAACTAAACCTGTACAGAACTGAAGACCTGACAGAGGAGGTGGCACGCAGACTGGTCCCTGCAATCAGCGTCACCAACAAGATCATGTGAGTCATTAAAGAACCATTAATAACAATAACAATCATCATAACAACAATAATTGTTAAAAAGAAGAACAATCAATACAAGTCATCATGAAAGTTCTATGGGTTACTATTTTTATTATTAGAAATTATTGTTTGACTGGAGTATAATTTATTTATTTTCTCACCAACTTATTGGCTGTATGTTTACAGATGACCTTACTACACAAAGATCTTACTATACAAAGTTCAGTATCTAGCTCAAGAATAGCTAGGCCCTTTCTTGGAGTTCAGCCATCTTTTCCCATGTGGATCACATGATTAAAACAGGCCTATAACAAGTGCATGATTCAGACATCCTCAATGTGTTTGATCACACTTACATAAAAAGCTGTGCTCTTCCAGCCTGTCCCAAAGCCATATCAGCGAGGGGGCCTACGCCCACCTTTCCGCTGGTCTCCGTGGCGGGACAGCCAGAGAGCTCGACCTCGCCTACAACAGCACCATGGGGGACCAGGGGGCCGAGCGTCTGTGCGCTGGCCTCGCGGGAACCAGCCTGCAGATACTGCGGTAAGCCAGAGAGAGATGCTGGTTTGAGCTTGTCTGTGAGTAATAAGGCTCTCTCAGCCCGTCTGTGTCTCTAACTCTGAGTCTGTCTGAAGGCTCCCATCCTGCAATCTGACGAGGGCCTGCTGTGGACACCTGGCCACTGCTCTGTGCTCCACACAGCTCCACCTGCTGGACCTCAGGGGAAATGACATAGAGGACCAAGGGCTGGTGCAGCTGAGCCAAGCATTGAGAAGCCCCAAGTGCCAGCTGCAGGAGCTAAAGTAATGTTGTCTACACACGTCCACCCAAGAGTACATAATACACACATATGCACACAAACAGGTTCACACATGAAGCCCCAGTTTCTACAGATTGAGTCTTGACACTGTCTTATTGCTGGTAGTCTCCCAGCCTGTCTCACTGCATCATGGTCTGTTTGCTCTGTCCATTTGCTCAGTTTTGGTTGTGCTTATGCACAACTTAAAATAATGCAGTGGCCCATAATTGCAACCACATGTATTTCAGCGTACTGACTCCTCCCAAGCTCCTTCATCACTGCCAACATAGTCTGGAAAAGGGCCAGTGATTCTCCGTAGGCCAGCGCTTCTGAAAGGCCTGGTTTGTATTTCCAAAGCAGCGTCTCGTTCCTATGGTTATGGTCATTTCCCCTGGCTTGACCCGGGCTTTAATTGGGTTTGCACTGCAAATGAGCGGTAAGAATGTGGAGTAGAACTTCATACGTTCCAATCCTCTAGGTCCGAGTTTCACACCCCTTTATTAAACCAGAGTGTTAGTGTGTGGTTTTACGTATTTGCTTTGCAGAATAAACACACATGTGCTTGTGTGTTTGTGTTTGTGTAGTCTGCCGATGTGTAACCTGACAGCTGCTTCCATGGAGTCGCTGTCGTCTGCCCTGCGAAGTGGTCATTCAGTGCTGAGGTCCCTCAACCTGACGCAGAATTCTGTAAAAGATGATGGCATGCGATGGCTCAGTGCCGCCTTAAAGGACCCCAGCTGCCCCCTGCAGAGCCTGATGTAAGGATGTACCCACGCATCATTTCATACAGCCTGCACATACTACTGCAGTAAAGACACATTCACAGACTCCACTTAGACTGCTCATGCCCAGCTAGCACAAAACCTTCCCAGAACATCAGGGGAGATTTAGGTCAGATTCACACTGTATTTTGACCTAATGTGTAAGGTCAAAGAATGTTGCATTGTTCCAAACAAATTCTATCAAGGTCACATGGAATCATTCCAGGTAAATAACATTTAATGAAGGAATTTGGCCAAATATACATACTGGGAATGTTTACCCTAATATTCTGGAAATATTCTGGCAACCATAAATTCATAGCTGGGTATAAGGACACATACATGGGTCCTACATAGACAACTGATGTAAGGACATACCTACACACCACATACAGCCTGCACAGACTACGGCTGGAAGAACACATTCACAGACCTACATAGATTGCTTCTATTAGAACACAAGCACAGACCATACTTAGACAACTGCTGTAAGAATACACAAGCACAGTCTCACTGGCAGAACAAAGCAACCAAGAATTCGTGACTATGAAATCTGATCCACACATTCCAAAAGCATTTGCAGTTGATTGATATCTATATTCCATTTCATATTTACTCAAGTTTTCTGGCCTCAGAAAGAATGTTTTCAGAGGTTTTGCAGAGGAGAATGGAGCATGCTGAAAGCTGAAGTTAATTATTGCGGGTATGATGTCATCGATATCTGATGAAAATGTTTGTCCAACAGCTCTTAGGAGACGGCCTGAAAAGATCTCAGTGTTTCAGTGATTTACTGAACCTTACTGAGCATGCTCGCAAACACAGATGATGGTTGGCAGATTAGTTACAGTAAAGCTAGCATGTTATTAGATTACACACTTTTTTTTAAAGACATACTTTAGCAGAAGCAAAATGTCACCTTGCTATTCTGGATGCACACAACCGAAACTGATCCAAACTATTTGATATTCAGTTGCACCATTAATAGTCAGTTTCAAAATACTAGCCTATGCATAACTGTACATCCCTCTGTTATTACCCTCTAATAATGATATTAATTTAATACATCTTCCAATATAGTTTTGTTTTAAAGGTTTGACCGTATGTACACATGCAAATTCAAACTAGCAGCAGTATCAATATTGGTGTATTTAGAGGTACAGGTGGATATGTTGACAGGTGTAAAGTTGGTGCGGTTCAGGTGTTCTTGTTTGATCTTTTGCTTATCTCTGATTGGCCCCCTGGCAGCCTGTCAGACTGTGAGCTGACAGAGGCGTGCTGCGCCGGATTGGCAGATGCCCTGACATCAGGAGGAGGCAAGCTGACTGAGCTGGGCCTGTCAGTGAATGAGCTGGAGGACAGCGGAGCCTCACACCTCTGCAGTGCGTTTAAAAGGCCAGGCTGCGGCCTGCAGAAACTCAGGTACAACACAGAGTGATTCACTAACCAGGCATTTGCGGCAGAAACTCAGGTACAACTCAGAGGATTCACTAACTACAACACAGCATTTAAAAGGCCAGGCTGAAACTCAGGTACAACACAGAGTGATTCACTAACTACAGATATGAGACATGCATTTAAAAGGCCAGGCTGTGCCCTGTGATTCAGTCACTACAGAGACTACAAACACCAGGCCCCGGCCTACAAACAGTCAGGTACAACACCAAGTGATTCAGATACAACTAAGCACTGAAAATGCCAGATTACATCACACGATGTATGACAGACAGTGATTCAGTCTGTGAGACATATTGAAATATATGTCTTTTCAATTGGTGTGTGTTGACTGTACAATAACATAACCAAAAACCAAATAAGATTTGCTCAGATGAAAGTTGAGGACAGTTATTGCACAGACAGTGTATACACAACAGACAGTGATATGCACACTGATAAATTCCTCTGGTAATTGAACCTATGACCTTAGGGTAACAAGCTTAGTAGCAATCCAATTTGTCAGCCAGTATAAAGAACCAATGCTGCCTGTTACTAATGCATTTTAACGGTGAGATGTGATGACATTAATGTGTGGTGAATGTGAGTATTGAGGTGTGACCATGTGGTGAAGGTGTGTGTGTCATACAGTGGGTGTGTGAGCGTGATCTATGCTTCCCCCAGGCTGGAGCGCTGTGAGCTGGGTGAGCAGACGTTTCAGGAGCTGGCGGCCGTGCTGCGGGTGGAGGGCTCCCAGCTCAGAGAGCTGGAGGTGGGCTTGAACAAAGTGGGGAACACGGGAGTCAAACACCTGCTGGACGCACTGAAGGACCCACACTGTAAACTGGAACTCTTGGAGTGAGTCTATAACTAGTTTGACATCCCATAATAACACACCGGCTCATCGAAAGGGGGTGGTTTAGTGCATGACCCATTTACCCAGTTTTTTCCTGCATCTGAATATGTACACAAAAAACAATTTTTTTCTGTTGCAAAATAATTCGGGTTCAGTTCTGCTGAGGTTGTGTTAAAAGCCTTGCTTCCTTGACCACAACTTCAGAATGAGTACATACTTACTAAGGTAACTAATACATGGGTACGAAAGGTACCCAGTCAGTGTTCATTGGTTAATGAAGTGGGGTCTGTGCTTGAGTGTGTTTTCTGGCTCTGGTCTCTCATTGGCCAGTATTGAGATGGTGGGGCTGCAGGACGGCTGTGTACCGGACATAATCACAGCGGTGAAAGCCAGTGGAACCCTGAAGAACCTGGTGCTGAAGAACAATGGGCTGACGGACGACGTGGTGCCCGCCCTCGTCGCCATGGCACAGGAGAGCCACACCCTGCTGAATCTTAAGTGAGTTCAGCTGAGGGGGATGGGGAGGGGGGAGGGTCCTCTGCGCCCATTTAGAG
This sequence comes from Albula goreensis, assembly GCA_022829145.1. Classification (NCBI taxonomy): domain Eukaryota; kingdom Metazoa; phylum Chordata; class Actinopteri; order Albuliformes; family Albulidae; genus Albula; species Albula goreensis. Next base: position 8,830,627 of record CM040752.1, read on the forward strand.
TTCTCTGGGTCACTGCGCCTGCCCTTTCCAATGATCCGTTTTGCAGACTGGGTTAAAGGGTGCTGACTGTGGTAAATAGTACTGCAGGATAACATATAATTGGCTATGGCATTACATAACTGGGTCTTCCTGCAGCAGAGAGGTCTCCAGCTAATTGCTTAAGACGCTTTGGCCAATCAGGCCAGTCCTTCCGTACCGTGCTTTAGCTGTGGCAGCTCAGCTGGCGGACTGCAGCTTGCAAAATAAGCCACAGGCTAACAACCATTCATTACTGACTTTCATTTCAATTTGTCTCCATTTCCCTGAATTGACGGAGAAGGAATTTGGGTGTGGGAAATTCTCACAAAATACAGAGAACTCTAGCAAGAAACTGACCCATGTTAAACACTGCTATTATGTTTGGGTTTTAGTTTTCACACTGCTTCAGACGACTGCTTTGTTCTGAAAATGAGGTAAAATGAGTGCAGTATTGGTGGTTATGGTCTTCTTGAACTTTCTCTTCTTTCCCTCCCTCTCCTCCAGTCTGCAGTACAATGACTTCAGTGAAGACGTCTTTGAAATCATGGATGCCTGTGGGAAAATTAGATACTAAAAGGGACTGTTCGTCGCTGCGCCTCACACGGCCTACTAAAATAATTTCTATGTCTCATCAGCAGAAAAAACCAGAAACTTTTTTTTACCCAGAAAAATTGCATATTAAGTTTTATATTATGGCGATATTTCTTTTTTGGCTGCATAGCATGCTATGATTGTTGTGTAAAGCCCTACACAGCAGGAGACTGATGCTGCATTAGCTGCTTTTGTTCAGTTCAGTCTGAACACACTGTCAGCGGAAACACCAATAAAAACAAAAGGGTTTGATTGAAAAGCCAGTCCTGTTGTTTTCATTTTGTTCCTCTTGTATTTTGACTAGACACACATACGTTTTCAACACATGGAAATGTCAACAATGAACCTAATGTAAACAGAGGATTTGTTTGGGGGGGGTAAAATAATAAAAGTAAAATAAAACAAGTGACTGATGCACAGGGATCTCACAGCCATTCAAAACAGTCAATATTTTAATTATAAAGTGTTTGGTCTCCCAATAAAAATCAATAAAAACAAAAACAAAACGATAAACAAAACTACAAATGGACCAGGAACAGAGAGTAAAAAAAAAAAAACAAAAATGAACAGAAGTCTCAAGTAACGTGTCTGACCAAGCAAACAAGAGGAGAGTGAGCGAAAACCGTCCTTTCTTTTCATCAGTACACAGAAGCGGAGACAGAGTATAGAGGCCCCCGCTCCTGCAGTAGCTTTCACTTTCCCGCCCATTCGGCCGTTCCCTCCCCCGCGTCACCCTCCAGGTGCTCCCAAGTCGTGAAAGGTGTCCCTAAGGGTTCGATTCTTTGGTAAGGGGGAGGGGAGGTGAAGCCGGGATGAGCAGGTACAGATCTTCTCTGGCTTTTGGTTGGTGTTTTTTTTTTTTTTGGTGGGGGGATGGGGGGACCAGTTTTTTTTGGTGCACACAAGTGCTGTTTACCACTTCACCTTCTGCACCTCCGTGTCTCAGCGGTCCTGCTGCCATGTTGTGGAGGTCAGGTGACCATTGGTCCCGTTCTCCCCCTTGAGCGAAGCATTTCTCCCCCCGCCCTCCTCCTCCGAACTGCTCTCGATGTCACTGCGGTCATCCTTCGACACCTGAGCAGAGCATATGAATGAGAGTGAGAGACATACACTCATATTCACACACCCACCTTATCCATTCACACTTACACACACATGCACACAGTCACATGCATGAGTGCATACTCACCAATACACACACACACGTTTACAGGAACTAATGACAGTCGTGGCTCTAGACTGACAGCATGTATCGTGCTGACAATGACATTTCATTCTTTTATGAATGGTTCAAAGTCACCTACTGTATTACAAAGCTACTGTTTGTTTGAGGCATAAAAATCCTCCCATTATATCCGACTGGTTATCCCACTCATTGACCCTTAGCACAACTACACAACTAGAGATCCAGTCAAAATACAAAAAAATCTCTAAACGAAAGCAGAAATATAGCTGAATTGCCCATAATGTTAATCTCCAGAGACCATTTCCAATGCTATTATACTGGTAATACTGGAAACTAATTTATCTTGAGTGAACTTGAGGCTGTAGGGATGAGGATAACAGGCTCAACCTGTTGTGTTTTATTACTGGAGAGCCCCATGGAGAAACTTTAAAAGGCCATGCTTGCCTTTGCATGCATGTGGTATTTCATACAGGGCTATTTATATTATCCACCTGTTTGGATTTATACAATAACGGAAACGCACAGTGACAACCCTGTAATGTCAGAGAGCCAAGACCACCCCTGTGGCTATCTTCAACTTTCCCTGACCCTGTTCAATACATGCACAAATAGGGGAGGGGCCTTTTAACCCGCCACATTCTTAAAATTCACTTTAAACTGTAGCCTCTTTTCCAACCACTGAATCACATCCATCCTTTTGGGAAGACATGAGAAGACAACTAAATCATATAACCAACAGCTCCCCCTGTTGGCCTGGGGGAACAACCCCTCAATGTATCCCACCTATGTGTCCCATAGCTGGGGGGTGTGATTCAACAGACTTAAAAGGGACTGTCTTTGTTGTGCATCTGTTTCTGTTCTTCAACAATGTTTTTTTGGCAAATCAAATCATATCTCTGTTAGTAAATAATGCTTCATTTTAATTTGATCTGAACTGAATACATGATGCATATATAAGAGAGGGAATGAGAGAGAGAAAAGAGGAGTCAGACTTACAGCAGATACTCCAGAGAGCTGGAGCAGAGAGAGCTACTGGACTCTACATGAGACAGAGAGAGAGGGGGAGGAGAGAGAATGGAGGGATTGCCTACTTCAGAAACGCCCCAAGACAGAAGGAAAAAGGAGGAGGGGGATGGAGACATAGGAATTGAACAAAAGCCGTGTTTTGTTAAATAATGGTTGTCAAAAAGCAAACGGGCCGAAAGGAGGTAGAGACGTTTGAATTAACAGCTGTCAAAAGCATCAGTAAGAAAGCCTAGATGAGAGGAAACAAAGAGAGATGAACAGACAGTACATAAAATATAAAACACATCTTGATTTTCATACTAGTGTTTACAGCTGTAGATCCATGGTAAATATAAATGAGTTAAGATGCAAATAGTTATTAAATGTTCAATTAGTTCAATGCCTTGGTCATTGTTTAGGTGAGTAGTTTTTGGCAAGTTTGTTTCAAGTAACTAAATGATTAATCTTAATTACTGTTTTTATGGTGAAAGTAAGACATGGGTAGTGTTAATCATTATATAGTGTCATGATTTTAAGCTGTTTAAGATGTTTTGAAGTAGTAAATGTTTGCTGATGCTTTTAAACCATAAACAGGAAAACTATATTGATAACAACAGCTCAGGTTAAAACACATGTTTGAATGCCCGATTCATAGTTTGGACTAAAAATATCAAAAATTATTTGAAAATAAAAGTTCAAACTTAAACCTGGAAGCCCAAATCTGAATATTTTTAAGGCACTGTATATAGTGCACTGAATTACAATAAGTGACACAGACACAAACCCACCTTCCCCCGGATCAGGGCTTTGAAGGCGATGCGGGCTATGAGGTAGGACCACAGGATGTGCAGAACCTGCAGCACCAGCAGCAACCCGTTAAACAGCCACCAGGACTGGTACGGACCGATGATCTCCCAGCTCTCAAACAGGGTAGAGTGCAAGATCCTATATAAGGACAAAACACATGCACAAGCCGGTGACAGTCTTAAACCTGACAATCCATACACATCATTGCAGGAGATACACTGATAATTTCCCATAAGGCCGTCAGCCAGGCTCCCTCTCCTCCAGTATTGCAATACCACGGCCATGCCCCTTCCTCTCTCAATAAGGATGTGGCCACACCTCCATCATGTCCCATAATGCCATGGTCATCCACACCCCCATGGTCATCCCCCCTCCCCCATCCCGCATGGTGGGATGTGACTGTACTTCCTCTTACCAGAAGGGGTAGATCACGAGTCTTGTGGTGAAGAAGACCGCCCCAAACACCACAAATAAAAAGTCGCACAGCCTCTGGTACTTGGCGTAGTTGGCCAGTTTGGCAGCCTGGGAACAACAAAACAAAGAGATGAATGGCACCGAATGTCAGTGGTAAAAAAAGGAAATGAAATAAGTGACACCTTCAGCCAATTGTGTGGCTCTGACCAGCTGGTGTGTGTGAAAACACAAAGGCCCATTTAATATGCAGGTTTAAAAAACACAAACTACGAGTTAAAAGATAGTACATGAACAGATGTATTACAAGGTTATTTATGAATGCCTGAAGTAGTAGTTACTAGTTACTGATAAATGAAAACCAGGGAATACATTGGATGAAGATTGGGCTGTGTTTGAATGCCGCAAAATGCAAAAAAAAAAAAAAAAACCCTTTCCTTTCCCCCTTGTCGTTTTTTTGACCCGGAGGCGGTTAACCAAATACCATGACAAGCAAACATTCAAATGTTTTTAATAGACAAAGGAAGGAAACATGTTCATTCTGTTCCCATTTTTCTCCTTAGGGGAAGATTACAACAATGCAACCTTTGTGAGAGGCAATACATAACTGCAAGTCCCACAATGCTTTGCTTCAAGGAAAGAATCAAGGAAAGGAAGCATCATAAAGTAAGAAGAAGATTGTACAAAGTATTGTAGGTAGAGCTATGTATTTTATGATCCTGGTCAAAGGAATCCCTTTTACCTTTTGCCTGGTCTGAATCAAAACAGATAAAGAAAATACAACATGCAATAGAGGGACTTGTGATTTTATGGTCTATAATAAATGCCAGATAAGAAGTCACTCTGACCTTACTGCAAATTAACATTCACTTTATATTCATTTGGGAATATCTAATGAATAATCTTGAAAAGAAGACTCGGCTTTCAAGATATTTGAATAAACAACTTAAAAATGAGTTCTCCCTCTCGTCCTGATAGAAAATTATGCATGGGCCAAGAAGGGGGGAGGTAACCCTTAAAATCTGGCCTGGGATAGGCCTTGCACATCCCCCAGCTAATAAACACCTTTCTCCTCAGCCACCTGCCCAGCCGCGAACCTTGACCTTTCACCCCTCACCTCCAGCAGGAAGTCTGAGGCGTCATGAACACACATGACCAGGCTGCCCACTCGAAGCATGTTGTTGACATAGGAGAAGCTGATTAGCCCAACGGTGGCTAAGTGATGGACAAACATGATGAGGAAATCCTACAAAGAAAGAGAGAGAGAGGGAGAGAGAGAGAGAGAGAGAGAGAGAGAACATTCAGGTAAAATAGGGTCAACAAAGGGTCATATGGAAGTGGCCATGGAAACTTGAGTAAGCAAATGATCAGAGAGCCTGCAGAACACAGGTGATAGGTGAGCAATATAAGCAAAATATACAGCACACCTTACTGGTCTGATAAGAGATAAGACCGGCTGAGGACTGAGACGAAATGCTTCTCATTGAAATAATTGCATTTATCCTTTATTTAACCAGTCTATGTCAACAGAGAATTATTTTTTTGCATTTTTTAACTTGACCATCAAAACGATCTTCCAAATATAATTAAAGCTTATATGACAAAATCTTAATTTATTTTGCACATTCAAAATGCTGCCCTTATTTTGTCCTCAAATTATCCAGTTTGCATTCAGAATTGCATCTCCTGACTCTGAATTTCTGTTTACTCGGCATGCACAGACATTTACAGCTGCAAAGCCAGTGCCAATTATTATAATTATAATTATCATTTGCTGAATGAATTTGGCTAGTTTCAGTCAGCCACCCTGAAAAGGAGTGGATTGGAGACTGATATTGAATCCAGGAGAAATGTAAGGCCCAGAAACTGCCCCCAGGTTAGCCATAAATCTACTACCTGATGTTTTCACATAATTCAATGCACAGTGCATGGCTGTTTGCAGCTGGATTCTGTGCTGTATTTCTCTCCTTTGCCTAGGGAGCTTACCACTGGACATATTGAACAACCACAGTGCTTCCTAACAGTGACTCACAATCTTATTTAGCCAATCAGTGACATTGGAGGGAATCAGCAATAATCTGATTTGTCAAGTAAAATAGCCGGTTGTATTTTGTATGCAGCAAATTCTTCTCTTCTGCTAGGTTTTGCAGCTTTCCAACTGAAATTGTTCATGCATGCGATTAACATCCAAGGGAGCGTAGCCAAAGTCCCAAGCATTTGCAGAGAATGAATTGGGTATGAGCTGAATGCGAGCAAAGTAAACAGACGTTTTGTGTGGAAGCTCAGTGCTTGAGTAAATATTTCATGCGCATAAATTAATTTTCTGCTCACTTGACTTGTGCCATTGATATCGCAGCAAGTTTCTGAATGCCTGACGCGTCAGACAGCGTCAAGACTGGTCTATTTCCTGTCAAACGTATACTTAAATTTTCACACTTCTTAGCTAGTGTAGCAGAATTCAGAAGCGTGAATTAGCATGTCTGTGGCATTAGGAAATTACACCTTCTGGAACTTGACATGTGTGATTGGTTGAAACCTTCAGCAGGTCTATCTCTGTTCCATTGGCTTACAAAAATTCAAGATCACACGTGCCTGCTGAAATAGGGACAGTAGGAACTTTTCTCAACTGAATTTTGATTACATTTGCTATTTCTCATACTCGACATGAACAAAACTATATATAGATTACAGAATGCACATGAATCTTGTAGGCAGACGGGTAGAACAGTCTGAACAGGTTGCTGAAAAAGCCAAATAATGATTTATGGGTGATTACTGGGATACTCCACCAAAAAATGAAAATTACATGGTTGTCTACAATGGTACAATGGTTGAATAGTGTCAATCCATCCACAATTTGCCAAGCTTAAACCGCATACCTAATTACTACAGACGTCAATTCATCTTATCTGGCACAGCGAGCACTGAATGAGAGCTGTCCCAGAAGCCCCTTCTCTCTCACCTTCCTTTTGATGTCTGTAAACTGGGAGAACACCAGGGAGCAGTAGAATGCCAGCTCTGTCACATAGTAGTGATACAGCCCTGGAGAGAGGACCTGCAGCATGGAGAGGGAGAGAGAGAGAGAGGGAGAGAGGGAGGGGAGAGAGAGAGAGAGAGAGAGAGGGAGAGAGGCACCAAACATGCAGAAATTAATGCACAAAAAGACACAAACACATGCCCACATACATACTCACTGAAACTCATAAATGCAATATGAAAACACACACACACACAATACATATATAAATGAAACAAACAAATAAGCAGAGAGACAAAAATATAGACCACCAAAAATGCAAACACACACACACTCATACTCTCACACACACACACACACACTCACACCCACACTCTCACACCCACACTCACACACACACACACACACACACACACACACACACACACACACACACACACACACACACACACACACACACACACACACACTCACACACACACACACACACACACACACACTCACACACACACACACACACACACACACACACACACACACACACACACACACTCACACACACACACACTCGCACACACACACACACACACACACACACACACACACACACACACACACACACACACACACACACACACACACACTCACACACACACACACACACACACACACACACACACACACACACACACACACTCGCACACGCACACACACCACACACACACACACACACACACACACACACACACACACACACACACACACACACACACACACACACACACACACCTGATAGGGGTAGTTGTACCAGCAGTGTCGTGTGTCCCATGTCCAGGGAGACTGAGAAACAAGACGTAAATCATCTGTCACGGTTTCATGGCGTGGCACACATAACAGCAGTGTCAAGATCACACAACCTGACTGTTCATGACCATATGGCCCCTCACTGTAACAGGATCACATCTACAGTACCAGTCAATACATAACACAACCACACACAGTAAGAGATTACACACACTAAGAACATCCAACAGTCACACTACATCCAAGTCATTAATACAGACCACTCCCTTTGTCCCATTGTCATCACCTTCCTATTTTTTTAGTCATATTCCACTTTTAAACATTCTAGCCACTGATCAGCTTTACACTGATCCTTTAACACCCAACCCAGCCCCGACCCCCCCGGCCCTAAAGCCCCCTGGTCCAAGTGTCACTCACCTGCCACAGTAAATGAATTCCGTAAGTAAATATGCTTAGGTAAAAAGTCAACCTCCACCTACAGAAATGAAAGATAAGAGAACAGGTGGAGTCACACAAACAGTGCGATAGTATTTGTATGTACAGAGGCGAGCTGAGTTGATGGTTATTGTAAATGTACAGTGCCAGGACTTTGTTATGGTCTGGACAGATGTCACACTGAGCTGTAATGTACCAACCTGACACAGATGGGTGGTTTTCTATTGATTTATAGTGTAAGTTGTGAATGATAACGATGATAGATAAAAGGAGATGCGCTGTGGTTTTGACAAAACTCAACTGCCAAAACCAGCCATTCACTCAAAGCGTGTCACCACAAACATGGGATTATACACAAGACACATTTAAAGTGCACAGGTCGACACACATGCACAGCCACTACATTTGAGTGATTACAGTATTAAACACCATTCATTTTTGAGCAATTTTTTGTGAATATTTACAAAATTATGTAGTGCGACAGACCCACAAACATCCACACATACGCGCACACACACACATACACACAAAGGTAATGAAGAGTACTGAACCCTACATGCTCTCGCAGTATTTGGTGAGGGTGCTGGGTTTGTCCTGGTTGCGCCGATGCCGAAACCATCGCTGCACTTTCCGTACTTCCCAGTCCAGCTGCTTAGACAGACCCTCCAGCTGACGCCAGTCTGGAGACTGGAGCAACCATAAACACAAAGACAGTCTCAGTTGAATTTCAACCCAAAAACATCTCGCACCTTCTTAAAAATGCATCAACTATTGCATACAAAGCAGAGTCGGGCCTGTTTCTCCATTCAGTTCAAATTAAAAATGACAGGCCGGGCTCTGGTGCCACTTACATGAGGCAAACCAGTGCTTGCTAAAAAACAAAGCCCTACTGAGCTATGTGTTCTCTGAATAAATGGACCCCCTGGGTCAAATGAATAATAAAAATCAGTGAGCCTCTAAACCAAACTACAGAGAAAAAATACTCCAAAGCAATAATGAAAATGACATGTATTCCTTTCACAAATAAATGCAGAAAGATGAACTAAAATTGGTAGACTTCTGGGCTATCAGGGAGTAAACAGAAGCATTAAACTGGCAGGACACCTGAAAATGGAAAGCTCAAAAGAAAAACACTTTCTAGAAAAGCACAGACTCTGTGACCACGGTCTGGAAATAGAAAAGGGCAGATGTAAAAAAAAATGTTGGCTGCCGGGAGAACAAAGACAGTGCAGTGTTTGAGAGCTGCAAACACCAAAATAGAGAAGCACTTCCTTTTATCCTGCTCAAAATATATAAGAAAACTTGACTTGAATATGACCCAATTTTGAAAAAAAAAAAAAAAACCCAACTTACCCAATACACAAAAAACTTCCCATCCTCATGGGACAGGATATAAACACTAAATATGTGGGGTATATTGGTACAGTATTTTTGCTTATGCAAACCAACATACAGTATTTATTTTTATTTGTGCCATTGTTATTTTTATATTTGCCAACTTGTTTACTATGCTTGGTAACACAATTTGTCAAGTCAATAAAGTTCCATTAAATTTGAATTTGAGAGAGAGATGATAGATACAATGGGGGGGTAGATGAGTACAATTAATGCTGCTAAGCTAATGACTGTGCAAGCTCGTCTCTTGGACTGCGGAGAGAAAATTAGCAGTAGCTGACATTAGCACCAAACCGTTCACTCAAATTGCCAATGGAGATTCCAGACGTATAAATATTGGCCATTGTGAACTGGGAGAAGAAAAAACTGAAATAAAAATCTGTGAGGAAAAACACAGATCGATCACCCAGGGCATGCACACGCACGCATACACACACACACACGCACGCACACGCGGCCTTAGAGCTCACCTTAGTGATGGAGGTGAACACTTTTTCTAAGATGGCGTTGGGCACTGCCGTCCGGCTGACCTCTGCATGGATCTGCAGGATGTGGGCACAGGGGCGAGCAATGAATCTGCAAAACAGAGATTACACTGACCACCAACACTCTCTTTTACCTTCAACTCCCCAGACATTCAGTGTTCACACAGTATCACATGTAAAAATACCTTTTGGACATACATACATGAAAAAATCACATAGCTAACAGGTCCTCTGCTCTGGATCTCCAACACAGCCTAATGCTGCAATCTGAAGGCCCTTTCGCAAGAAACTTTAATTCTCACTGGAGAGACTGACAGCTTAAATTGAGTAAGTATCAAGTAGAAGTGAAACTACTGACAAAGAACACCCAGCTGAAGGTCACCAACTGATTTTGGGAGAAGGTTCCTGTGTGGTAAATTCCAAGATGGCTGAACCTGCTGTTAGCTGTGCAGCCTACTGGTGCTCTAATATGAAACATGCACCTTTAATTTTCAGTAATTAATCAGTGGAAATGTATTCAGCCTGACATAAAAGGTAATTGAAGCCTTTTCTTCTGACAGCCTCAAAGGGAATGGTCTTGCACACCCTCCATTTTAATCAGGGCTCTGGTTTCGTGCACCTGGTTTGGACTTGGGATGCTTCAAGGTTTAAGATAAGGTTTAGGAAACAGCTCTGGCGTTCTGGCATTCGTCCGGCACCGGATACCGCCTTGGGAATGGAGGGCAGAGAAAGCAGGCCAGACAGAGTGGAGGTAGGGAGGTAGGGAGGGAGAGGGAGAGGGAGAGAGAGAGAGAGTGTGTGTTTTGCCACGGTATTTGACACTCGCCCTAAACAAAGGGTGAAAGAGCATGAGCCAGTGCAGCTTAAGAAGAAAAGCCACATAGGGACTGAAATAGAACACAAGTGTGGCATCTCTCACCCTCACTCTCCCTTCAGCCTGCTCTCTTCCCCCTTTCCCTCTCTCTAGTGAAATTCTTTTTGTTGTAATTATTCAAACGCACCGCAGATAACCACGCCCACTCCCACGCCCTCACAATACTCCCTCCTAGCCCCGCCTCCCACCCCATCCCACGCAGGGGAACAAAAAATACACAAATAAACCAACTAAGTGAAGTCAAAAGAAATTTAAATTAAAAATACATTGTTTCACTGCCAATACGTGAAATTCAAACCTGCTGTCTGCTATACTACAAAAGAAATTCTCAGAGGACCCTCTAAAACAGCTTTTCTCAAACTTACTGCATGATGTCCTCTTCCCAAAGGGAATGAGAGAGGTAAGTCTTTCTGAGGCGGTGAGCAAGACGCTGTGCAGGCCATAATACACACACTGCAGAATGACTGGCATCAAGCTTGGGATGCAAACATGTTTTTAATATCTACAACAGGGAGCTATGCGATGCTTGTGCAGCTCCAGCAGTGTTTCTGCCACGTTCAGCTGAGACTGTCCAGAGCCTCACAGGCAGGGAAACGATGGACCACTGTGCATCTTCTCTCAGGGAGCATTTCGCGGACTTTTTCATTTCTGTGAGTTGAAATTTTAAAACCGCTGATTTGTGGCACTTTGTTCTGAGCGTGTGGACGTTACGGCTAAAAAAGTGTGTGAAAATGTGTGGGAGCTGTGAAATGATGTGATGATGCCTTTAAGAAAAAAAATGTGTTTCCTCTTAAAGGGGCGTCGTCTCTCTCCTGACCATGCCCTCCATGAGTGCTGAACAGTATAGCCAGTCATCAATGACAGGGCAGGGACAAGCATGGAGAGACTAATTAGAAGGACAAAGACTGAAGGGAAAAGGTTGAGTTGAGGTAAAGATTTTCAGTATGTAAGGTATGCTGTAAATCTGCTAGCTACAGATACGCTAGCTGCTAGCACATCTGTTCCATCTCCTTGCTTCCTAAAAAACTTCCCTCAACTGTTGACATGTTCTCCTGTCTGTATTTCCTCCTAAACGGTCTCTCCCTGCTTCTCTCTGTCCCAGTTCCACTATCTAGCGACACTGTTTAGCACCCACTGAGAGCATCCCAGGGACAGATGATGGCCTTAACAGGAAACCATTAACCAGAGGGAATCAAAAGAGCAGCCATCCCTCAAGTTCATTTCTGAGCCTGATCCATGCCAAAACACAGGCCTCTCCAAAAACCAAACTAGTGCATTACGAAAGACGCGAGTGAAGAGAAATCCTGTCCTGTAAGGAGGCAATGAAGCGTGTATCACCACCAAACCAGCTCTTTCATGGGGGCTGGACCGGTAGAGGCCTGTATGAGCCTGCTTCTGCACCAATCCTAGACTATGCCATAGGACGGGCACTGTACCAATACACGAGATGCGGTGAGATAAAGTAAGACTTGCGTACAGGTTCAAATTCCAGGTGTGGCACTGCTGTTGTGTCTTTGAATACAGTGCTGGACCATTTTAACCAGTACATACCCAGCTGTGCAAATGTTTCATGAGTAAAAAGTACACAGCATCGTAATTTGCATGGGTTAGGATGTGTGCACAGCAAATAGAGCTATGTAATATGAATCAGCAAATGGTCAAGTGCCAAATCAATCAAACGTAATAGGCCGGCGCCATGACGATGATGATGTCGTTAGGTCTATTCAAGGGAAGGACATCTATTCAAATGACTGAAGAGTTCATTGAGACCAGGGAGCCAACTGCTGCACTGAAGAATTTGATTAATTAAAGGTGTAATGGATCTGTGCGTTGGTCACAGAATGTCCTAAAGCACAAGGCAACTGGTAATAAGATAGAGAAGATGCAGAGACAGAGCCCTGCACATATGTATGTACACTCAACAACCAGGCCTCAGAGCCCTAGAGGTAATGTTTAGCCTGCTGGTTTGCAAAAACTGGGCAAAGTCTGGGCAGGCTCTTGGTGAGATATGGTTTGTGTGAGCTGAGTGAGAGAGACTAAACCAAAACTTAAATATGTTTTACTTCGGTCATGTGGTTTTGTAACAGACTGGACTCTTTTTAGACTCGCTAAGCCTTCTATACCATAGCTATCTAACAAATTACTCGCCATTCTAGTCTGCAGTCTTGCTAGACCGTATGTTAGCTCAAAGAAACAGAGTCACTTAACTGATGGTCAGAAATAAATCATAGGAGAGCTTGACCAAGGGTGTATCCAGTAAAATCATAAAACATTTTCAGTGCTGACTAAACTCTGATAGAGTACATTTGGTCCTACTCTTATGAGAGTACTCTTATGAGGGGGTTCACAATTTTTGAGCACTGAAGGGGGTTTATCCACCTCACCCCGTACACACAATCCACACTACTCAGTTCTACCAAAAAAAACCTATTATAATTCTTTTGGCTTAGTAAACAAAGTGTTTTGCAAGCTAGATAAAGAGAGTTTCAAAAAACATGACTTTATTGTTAGCTGTCAGACCATAAGCCTTCAGCTGTATCGTTTGTGTGTAGTTATTATGTGTGTCCTGTGGTTTTCTCTGCTTCCTTCAGGGACACGGGTGGGTAAGTACCCTGTTATTTGCAGCCAATGATACGAGCAACATTTTTAATGTTCTTTATTGCACAAAAATCACAGTATGACTTTCACAATCTAAAGTGGATAGCCCAGTAGTCTATGAACACAGAAATAACACAAGCAATCAAATAAGTGTTTCCTCTCTGTTAGAAAATATACTCTGAAGGGGTGGTGGGTGGTGGGATTTGTTTAACAAAAAAGCGTCTTTGCTTAGCGAATAAACTGAACGATAAGGTCTGGATTTTCAGTAAAGTTATGGTGAAATGAGACAACTCTTCCCCCTTTCACTCCTTTCAACACTGTGATCTACATATCCAACAATACTCAAAACAATGGTATTTCAATGGTCTCCATTCAATCAAGATAAAAATGCTTCCTTTTTTCAAATTTAGATCATCCATTCCATAGACAACCACTTCTGCATTTGTGAGACTTCAGTTAGGCTCTGGACTTTTTAACTGTGCTCAGATCAGTCTAACCCATCATCTCCTGCCTAGCTACAGGCACAAATGTCCTCTTTGGCTGGACCACAGTCATCACAGCACTCAGCTATAGGCTGAACCACATCACAGGTGCACCACCTCAAACAGGAAGTGGGTTTCATCACTTTTCCTCTGACTGGCATTTCCCAGCAAACCAGTCAAAATTAGACTGCGCAGTGCTCACACTTAGCCCCAGCTAGGGTAAAACTGTCTCCCACACCATCCAGATCACACAGACACTGGTGGGTCAGGAGGTCCAATCTACTGAGAGAAGCAGAACACTAGGACCCTGGTGCTCTGGAATTCAGCAAACAGTGAATGGAATCTACTTCTGCAGGAACAACATTGAATTATTTCATGACCAAAGACTTTAGTGCGGCTATAATCACTAACCAGATTTACAACACACGTCCACAAGTTGAGTTTGACACCTCTGCCCTTAATTGATACGGTCATGTTCTTTGCCAGTCCCCATAATCCTTAGCTGAAAGAGGAATAAATATTGAGACTCTGTTCCCAACAGAAATGACTCAGACATGACCTTTGATACCCTCTCACATAAAACTGGGATGAAAGGCCGTCGGGCAATGGCCGACACCATGAGAACAGGCCCCTGGATTAGTACCCTCCTGAGGTCAGAATGTTTAATAGCAGAATATTGTGGCACTTTTACACAGCTCCAGTCAATGATTGTCAAAACCCCCAGGCAGCGGATTGCTACCAGTGTGTAATGTAAACAGAGTCACACCTTCGGTTGGCCCAGATTCGCCTCGTAGAGAGCGCTTAGCTTCTTTTAGGCAGGGAGTCAGGATTACATCACAGCGCAAAGCAGCTCAGACACACCCCGTGTCAAGGTCAGGTGACACCAAGTCCGTGTTCTAGATGGAATCTCAGAGTCAAAGGTATCATTCCAATTCAGGATTATGCCATGCCAGCGATAGATACAATTTACAATCCCCTTTCTTAAGAAATATGTACAAATAAGGTGTGTGCATGTGTTTGCTCATATTTTGAATTGTGGTATTTCACCCGTAAGTAACCTGTGGTCAGTTTATCATAAAGTGTGACTATAAAGGTTGATATTCTGTCTGCTGCATGCACACAGCCCGAAACTGGTTTAATAAGCACTACTGCTATATAATATTCTAATGCGGGTGACAATTATATAATCCAAATTGAAAACAGTAATGAGACTCTCGCCCTCTGAACTCACCACTGAAGTCGAGTGTCCACATATAATGCATGACCATATTTTTGCCAGCCATATGGTGACAGTTCACTGGTTGGATAAAACCTCATTAGAGTATGAGTTGGTTCACGTCTCACCCATTTGACTAGGGCGCAGTGGAAAGTACCTGAGGGGCAAATCTGCAAATCATACAGGGCTTTGAGCAGCACTGCAGTCAAAAGATGAGGCGCACACGGTCAGGAAGCGACCTTGGCACGGACACATTCCCTTGCTATGATGTTGTTCTGGCCATAAACAAACGCAGGGAAAGGATTCCACTTTGGTTACAAGTTGCCAAGCGACCACTAGTGACACTGCAGAAAATCTGAACGCTGACTGTGAATGAGAATACTCCAGGAAGACACTCAATAGTCATTGGAAAAACTGCGTGCCTGGTTGTACTCTATAGACATGTGAGTTACTACAGCACGTCAATATACCACATACACCCATGGCTACTTCATGCCCTTTGTATCTATGCATCATTAACTATGTAACTATTATTTTTCCCTAAAATGCAGTTACAATTAACAGAACAATTAAAAAATTATTACAATCAACAATGAAGTCAGAATAACATTTGTGGTCACAGCTGGTCTTGTAACTCAGTTACAGGGTGAATTCCCAGATAAAGCAATTTTGTTGTGCCCTTAAGCAAGGCACTTCACCTGAATTGCTGAAATAAATATTCAGCTGTATAAATGGACAATGTATAATATGTAAAACTGTAGGTATCCTGGATTAGTGTCTGCTAAATGCCTATATATAATGCATATTTATCTGTCAAAACGGCTTGACTGTCCACCTTTTTGAAAAGGCTGGTGAGTCCATGTAGATGAATAATATGGGGTACTGTACCCAACAGCAAAATTTTCAAACCCACTCTGAAAACCAGAACTTCCGGCGTATCAGAGGAGAAAAGCGTGCCGCTCAGTTTGAGGCCATGGCAGTTTGTGGCTATGTGGCGAAGATCACATCAGTAAACACACTGCTGCATACATGAGCAACTCAAATTAAGATGCAGCTTTTTGAAATGGCACGCTAACAGCATAAATGAATGTATTAAGAAAATTATGTTCACAACTGCACGAAAATGTTCATAAATGGACACAACTGATCTCATTTCAGTTTAGTTTAGTCTTTCCCACAGTTTAGTTTAGGAACCTTATTTATTATTTTACTTTCTTTCCCTGATGCAAATGATGGCTTAACTCTGATATCAAATAGGCATGAAATGCAAATACTTCGGCTCTGGTCGTCTTAGGCTACCGGATTTTTGCAACAGATTTGTATATGAAAAACAAACTTCAAGATTTACTAGTTTTAGTCACTAAACCATGTATTCATGACCTCGGAAATGGGTGGGAAAAGCACTTCTCCATAGTAAAGGATTCTCTTTGTCTTTTGAATCTAAATTAAGTCTCAGTCACATATTGCCTATGCTCCCAGAGATAAAAGGCATCGACATCAAGTTCACAAATCAAAGCCGCCTTGCCAATGTCCATTTCCAGCCATAGGGAAAAACAGCTTTTTCACACGTTTGAAACACATGGCATTAAGCTGCACCATGACCATGAACGTGTGCCTTTATGCTTTGTGGCACCCAAAGGGCGAAGGTTTTTTGAGCACATGCAAAAACTTTATTTCCTGGTTCTCTCCATATAATCACAGTTAATTACAACACAAAATGTTGGCATTTTCCACAGGTGGTAAACAAAGGTGTGCAATAACACAGCCTGTATTTTTGAGAAACACTGCACATAGGATTGTGGGGTTAAATGAGACAGGCTTTGTGACTTCTGTTCCTGGAGAGCAAGAACTATTGCCATTACTGTATTTGGCAGGAGGTTTAAGTTCTATACCTGGTGGCTCAGGTGTGCCAGTTTTATCTCCACTCCTTTAATGACTTCAATCATTAAACAGTGAGCCCCATTTTCTATATTTTCTACACTTCTCCTTACATGACAAAAACTCAGCTTGTATTGTATGCTGAAAAAATATGTAACTGCATTAACTCTATTCTCTGAACATATCCAGGTGTGAATGTTTTAACTCATCAGCCCAGTCAAATGCACTGATAAGCTTGGAAGTAAAACAAGTAGTTCTGCAGCCCAAATTATGAGCTTCCAAGCCATTTCAATGCAACACCTAAGGTACCTAATGGAAGTTTTAATTTGTAACCATTTTATATAGACTTCATTTCATGAGACTATGGTATCGCAAAACATCCACTAACCTAACGACAACAACATCCCAGACATGCGGCTTATGTTAAACAGAAACAGAACAAAGCTACGGCTGAACTGAATCGATTGCTGTGCCCAGAATACAAAAGGAATGGGAGAGCAGTCTGTAAAATGTTAAATATACCACACACAGCTGGTAAAAACATGGGGAAAGGTTGCATTTGGGCCTTAGGGTAATGTGCCATTGTATGTTTCCTCTTGCCCACCCCCCAAACCCTAATATCTCCATTTCTCGGTCCTCTGGTTGCTCTGTTAGCACTGCTAGGCTTTAACAACACGCGGCATTAACATTCTCCCAGCCCTGCTCTGACCACTCTTAGGTCATGTCACACTTACCTCATTCTAGGCCAGCGAAACAGATCACCACAATGTAAAACACTTCATATACGTGCATCAAATATGTGAGCAGCAGTGAAATTAGACGAACAGATGAATGTGTGCATATTCAATAGTATGACCCAACAGAGGGTAAGGCATTAGGATGCAAGTGGAGAAGAAAAGATGTACCTCATGCCCAACGTACCCAGTGACCTGTTAACTAATGACCTTTCGATCCACACTGTCTTCACCAAGTAGCAGTGCGACACAGCATTCAGGGTTCAGTGTTTAGGTTTAACTTGGAGCACCGCTGTTGAACCCTTGCCAAAGGCAAGCGAGTTAGCAAAGTCCCGCCTGGAGGCATAAAGCTGTCAAAATCGATAAATAAATCAGAAGTAAAACATTCAGTGCCTGCAGGGAGCAAACGTGATAGCATTGGCATTGTCTTTCGTAAGAACGCCCATTTGTCATGTATGACAAATTGAATGTGTTCACTCATACAGAACTTCTTTTAATGCAAAAGCGCATTACAGTGAAGAGGCGAAATTCACTCCCACCCCCATGTGTTGCACCCACCATTTTGGGAATATACAGCAAGCATTTTGGGGCAGAATGTCAACCATGCATCAACTGAGGTGGAATGAACTGGCAAGAAGCAACACTGCAACAGAAGCCATTTTGTATTCCAGCCCTGCTGCCATATTGTGCACTTACCAATCTGTTAGCATAATGAAAGACGCCAAAGATCATTGGCATAAAATACGTCAACCAAGAGATCTATTAGCAACACCCTCTCTCAGATCCTCCCCCACCATCACCCCCACTGAGATCCTACATGCAACAATGGCTTCACTGTTGAGAGGTAACTTGCTGAAAACAACCCCATTCATTTGTCTGTAGGAAAATCCGCAAAGAAATAAAGCGTATCGCCAAACAGTTCTACGATGACCCAGTTCTTCAGTACACAGTCAGGCCCGATTGTGATGTCACAGCTTTGCTTAATTTGCATATCCCTGCCCCATGACATGACCTTGTCATCCTCTGCTGAATATTAAATGGTGCACTCCCCTACGACTGGACACTAACATAGGCGGCACCTGGGAGGGGCTTGGGGGTGCTGTAGCTACCCCTAACAGAGCCATAGCACCCCCAAAACATTTCTGTGATTTATTTATAATATTTTATCTATAATTGTGACTGCCGCGGAGCAGGTACTGTGTGCATGTGTGTATGTGTGTCGGGGTGCTGCAGTAGAAAAAACAGTGGTGACCGGCACATTACTGGGATACCCTAAATTTCAGAGCACCCTCACTGAAAAGTCAAGCAACCCCATACCACCAGAAAAGAAAATCTCTGGCACTGCCACTGGACACTAAGCCCAATATCTGCCCTCAATACTTCACAGACATCCACTTCTTGACAGCACACCTCACAGCTTCTCCTACCAACGTCAATGCAACTCCAGAAACAAGGCCAAAACCAACCCTGCAGAAAACACCTTCAAATATAGGCTCTGTTTACGGGTAGCTAATCATCCTTTGTATAAATTCTTTTAAATTATACATGTCATCAACGGCAGACCGAGGGTTCAGTGGACTACTCGACAACTTTGACAGCCGAGCGTTGGGTAGCACTTTCCATTACCCTTCTGGCGGCTAGAACACGCAAATCAGGTCACTAGGTGTGTCCAAAAATGTTTCACTCCTCACCTCGTTTCCTCCACAGCCACTCATCTGCTGGGAGGAAGTATCTGGAGGAAAAGAGGGGAGGAGAGGAATGGAGCAGTAGAGAGAGCAAGGAGCAATGAAGAGAACTGGGATGACTTACTTGCTGCTCTGTTATCAAATCCAGTGATGAAAGAAGTGGCCCTACCACAGCTTTGAGTGATGCTGAAGAAACAAGCTGTGATTCTAATAAACGGTCTGCTCTTTATATGCTGCAAAATATGAATGCCAATTACACCTACATTGCATCTACCTACCCTGCTCTTTGGAGTTACCATTTTGCCAAAAAAAAAAAAATATTTACAAGCAAATACATACTCCCACAGTTACAATAACACACTCAGTTTTACAGTAACTAATTATCATTTGGCAATTTACCACTGTGGGACCACTGTTTCCATGGGTGTCTGAAAAAGCGAAAATAAATGCCTGTACTTTTTATGTCATGGAGCCAGCTACTGTATAACGTTCAGGCACTTTGCGGGTCTGTAAATTCTCATGTTTTTGAAAGTTCTGATAGTATCACATTCCACAGTGATGGTCTTTTAATCTATCTGGGAATGAGGAAAATGATGTCATCCCAAAGACTTGTGATAGCATATCCATCCAACTATCCTCCAGCAGTGGAGAGTTTGAGGGGTGCTCAAACTCTGCAGCTTCTCCTCTCAAATATTGGGATATCAGAGTAGCGGAGGACACAACAATCATCTTCCAGAGCACAGAGGAGACAACATGGTAGTGGAGGAGAGGAGGATGCATTACTGTGAATAACAGGACACACGCCCTGAATGAAGAGGGCGAACGATTACACTCCGTTATCTTTCATCAAGTGTGTTCTGCTCTGTGTTCCGCATATATTTGCGCTTTGGAACCTTTTGAAGGGTGGAGGGGCTGGGTGATCATGAGTACTGTCAGCCAATCAGGGCAGTGGGTCATGAATATGAATGTGTATTAAGAGGAGAAACAGAAGCAGGGAAATGAATGATTAAAACTATTAAAACAGACATTTAAATTATGATGGGTAGACAGGGACTTCTAGAGCTGGAATAATAGCAAACACATAAAAACGTATGTGAGTGTTCAGAGACTGAGGTATCTGGGCAGAATGTAGAAATGATGGACTGGCAACTATTACTTCTAAAATAATTATGCACCAACTAAAACACCCAAACTGAGCAGCTGAAGCACTTAAAGGTTGTCAAAGGCCCCTGGACTTCGTTTGGGGTTCAGAGCACGCCACTGCGTTGCAGCTTATTTTCAAACAACTCAAATTAGCTATTTCATTCAACACAAAGCCAGGTTAAAGTGTCCAGTCCCACACTTCAGGTGCCATCATTTTTGATTGATTGAGCGAAAAATTTCCTGCCAGAAGTGGAAATGACATACCGTCCCTGACCCCGTACCGCATGGGTGCGAGCGTCAAGGCTGTGACCACCGACTCTGTGAGTACCCGAGTCAGGAATGCATACGGTCCCTTCGTCATCACTGAGGAATACTACTGTTTCACAAATCTGAAGTATTTTAACTCGCCACGTGATCCTAATCTCAGGGATACGCCTTCACTTGCGTGCTCTCCCTCTCAAGCGCACACACACACACACACACAAACAAAACATTACAATAGAAATAAATGGCATGTCAACTTTATGGCTTGCAGGAACAGCTGGACCGTTCTTTCTGGGCGAATCCGAACGTCTAGTTTAGCCAGCTCATTAACTACAAGTGGCCATGTCACACTTGCAAGCTACTTTTGTATGACGCACGACAGAAATACTTTTAAACTAATCCACAACCATACTAAAACGCAGTCAGAACGCAGCATAGCAAAGTTATATAACGTTAACGTGATCTAGTTTAAGTAATTAGTTGCATTTAGCTAAGCGAGCTTGCCACTTTAACAGAACTTATAGTGGCGTCCCGTGACGGAGCTGGCGAAGTACAACACTAGTAAACTAGAGTTGCAAACTGTCGTTCAGGCTGACATCATACTCGTGGAGTTATTTAACTAAACCAAGTTTGTAGCACTATCGTTCTTATTTCATTATACCTGACTTTCTGGTTTTCTGGATAACTCGCTGAGCAACTTAACTTTTTAACACTGGCTACACAGCAAGTACAAATCAGCTACTGAGTAGGACCAAGCTGGGGCTTGTTACAACATACCTTTCAAACAATATTCTGACAGCAAATATTCCCAAAGCCAGCGGTAGGGCGGAGAGTAAGTGTCCGGCTTTAGGGTATTCAACTCCGGGTTCAGGGTCCGCAAGGTCCGCCCAAGTAACATTATTGGGAAGCCAGAATCGCTCGTTCCAAAACCAGGCCGAGAGAGCAGCCATGTTTGGAAGAGGGTACCACAAAATAAAAAAATAGTTTGATGAAAAAGGAAGGATAACCGCCCCTTTCTAGTCCTGCCGGGCGGATGGGTAGCCAACGTTGCTGGCAGTAGGCTATGTTTTATTTTTACCTCCGTGTCGTGTGGGCGAGTTAAGGAAGTACAGAACTCCACCCCCCACACCAGCATCACGGACTCAGGAACTTTTCCTTTGAGGCGGTACTTAGGCGAGCCAGTTAAGCATCCTGGGGCGACGCATCGGCCGTAGTTCTCCAAAGCCTGGGCATGGCTAACAGAGCGAGGGGGAAATGAAATATATAGTTACCCGTGAAACGTATCGGTCCAGGTATTGACTTGTTAAACATTAACCAACCTTATTGTGATAGAAAATTTCGTCTCAGTCAACCCATCATACTTCCCTAACATGGGGCATTTCTCCTAAGGCAATGGCCAACTTGGCTCTGAAAGCGTGAGACAAACGCATGGATTCACAGCCTCCTTGCTGACACTGATATTTTTATTTTTGCAAATTATGTTTACACATATGAAATGGAAATCCTAACAGCGTTTTATTTGTTCTATGTATTGGCTGTCTGTTGGTTAAACTGGAGGATTATAGCTCTACCTACCGTCATATGTTCCTCTCTTCATGGTGTGGTTATCTACATTAATAGGGCACTGCTCGCATCAATTAGATGGCGACATCTACTGGCGTACTTTGGAATTGCGATGATTTCTGGCTGGTCCAGAAATCATGGAAGGATGCAGAATTACTGTAAGTAGGTTACTTTTATAAAATTCCCCATGGTTATTCTGCGATGGGAGAATATGGAGTGAACAAGAGCAGAGAGCAGGGCTTCAAACAATCACAAGGGAAGAAAAGTAATGTCCACAGATCCAGCAATTTGTGTATCATCCTCTGCATCTTACCTTCGATACTGGAGAATCGATATTTGAGCTGTATGTCAAATATCTGAATGATTGAGAGGGATTAAACGATTTATAGGTCCAAACCCGGGCTAAATCAAGAGGAAACTAGGGACTGAAAACAGTATAAAGCTGCTCTTTGACCAGGAAATTTTTTCCAGGTGTGGATGAAAGAGATCCAGGCTGTCAGACCAGTTCCCAGACTGTAGGTGAGTAGCTGGTTCCTACTCAAATTTCCACTTCTAATCTCATGGTCTGATAGATCTCGTAAAGTCAAATTGACTTGTGACAAATGAACAATTAAAGAAACAGGATATTTTGCGCACATCTTATTAACTGAGGTCGTAAGGTTATGCTAGTCAGGCAAATTAACTGGTTTTCAGATTGATAATAAATAAACGTTTTATCTTATAAAATGTACTGAAAATGTAATCTCTGAGATTCAAACTCTCAGATTCATTAGTGATAATATCAGTACCTAACAAACCAAATGGAGGTTGGATTGGTCCGTTAATTGTAATGTAAGAAGGTGGTATGATCACATGGACCTCAGGGTAGATTTACTCAGTCCTGGAGTAGAGAGAAGGAGAAAGAAGAATGGAAGGCAGGACAGAGGAATAGAGATGGTAGAATGGAATTGGGGATGGGTTGCTTGCTAATGGGATTTTGTAGACAGGGGAGGCCGAAAGGGCAAGATAGGGTTTAACAAGAATATCGTTTCTAGTGCATTCGTCATTAAATACAATGAAAACAGTTAGATAAAATGTATTTAAATTATAGTCATGTTTTTATAGTAACAGAGCTATTAAAATGTTAATCTAAATTGATTAAATAAAAGCAAGTTCCACGGGGAAAAATGTAATGCTAGTTCATCCTTGATCCAAAATGATTTATTAATTACTTGACCATGAAAGATGACTTTCTGTGTTTGATACATCTCTGCAGTGTTTAGGGCGAGATTCAAGTAGTTCATCAAAAAGGGTGGACGAGGTCTCGTTTAAAAATGAACTGACGAATCAATGGACCACAGCAGGTAAAGTTTCCACATTTACAAATCTTTGAAATACCAGATAAATGCAACACTGGGGCTGTATGCTAGGTAACACATATAAATAAAAATACGTTCAGGCAGGCTATGATTTTTTTTTTTTTCCGAAATGGGGAAAGCCGACTCTTGTTTTGAAACCGTTGAATGAACATACTCTGTAGGCTTCCACGTTTGTAAATTCATCGCTCTGAGGTGATGTGAATCACCGGTCAAGGCACAGCACAAAGTGATTACTAAGCTGTAAGTATTTATTATTTAAGATTTCTGCAGTACTAAAGCATAAAGGAAAAGTGGAAACTTGATGGATTCAAAATAATTGCCCCTGACCTGCCTTGATAATGACGTAACCAGTGGGAGTTCTTAGCTCTTAACTAGTTTGTAATGAAGACATTGAATAGATATCATTATGGATGTGGTTGTAACTGCAAACAAAACACAAAAATGACTGATTGATGTAACCTCTGGCATTAATTTTCAATTTTATTAGTATTTTAAAGAGATTTTAATGTGATGAGACCTCATCTACAGACTTGCATATTACTAGTAGTCCTTGATGAGCCTGTTTCACAAAAACCTGGCATACATTCAACAGCAAATTCACATACAAAGCAGTGTCAGTCAGAAAAAGAACAGAATATTTTCTAAGATTTTTAAATACTTTATTTGAAAATCTTTTTTTTTTTTTTTAAACATGCATTCTCATCACACAGCTTGGCCACTCCTCCAAACCAAATAAGGAATATGGCATGGGCAACAACCAATCAGGAGATTCAGGGATAAGTGGGCGGGTAAAGGGACATCTTCTCCATGGGACACAGTGACAGTAAGCAAGTGGAGGATTCAGGCCCGATTGGCCCTTATTTAAGGCACTTCCATCACGTTAAATCTGCCAGGCCAGGAGAAAGGCAAAGGCACCACATTCAGCTCTCATTAAAAATACTCAGCTTCCAAGGCCTCTGCGTGGGAAAAAACGATCCACATTTACACACGGCGAAGGGGCCGCCATCTTCAGGCACTCTCAGTCTCCTACTCCGTGCTCGATAGCTTATTTCAGTTTGCCCATTACGACCAATAAAATATGTTTTTTTTTTTTTTGGCAACGTGTTCATACAAACTGTACAAGACGAAATTAGCATGTGGTTATAAACATGTACGGTAAGCAAGGTGACGGTCAATGCAAGACTTGTGTGGCCAGCCTATTGGGATCGTAACAGGGGCTTGGCCAATATAATTCCACGGCACGGTCAACAAGTCACTTTCCTTTCATTTGTTTTTAAACCGAGGCTATAAAGATCAGAAAGTGAGAACATTAAAATGGACCCTCATACCCTTTTGTGCGTTATGCTTGTTGTAAACCCCACCCCCCTCCCCAATGTTTCCCTTTCTGGAGTAGTTTGATTGGTCAGCTACATGTGCTCGGGGTGGTTCTGTAAACAGCTAATGAAGTCGTTGACAGGATGTCCCTGATAGCAGATCTGGTACACCGCGTTGAACAGGGGAAACCTGGGAAGGCGAAGGACAAAGGAGGAGCACTGTTACTGGCAGTCTCACCAATTTAAAAAAGCAAACATACAAGTTGTCTTTCAGCTCAAATTTCTGTATTGAAAGACCACTAAAACCAGACTTACTTCCTGACTTCCTTTACTTACTTAACGAAATACCCATAAAATGGACGTGGAGTGTTGAAGGAGGTCATAAAACTAAAGGTAAAGTAACACCCTTTAACTTCTTATTAACTTTACACACAGGACAGATACAGTACATCCGTAAAATCCAAGAACATGCGTCACTGGCACATGGGGTAATCATTTTAGGAGGCGGACAGAAAATGTACTTTTACCGCCAAAATGCTCACAACTTTCACATGACTTTGCAGGTCGGGATGAGTCAAGCTGTCCTTTAATGGTTACACACACACACACACACACACTGAAAATGTAGCGGTTTGTGTGGTACGTCACAACTTCTGTCATGTTGAGGCTTCACAGAGCACCTTCACGGCTGCCAAAACACCCATTTCTGGATGGATGGAATTTTGTCGTCACACACTTTAACCTATCTGAGAGCTTTGAGCTTGGAAAAACATGCTACACAAATAAAACACATCCCCATCCGTAGGTAAGCACTGACTACATTCTTCACCATGTTTGAGGTCATAATAGATATAATTTTGATTAGGGTTATTATAATATACTGTCTTATGGCTCATTTTGGGGGTGAGGACGTGATTATGGATGTGATTATCATACTCACCACCATGTTTGTGTGTTTTAATATGTCATGAATATGATTTTGATTAGGATTACAGTTATGCTCATTTATGGCACATATGTTTTGAAATGGGGATGTGAGGATAAGGGTACGATTATGGTTTTTATACTCACTTGTCCACCATGTTTTTGTGGCTGAGGATTTGGTGCACCTCTGCCGCCGTGGCGGGACCCTGAAGCTTCTGCCCATTCAGCATCTCCTTCTCCAGCTCCTCTATTGACTGTGCAAATGAGGGGAGAACGACATCCAAAACCGGGTCAGTCGACCGCACAGGCTCAAAAACCCAACCCTGACCCGTGTCTGACAGCACACACGCACACTGACACACTGACACACTGACCCAGTCCCAAGCTGGTTCTGACAGTGCCCCGACCCAACCTTTACCATATTTGGCAGAGGAACAGTCCAGCGGTTCATTGAGGACACTCTGAAAGAATATACCATCGTGATTTTTCGTACCGCTCTCGATTTTCTCCCCATTATAAATGTAGGCTTGCTCCAGTGCTGCAATGTTCTTTACGGATTGGGGAGGGTGAAAACTGACGCACGTACGCTCACGGGTGCACTGAATCAGCTGACCGACTCTGCTCTCGAATCTGCCAGCTGAACCGACACAGCTACTACACAGCTGATGCTTCTGATGCAGCTGACGCGGCTGACGCAGGGGGATCGTCACGCCCAGCTCTGGGGAACGATGAGGCTGCGCTTTTACCTGCTGACCGAAGGTCAGGGCAGAGCAGGTCAGCATACAGTACGAAGGTTGTCAACGAGTGACTTCCACTCAGTGCGGCCACCTGGACCAATTAGCACTCAGAGTGACTCATATTACTATACACTCTCATAATAGCAAGTTCAGGAATACTGAGTCAGGAACCTCGTGATCTTTAGAGAGCAATCACCTCAAAATACATTACAGCAGCCTCAATGCACTTCAGTAACAAGGGACTTCTATTGTATTACCTACTATTCCACCAAGGTCTGAGATAGAGGTTTGCAGGGGGGATTTGTAATTCAGTCGCATGAGAGGTTAAGCCATTAAAATAATTTCTGACCAATCAAAGCCATTAAATCCAGACTTTTTTTTTTTAATCTCTTTCCCTCAAATGCCTCAGATCCCCGAAAACCGGAGCAGTTTGTTTTCTAGAACAGGCTGGTACAGCTCGGATCATGAGCTCACAGAAAATGAGATCAGAGCTGCTGTTTAACTCGGTAAATCAAGCGCAGTCGCTAGCTCATTCTGTTGGAGTCTTTCTGCTGTTTTTCTTTTACATCTATACAGACTGAATAGTACTGTCTGAAATGTGAACTAGTTTGTATGTGTATGTACTGTATGGGCGAGTTTTTATGGTCTCACAATGTGAGCGACTGGCAGCTAAATTCCAAGCATAAGTTCTGCTGATATGACAATGGTTCTTGTCTTCCTTTCTTCAAATGCAAGACCAAACATTGTTGCTGCCAGAATGTGCTTTTGTGTGCTTGTCAGCACAACTGGGCAGGTCTGTGATAATAGGATGAGGCATTCAAAATGGGGGAAGAATTTTAAAATGATAATAACTGGTTTGAGAAGACCAACTACAGGACAGGCCAATCCAGCCATCCCATCCTATTGGAGGCCTCGTCCTCTGGCGCCAGGCACTCACCTTCCCGGTTTTGGCGAAAGCTTCGGCGACGCGGCGGTTTCGCCCGCCGTAGCAGGTGGTGATGAGGTCGGCGACGCCGCAGCTCTCCAGGAAGGTGGCAGAGGAGACGGGCCCGGCCGTGCAGAAGATCCGGGCGAAGGCGATCATCTCCATCAGTCCCAGCCGGATAACTGCCGCCTTCGTGTTGTCCCCGAAGCCCAGCCCATCGCAGAACCCCGCCCCCACCGCCACCACGTTCTGCCAACCAGAGGGAAGGGACAGAACACCTTGCATTAGAAACGTTCAAACATAACGTTACATGAAACATGAAACATACAAACCCTCTCTACCCATCTGGATATAGCTCATTGTCACAACAAAACTGCAGTTTGATTTATAACAGTAGAATTTTTTAAAAATGAGAACGGGCCATTCAGCCTGTATTGGCTCATCTTTTTCCAGCATCAAATCAATAAGAAAGCCCCGTGACACAGTATGATGTATGATGTAATGCAAGGAGGGAATATGCTTCATCATGTCATACGGATCATTTGGAATGTGATTGAGCCGTCTGTGGCAGTGCCTGTTTCCAAGTGTGCTGTGCCCCTGTGACGTACGCAGACATCTGCTTAGACCTGCAGTTATCCCTCTCTATATTACTGTCCCGTGTGGACAACCCTCCCAACAACAGGCAGAAGCAATAAATCAAAACCATCTGGTGCCTGCTTATACTGTGGGATGGGCTAATAGAACTGGACAGGCTTTTATTTTGAAAACATTAGCCTAGGGGCAGGTTTCTGAAATGTCCAGCAGTCTTGGGGTGTGAAAAGGAACAGAACGGAATTGTTTCGTGTGAATCTGGAAAATTGGTCTGCCAAGGTTCCAGGCCACTGTAGTTTGTTTATTGTAATAAACTGTTAAGGATTTTATATTCCTGACCATTAGTCATTTAAGACAGCCAATGGAGTATCACATTTCCGTAGTACCATACCATAGTTTAAATCCTGCAGGTAATTTCCCTCTACAGTATCTTGTCAATCCTCCAGAACTTTTTTTGCATTGCAATGCAGTGCCCTTGCTTATATGTTCACATTCCACATAAAGGAGATTAAATAAATCCCCAAACTAAAGAGAAAGAGAGAGAGAAATAATACGTGACTGTGTCATGCCTAATCTAGCTCATGTTTCTGAATTAGCAGGACGGGTGTTACCAGAGCCAAAGGGACACCAACTCCCAACATTCCACAGACCCTAACGAACTATTATCTACATCACTGTCCACACCAAACTGTAGCTGGATTTTTACATATACCAAATATGTTTTGGAATACAGGAGACCAATCACCCTTCCTCAGCAAGTATGGGTGAACATGGACACAGTACAAAATACTTCTTAAGGCACAGATCATTCTGTGTAAAATATACAGACGTTTTGGCATGCCGTCCTCACAGTGGGATACATTAACTTGTCCAGGTGACATTAGAATCTTGCATAATTTAAGGAATATGATTATCTGAAGTAGGAAATTAATGCTCCAATCAAATCATCCTTTAAGAGTTAATCCACATGATGCAGATAAAGCAATTGGGTCATCTCTAATGATAAAAACCAGAAAAAAAAACAAGATACAAACTAGACAGAAATAAAACCTGATGGATGGCAGTCATATAAGCCAGTTTTCCTTGCAGTAAATTACAGGATGTAATCAATACAAATCAGGCAGGTCAGATGGTTTTCTGGATGGGGAACAGACACACTGCTTTCTAACAGCACTGTCAATCAAAATATCTCCTAAGCCACACAAAGAAAACAAGGGGTGGGATTTCCTGTGAAAATGTATGAAAATCAACTCATTTGTTCTACGAATAATTAAGGCTCATTCAGCCATTTGGGAAATGGAGGCGGAGACTTTACCCTCCAGGTTTAACACAGGTCCCAGATCAGTGGGGGTTGGAGTATCCGAGGATTAGAACGCCATCGGTTCAGGAATCTCACCTTCAGCGCTCCACAGATCTCCACCACGTCCGACTCCTCCACCACCGTGATCCGGAAGTTTTTGGTCTGCATGAGCTCCTTCAGCAGCATCCCGTGGTCTTTGTTCTTGCAGCCTAGACCAGCAGCGTGAGACGGCAAGGCAAGAGAGAGAGAGAGGGAGAGACCGAAAGATAAAGAGAGTAAGAGGGAGATAAACTAATTCAAACCCTTTTTAATTGGATTTTATCAGCTGTTCCTATGCAGACAGAGCTAGTGATAGATCCTCTTCTGGACCTTAGTGAGAACGGTGCTGCAGGCTAGATCACTGCAGTGGCACTTCAACCCACCCAGTACCAACTACATTTTTAATAACACAAAATATCATAATCTACCCTATATTAACTAAATCGGTATTAGGACATACAAGTGGTTAAAAGGCAGTGCAAAGACAAAAAATGCATTAGCGCTGCCCTCATCTGTTGGCCTTACCGATGGTGGTCTCACAGAACTTCTCATCTGCCACCTCGTTGGCGATGTTGGCGCCCATCAGCACGCTCATGGTGATGCCCAGCTTCTCCTGGATGACGTCAGAGATCAGCTTCAGCCCGTTCGGACCCTCGTCCACGCCCTGCCTCACCCAAAGAGAGCGAGTTTGAATTTGAAAGAGAGTGAAAGATAGAGGTCAGACACAGCATGACGCACACAGAGACACAGCTAGAGACAGACACTGTTTATTTATGCATGTATTTTATTACACTGGATATTGTTTATGTGCGGCCTTGCCAATGAAGCATCACTGAAGTGAACTGACAGAGAAAGAGAGAGGCTGAGACAGAAACATAGAGAGAGATCTGAGACGAGCTCTAACACACATAGACGGAGAGAGGTTGGGGGGGGACCGAGACAGAAACAGAGAGAGATTTGAGACAAGCTCTGACACACCCAGAGAGAACAAGGTGAGAGAGGGAGACGGAGCAGACAGACAGACAGACAGGTTAGACATACACATTCAGTCACACCCAGACAGAAACGTTCCCTTGAGGACAGCCCCACCTTAATTAGGGACAACCCCAAGGCGTCCTTTTTGATCTTGTCTTTAATGGTATCGCACACTTTCCCGATGAACTGATGGGGATCACAAACACCAGGATGTCTGCTCCATTCACAGCCTCCACTAGTTCAGGAACAGCCAGCTGTGAGTGTATGTTTATGTGTATTAGAGAGAGGGGAAAGACAAACAACAAACCCTTTAATAACATTTTATCAGCCTCTGCCATATGGAACCGACAAAGTAAAAAGTGACTCTTTAGGAACACTGCCTATTAACTACTGCAGTAGCACTTCAACCCTCACAACATTACTCACACCAATAAAACCACATAACATTATACAGTATCAGTAAATGGTTTGAGAGACAAATAAAGATTAAATGCTTCGTTTACTTTTTAAAGCCTTTTGGCAACTTCATATTTGATAAGGGTTTCCACAAGTTCCTGAGCCATTGCCAAATTTACGGGAGCCAGATTTGAGTCTGAAACATTACACTGCTAATTTCCTTGCAGATAGGAGTCGCTAATATTAGTAAATATATCAAGTGATGTACTGTTCGACGGCGTGTACATGACCTGTTGAGAAATACCATGTGAGGGTACGCTGTTTTATACGCGTTACATTCAAGTTTTTTAATGTGTGGCAAAATAAAACTGTCCCACACGCCATTTTTTGTGTATGGATGCACAGGAAATATACTAAGTTTATAGAAGGTATAGTTACAGTGGTGGGTATTGAACATGCACAACTTAATATGTGGGGTTTTATTTTATTAAAATGTCCAATAGAAATTATTTCTTAAAAACGTTATTATCCAAACGAATGTGAATCGTTTAAAATGTGCTTAGACGTTATTTTCAGGTCAGCAGCCCAGATTAGTCTAATTTAATAATGGCCAAGCTACATACTTCAACCACAAAATGGAATCTAATAATGGCCCATGAAAACAAAGACTTCACAGTGGGACTACTTTTGCTTTAATTAAATCTGGATAATTACCCGATACAAGCACTGCCTCCTTAGCAGCACAACCACAATTAAGACTGAGAACCTCCGATTCAGTTTAATTACGGTAATGAAGACTGTACTTTGACCGATTGCACAACTAGTCTACACACCATACAGGTCAAGTCACATGACCACAAAATCTGTCCTTTCAAAGAAAACAGAAATCAGCGACACACTTCCTCTGAAACACAAATACACAAAATGGCCTGATCTGTTCTCTGTGAAAATTGGCAAACATGCCGAATGAACCTCGACCGTTGGTTCCATTTTATACCCGTTTCACCTCAACTGAACCTCATATCGTGACTAACGGGCGGGGGTCTGCCTAGTTTCTATGGTAACCACTCTCCCAACGCCCGTGGTAACAATCTCTGACCACGCAGTACTGCGGTTCCTCACCACGTTGGCTGGCAGCTTGTGTCCGGGAAGATACTTGACATTTTCATGCTCGGTGTTGATGATTTCTGTGAGCTTGCGGCCGTCCACCGTCTCCTCAAACACCCACATGTTCACCGTGCTGTCGAACCTCGGGTTCTGCGCTGCATTGGCACCCACAATCTTGGCGATGGCAGAGCCCCTGGAGAAACGTGGGAAACACGGAGAGGGTCCAGAGAGGGGAGAACTCACTTATTCAGCAGGGCACTGCGGTGTCACTAACTTCCTGATGGATGCACGGCACAGGCTTGAAAGCCTTTTATGGCTGCTTCATTATGCACTGACACACATACCGATTCGGTTTTGTGCTGCGCCATTTCTGAGCATTAGGGCTTGAAACCCATCCACTGTTTTGTTTTTCATTCAGACACGTACTAATTAATCTTTCCTTAGGACTTAATGCTATCAGCAGTGGCCTTGCCAGCATCTTCAATACTTTTCTATTCAGACAAGGTCCTATGCTGAAATGAATTCTTGGCCCTCAATAACGAAATAAAATAATAGGCTGTATACATACACACATACAGAATGAAGAAATTAATGTCCTCATAAAACCTTTCCTCACAATCGAGATTGTAGAATATTTCTAAGAGGGGAAGGAAGGGGAATTAGCTCAGGGACCTGCCACCGAGATCAGTCAACTTTCACCTTTGAAGTATTTACAACATTGTTCAACAACTTGCCGCAAGCAATACCCCAGAGACTGGACTGTGCTCAAAACATCTGTGCAACACAAATGACCAAAACGCATTAACTGATGCCACTAGGCTACATTAACTAACATGGAATACTGCAAAATGTTAATAATGTAATTCATCTGTGCTTTGACTGTACCTCAGTGGAAGACTTAATCACTTGGTCTGACCATTGTCTGATTTGCTTAAAATGAAATGTTTTCAGTAAACAAAGGGAACTTTCACATGAAAAAGTATTTCCGCCTGTAATTCTACGGAATCGAGTATTGGTCATAGGATGTAGTTTTCCTCCACGTGTATTATCTTATATGAGACTATAAATCGATTAGGTCTGCCTTTCGGTCGTTAATGTAGCACCATAGTCCAGTCCAAAACCAAAAGTGCATATTGAAACGTTAATATTAGCCTACCATATTTTCAATAGATGCATCTTTTTAGCAGATGTCAACCACCACTGTAATTCATGACAACAAAACCTTTAGAAGTCCAAATTCAATTCATGGCATCTTTTACATAAATAAAGGCTTGAGAATAAGTAGAACAAGAGAAAGTAGAATAAACTAAATTTAGAGGCTAATTGACTACCTACACTATTGATGTAAGTAACAAAAAATTGCAAATGGCTTATATTGAACATCCAACTATATCGACCACAAAAGTAAATCTATTTAGCTAAATCTAAGGTTAGTTAATGTACATTACCACAGCTTCTTAACCAGCGAGTCTGCCAGGAAGCTGCTTTTAAATTAACTATTCTATTCCCACAAGGAATGCAGAAGCAATAATAGGCTTAGCATAGCCCAAGTCAGCTGCAAATCATATTGCTGACAAATGGCTAAACAAAACAACCAAACGCACCTGTTGTCCCACAAGTAAATGTGAACCCTTCGACTGGCAGCCAGCAGCGAGGCAGACGTACCATGTCCATCAATTGGTCTACAAATTCACAGCCCACGTTAGCAAGACGCTAGTTATCTACGTTCTACATAAGAGGCTGTCAGTCCACTGACAAGCAACGAATGTTAATTGCCTGTATGTTTATATCTGGCTATTCTTATTCTCAAGCTAACGAGCTACGTTGCACGGTGACTGGAACTGTAGCTGCATAGTCAACTACAGGATAGCCCCAGCAACCGAACATGTACGCCCAATCCCAAGACATTTTTCTCACTGCGGACATTGGTGCATAAACGAACACCGAGGCCGATGTCTTACCAATTCCCAGAGCCAATAATACAAATTTTCTTTGGAGCATCCATACTACGTTCGTCTTTCCAGCCTGCAGTTGAGCCCTTGTGCCACAATTTATCCGGCCAACGCCGACTGCACCACATTGACACTTTGCAGTGGTTCGCTGTCCTCATGGATCACGCCCACGAAGCTAATTGGTTCTTTTTGGGGAAAACCCTGCCCACTCACCCTGTCTCGGTCCCATTGGTCAGTGAGGGGGGTACAGCAACCACCCGCCCACTGTAACATTTTCATGCCCGTTTAAAATTCCTATCGCCTGAAGCAAACTCCCACAATCAGGAGCAGGGCAACCTTTATTTGGATTTTTTTATTTTAGAAGTTGCTTTATTTATTACGAGCTTTGTTTATGATTTGACTGTAGGTCATACCCACGAATGGCACATGACCCTCACTGGGGTAGGGGGTGTGCTCAAATTTACCTGGTTCATAGACTTCACAAAAAGCAGTCTTGATTTTGTTCAGCAAATTGTGGTCAGGACATATTTCAGTGGGTATTTTCTCAGGATCGTATGATCTTATACACAAAGGCTAACAGTAAAGGAAAAACATGTAGTTTTAAATTAATACAGTGCAATTTAAATAGCAACTTGCAGCTACATATAAAACAAATCTTGTTGACCCAACATAAGTAAACACAAATCCCTAGGTGTGACAAGATGTGATATTATTTGAAGTAGTAGGCCATCCGTGCAGCTAAAAACAGCAGTCTGGTGACTTGATCTTCAAAGCACTTGTAATATTTACTGATATTTGGACAGAGGTGAAAAACTTCAGCTTCAGACAGAAAAAGTCCTGCCATTTATTTGTTCTACACATTCACTAAAAAAATACATCCAATTCTGTATTTGGAGTTGGATGTGCATGTTTCTACAAACATGATGTTCAAAATTTAAAAAATAAGCTTTATAGTTGACACAGAATCATATGTTAAATATATGTTGTATGGACACATTTTAAAACGGGTAAGCAGGACACACGGCATGTAGGCGATTAAATATTCATTTTATAACCACAGGGAGTGGTAAGAGGTAGCCAAAACTCAGGTAAAACCAAAAAAGGAAGCAAGGCCATTATTAATTCATGAAGCTCTTTATTAAAATTCAGGATAAACACATACAATAAACTATAAAACAAAAAAGAAATTGGTCCATAAGGGATTAAAAAAAAAAAAAAAAAATCAATTATTAAATTTTCAGTTTCTGTAATGTGAGATCTCCTCCAGAATCGTAACACTCAAAACCACTGCAGGACTACTCTTCAACAGCTGTGAAAATGCTGAGCAGTATCTTCAACCCACTTAAAAAAAAAAAAGAAAAAAAAACACAAAAACACTTAAAAACCACAGTAAGACTTGAAACATGTATGCGCATTTTAACATGTGACTTTGTACTTTAACTTACCATCCTTTTTTATGGCTTTTCTGTATTTGACAAATATGTAACGGATAAGGATATGCGTCAGTAGTAACCTCATGTTTAAATAGTCAGTATTTCTCCTCAAAGACACTCATAGGTTAAATATAAAGGATGCCCGAGGATGTACCTTGGTCTGTGTGACGTGACTGCACAGGCAGGGCCGGTTAATCCCCATTTAATGTCAAATGACCCGCTCCCCCCACCCGCCTTCCCTAGCAAATATTTACAACTCTAGAACTCTGAGATACTACTCTACTTCCTCCTTTAATATGCCTCTACTGCTAACTACAAATACATGAAATTGAGCCTCACAAACATCCTTCAAACTTTAAACTCTGCCGCTCCTAAATGTGATCACCTCCAGGAAAAGAAAAGCAAAGGCAGTCCACTTATATTAAAAAGTAATAATAACAGTTATACCCATCAACACTAGCCTTACAGGGCACACAGGTTGATACAGTAGTTGGAAGAATATGCATCTATAATATCATGCCTACGTTTTTTGGGAGTATTGTTGGTGAAATCCATGATTATCTTCGAAGAATTTGACTCTGACATTTTCTCGAAAAAGACACAGCAAAGAAGCTTATTTTCAACCACAGAATCAATCAATACAATATTATTTAAAGTAAAAAAACAACAACTGAAATTTAGTAACAGAGTGGAAACATTGGATGATTTGGCTAAACTTTTACACTACCATGAAGGATGAAAAAAAAATAGAAAAAGAATACAAAGGGGTACTAAACTAACTTCCTCTCAAGATGGCGGATGACATGTACAGTGACCCTCCGGATGAAGAATACTGTCATGTGTGAATTCACCATCCCAAACAGAACAATAACACACAGAGGCGAGGCCGTGTATAAGGGAATACTGTTAAAGTGAATTACCCTAACAGTTTATGGGAATTAACCATGTGTTATTTTGGAAGGGGGAAGGGGGGGTCAGAGGGACAAGAGGTAGCAAAATGTCAGCCAAAGAAATTATTTTTGTAGTAGTGAAGCCTGGGATGGAAAAAGAGTGAGAGCGAGAGAGAGAGAGAGAACTACAGGGAGCCTGCAAGGTTTTCTTAGGAGGCTTCAGAAAATAGAGGTGGGTCTAAAACACAGAGGAGCACCCAGGACCTGTAACCCCAAATCTCCTCCCCTCTCTCTTCCTCCACCCTCTGTCCTCCAATCATATTCCTCCTCTCTGATCCCTAGGTGTTCCGGATTCCTAGGGCCTGCTCCAGCTCCTGCCTCCTCTGCTGGACCTAAAGGGAAGAGGAAGAGGGAAGAAACATCAGGCCCAAGACTCAACTCAACCCATTCACTTCTGACTTTGCCTTATTTGGGCAGATAAAGAGATCCCAACAGCAGATAAACACAGGTCCTGATAATCCCCGTTTTGCTCGTTGACAAGAACAAGGAGACCTGACCAACTTTCCAAACCATCAATATCATCAGACATCTGGTCAACAGCTCTTCATTTTTGATCTGCTGATTTTATCCTAGTTTATCCATCTGAATAAATCCCTTCCACTCCACCTCAGCTTGTATGCACTTTTAGAAATATTACCTGCTGTACATTAGATAAGGGCTTAACACTGGAGGCTGAAATGAGATCCTACGCTTGCC
Organism: Albula goreensis; assembly: GCA_022829145.1. Taxonomy (NCBI): domain Eukaryota; kingdom Metazoa; phylum Chordata; class Actinopteri; order Albuliformes; family Albulidae; genus Albula; species Albula goreensis. Next base: position 8,867,874 of record CM040752.1, read on the forward strand.
TTTTTGGAGTTTTACCAATGGAGTGAAATGTTTATTGTGAATTTGTTTGCAATGGTATTGTTATTACTATTATCATTGTTATTACTGTAAATAAAAGAATCTACACAGGGCAACAATAGCAGATATGGCTGAATCACTAACAAATTAAGTTCAGAAGCAGTTCAGTAGGGAAATTTTTCCAAACAAATCAGCAAAGTGCTGGAGATTAGCTGAAAATCGTCGGCCTTGGTTGGGTCCAGTCACGTTACTGCCAATGAGCGCACTTACAGCGACAATGGGAACATTGTCAGCAGACAGTAAAGGCCTTTATGAGAGAACGGATAAAAGGCCCGGACAGAAAATTTGAGTTTCCTCTGAAAGTCACAGGCCTAGCAGCCCAGATGTAATTACGGTCACACTGCATTCTTCAGAATGCATGCCTTACATCTGAGAACCTGAAAACCTTACAGCCCTGACTGCTACAACGACTCATACACACACATTGATATCACTTTCACACTTTAAGACTTGCTGGGGAAAAAAAACCGCCTTATCATTGGCCCACCCGGTCCAGTTGCTTAAGGGGTGGGCATCCTTAAGCAACTGTACCGTTAAACAAGCTGCACAGGCATTCATGCAATCGGGACCAGCAAGTTGCCTGGGTTTTGATCCTCATTCACAGTTCACACAAGGGCTTTTCATAGGATTTCAGTCACATGACTGTGACCCATTCATAAGCATATGCAGCGCTAGAATGGTAATGAGAGTTTTTATGCGGTCTGCCCTCAGTGAGTCTCAAAGATTCTGACTGCACCGAGAAGGTTTCAGATGAAACCATTATTCATTTTTGCATCACAATACACTGGTGCTACTGACTCCTGGGATGTTGTATTTCAGGTTAAGGAACAGGAATTTAAAGGACAGGGCTGAAAGTTCAGTTCCCATCCAGGGCACAGCAGCGGTGCCCTTAAGGACATGAACCTAGATGGCTTCACTGAACGCAAGGGCTTCTGACAGTCAAAGTCATAAGTACTGGTTCAGTAAAGGCCATCTCCAACTGGACTGTCTCACTGCAGGGCAGGCTCAGACTGCTTTCACTTGCGAGGGCGGGGCTAAGCAGAGGACGGCGTCCACTTGTGTGCGGAGAGGGGCGGGGCTTACCTTTGAGTAGAAGTAGCGGCACACGGCCTCCTGGGCCCAGGGCTGGAAGTAGAACTCCGCCATGCGCTCCTCCTCTGGGTTTCCCTACGAAGTCCGTCATGGTCTGTGAACGACACAAACACAGAACATGCCTTTATACTGATCATCACCTTTACATTACATAATAAATGCCTTTAATGTAATCATCACCTGTACACAAAACACATGCACACACACACAAACACACACACATACGCCCCTAGACCAATACTGTATGAACATTTTTACATTTGTACACAGTGGGCGATCGCCTCACTCGTACACAGTGAGCTTCAGTTTGCCAAAGAGGGGCTTCTACCACAGTGTGCTATTCTGAAACCGGCAGAGCATTCTGGGTCTTTTTCAGGTCACCTCAGTGGCTCTGTATTTATTCCACTCCAAGAGGGGCACCGTGTGAAATGGTGGTCATGGTAGCATTTCGTAATGAACGGGGGGGGTGAACTTTGTACCCTGTTAGCTGAAAGGGTTCAGCTCACTGAATCTCTCTCTCTCTCTATTTGTTTCCCCTGAAGGGCTCTGGATATTCACATACACATGGGTCAGGGCCAATACTCAGAGAAGCAGACTGTGCCACTGTGTGAGGTGAAGGAAAAGCAGCCAAAACAACAAACAGAACGGCACGTCGGGTCGCTCCGGGCGACCAGGGCGCTGGGAAGGGACGGGGATGTTGGACGGCCTTTGTCCCAGTGCCCTTTGTATTCTGCGCACAGCTGAGACAGCGACAAACTGCTCAAGCACCCTCAGTTACACAATAGACCAGAGGCGGTTTCAGTACCCTCAGAGACGCCTGCTACTCCAAGGGCCGAGGCCTTAACGCCTCAAGACTCAGATGCCGGGACAAGTGTGTGTGTGTGTGTGTGTGTGTGTATGGTGTAAAAACTGGCATGACGGCAAAATCAATGAACATGACGATAAGTAAGATTATGGTCAGAACACAATGTCATTTGACGTATTCTGGTTTATTGTTAGACTCTTGAACCAAGGCTGCAGCAACAAAAACATTTCTTTTATAGTTACTTTATCTAATTGCACCATGTCAAGGCAGGGCCTTAGGCCTACATTGCTGAATGACCCGTACAGGTGAATTATGGGAAGTAACCCTACCTTGAGGTCCCTGCACTGCGACTGCAGCCAATCGTTGATGAAGCCCTGAGGGTCACGGGCGAAGCTCAGCATGAACTCTCTCTGCGTCTTCAGCTGGTTGATGGTCTCGATCGTCTCGTGAATCTGTGGGAAGCAACAGCATGGGGCTCCCATTAGCATGAGGCCTACAAGCATGTCTGGGGTCCAACGAGCAGGTCCCTGGTCAAACGGTCCCACTATCACCATTATCCTCATGAGGGTTCATCCTTTCGTTTCATTGGTTTCATCCAGGATGACAAAGATTATGACTTTCATCACTGTCCAATCAGAACCAACAGCTCTATTCAAAGGTGCAACAGTCACTCAAAACAACTTTAAATATACAAATATATAGACACATCCAGACCCCCACACAATGGTCAGGTCCTTTTGTCAAATACAAATACATGAGCAAAAAAAAAATCATAAATGCATTATTATTCTAATATTTTGTTTTCCACCCATTTGTTTGTATTTCTTCATGCATTTTCTCACTTTTTTTGTGTTTTTGGTCTCCATCCCCTGGAATTCAAATTTGAAACCAACAGTTAATTTCTACCACTGCTACCACTATCTGTCCAAGACTTAAAGCACATCAGACTGTTAATACGACAATCCGATGTTTAAATATCCTGATTTTGGATCTGTTAAAATCATTAGTGTGCTTGGGAAGGAGTGAAACTTTAACCACAGCCTTCAGTACCGTGTCAAGTATCGGGGGGAGGGAGTGCAGAGCAAAAAGAACTCATTTTCAGCAGAAGGTAACAATATGTTACAAAGAACATGATGTACATAAAAGCCCCCTGCAGAACCTTGAGGAGGGAACAGAAACTAGAGGAACTGCAGGAACGTGACCTCGGAGGACACACGCATGTGCTCACGGGCTCAAACGCTGACGCGGGGCTACAGGCCGCCTGCGGCCCCGGAGTGCTGACCCAGACTGGAAACTTCAAAATGGAGCGAAAAATGTGTAAAAAAAAAAAAAATAAATAAAAAAAAAATGACGACTTATACTTTTGATGTTATTATGGATTATTATGACACTAAAACTCCCAGGAAGTCCAAAGTTCAAGGACAGGTAGACCACTACACCACAGTATTACAGCTTTCACCCAAGACATGTGACACAGTTCTTACTTCACCAATCAAACTCTTGCACAGTTGTGCTTCAGCTAGAGAAATTAACATCAAAAGTCTTGACTATAAGTTACAGGCCAATGCCCCACCTTGCAGCCTTCTGGGGGTGGAAGCCCTGCTCTGTGGTAACGTCACCACAAGTGAAGAACAGAGATGGAAGGGAGCAGAGGAGTGAGGGAGAGTCTGGAAATCCACTTTTTTTATTTATTTGATATTTAATGCCACGGCAGCACTAAAGGCCATTTCAAGGCAAGACCAAGGTAAAATATTGATAAATAAAAACCAATCAATAAAACTAATCAAGACAAAGCACACAATAAATATACAGATACAGTTACAAAGTAAGACAATCCTTATACATCAAAAAAGGGGTGGGACCTATACAATGTACTATAAATGTATTTATGATAATAATTCTAAAATTTTTGATGGGCTCTCTACAAAACCTGATCTTTCAGAATCCTGAAAAGGGAAGTGCTTATGAGTCCTTCAGCACAGCACGTCCCCAGAGAAGACCTCTACACAGGATTCACACACCCAACCATGTTTACTTAGCCTGCAACGCTGTCCTTTTATCTCATTTTCTATTCCAGCGATAACTGATCATTGTAGATGGTAGAAGTGTCTCCATTTCTCCCCTCTCTCCTACCAGCTCATTCAACAGAACATCAAAAGCATCCTATTATTAGCAACTTCATATTTTATATAAAACCAGAAACAGCTTAAGTAGTGGGTTTTTCTCCCCAAGTTTCACCTCCCCCCCTGCATTCAGAATACTCATTTGGAGACAACATGTATCCCTCTCTATCGATAAGGCTGATAAGCTTGGCACAGTGTGCCACTGTTTGACATATTGGCTTGAAGAGCTAATGCAGTAGTAACCCGACTTAAACCCATCGTGCCTCAGGCAGGAAAACAAACCAGTCGTCTTCTTTCTGCAGTTCCTGGTCATAGCGGACTCACGAAATGCTCCAGGCTCAAACGAAGCTCATAGCAAACACATTTACTGGCCAAGCCTGGGAGCTCAAGCACAGCTGGGGTTCTGTCTCAAAACTGATTTACAGACTTTAGAATCTTATTCAGAGCAGGAAAAGTTGTCTAATGCCGTTTCTTTAACAGTGTTCAGATATTTCTGTAAATTGGTAACATTTTGTATCTCCTATAATGGATAAGTATCTATCATGGGAGCTCGGCAGCCCTAATGGAGGGAAGAAGGGCCCCATGTAGCTGCCTGCTGACAGTAGGTCAACGCACACTCGAGTGTGCGGACCCGGACTTTGCCGGGCCGATATGATAAACAGCCTGGCTCACACAATAGGCAGCTGTGTTCCTGAAATGGCCTGTGGAAACAGCTGGTTTCATCCATTAAGCAACGATAACAAAGTAAGGGGGGCAGGAAGAGGGCAGAGGGGGCCATTCAAAAAGCAACAGAAACCCAACGAGGGCACGGGAGGGGGGGGTAGCTGACCTTGTTGTCCAGGCCTGCGATCTCCTGCTGGCTGGCGGTGGAGAGCAGGAAGGAGTTCATCTGCGTCTTCAGCGTGTCGTCCACTTCCACGTCGATGTCGTAGCAGGCTGTCTTCTTCTGGTCATTGGGATCCACGCTAATCCAAACAGAGTGGGCTTAGTTTACTTCAGTGGATATGCAACATGCAGCAGTATAATTCGTTAAGAAGCTGGGCTTCCACCTCAAAGGTGGGTTTGATCCTTGAGCCAGGTAGTTAGCCGAAATGACTTTGTAAAATATACAGCTGTTGTAAATGGATGTTGAGTAGAAATGTAAATTACTCTACATAAGAGTGTCCCTGAAGAGATATCTGAAAATTTTGAGGTCTGATTTTTGTTTTTAAACAATATCTTAATTATAAAGATCTATGGAATTAACACTATGATACTGAGGTCTGTCAGATATATAAACCACTTCATAATTGTAAGAGGCAATACATATCTATAGAGACACACATCTGACAATTCACACATCACCGACATTAACCAAAAGCCCAGGCACAGAGACTGACTTGTGTTTGTACATGGAGGGCTAAGGTCGGAGGTCAGAGGTCACAGCCACCGGGCTCACCTGATGATGTGGTTGATGATGATTGGCTCAGGGGGCATCAGCAGGGCATGCAGACGCTGCGGGATCTCAGAGAACTTCATTCGCTGGGTCTCAAATATCTACAGACAGCGGCACACAGAGAGCCTTCATCACCAGAACGCCCCCTCACAGGCACACCTCAGTGCACACATGCCCAAAAGTACATATGCTTAGAGGAAGGTGCTGCTTGCAAAAAAGGCAAGATTATTTTTTAACTTTTAATAAATGAAGAGAAGGAAAAAAGGTTTGCATTCCAAACTAAAGCAATCATATTAGCCTTGCGGTTCAGCGCTGTTCATCACAAGGACAGGACCTTGAGGCTCATATTAAAATGCCTCTTCATTCTTTTCCCTGCTGGCGATTTTAAATGAAGTACTGGGGAGAGCAGAGGAAGAGCTTTAATGAGAAGTCAGGGGCTCTGGGCGCACGGTTTTACTGGAGACGTGATGGAGCGCGACCGGTCCTGCTCGTCTTCGTGAAGAGCGTCCGGTTTCGAGGCGGACGCTTACCTGCTGCAGGTACTTGTCACAGTTGATGAACTCGCGCTCGTGGGGGTCCTGCAGCTTGTGGGTCTTGACATACTGCCAGAGGGCCTGGATAATCACAGGCCTGGTCTGAGTGTGGATCCCCAGCATACGGGCCAGGCGGGGGTCCAGCTTAAACTGGGGTGGCTGAAGGAGGTGGGGGGGTAGAGACAAAGGACAAAGAGTCTAAGGAAAGAGTCTAAAACACAGAAATGTTTTACATTTATTTTCATTTAACCTTGACTTAACCAGGAAAATCCTATTGAGATACAAAGTTTCTTCTAAAAAGGGTGACCTGGCAGAAAGGACAGTGCTGGATGATAACACACATACATGACATTAAATACAAACAAAGCATTACAACACTAAAATATACAGCAACAAGTCATCACATAGCCGATCCACCCTACAGGAAAGCGCTAAAATCCTCCTGCACAGCAATCCGACTCTCAAAAATGAAAAGAACATTCAGGTCTGTCATGATATTCAGTGCCATATCACGACGGATGGGGTCGAGCTAACGATAGCTCCCTGGACGACAGTAATGATATAACAGAGTGACCAGCGGCCTCCTCTTACCTGGTAGTCCAGCATGAGGAGGACGGTGCAGCGCACCCCCACATCACCAGGCCTCTTCACCTGGAACCCATCCGTCTCCTGGGTGGTGGCAGTCCTGTGCCACTGGGGAAGAGCGACAGAAAAGGGGGAGAGAACATATATTCAGGGATACACCTTTTCAGCTGTTTTTGTGTGTTGGGGTGGATTATAAAGGTAAAATGTTCATTTTTTAGGAAAATTTATGAGGGGGGGGTGGGGGGGGTTTGGGGGAGACAAACCTCCACCAGGTGGTTATCGGGTCCATACAGGTCCTTGTCCAGTTCGATGACAAGGGATTTGAAGAAGGAGGAGAACTTCCTCTTCTGCTTTGTGGCCTCGTACTTGGACACAGTGGTCTGAAAGTGGGAAAATAAAGGCCATGAAAACTATCGCTAACAGCCACGTGCTGGGAGTCAGGTCACATAAATCCCCCATAATGACCTCTGCCCTCTAAACCTGCTGCTTAGTACTCATGAGGAGAACTGATGAGACATCAAGTGAAACATATTACGCTTAATCAGAACAATCTGAAGGCTCAGCACACAAAGACACATGACCAATTCACACAAGTTTCAATACACAACGCTGTGAAAAATATTTGCCCTCTAATTCTCTGCATTTTTGCACATTTTACTCTACTTTTGGTCAGATCTTTCAGTGAGCTGTTACAGAACATGGAACAAGGCTGAGAGGAGAGACAATGCGTTTCTTTCATTTGGTCAGCCTACACACAACACAAATAATCTTCAGGCATTAAAAATTTTTGCCCTCCGAGTTAACTCAACCCCAATTAAAGGGATAACTAGTGTGGATCTCTTGAATATTCAGTACTGATTTGGGTCAGCGCCAACCAATATAAATCAAACTAACCTTGGCCCTAATCATCAGAGTGACGTGGTCAGTAAACAGGTTTCAGACGCAAACCAGGCCACAGTCAAAACAAGTTGTTGAGTCTAACGGGACAATGATGTTTTCAAACAGGGGGCACTGGGTGTGACATAAACATTTGTCAAAATTTCTTTGTTTATTTGTTCACTCAGATTTCCCTTTATCTAATATTAGGTTACAGACCGTGTAAGTGTCAAAAATATGAAAAAATGTTGAGGACAATTATTTTTGATGGCACTACTGTATATTCTTCAGAGGGAGAAAATCCCCATGTGTGTTTTGTGCCCCCGGGGTACTGTGTATAATGGCTGCCTCGTGTGCCTGTCAGAGTCACTCACATCCTCCAGCAACCGCCCCTCCACACGCAGCTCCCATGATGCAACAGTGCCCTCGCCGTCCTCCACATCTGCCTTCGCTGGGTTGAAAGTGTTGGAGATGAAAATACGAAGCTTCCTTTTTTGCTAAAGAAAGAAAACACAAAACAAAGCACTTTAAATACGAGAACACATCATCACTTCTCTCCTTTTTAAAGCAGAGTCATACGCGCTTACAGAGAGTGGGTTAGCGGTTAGTCAAGTGGGTTTACAACAATAAGGTGCTACAACTGAAGCCTCGGTGAACCTCTGGCGTTCCACCCTCTGGCACAGATGAGTCACTTGAACTGATTCCATGGTACCACCGATGAAGCAAATCAACTATGTGTCAATGTCATTTCTCCAATTATGCAGGCATCTTGCCAAGTCTGTATAATGGAATACCTCAGGAATATGGTTATGGCAGCCAGAGGGACTCAGTAGTTACAGTCAGTCAATCAGTCAGTATGAGTACTTCTGCCTAACCCTATAGCCTAGAAAACTCCTGTCTGGCCCTAAGCTGCTCCAGTAGTCAGGAACGAATGGAAGCCTGCCCTGGACAGCGATGGTACTTAACACTGCTAAGCTCTAGCACAGGCTGCAGGATGTGAAATATTCAGAGGTTCAGGAGAGAATCACTAGCACATAAGCTACTGCTGCAATGTCTCTGCATTGGGGTGCAGGTAGTGGAGATGCTGTCATGACTCAGTCGGAAGGTGTGACTGGTGACTCCTCGGGGGGTGGGGGGAGGTGCTTTACTGAGGGGTGCGCTTGCCTTTATGGGTCTCTTCAGCGCCTCCTGGATGTCCAGCCTCTTGCGCATGATGGTTTGATCCAGCTTCCGCTCGAAGGCCAGGAGGTCCATGTAGGCCTGAGACTCTGGGACCAGCTCCCTGATCTGTGGGACAGGAGAGAGAGCGTTACTGCCATTTTACAACAGCCAAAGCACTGCAGGAACACAGCTCTCTGATCTACAGGACAGGAGGCCATATGTTAGGCTGCTGTTTAACACGACCCAAGTCCGACAGAAATACAGCTCCCTGACCTCCAGGAGAGGAAGTGTGTTAACGCTGCATCCTACCTACAGTGTTACTGTACATGCAGACACCGCCTCCCGATCCACAGGAACGAAGAAAGTGCGTTCGGCTTTTGCTTAGCGCTCCACACTCAGGTATCTGATTTAAACAGCACTACTACTACTGCTACTTAATACCACACAAATACAGCTCCCAAATCAACAGGACAGAAGGGGGGAGAGAAGACTGAGAGCGCTAGGCTAGGCTACAGTCCAAGGCTGGCCCCGGCAGCACAGCCAGGGAGATGGAGTTAGCGGGTAGCGATGCGAGGGGGTTACTGAATGAAATATGCACAGCCATGCTCCAGGGACAGGCACAGGGTGAAGTGGTGCAGTGGCATAAGCTGCATAAAGCTTAGCGCCTCCGTTACTGTCGAGCTGCATGGGAACCTGCAGTGAGGCGTTTCTAACGCCTCGCTAAAGGGAGGAACGTGAAAGGCTGAGGACAAGAGCAGCACTGCCCCCTGGGTGCTTGTGCAAAGGGCATCACCTGAGATGGAGAACATTTTAAACGTCAGCTTTGGATGCTAAACAAACAAATCCTAGAGCGTACGGTTCATGTCTGCCAACACACAGATGCACAGCTAAACAGTAAAGAGAGGCACACGACTTTTCTCACGTGGAGCCAGAACACAATGGGAGTGTGTCACAAGGGCTCTCGCTTGGGGTTGTGAGGTCATTAACGCCTGCAACAAGGGTCTGACACCATCACGCTTAACGTCCAATGCTCCTATAGCTCTTACAACCCAGGATTCACAGGCATGTATAGTTCCTGACACCCATGCCTCTGGTCAATGCAACACCCACAGTCTGCCTGTGCCACCTGTGCAGCCCTGAGGAGTGATGACTGAACTGCTCAGAGTGCAGAGGGGTCAGCTCCCTCCCAAACTGAGAGGCAACACACCCCCAGCTATAGGGCCAGTCACCACTGATGATTACAAATGAGAGGAGACCTTATGATGATTCTCATGTTTCAATTAATAACAACCACTGTTTTAGTCCCAATGGATTTTCACCTCATTTTTTTACTTCACAATGCACATAGCGGTTACTTTTTGTACTTGTTTTTTGTTAGATTCTATTTTGTGCTAGGACTGTTATTTTCTCAACATGATTTTTTTTTTTTTTTTTACAGGGTCCCAGTCTTGTCCTGCTTTCTCACTTGGTGCTTGGGACTTCATTTCCCAATTTGACCTCCTGCACTATGCCCCTTACTTATGAACCTTGTGTTGCAAGCTGCTCAGGATAAGAGCTCCTGCTACACACCTGTAGGGCAACGTAAGGTAACGAGAGGCTCGGAGATCAAAACTCACCCTCTGAGGTAGAATTTTATCAGCCATCTTCTTTTTCTTAGTGCTGTGGAGAGATGGGGAAGGGGGAGCTCTGATTAGACAACAATGACAGGAATGTCAATTACTGCGACTGATAGGCGTTCACGACAGGGCTTTTCCCTGTATGCTCATGGAGTAGTAGCTGATTAAAAAAAAACAGAGGAACTTGGCTTGACTTAGTCAAAGTGAAGGACACACACACACAAACACACACACACACACACACGGACACGTTCCCCCGGACTCTTACTGTTGATTGCGGTTCTGAGCGGCCTGCTGCTGGACCTGCTGCATCTGCGGCGGGGCGGGCCGTTTCCGGGTCGGGTCCATGACAGGCATCCCCGGGCGGGACATGGGGCTGGAACCGTAGCCGGGGGGCCCCATTCCTGGGCCCTGAGGGGTCATCCGGGCTCCCGGGGGCATACCAGGTCTCTGGGGGGGACAGAGAGGAATGAGGAATCAGCTTCCATTTGCAGTTAAAGCAAACATCATGCTGGACTGTCCTGCTATTGTGCACTACATTTTAAATGTTTCTTTAAAAACTACACTATTTTTCCCAAAACACACCGCTACAATCTATTGATAGAGGTCTGCAGTGGTGAGGTAACAACTGTCTCAATTTCACCACAGTGAATTGTGTGTAAGATGATTAAAGTCTGTCTCACTGCTCCTAGCTACCACCCTTGGCCAGCCAGATACCTGGTAGGTACTTAACTGACCATACACTGATTCTACATTCCCAACATGATTGTCTACTTGTCATGGGTGTTGCATCTGCAGTGTGAAAGGCTAGTCACCAGATAAATTTATCTTGGAGGATCATATTTTTATGGATATGTTGTGATGGCATACACTGCCCCAAGACAACTCAAAAATGTCAAAAGTTATATTTTTATTATATTTTGGTATTTCTAAGAGATGTTAACTGGTGAAACCTCTTCCACTGACCACCATTCAATTTGAATTACAACCTATTTTATGGACTACTCAAACCTGGGCACAGACATGGAGAAGAGATGTAAACCACTGGGTCAAAACAAATTTTATAAGTAGGAAAATGAATGGCGATATAGGTTGAAAAATAAATGATCTTAAAGCCACCTTTTTCTTAAAATTTCAGGATCACTGGGTGACTATGAGGTTTTGTATTACCATTACTGACAGAGAAAAAATTAGGACAACAAATATTGATCCACATTTCTCACAAACTGAAAAGAATATAAACATCAACATCTTATGGAATGCAGAAAACACCATTGATGAAACATGTCAAACAAAAACAATTCTCAATGACATCACTAGCATTCCAAGCTAAAATAATGGAGGACTTGAGGAAATGACATCACAAACCGGTGGTATGGTTTCAGAGCGGCAGACAGACTCAACAGGTGAGTGCGAAATGGAGAGTGCGCAATGGAGATCGCGCATTCTGCTACGCAGCTTCAGAAATTGGCTTCAGGTAGCCAACACATCCCAACTCCAGTGAATTAAAGAGCTTTTGCTAACCACACACAAACACAAGCTGCAGAGCAGAAAGTTTCCGCAGCCAAATCTTTTCTGCACAGAATATATTTCACAAGAAGACATTACAAGGATATTAACGGACTGCTTTTATATTGAGACTTGCAACCTTTCTGTAACATCTGACAAAACGCTGACTTTTAATTGGTTAAAACAAATACATGACTACCACATGGCGAGTCTGATGCGCCGCCAAAACCCACAAGTCACTTCTCTGCACAGGTGACACCTGCAGCTGAGCGCCTCTGTTAGCGAGCGCGCTGCCCTGACTCGAGAAACGTTTTCCTGGTTGTGCAGCTGTTCAGAGCACTGCAGAGCGACCATAAAAGACACAAAAAGCCAGACAATATCCCCAATCTTGGCAGCTTTAGGTGATTCCAATTCAGGGCATGCCACTTCGTTAGTGACCATTTTGCACCTCTCAAAGGCAGCAGGCGATTTAAAAAAAAAAAAAACCCCACTGGCATTACAGCACGGTACATGATGCTGAGCGGTGACAGGGCTCCGACGCGTGTGCCAATGGCAGAGTGCAGCTCGCATGCTGAATCAGACTGCACGGCATTTTTCCAGCGGTGGTGTCACCCCGGTCACCGTGGCGAGAGCCCGCCGACCAATCGTGCCCGAGACGGCGTCTTTGCCCATTGCGGGAGAAGGGCAGAACTAGATAGAGACTGCACATCCGCACCGGAGGAACACAGACAGACAGAAAGACAGTCGAGGGGTGCCGGAGGAGAGGAGGTGTGACGCGGTAAAAACGCCGGCGCCTCTGCCACTCACCAAGCCGTGCGCCAGGAACTCGAAGAGCCGACTCCGTGTCTCTGACTGCATGGCTGCTAGCGATGGAGATCGCAGCGATTCCAGAGAATACGGAGAGACCCTGCCGCCCCCCCCACCCACCCCCACCCCCCGCCTCTGTCAGCATCACACCAGAGCCCCACTCCTCTGCCAGCAGCGTACAGACGCACACACACATTCACACACACACACCATCACAAGCATGCACACACACTGACACGCATACTAGGTAAACAGAACGGCTCGTTTGCATCATAATTGTGCATTGTAACACTCTTATACACTCACTCGCTTTCTCACAGACACAAGCGCAAAAGCGCACGCACACACACGCAGACACGCAGACGCGCAAACACACACACACACACACACACACCTCCCCTCCACAGCGTATCTCACCAGAGAGCCGTCGCCTCCTACCGCTCTGCTCCCTGCAAATCTGTGCTGCACTGCTACAGCTTCTGAAAACACTGCACCTAATCTCCCATCACCCCCTGAGCCACAGTGTGACTCATAATTGATCTGTCAGCTCCTGTGCAGGACAGGGCTGGCCAGCTCAGTCTCCACACAGCACAGCCCAATGAGAGTCCATACATTTCACATTGAATTCAGCGTGCCCACCGCCCGAGCTGTAAACACCAGAGGCGGAAATACACATCAAAGCCGCGGTTGCAGTGCGTTTCGGTAGCCAGCATGGTAGCGGAGGGAGATGGAGGGGTTTCCAAAAAGAACCCAAGAGGAGCTTCACTTTCCACACCTATATCTACATGGCTGAAAAGATATATAAGGCACCACAGAGGACTTGTTAGCGCTATATCCAGTACAGGTGTTTGCACTGAGAACAGTGGTGTGCCCTCCTAGAAAGAATTTAGACCGTGCTAATTCCAAGAATAGTGAGGAGTCCCAACTTCAAGTTACAAAACTGACAACAACATCAACCTGCAAGGCCCACAGGCGACCAACTGAGATGACGGGATAATGCAGATTCAAATTTGAACTCCATATGCAAACACACCGAAGCTACATGTTAAACTACTGATTATCCAAACAGGCACAGAGCACCTCTACAATAAAGTATTTGGGCTCTGGTTAAAAGTTTAAGCTCTTCATTCATCTTCAAATTCACTCAGGGAAAGGGCACTCAGAACCAGCTAAAAAGGGTTCTGGGAATGAGACCTTTTCCCCTAATTTTTCATTTCCCCTCCTGAATAAACTGGGTCTGTACCACATCCGAGCAGACGCCAAACCCCATATCTATGTGTCCCCGCAGCTACACGAGAAATTATAGCACGTTTCTGGGATTAAACGGGCAAAAAACGCATGGCGATAAAACCCTGTTCTTAGCACACTTTGCTTCTCACTCCTTTCATTAATTATTCCCTCCCAGTAACCTTGGGTTTGCGCTACACAATGATGCGTTCTGGAAAGCGCAGGGTCTCGGAGAGGTTGACTGCCGCTGCGGAGGAGATGCGCACCGCGGCGATGAAAGACGCGTGAAGTGCGCCGAACGCATTTTCATCTATTCATCCGCTTCTGCGAGAAACACAAAAGCGCGCAAGGTTGTGAGGAGGCGGCTGTGTGGACGCCACCCTACAGCTCCGCTCATACAATCGATGCTTTCCCTTTAGCCTGCCACCCCTGCCACTTGATGTTCTGCTCCAATCTGAAGGACAACAGCGGCAGAAAAGAAAACACACTCACACACGTATTCAAAACCTCTGTGGCAACAAATCCTTTTCTGCGTTTCAAGGTCTCAATAAAAGCACTTCAATCGTAACCGTTCCCAGAGAACATTCTAGTCGCATACCAGGATAAAAGCTTTCAGCTTCACACATTAACAATCTCGCCAGTTGTTTCTATCATACAATTACTCGTAAACTGAAGTTACTCTTTTTTCCTCCCCACAGTAAACACGACTACAATGCCTGTGCACTTAAAAGGAAAAATGGACCAAACTTAAATGTATAAAATGGGTATTGATGAGGTAAATTGTGTATGGGTACAGTTGCTTGTCCTGTTGCTATGTGCTGAATAGAAAGTTTTGAGGGTTATATACGCCTTCCAACATGTATTTATCAAATTGAATACTTTCATTTATTACTATTTAATAACAAGATATTCTATCATTATTCTATTCACTTTTAAATTATGTAAGGGACTTACCATGTCTTAAAATACGCTATGAACTCTACATAAAACCCAATTCTGTGCATAATGCCAATGTATAAAAGCCTACTCGGCCAACATAATTGTGCAAACTGCTAGAGGGCAAGAAGGGACTCGAGCAGACTGAAAAAAAGTAGTAAATATAAAATGTCGAACGACCTCGCTTTGCTGCACATGGAGATTAGGTAGGAACTGTCCTTAGAGTTCATTTTAACACACTGCTGGGAGGAGGGAGGGACAGAGAAGTAGTCAAGACAGGCAGTAAGATTTGACAATAACTGCAGTTGTATAGCCTGCTATTACAACATCTTGAATTTGAGTAAAGGGATGGAGGCAGGAGAGAGAGAGAAAGGAGGGGGAGAAAAGAGAAGGAATAGGAGGGAGAGCGAGAATGAGAAAATAGCTCATGTTGATACACACATAGAATAATGGGCAAAACTGAGATAGAGTCTGAGTAGTGAACGTAAATCGCAGTAGTGAACGACCAAGGGACAAATAACCCCTGGACATAATCTGGACGTTCGACGGATTGTAGCATGCTAGTAGCGTTTCTGTAGTTATCAAACGTACTCGTAACTACCGATCTATTAGAAACAGTGATGTTTACTGGTCTTTGCTAAAGGATACTGTGGTTGCATGGAAGATACAGTAATGTTTTGTGCTAATTCATGCATAATTAGCGAATCGGATGTCCAATCCCGCTTTCAGCACGGTTTGCAATAGCGCCCACCGCTCAACAAAGAACGGCTTTACCAACTTTTATATCAGCGAGTTAGCCATCTTCCATTCAGGGCTAGCCAGCTAAATACCATTTTTAATAAGAAATTACCGTTGCAAGATAGCTATCTATAATTAGGACAGCTTGATCGGGATGGTCACGATTCCAAAATTTAATTCAATCTCCCCGGCCTGTACCTAACCCACCCCATCCTCTAACGTTACTCTTTTGTTCCCCAGGCGTTGGGTCCTACCGGGTATCCAGGCCCTGGCATAGGGGAACGGTACATGTGATTTTGCGCCCCGGAGGAAGGTCCCATTCTACCGGACGGAGTTCCCGGACCCATTCCCGGTGGTCCACTGGCTCCCGGGGGCCCAGTGCCCATTCCTCCGCCGCCACCTCCTGGAGCTGTCTGAAAACCTCCGCGGGCCGCCATCTTCTCCCGGCTTACCAGCCGGACTCACGAGATAGTGTGTGGATATCGCGAGAACAGCGTGATCTCATGGATGCAACTGTTCGTTGCCGCTAGCTAAATACTACGGCGCCCAGTAAAGTACATGTGTAAAGAGGTATCTGTGCCTGTAATCACACCAGGGACCCCTCTTTCTGTCTTTTCTCCTCCGTGTTTCTGAAATGTAGGCCTAGTAGGTCAGAATCTGAATTTAGAGCGAAGTGAAGGCGAGGGCAGGTTAGGTGGCCGTTAAAAAGCTGTTCTATCAGATTTTACTGTGGCTGCGATTTAGGACGAATTTCTTCAACAAAAGTGTGCTGGTAAATACATAGCTTGACAACCTAATCAACAGATCTGCGAATGTACAATGCAATTAATATTCATTAAAACGCGTAGTTTTTTAGTCCAAATATGTATGTGAAATTATTTCCACATATACGAGTTTGAAACAAAATATTTACATAGGAATAGATACAAAAATCTATCTAATGATGGACAGCAGTTGTTTGGCAACTTTGCCCTCTCAAAGGCTCAGAATTAATGTTGGAAATACATTTTTAGGTTAAACAGCTAAACGAAGTACAAGTCACTGGCCAGTCAATGCACACTTCAAATGTGGCTATTTGGAGCTGATGTCAGTTCCAATTCTTGCTCAATGACATTAAGTCATATGGGCTTTAACATGCTGCAAACATCCAAGAATGATAGAGAGGCAGAGGTTGCATTTAAGGCTAAAAATGCCTTATCTCTGATGATCTATTCTGGGTGATTTTTACCACAGCTTTATTGTACACAATAGGAATTTGACCAAAAATAATGTACTAAAACATCAAATGCCTTTGCAAAGGTTGACAATACCAACACATCTTCTATGAGTTTAAGAACATTACTAACTGTTACAGTTAAGTTCTATCTTCTAAACAAATACATTTGAACAAGCATTTCGCAGAGTGGGTGTGAGGAAGAATAGTGTTGCAGGTCTTTGTTGTTTACTTTCAGTCAGCAGCCATTTTAGGCCTTGCAATCTATTTAAATTAATGAGTTATGTTCTGGAACACCCCAAAAACCTGCAGACACTGTGGACCTCCAGGACCCGAGTGTGACACTGTTCTAAAGCATAGATAAAAGCATAATAGGCTATTAGTGTTTTGTTAATCTGTGTCAGACATTCTGGAGGTGGTTAAATGTACCAAAAATAGTCACCTCTACTGGATTAACAATGTATAATATGAATGAACTTAATTTTAACTAGGGCTGTCAAAATGAGCAGGTTAACTTTCGTTTGTGTTGTAGTGTAGTCTCCAGTCATTGCCAGGTTCATGGAAACAACATTCAGACTGTTGTCTTCGGGAAAACATATTGTACAGGTGTTGATGAACTGCCTTAAATGTGCTATTTCTGAAATTATTACATGAAAAATACATGCAAAGGTTCATCGTTTAATATTTGTACAGTCATTGTCTATGTGTACTTATGGCTGAGAAACCTGCTGCTTACAGAACTAAAACCTACACACGCTGTGGAAAAGATGCAGAATTTGATCTACTCTCTGGGATCATTCATCTCAAAGGCTTGCATTTTTTGTATTCCTCTGAAGCAGAAATTCCTGCAAAACCAAAATCAGCACAAAAGTATTGGAAACAATGCATTACCTAAATCAATAGACAATAATGACAATAATGTTTTCAAAGATCAGAAAGTGAAAACAGAAGAAAACCTCATATCCATGTTTTTAAATTTATGTATATATATTTTAATGTAGCTCAATATATCAATAGAACAGCCTGCAGTTTGAAACAGGCTGGAATACCAGGTAACATAGTTTTCTCTGTTAAAAAAACAAAAACACACAGAAGCCAGCTATTACAATATTAACAATGATGCGTATGACCATAACAGCTGTCAGAATAATATTCATAGTCTTTACAATATATATATTTGAAATTCTGTACATATGTACTGTATGGTGGTACTGTTGTGCTTTGATATGAGATTTTTCAAGTACACCACATCACATATCAAGTCCCCTTCGACAAGAGGGCTGAAAACATTCAACAGAGTTCTTGGAGTAACAGTAATCGATCAATGACTATAAAATAACCCAAACCCTTACCCTTCTACAACCAAGATATATAACATGTGAAAAAGACCATTTGGTTAAAAAATACATGAACAAAGTAGGTTGTTGTTGAGTATTTGGCAGAGTGATGACAATGAACACCAGAAATCTTCGTTGGCTTGGTTAATAACAATAGAAGTGTGCCCAGCTTGTTCAAATTTGTAGTTGAGTTCAACAGTTTTTGGTAGTTTTCATTTTCATTTGACAAATCATCTGAGATTTTGTAACACCATTTTCTTCTTGAATTAGAACAATTTCTTTTTGAAAAATGACTGGGGCAACATTATTTGAAAACGCACACATGTATACATACGCTCACTCGTACTGCAGCTCACTCTCACACACAGGTACATGCTCACAGTTACACACACCCATATTTGCATGCATACACCCACATGTATACAGAAACATGTACACTCTTGTATACAATATGTATGCCTTCATATCGTCTACTCACTCACATATACACACAGTCTCTCTTTAACATACACACTCATGATACAGCATCCTGTATATAAATGAGACAAATATGTCGATTAAAAATAAACACAAAAAGACAAAGACAAGCATGCTCTTATATGGTGTGACCTGGAGAATGTCAGCACATATATAATTCAGCGTCTCTTAGCGGCACTCACTGTTTTTCACACCCCTCCTACTCCCCCTCCTCCCGAAAATCACACATGTGTCCTTTGTCAGGTGTCATTTTATATCCACTGAAAAGTACATTCTTACATGAATCCCACAGCAAACAAAAAAAAAATGCAACTGGGTCAATTTCCAAGGGTTGCTATGGTTACCGCGATTCTTCCACCCTCCTGAGTGCATGTTCCCGTCACAGCGCACAGTCACCCCAGTGTTTGTGCGACCTCCCCTTTTCAGATCACCTGTTGTCCCCCTCTTTGAATTTATGAGGTCCACACTGGCCCAGCTCTGGGTATCCCAATTTCAGAGGCAGTACCCAAAAGTCCACAGGGGTGATCTTTCTCTCTCACACACTGTGACACGCTCCAATAACAGTACTGGGCTTTTGTTTACCTTCATTGTCGCTGCTTATAGTTTATTTATTTGTTTATTTCACTGAAATTGTGTAAAAGTTGTCACTAAGATGTTCAGGTTGGTGTTGGTTGACTGGAATCTCACTTCGAGCCTCCGCCCTCTTACTCCTCTCCGATTGGCTCAGCAGGTAAAGTCCTCAAAGTTTCCCCGCGCCGGCTGATGAGGTAGCATGTTAGCAGGATACGTCGGAGGGGGGTGAAGATTCTCACAGGGCGTCTGAGAGAGGCAAGAAATAAGCAGAAAATGAGACTGGAGATAAGAAATTTGAGATATAGGGAAATATATGAGGGACACATACAGTATGTGAAGGACAGAAAAAGGAATTGATTAATACAGCAGCAGGCAACAAGGACATGGTCCAAGCACTTAGCCTCAGTGAAACCAATGCCAGGTTATAGACCACCAGTTGTGATCAGTCCAATTCATTTTTATGATGGTGCATGGCACATGGTGAAGGAGCATTTTGGGTGTATCCAAATATTTTGCTAGTTTCAAATCAGGATTTTGGAAATGCAATTGTAAAAGATCGGATTTTATGGTTTTGTCATTTGTAGGCATGTTGTGGGCATAAACACACAATAAGCCAATCAGAGAGTCATTTTCCTTTCCCGGTAAAAGCATACTGTGTTTGCATCATGGTTGATACATCACTATCAGTCGTAAAGGAGCAGCTGCAAAGCAGCTGGGTTTTAAAATATGTATGTCACATTTTGTTATGATAAGTCAATGCGTTATGCATTTTTGTAATGCAGAACAGTGCTGCATTATTATCAAATTTCATTTGGTTTATTTGTAGAAAATTCTAGATGGTGGCATCCCATGAAATAAATCTGTACTCCTCACAGGAGATTTCTCAGGACATGAAGTTTGAAATATGCCAGTGATCTTTGTAATTATTTTCATATCTGGAGGTCTTTAGCACCATCATGAGTTTTGATTACGTCAATGCTGTAGGAAAGGATGTGAAAATTGTTGTAAATGTGAATATCACTTTTAATCATGTTATATAAAACTAATTTACATTTACTGGCATTTGTTTCAAAGCATTGCCACTGGAGATATTAGGAAATAGTTGTCTTCATTTGTCAATAAATTGACATCACTATGGAAATAATACCTTTGTAGAGGTAGGCCCATAAGTGCTGTGTCCTACGTGAGTGATGAACAGGACCTATATACCAATTTAGGTGGCTATCAGTCAAACAAGGCACCAGCTCTCAAGTCTTAAAGATCCAGATTTTGTTATGCGTTATATATGGCGCCACCCAGTGGCCAATATGCACCATATTTTCTCTATAAGGTTTCACTTGCCTGCTTAAGTCTACAACTGTCTGAAAACAAAAAAGGAATCTTAACAAAAATAACAAGATTCTAGCACATGCAGTGGTCGGACCCCTAAACATTGATGTAGGAAGGAGGAAAAGATTAATGAGTAATGATGATAATTGGCAAAGTTATTAATAAACAAGGAAAAAACAGGATAGAAGAAAGGAATTCTTAAATGTTAATGCCCATTTCCCACAAGGCCATTGTGAGACTGAAATGTCACATGACTGTCTCTAAATACATGCAACTCTTTGCCTGTACTACAGCAGACTTTAGACACAATCGGACACGACAACTCCTACCAAAGACAAAGGAGGAGCATCACTCGCGTAGAGTGTCACAGCATAGCTGGAGCTGAACTGAGTCAGACTAGCAAAATATCCTCATGAGACAAATACATGACTCACAAGCCAATGTTTTCTGCATATCTCAGTGTTTTACATTCCACATGAAACTCACCCACCCCTCCATCACCCTCTCCTTCCTTCCACCTCTCTCCCATCTGTGTCTTTTTCTCCCTCACTTTCACTTCTTTTCACTGTCAGCGCCAGACAGGCGTGTTACTAGCATTACTTACACAATGGCTCAATGTCACAGTGACTTTGGTTATTCTGTGAGAGTGCTAGCCGCTGGGTGATAGCTGCTGAGGCTAGTTTGTGATGGGAACCGAGCACAGGTAAGGTAGTCACATACAGAAGTATCAGTGATAATTGCTAATGTTATTGAGTGACAGTGGCTGAAGTTAGTAAGTTACTCAGTGATAGTTACTGACGTGACGCTGGACATGGTCGAGGTTCAGTACAGCACCCTGCTCGTTGTTGTTGGTGTTCTTGTGTTTCTTCTGAGTGCAGCGGCACAGCTGGTACTTGATCACCTGCAGAGGAGGAACAAGAACGCATCTTACACGCACGCACGCACACCGTCACATTTCACTGCACGCACCCTGAAACACACACTGTCTTACACCAGCACACACACGTGACCACACCCGGTCACACACCCTCGTACACACCAGCATACCCAGTTACATCCCATAAAACACAAGACGCCACGGCAACCCATTACACACACCCTCACATATACTTCACACCACACCCATTAAAGTCATTTTGCCACTGTGCTTGAGTGCTACACGCTCTGTCATACACACACCAGCTTACACAATCACTGTATCCAAAGGTTACTTAGCACAACTCTGATCACAGTTCTGTTGCCAAACACAATCGCTAACCCACATGAACCAAAGCAGACAAATTCTACACTGCCACAGTGTAGGTCAAGGGAAGGAAGATCCAAGGCTTTTGCAGAGCCATTTCATATATCACATCCCAGAGGATCTACTCCTCCTGCTCTGGCAACCCGTATTAAAAGCAGACGAGCCATATTTAATTTCACACTAATTGATTTACACTCCATGTTGTACCGTTTCACTTAAGGATTGCACTTAAGTGCCGCCATCGTATTAATAAGATGTAAAAAGGATAAATGCTCTGGCCCCGTCTGTGCAGAACCAAGTGCTGCGGTAGACTTATTCATGTTGTTTTTCAGCTTTACGCTCCTTCACTGAGTTACTTGCTGCATGGTGCCTTTGCTCTCGCTGCACCTGCGGTGTGTTTTTAAAGTAGCATTACAGTATCTTGCATCAGTTTCCTTGTAAGTCACTTTGGGTAGTACCACCTGCCAAATAGCAAGTAACTTGGTAAGCAAATTCATAAAAAAACAAATGCATAAATAAATAAATACACAGTAACTCTTGCATAAAAAACAGGAGTATTTCTTGGTGTTTGCTCAGCGGAGGAACTTGACCATATTGCTTCCTATTGCTACACAACATTTTGTTAGATTTCCCTGTGGTACTGTCAGTGCTGTATCATTAAATTCAGTCATCAGAAAATGTGTGCGCTCTACCAAATGGCGCAGTCATGGAGAGATACTCATCTGCCAATGTGAAAGGAGAGAGGTACGATGCTGGCATTGTATCCCGAAGCACCTCAGACCGGTAATATTACTGATCTTTCCCATGCAGGAACTGTGTCCTACTTTATCTCATCTACAGATACATTAGTTACTTTGCAGACACTTTTATCCAAAGCGACATACAGTTGGGGGACCAATCCCCCAAGGATCAACAGGAGTTGAGGGCTGATCGTGGCTTGAACCTTCTATGTCCCAGTCAAGCACCTTAGCCTCTAAGCTAAAGGCTGGCCCTATAACCTGATGGCTACACATAGGTGATATGTTACAGTACCTCATACACATAATCAAAGATCTCCAGGATGGTGAGGATGCTGGCTCCGATAAACAGTCCCATTTGCCCACCGATGTCACCTGAAATCAGGATGGGCACAACGGTCAGGAACACAGGAGTTCATCTGCATATATTGACCATCAAAGGCTGGAGTTAGATTCCGACTCGGTTCCATCTCCCTTTCTAACTGGTCCAATTCCTTTTGTAGACGATTTTTTTATTCGGTTAAACTCAATCTTTCTAATTATCAAACATTTAAATTTGTGCAATTATTTTAATCATATATCTTTTGTAATCTGTATAAATATTGAATAATCACAAAAATGTAAATCTAATTCAGCTCTATCAACTTCATAAATGGTAGGCATTATTGAGAAAAATGATATAATGCTGAACTCACCATAGAATTTTTAGTTTTATAATAAGTCCATTTTTGGTTTTATGGTAACGATGTTTATTTCTCCAAGCCAATATGTTTCATAATAGATCCCATCAAAAAAAATCTCATAATAACTAGATACCATGAAATCTTACAAGACCGTAATTATGTGGTACACCTCTTGTTATGAGAACCCTTATCATATGAGATAAGCTCCTCTGACTAATGTATCTGTATTACTCATATGACTACACAGTGTGTGTCTAGTGGCAAAGGAATAATAGGCTTTACATGATAACTACATGTTATTTATACCAACTATTATTATGGATTTATGACTATAAACACATGCTGTTTATGAGCGTATGTTAATAGCTTGCCAGTACCTGATAGCAATCTACCACCGATCCGTTTTCAACATTATTTTTGAACAGTCAGCCAGCCCTCTTTTAAGATCTCAATTATGATATAAGAGGTTTGGCTTCTGATCATGAGATAAGACGTTGTAATTATGATAATGTCTTTATTCGGTGTCAGAACTATGCTGACGTAAAAAGCGACGTTATTTTTCAAGGTCATTATAGATTAAAATCACATCAATTTAAATCTGCTACATTCATGATATCAGTCAACCATTAAAACACCATTGATGCCAATTTCAACGTTCCAGTTCAATTCCAGTTCCGTTGCTAACTTCTTGTAATCCCACTTTGTATTGTAATTGTCACATGACTGACGATTCAAAACTGAATTGATTCCAGCCTTGCTCCACGCTAGACAGCACAAATCCTATGTGGCCCCTTCATTTGCAGCTCTGATGTCACCGGCATCGCCCCTAAGTGTGAGGCTAACGACACCTTTGAAACTTGTTAAAGCAATTTCAGATGCTTGTCTGCAGATCCAGGTCGATTAAGGCCTTGATGTCTAGTCTGCGTACAGACGGCACACAAACAAGGATTTAAGGAATCAAATAATTAAATCCTTAATTGATATTCAAAGCAGGAAGCCGTAATAAACTTTTATTGATGCATCTGTAAGACCTCTGCACTCTCCCCTGTTTGTTTAGAAAGGTAGCGAACATTTATACTGTTATGTCCGGCAGTGACAGTAAATCAAGGATCATACGATTCAGAGCTGTAAACCGGAGTTAGTTTTCTTGCAGTGTGTGGACAGTGTAATGGATATGAGAGGAAACTCACCCAACAGCCCAGCTACTTCATAGGCTTTCTTCTGCTCAATCGTCTCATAGTTCAGGGCCTCAAAAAAGATATCAAGCACCAGGATATTGTCACTGTGGGGAGGAGAAAGAGAATGAGAGAGAGGGAGAGAGAGAGAGAGAACAAGTACAGGAAAAGAAAGTGAAAAGAGATGGCAGAGAGAAAGAGAGAGGGGAGACGTAGTGAGATCATTTACCTTTTATACATTTGTGTTATTTATGATATTGAGCTGGCAAAATAAATTTGCATTTGTCATTCCATAAAGGAACGGTGAGAGACTGTCGTTATATTTTATGCATTACGCTCTATGGTCTGTTTATTTGCTGGATTGCATTTCATTCCTACAAAGAGTTATGAATTTCATTTTTTTCCCTTTTCCCTTTATTAAGATGTTTAAAATGCTGAGTTTAAACACAACTCCGCGCGCTACCTCTGCACACAAACTTAAATTATGGATGCGCTCGTGAAAAAGCATTGTGGAGACCCCCTTTAATCAATCTGCTATTTATATCAGAATAAAAGAAAGTGTGCAGACTTTTCCTCTGCCTTATACATCTCAAAGACCACATGAGTGTTTTTAGGGTTGCAAGAGACCACTTTTCCATACTCAGTATGTAAGACCTTCCCTCAGTCCCCGCATCCATTTTTAATGCAGGAAACTTTAACTAGTACAAGCTGCAGGCTAGAGTCAATGGGGTGTGCTGGCTGGAGATCTTCAGAGACTCGCTGCTTCAAATGTTTCTGTTGTGCCCTTCAGCAAAGTACTCCAATGGAATTGCTTCAGTAAGATACATAGCCTCTTGCCCTCTCAAATTGATAATTTTTTTAAATGGCAGATATGTAAGTCCCTTTAGGAATGATTATACATATTTATAATTTATACATTACAAATAAACAAAAATACAATTTAAAATGTTTCATATATGACACTCAAAAGCACTTTCCAGAAAGCGAAACATTTAAAAGAGCAGTGTGTGACATTTTCTAATTGAAGTATCGTTAAATATACACCACGTTTCAGTGAGAGAAATTAAACATTACAGCTTGTTTTTCTATTTTAATTAAAATAACATAATTTAAGAGGTTATGTTGTTATTGATATACATATCATTGATATGGTTGTCACTGCATACGCATCATAGAACCATCAATGTGATTAATAATTATTGATAAGATAATGCTGTCAGAACAGCAGTGAAACAGACACCACCTCTAAATTTCTATCCCTGGCATCTAAACCAACCCTCCACACTGGGTCAGAGCAGGTCAAACAAGACATGCAATTCATTGAAATAAAATTGTTATCTGATTGTATCACCTTGAAATATATTTCCCAAACTCATTGAATTAGTATTTGCCCTAAATATGTGAAATTGATTCCTTATCAGTTTATAGTTGGTTGTCATACATGCTCATACATAGTCATACATGTTTGCGTTGTTTTGTCGACCTAATGTTTATCGACCTCATGTCTGTTTCACTGTGAATAGACTAGAGCTTAAGCCTACACTTGTTCTGTATTCCATAAACTTAGTAATGAGATCATTGATTTTCTTCAGGAGTGGTAACAGTACATAAATGGGAAGCGTAATTTAGCTTATAATTAATCGTGGGAACTGCCATAATTTTTGTTATTTCAATTCTTGCACAGCAGGGACGTTCCCGCAAAAAACATTTACAATTAAATTCACCATGGATTGCCATTTTTTATTCAACCATGCAATTAATAGTTGATTATAGAAATATAAGTATTTCAATCCCTTTTGTGCCCAAGGAAAATTCAAGTTCAATACATGTTCTTCTGCAAACAGTTCATTAATAGACTGATTTATGACTGGCATAGTTGTATGGGAGTGGGATATGCAAATATGACGAGTTAAATGTGACTGGTCATCAAACCCCTATTGTGACACGTCCTTTTAAACCTTGTGTAAAGCTCACTGAATTTTTAAATAGGGACTTTAAACAACGCTGATCTTTATACTTAAACTGCATTTATTTAATAGGTCCATGGGCAAATACAGTACAAAATACTGGAAAATGTCATTTGACTGAAGGGACCTTTGAGGTATTTCAGATAGAACCTGTCATGTTGATGCGGGACACATTTGCATTTCACTGATGAAAATACCCTTCAGGTTCCTACTCGCGTTCTTTTGTTCCCTGCCAAGTCTCCTCCTGTCAACAGTTACATCAGCCATTTCAGCAAGAGAAATCTCTTTTGCCTGACGTGAAATTTACACCTGGTTTCAGACATCTTTAACACGGTTCTCAGTCATGTTTCAAACAGATGTCACGGATTTTGATAAATCTCAGAAAGTTCAGTTGGGTATGGAAGACATTAAGAACCTCCCATATGTCTTACCCAACGTGTCACAATGCCCTCATTTGCATATGCATGAGGGCTGAGGTGCAGTAAACAAAACACACTAGTCTGATGCTGTCTTGTAGTCCTGCATTTCCATTGGCTGCAGTTCTGAGGGGTATCACTTAACATTTGATAAAATCAACCCTTTTATTCAACAGGTGTGAAAGGGGTGAATATGCAAACACCGTTATACAATTTTTGTGAATATTAAATTAAACTTAACATGCTCCATGGTAGTTGTTTTAAGGAGAAAACCCCTGTAAACATGCACAGCCATGCGTTTTTCTATTGAGGATTAAGTCCATCTTTCATTAACTTCACAGTTGTAATTGACTGCTTTGAGGGCGACTGCTTTCTGCCTCGGCCCAATGCAAGTCTATCAACGCATGCCCTTCCCCACTTACTCCAACAGAGAATCACACACAGGCTTATATTCATTTTTCATAAACACAAGCCTGCAAAGCCCCATTGCGTGCCCAGATCTCAACATCTAAAACAGTACCACGCTTTTATGGAAAAAAAAATGAAATATTACTGATGTACCCAGAACATCATTCTGAAATGTAATTTTCTTTATTCATGTATTTGTTTTCTGGCTGTAATGATCCAGAACATAAACATATTATTTGGTGGTGCCTTCTTTTATGTTAGGGGAGTACACTGTGCTCTAATGTACTTAAATTCATTTTATCAGTCCTTCTTGCTTCAGAGTACTAATGTAGATGTAAGACTTTATTGTAATGGTCCAAACCCATGGCAGAACAGTCAAAACAAAAATTATTTTGACTGCTGCTGTGTTTATTTCAAAACAACATGGTGTCAATTTCAAACAAGCAGACTACAACAGTCAAATGGCTTCGCCAGTTAGTTTTTAAACCGCTGTAAAATTAAGTTCGCTCTCAAGCGTGCTTCTCATAACGCTGGGCTTCCAAATAAATGATGCACAAACCGGTCATTATAATAACATATAGTTTTTATCATTGTGCCACGTGTCACGATTGTCACTATAGAGCCCAAAGCGTTGTTCTATGAGAAAATTAAATCCAGGGAAAGTGTCTGGTTGTATGTGCAGCAGATAATTTTCGAGTCTGGCAATAATCATTCGCCTTTTGTGTGAGTCAGATGCCCAAATGAACACTTTCCCCTGGGCGAACTCTTAACTG
The DNA here is from genome assembly GCA_022829145.1 of Albula goreensis. Taxonomy (NCBI): domain Eukaryota; kingdom Metazoa; phylum Chordata; class Actinopteri; order Albuliformes; family Albulidae; genus Albula; species Albula goreensis. The sequence goes on from CM040752.1 coordinate 8,895,705, forward strand.
TGTTTTCTACAGAACTTCATTTAATTTCAAGCACCATTTGGGTATAAAACGTTAAACACTTGGGTGTGCTGAACATTAGCCTGTATAAAGTACAGCCTTAGGTGCCCTTCATGTGATAGAAGTATTGTTCATCATTAGGATGTCTTGTAATTTTTCATTTTTATGACACTCAGGAGATTTTCATAACTAAGTCATAAAATTAAAAACTGTTGATTTCCTCATCAAAGGTATGGAGGCTATCTTTGCTCCAACAGCCATTCAAATGCACACAAATAAACACACATGCATATACGAATGCACACAATCACTCAGTGCAGACTATAAGTCAGACTCACGCGATGTACTGCTCTGATTTGTTGAACTTCTTGGCCAGGTACTTGGCGGAGGCCTTGCTGGGGATCTTGACGAAGGAGAGCTCTTTACCGTAACGCGTCACGTTGCACGGCGTCTCGCACACGCAGAAGTCGCTGTCCTTCTCCACCAGGAAATCTGGGATGAGGGGAAAGGGGGAAAGAGGAGGTGAGGAGAGAGGAGGTGAGGAAGGAGAGTGGGGGAGATCAGGAAAGAGGAGGTGACAGGAGATCACAGGAGGTGAGAGGAGGCGTGTGATGAGGTAAGAGGAGGCCAGAAAAGATGAGAGCAGTATGCGGAGGGTGAAGAGGCGAGAGCAGGTATGCGAGGAGTATGATAAGGCAGTAGGAAGAGGAGCTTGAATAAGCCTCCCTCCTTGCTAGACATTCAGCTTTCAGACGCATCGCCGACACAATCTGCCGCTCTTTAACTTCACCCACAAAATTTATTTTCCTTAAAAATAAGGATAACGCAAAAATAAGCGAGGAAAGAACACAGCGCCACGTAATCATCCGAAAGATGCCTACTTCGGACAGAAGGGCTTTTGTGTTTAGGGAGATAACATAGATTTTATCTGAATTTTTGTAATTTCCTCGCCTGGGCTGGAAATGTATTTTCGCTATGGGAGAGGAGCTGTACCCTGAATACCTAATCTTCACAGGCAAGCTGGTGGAATTTTAATTAAGTAAGAACGGGTAGCTGCCCTCTTAGAGCCTCTGTCTGCAGCAGCTCTCTGTCCCCTTTGAGTCTGTGTGTGTGTGTGTGTGCTGTGAGATTTCCTCTCCTCCCTGTGCTTCTCTGGCTCCATTAGGGCCATGGAACAACACTCTCCTGATATAGAATTGGGGTGTCTGTATTCTGCTCACTGTAGGTTGGCATTTGTTAATATAGCCCCACTAATTGGTAATAGGTCTCTGCAAACTAGGAGTTTGGGTCTCAGGCATGATTTAAATTTTAATGGTGTGAATGAATATTTTTTTAAACCAACAGCCTATTAGTAATTTGTGCTGTATGAAGGGGGTGGGGGGGCAGAGAGTTTGGGTGCAGACAATGTTGGGGGAGGGGCGGGGAGGTCACACACGCTGAGGGGATAGTGGTGTGGATAGTTGAAGAGATACACAAGCAGTGACTGCGTGTGTGCATGCAAAATGCATGTATGAGGGCATGTGCATGTATAAGTGTGTATCTGGATTTGTATGTGTGTATAGTATGTGTGTATGTGCCTGTGTTTATGAGGGTGTACGTGTATTCATATGTGTGTATGTATAAGTGTGTGTATGTTGTGTATGTGTGCATGTGTGTGTCTGTGCATGTGTATTTGTATGCTTGTATGTATAAGTGTATGTGTGTTTGTGTAGTGTACATGTGTGTAAGTGTATATGTGTATATTTATAAATGTGTGTATGTGTGTGTGGTATGTGTATGTGCATTTGCATGCAGTATTTATGTAAGTGTGTGTACAGTGAGTGCATGTGTGCATGTGTGTGCAGGCTGGGAGGTGGGCCCTGTAGGTGTGGACACACAGGTGGTTTGTGATCCATACCCAGCGCTGGATCGGCGCACTCCTTGTACTGCTCGGGCGTGCAATGGGGCGCGTCCCCTGCAGACAAACGCAGTTAATGAATCTCACAGCATGTCCGTTTCACCAATGCCTGAATTACACCACGCATACATCACAACTTTAATGATGCTCTGACAGCTCAAACACCCCCCGCCTTCACACTGCACCGCAACACACAATAACCAGACACTCCACACAAATACACGCCAACCTGTTCAGCAGGCTATCTCTCCAATGCACTCTGATTAACTGGAACCAGTCAGCTGTGTCCACAATATAGTCGAGCAGACTTTCATTTGATACACTGCTGGGGAAGTGCAGCTCAAAGCATGCATGACTTCAAACATTGAACCACGGAACTGTAATTTTCCTATTTATCGGCGTAATTTGTCATCCTTGATAATGATGTACAACGTGCAATTTCACCAGTATCCCAAAACACCGTAGATTATGAGGAAGGCATTGACAGATGACTTTATATCCTCTGCCGGATTAAATCCAGCTGTTTAAATATCCGCCGTTGCGCGTGTGTAGACGTGTGAGGCCGAGTGTGAGTTGCATCCTTACCCGGCATGTGCACCATGCGACAGTTGCAGTTCTCCACAAGGTAGCGCGTCTCGCAGTCGATGCGACAGGCCGAGATGCTGTAGGTGTCGAAGAACTCTGACTCCATGGGGGTCATCTTGCAGTCCCCCCAGGGCGGAGGCAGGTAGACCAGCTGTAAAAAGAGGCGGACATACACACGTACACACCATGGGATTGGCTCCACCCCCTACCTCTGCCCTTTGCCACATGTTGGGTGACCAGATCTGACTCGTGCAACTGAAGGACCGTAGAACCTCTGATGAGGTACTTTGAAGAATATTAAATATAAAATGTGATACTAATGATACTACTGTACAGTTTCTATGTTACCTACTGGTATACATATACACAATAAAAAATGTCTGCAAACACTGTTGAGATCAATGCCACAGCACTTTGATTCAAAAACACACAATTTCACAGAAGTGGTTTTGCTCATAACAGAATTACGCTGAAATACCACGCTGGCGGTAATTGACAGGAAAAGAAATCGTATCTAATTTTCAAGTTGTTTCTCCCCCGTGTAATTCCAGAAGTGCCATCTCCTTATGTGTGTGCGAGTAAAATTCTTGACAGGCCTGTCCATAGTTGCCCTTCTCCAGGATTTCACTCTTAACTAGATCTACACTTTACTCTGTTTCTTTGATCAGTCTATGCTCCAGTCATTAGAGGAAAGTCTCTCAATGCAAGCGTCGGTAACAGGGCAGCTTAGGACGAAACAGGATCGGGGCGGAATGCAAACAAACATTCCGTAATGTTGAAGGTTATCTGGTAAACCAAAATTAAGTTTGTCCATAACGTTCTATGCTTATGTTTATGATTTAGCTCATTAAAAGGGACATTGTTGAACCCCTGTGAGTTGTGTGACATCTTGTCACTCTAGCCACATCCCCTACCTCTGTATTTCACTAAATTTTGCTTCACCCTTGGGTCCATCCCTACCACTGTCCTTTAGCTCTGCCCTCTCCTCTGTCCACTGCCTTGACCCTGCCCCACATACCCGCTGTTCCTGGCAGGACACGAAGGTCTGGAATCCAGGCGCGACCCCAAAGCCCAACTGGTCAATGAAGGGGGGCTCGTCCTGACTGTGGATCTGAACTTTGATCCCGGCCTCAAACGACGTCTCATCTGCAGGTGGGGTGGGGGGCAGACAAAACACAGCTGTCAGTCCACTGGCTGACCAACCGGTTATGTGTTTAGTGTCTTTAATTTAACAAACCTTTCTTTCATAAATTACATTCAGAAATGTCACATCTGTGTTCTTGGATCATGGTGCACAAAGCATAAATTAGCATAACATAAAAAAACAACCACCAAAAAACCAGAACTGAAAGTACTGATCCAGGCAGTATTATATAAATTAACAATCACAGAACACATTCTGAGTTTTACTGTGCCAGACTCATTGGCACTGTGTGCATTGTGTCTACTGGGAGCCATCATGAGCCCTCATTAACTCCCAGCTAATGAAAACCCACAGATACATATTCAGACACATAACGAAGAGAACAAATGATAATCACTGTAATCCTCCAGTACAGCGGTGTGTTCTGAGAGGTTCTGTCTGTTTGTGGGTTTACCCACATTACATGGGTTTGTGCTGGAGCATTACAGCAATAATAGAGAAACTGTCTCTAAACTACACCAACATTAAATAGTGGAAATTAAACATGTGTAAGCGTGTTTCTTGTTTGTGTGTAACCCCGATGATCTACCAAATTCTGATCACAGCAGTGTTTGTTTTATCATTCAAAAAAATGAGGAAATGAAAACAAATCTGGGAAATTGGTTAAATTACAGGAAATGAGAGAACTTTGTTGCGTTGTGGACAGTTTGCTGGGACGGCGAGTCAGCGCCCACCTGTCTCCCCCCACACAGGCAGGTACTCGTCCTGCTGGATGTCCAACATCAGCTCCAGTCCATTCCCCATGCCGCCCTTGGTGGTCACCAGCAGGGGGCGCCCATCTTGCCCTGTGTTGAAGCTGTAGCACTTGCCGTAACGGGTGAAGATCTGACAATAGAATGAGAAAACAGATTAGAGGACACATGGGGAGGTGTACGGTACAGTAATGCGCCAGAGTCAAACCGTACTTCAGCCAGTCCACCCCGGCATAACGCCCACTAGCACTTCAGCCGACTCACTGCCATCATCAAACGCCCTGTTCCACAGAGCACAATTTTTCTGCTAAGAGAGCAGTGTCTTTATCTGGCCATCTAGTCACCCCAAGGCTTTACCTGAGCAAGTAAAACGACCTCCTCCTCCACCTCAGTGGCGTATGTGGAGATGATTCTGGCGTGTTTGGAGACGGTTCTGGCACTCGGTGGTGTGTAGGTGCTAGGACGCCAGCCGAGGCTGAAGTGAGTCATATCCGTCACCGTGCGCTACCCGTAAGCCAGGCTGAGATCCATAAAAGACTTGTATAAATGTAATTCAATATTCTTTATCACTATTATTTTCCTGTATCAACATATACGGAGGACAAGTTTGTCTGGCTCTTAATCAAATGACTCAAATTTGCCCACATCAGTAATTTACACAAAAGCTCAGCGCTTTAAAAGCAGTGCTAATGGCTGACAGCTTGTCACGGTAATGATTCATACTGGACTACTCTGTTATGACACTCAACTCTTAGGGCGTTGCATTTTCAGTGGATAAAATGACTCTGTTTTCAACTTCTAGGTACCTACACTGGTAATGGAAGATAGGAGTTCATGAACTCCAAAGTGGGTAGACAACCGTGGACCGCTAATCACTAACCTTTACTAATCTAGACTCCATACCAAGACACATATGGTTACTGAAGACCCATGTAGCTGCCCTTCATTTTGATCAGTGCAGAAGCCCTGATTAAAATTAAAATGGTGGTAGTCATAAAGCAGAACAGTGAAATTTCTTTGCCATCAGAGGTGTAAAAACCTCCACTTCAGAAAGTAAAACTATTATCAGTATCTGCTCCTCCCATGCACTAAACCAGATGAGTCTAACCACCACGGTTCTTCACCCAGGTAGAGGATGAATCACCTAGTTTTAGTGAATTGGCAGAACAAATACATAGTAGGACTTCTATTTTCTGAAGTTCCAGAGTTTTCCACCTCTGTCTGCCTTACCCAACAGTTAGCTCCGATCAACAGCCAGTATGTCAGGTGCATTTTGCCACATGTAAACGCTTTTGCCTGAAAGATCCTTAACGTCCATCCCAGGCTATTTTTTTCCCCATTTTTGCAGGCCCTGAGCCATTGGTGGCTAATGACAGACTCTGAATAATAACATATAGGATTTCAAGGCTTTATTTAGACTCACGCTGAGCGTGTTTACCAACTGCGTCTCTTGTGAGCACAGACCGTGGCAAGCTTATAATTGAAAATAAAAAGGACTTGTTAAGGAATCCAATCAAAATATAAGATGAGACTACATAAAGTGGTTCTACATGGCCCTCTAAATTCAGGCTAAAATTAAAAAACTGCCACTCACTTTTTCACATTGCTGTTTAATAGCGCTTCCCCGGCTGGCATTCAGGCCGTATCTAAAGCACGATACACTGAGAAATCTCCCAGCCAAAGGAAGCTTACAGGGGGTTAATAAGTTTTGGCCCTCAAAGTGGAATGAGAGCTTGACCTTTGTGAAAGTGGGAGCAGTGATGTGTAGACTGAACTGACATTCATTTAATTATACTGTAGCAGAGAGGAGCAATATATATATAAATATATACCCAAAGTATAAAAGATATCCGATTCATTTATCAGACTGGAAGTTCCTGCAAATGATAATCTGACGTTTGCCACTTTAATATTTCAAGAGTGAAAAATAAATTGAGCATGGTTGGAAAACAGCAGTAGCCAGCAGGAAGTGTTGCTACTTTTTTCACCCACAATCAATACTTTTATCGACCGGGGAAAATATTATATTCATTAAAAAAAAAAGTGCTCAGGAGTGCCCTGTTGTACTCAGGCCCGTGACAATTTATTTAGTCCAAGTTTCCTTGAAATAGGTTTTTATCTCCCTGCATTCATTTCAAATCATTGGTGTAATTTCTGCCCTTGGTCATTTAGTTCAACAAATTAAAGTATACTGCAGTAGACCCAGATGGAACAGAATTTTCATTAGTGAATGAGTTAGTTCTTATCTGCCGCCTGAGGTCTACAAGCCAGCAGTCAGGTGAAATTGTCAGGGTGTGATTAAGATAATAGTCTTGTGGTTGTTGTAGTCCAGACACATTTAAATTACCTGTTCAAAGCGCACATTGATTTCTTCCACCACCACGAGTAGGCTCCTTTCAGTTAATCCTGTATTATAAACATTTACAGAGCTATCTGCCTTTCATTACGTTTGTTTCATCCAAGGCAGTGTTTTTGATTCTGGTTTCAGACCGACGTGTTTACATTTATGTCTGTGTCAGATATCAGATCGATCTTAACCTTGGCCGATCGACTCGCAGGTACGTTAGGGACATAGACACTAATTATGAGGGTGTGATGGTGCAGTGAAAGCTGCCCTGAGACTTTGCCATGCTGGTCACGGCTCGTCTGCGCACCACACCCCCCCCACACACCCCACCCTCAGCCCCAAACTCCCTCTCAGAGCATGTCAGTGAGAGTTACAGAGACTGTGTAATTACGGCTGGTCTGCGCCACAGGCTGTACTTGATACAAGACTTTGTGACTTGAGAGGTGCCTGCGAAGTGTGTGTGTGTGTGTGTGTGTGTGTGTGTGAGAGAGAGAGAGAGAGAGAGAGAGAGACCTCTCTCTCAGACCCACTGAAAGACAAAGCAGTGCCACATAAAATTAACTGTTGAAAGCATTCCTGTTTTTGTGTGAACAGGGATATTGAAAGATTGGGTGGACATCACTAAAGATAGGGCAGCATGTTGACAATACCTGATAAGCCATACAAATTAAATCTTTTGCTACCAATTATTAGACCCTAATATCTTTGAGAAAAGTGTAAGATCAATACTTGAAGATCAATACATCGACCTCCTCAAAGATTTCAAGTTTTTTTTCTTTAATATGTCTCTGAAAGATTACAGGAGTAGGTGTAACGTCAGATGGGGGAACTATCTGTTAAAGCTGTCCAAGAAAGTCATTATACCTACAGTATACGTTCGTAGTGGCCAAACTCATGCAATCATGCAGTCACGTTAAAAACCAAGCGTACATAAAGCATGTTCATGATAATATTCAAGCGCCAAATTAATTGCCAAAGAACAAGTGACCGTTATGGACGTTATGCACAGCTTTTATTTCAGATATCTTAGTCCACCTAACTTTGGCTGGTCTAAAAACACCTTCAAGAATTCATACCTCTCGTGCGTGATTATTTATGCAATAAGAAATGAGTGCCAACGTGTCTCCGCTTTATGTAACATGTGAAGTAACACAGAACTCACAGTCGTGAAGTTTCGGTGCCCACACAGCTGGCCCTGGAAACGGCAGTACAGAAGCATCTCCTCGAGCTGGTGACCGATCCTATCCAGTAACTGCTTCGTGGAGGGCTGGGATCCGCCAGGTGGAGGAAGAAACCGTCTGAAGTCGACGAAACGGGCGAAAGGGTTCCAATGTGATTCGTTGCCGCTGCTTTGACGGTTAAGCGCTTCCCTGACAGCTGGCGGAACTTGCCAGTTATTTCCCAAAAGACCCAGCCAACGGCCCGCAACGAAAATCTCCGACCTCTTCATTCGCCGTGGCAACAGGAGATTCACGTTACAAATTGTTACTACTGGAAAGACCAGCTGCTCCGCTTGCAATACATGCGCCTTTGTGTACACCGGCGAAGAGAAAAAGTACAGTACCCGGTTGGATGACCAGGCGAAGAAGAAAGCCAGCGCCACTAAGAAAGCCAGCAGCCAAGCCAGCCTGCGCGGGTACGAGCCGGATAAGAAGATGTGCCCAAGACCATGGAGCGTTGTGCGTTTCAAAAAGAGCCTCCCGGTTTCGGCAAGAGACCCTGTCCCTGCTTTCCGTACAGCGTCAGATTGGCACATGTTGGCGAGAGTATGGTGCCTGTCCCGTTGGCATCGGTATAAACATCGCCTTTAAAACGCACTAATCTGCTTCCCCAGCTCTTGTAGTTTAGTGGTTCCATGCACACGGCAAAGCGTACTATGTGCGACTCAGTCGCTGTGGGTTTAACCAGCCACTCAGTGTGTAGGTTTGGAGTGTTTGACGCTTTAGGGATTCCATTCCAAAATGGTGATACCCAGGTGCTTTGCGCATGGAATTACTGGAGCACTACAGTAAAATAGTAACAAAAGCTGACTTTTGATAGTTGATTACAAGGGAATGAAGAAATAAAACAAAATAACATTTAAAACCATTACGGGTTTCGGTAGAGTTATTCGTTAGCAGTGAGTATCAGTCTAATTTGACTGCATTTGATACGGAGAAATCCAGTCTGAAAGACTAAGATGTTAGTTACTCAGAAGAGCGAAAATAAGCAAAATAACGGAAAAAAGGAAGTTTGTGTTTGTTGTTATGAGAAACTTCTGATGATATGGTAAAAGTGGCATGAATGTACTCGAAATTAAAATATTAAATATTTATAGCTCCATTAATATTACACCTGTTTGTAACAATTTTGGTACTTTTTGTAATCTTGGGCTTAACAGAGTTAAGGAGTACGAATTTCACCCGTTAAAACGTTGTTGCTGGTATCCACCACTCTCAGCAATTACACAGCACGCCTGCAGGGGGCAGTAAAAGCTCAATAATTAAACGTATGCTGGGTTTTTAGGAGTGGTACTCTGTTAAGCGTGTGACACGCTTAAGTGAAGCAAGTGTAGCTCTGTGGACTTCCTTAACAACACTCACTAGGAGTAACCAATTGCATGCTAAATGTATGCATATTTCTGTGTGCTTCTGAGAAAAGTGCAACAGTGTGGTTCACAGGTGTGGCAATATTCAAACAAAACCACTCTGTCCCACTTCATTAAATACTGGCTTTTCCAGAACATTCTGTTGCACAACTGTGTTCCATTTCCGTTAAACATGAATACGTGCCTTGGTCTAGGTCTTCCAATTTAGCAGCAGGATTGTTAAATAAACCATAAGACAGAGTGTGACATTCCCAGGCATTGCTGCCAAACTGAAAATGAGCAGCTACATTCATATGCACTGCTACCTTACTTCCGATGTTGGCAGCAGTGAAAGGATATGCCATAGACTGTCTTAACATGATTTTAGTAACCCTGATAGACAGTGATTTAAAATGATGCCTGTCAGGAATACAGAATTAAAAGGTGACCAGCTGGAGCCTTGGCTTCACCCACACCATTCTTAGTGTCACTGAGCAGGGTGCTTTGACTTTGGCACAGTCACTTAATCAATTCCCACCTCATAAAATACAGAATAATATTATATAATTTATGTTTACTGAATTAAAAGTAGTCTTCTGTATGACCCTCGCCACAGCTGAATTTGCCTAGTAGAAGTAGCGGTATTCTTTTCTGACTGTACTGTTTTCATTTGTACTTACCCCTTAGTGTAAACCAATGATGCAGACCCAAGCAGAAAACACAGTGATTTATGATGGAATTAGCCAAAGAAAATATTCCAATAAGTCAGGAGGTGGCGTTAGTTTAATAAACGGCTTTGAGAATCAAACCGGGCTCTCCTTCATACCCTACATCTCCACAGCATGGTCATATTTATTCAGGGCGCCTAATCAAAGTCTTTGTGTGTTTGTGTATGTGAGAGTGTGTGCGTCTGTGTGTTTATGTGCATGTGAGAGTGTGTGCGTCTGTGTGTTTATGTGCATGTGAGAGTGTGTGCGTCTGTGTGTTTATGTGCATGTGAGAGTGTGTGCGTCTGTGTGTTTATGTGCATGTGAGAGTGTGTGCGTCTGTGTGTTTATGTGCATGTGAGAGTGTGTGCGTCTGTGTGTTTATGTGCATGTGAGAGTGTGTGCGTCTGTGTGTTTGTGTATGTGAGTGTGTGCGTCTGTGTGTTTATGTGCATGTGAGAGTGTGTGCGTCTGTGTGTTTGTGTATGTGAGAGTGTGTGCATCTGTGTGTTTGTGTATGTGAGGTGTGCGTCTGTGTGTTTTGTGTATGTGAGAGTGTGTGCATCTGTGTGTTTGTGTATGTGAGAGTGTGCGTCTGTGTGTTTATGTGCATGTGAGAGTGTGTGCGTCTGTGTGTTTGTGTATGTGAGAGTGTGTGCGTCTGTGTGTTTATGTGCATGTGAGAGTGTGTGCGTCTGTGTGTTTGTGTATGTGAGAGTGTGTGCGTCTGTGTGTTTATGTGCATGTGAGAGTGTATGCGTCTGTGTGTTTGTGTATGTGAGAGTGTGTGCATCTGTGTGTTTGTGTATGTGAGAGTGTATGCGTCTGTGTGTTTATGTGCATGTGAGAGTGTGTGCGTCTGTGTGTTTGTGTATGTGAGAGTGTGTGCGTCTGTGTGTTTATGTGCATGTGAGAGTGTGTGCGTCTGTGTGTTTGTGTATGTGAGAGTGTGTGCGTCTGTGTGTTTGTGTATGTGAGAGTGTATGCGTCTGTGTGTTTATGTGCATGTGAGAGTGTGTGCATCTGTGTGTTTGTGTGTGTGTATGTGTGCGTCTGTGTGTTTGTGTATGTGAGAGTGTGTGCGTCTGTGTGTTTATGTGCATGTGAGAGTGTGTGCGTCTGTGTGTTTGTGTATGTGAGAGTGTGTGTGCGTCTGTGTGTTTATGTGCATGTGAGTGTGTGCGTCTGTGTGTTTATGTGCATGTGAGAGTGTGTGCGTCTGTGTGTTTATGTGCATGTGAGAGTGTGTGCGTCTGTGTGTTTGTGTATGTGAGAGTGTGTGCGTCTGTGTGTTTATGTGCATGTGAGAGTGTGTGCGTCTGTGTGTTTGTGTATGTGAGAGTGTATGCGTCTGTGTGTTTATGTGCATGTGAGAGTGTGTGCGTCTGTGTGTTTGTGTATGTGAGAGTGTGTGCGTCTGTGTGTTTGTGTATGTGAGAGTGTGTGCGTCTGTGTGTTTATGTGCATGTGAGAGTGTGTGCATCTGTGTGTTTTGTGTGTGTGTGTATGTGTGCGTCTGTGTGTTTGTGTATGTGAGAGTGTATGCGTCTGTGTGTTTATGTGCATGTGAGAGTGTGTGCATCTGTGTGTTTGTGTGTGTGTATGTGTGCGTCTGTGTGTTTGTGTATGTGAGAGTGTATGCGTCTGTGTGTTTATGTGCATGTGAGAGTGTGTGCATCTGTGTGTTTGTGTGTGTGTATGTGTGCGACTGTGTGTTTGTGTATGTGAGAGTGTATGCGTCTGTGTGTTTATGTGCATGTGAGAGTGTGTGCATCTGTGTGTTTGTGTGTGTGTATGTGTGCGTCTGTGTGTTTGTGTATGTGAGAGTGTATGCGTCTGTGTGTTTATGTGCATGTGAGAGTGTGTGCGTCTGTGTGTTTGTGTATGTGAGAGTGTATGCGTCTGTGTGTTTATGTGCATGTGAGAGTGTGTGCGTCTGTGTGTTTGTGTATGTGAGAGTGTGTGCGTCTGTGTGTTTGTGTATGTGAGTGTGTGCGTCTGTGTGTTTGTGTGCATGTGAGAGTGTGTGCGTCTGTGTGTTTATGTGCATGTGAGAGTGTGTGCATCTGTGTGTTTATGTGTGTGTGTGTTTGTGCATGTGAGTGTGTGTGTGGGTCCGTGTGTTTGTTTGTTCCTATGTGACTCTGCATCCCTTTCTTTTAGTAATCCTGTCACAGTGAGGTTATTTATGCAACATAGCGTACACCCCTGACCCCGCCCTTTTGTCACCCTAATTTTTGGCTAAACTCTCTCGCTCTCTCCCTCACCCTCTCTCTCCCTCTCTCCCCCTCTCAGTTAAACAGCCTCTCTGTGTGCCCCTGCAGCCACAGCTAAAATGGGGGATGGCACAGGAAGACGGAGGTTTAGAGGATAGCGGATGGCTAGCAGTCAGGGACCCGATGAGCTTGAATGAGTTTGCGGCTGGCCTTCGGACAACTGTAGAATACACCCGACAGGGGAGAGACAGAGATGGAGTGCTGCGATGTGACTCCCTTGTTTACAGCGCGGCAGATTGGTTTTTAAATTTAAAAGGTACTTTATAGTAATGCTTAATGGTTTCTGAAACCATCAATTGAAAAGGTGAGAAAAGTGGTACTTCAAAGTGAACGGTGGTATTTTTCAACAGAGAGAGTGAGAGAGAGGTGTGTGTTTGGGTGGGGGGAGGGGAGTGTGGGTATTCTGAAAAAGGAATCTCTCTCTTGCTGTTTGAATTCCCTGCCTGTGTGCCTTTTTAAAATTGGTGTTCATTGACAGATTATTCAATAACTTCTGACAGCGCAGCTATAGCAATCAGTGCTTCTGTGAGAACCTCCGCAAGGATGAGAGAAGCGAAAATCCTGACAGACAGCGGGAAGTCTCTGAACATCAGTGCTCCAAGGGAAAAGATCTTAGTGAGGTCTGTGTGTGTGTGTGTGGGTGTGTGTGTGTGTGTGTGTGGTGTGTGTGTGTGTGTGTGTGTGTGTGTGTGTGTGTCAGACAATGACCTCTACTGCTGCATTCCTTATCATTCTTACATATTTCATGACCAAGATCACACTTTTCATACATCAATTGCTTACTGACAGGTTGTTTTCTATCATTAATGTGCAGCCATTTTAATAATTTGAAATCATTTTAGCATTAATTAGTTAACAACTCAGGTTTTAACTCTTTTTGTCTGGTCTCCAGTAATACTTACACTATTTCCATATTACCATATTATCAAATTTGACTGATCGATTGATTCATTGATTGTGAGTTCACAGAACTGCAGTCACCAATTTTGATCAAATTTCGGCACATTTGTATTCTTTGTAAGCTTATCCCCCCTTAGTGAGTTTACCCCAAGTGGATTAAGCTGAGATCAACTTTAAAGAGAAACCTGAGAAATCGAAGTGCACATTAGAATTCTGATCCTTGGTTTATTCTTAGCCCAAGCAAAAAGTTGTTGTGTCAGTGCTGTACCGAGAATAACCACAAGAGGTCAGTGTTATGTTTTGTACATTTGGGGCATTCCCCAGGGTTGGGGTTTTAATAAAAGCTCACTGAAGTGGAGTGAAGTGAAGACAGAGAGAGGGAGTGAGAGAGAGAGAGAGTGACATTTCCTTTCAAGTCCCTCTGAAGAGCCCTGCCGACAGTTATGACAGACCTAATGTTACCATGGAAACAGGACATCGTGGGAGTCACCCTGGAGTCTCCTTAAGGAGTGCAAAACACCTACACACGAACACACATATACAGGAACACACACATGCAAGAACACACACACACATGTGCACACAACACATTCACCTGCAAGTATATCATTAAGTCAAGCAATTAACATTTACAGGTTGACTTACACTGCCACTGGACTGCCTTCAGTACAATATTGACCACTGTCATGAGGGGAAACTTTGAAATTAGTTCTTGCAATCAAATTCACAAGTATGGAATATGGAAAGAGCCCATATACCTGCACACACACAAAGTCACACACACGTTGGCTGCAGACCTGCACTGCTTTGTAGAGATTCAGGTTGTTGACGCTATTGATGGATTGTACTGCCCTTTATTAACCTTCAGTAATCGCATACTTAGCTATTTGGTTCTCCTGAAATGGGATCGAGACCAGCATGTCCCCCCAATGTATGTATAAACCCCAGTGTATGTGTGTCTCCTGGGGTTAGTTAGGTCCCTCTGCATTTGAGCCTGTGCACCCAGCCCAAGGGCATGCAGGGATGGACATGGGGCAGAACGTAGAATAACTTCCATTCATAAATAATGTATTCTTACATGCACTTTTTAATGCACTTTAAAATAGCATCTGCCTGGTATTAGTATCAGTATTCGGGAGGAAGCAGGCTAATAAAAGGCATACTTAAACCGATGGAATGATCTGACACGGCTCCCTTAAGAGTACCAGCTGGCTTGTTTTCCCGTTTGACGCTAATGTTCATTTCAGATTCGTGATCAAACAACAATGTGGTACTAAAAAGCAAGAAACAAAAAAAAATTCTTCCCTTTTCAGCAATCAGTCACCTGATGAGGCTGGGCCAGGAAGTTAAACAGAAACTGTGATGCGTGAGAAGAGAAGAGTCGCACCCAATACCACAGCCAATGGGGTCAAGTCTTCACTATTTGGCTTTTTCTTACCAGCATGGGGAGAAACCAGGGTTAGGTTTATACTGGTTGAGACTCAGAGATGGAGATGAAAGCTGAATGAGAATGAATGGTTACTGGGATGTCACACAGAAACATGTTGATGAGCCTTCATCCTCATAGCTAAAATAAGCAAAAATTACAGATAAAGTTGTATATAAATTGCCTTTTGGCAAAATGCAGCTGAATTTCCACAAACTGCTGTGCGAACAACAATACCAGCAAACATAAACACCTCATAAATAGCATCCAAATGTTTATCATTCTCTCTCAGTCTCATACTCAAATCACATGTTCCCGTGAGACCAGTAGTGATGAAAATGCAGACGGCGATGATAACTTGCTGGGGGTGGTGCATTCAACCGAGGAGCATGAAGTCTTAATACTGTAGCATATCATTGGGTGACACTGGGCAAGTGCATATACATTCGTGGGCGATGATAGAGGAATCTACCTGGCCTCTAATGTATAATGGGTGGGAAACAGACACGTGATGGAGGAGGACTTTCAGGTGTGAAGGAAAACTAATAGGTCCACCAAAGTGGTACGCTATTAGAGTATGCCATTTAATATTAGAATTACAAGTCAAAATTTTGCAAATGGCATGGCATAAAAACCATGAATTATCTTGAGGCTTCTAATACTTCAATGTTGCATATGCTAAATCTATATAGGTTAATCGTGTATAGGCCTATACGTTATAAATCTCCTTGGTTTAACATTGTAATGTTGTAACTTTGGGGGGGGCTCAAATGAGAATTTGACACTGGCACTAAAATAACAAAATTCGCCTGCAGCTCTGAACTTAGGAACACGTTCTTAAACATTTATAGCTTTCTTTTGTGCAGTGAAACATAGGCTGTCACACCAGCTCCTCGATCTCTGTCCGTACCACGTGCCTGGCATGCATCCACCAAGCACTAAAACACACAAAAAATCTCTCCGTTTTATGTGGCAGCTCCAATCACACAGCGGTTTTGCCATTCTGCAGTTCGTCTGAGCGAAAAAGCTTAAATCATTTTGCAGAAAAGGGGGACGCAGTAACCGTGATTCAATAAAACATTAAAAAAAAAAACAAAAAAGTTTTTTTATTGAGTCTAACACATATTTCTTATAACAGCAGGAACACCACTGGCACCTAATTCACCCTGCTCACACACTGTAGGTTACTTTATTACAAAAAAAGATGATACATAAAAATGCGAAAATGCCTTTAGCCACAGTCATAATGTAGCGTGACAGGTAATGGTTCCATGATTGCACCCACGTGGTTCCAGCGGCCTCAGGCAGCGGTAATTACCAGGGCACCAAAATCCCGGGAGAGGGGCAGAACAATTGATCAGCGTCGCATGACAAACTGACTTGTGATCAGATGGTCCTCGGTGCGAAACAGGTAGGCGGAATTAACTGTACGGACCGTGGGCTGTTCCGGGGGACAGTTCTCTCTCTTTGTCATTCATCACCCTGTCGCAGCGGATTAGCTTTGTCTACGGGCCCTGCGGAAACCGTCATTATCGCTCAGTTTACTCCGTTACGGTCTTCTGTCATACCGCCGCGTGATGGTTGGGCCCGAATCGTAGGACTGCTCTCGGTTTTTAAACACAACTCAGTTAATTCACTACCACAGGAGGTCCTGTGCCTCACAGCTCCCGGTACAACAAAATGGAGTCTATCTACACGGCACAGCGACAAAAGTCACTTTGAGTCATGCCTAGTGGAGAGCCAATTTAGTACAACACTCACCTAGGTTGGGTATCCTGGAATGAGAGATTTTTGCTGTTAGGAGAAGTATCTGGGTCATAATATCTTTACATTTTCATTATTTACAGCCTGCCCTGTGCGTTGAAATAGAAGCAGTTGAACAAATCTAAAAATGGTTATTGTGGAAATTATAAACCTCCTAGCAAATACTTGACAAACATATTTTTTGTGTAAAACAAGCTAACGTGAGCATGTGACCATATGTTATACGAATACTATTATTATTACAATTACGATTATTACTGTTTATTGGTGTAAAAAAGCTTTTTTATGACAAACTTTCTGTTCAACTTCATGAGAGTAAAAGTGAAACTGTGTAAACCATCAAATATGTGGGGTGAATTTCAGCACTAACTTCTCCATCACTGAAGAATAAAAAGAATTTGAGACGGGAATTTCTCACATTTCCATCTTGATTCCATCATGATTAATAAATTACTACATTTATTTGCTAGAAAATTTAAAAAATTTGAGTCCATTTGAATGTTTTGATTAAATTCCACGTGTCACTAGTCCACACTCACTATTTGTTTGTTACTTATAGATATTTTAGTGATTTCTAAGACATTAGTCCTGGGCAGTTACATATAGGAACACCCACATAGATTCCTACCCGGTTTCTTTGTTTTCTCCTTCCACAGCAGGTACTTAGGCGCGGTAACAAGCCAACCCTTCTCCTTGCTGGCATCCCATTAAAGCGGAGGAACTCATTTAGATCACTCGTCCTCACTATTGTCTCTGAAGATCAAACACCTCCTTTTCTTTGTGCTCACTCAGTAAGCTCTGCAGTTACCTGGTCAATCGGTCTGTCACTTCACAGCTCCTTTGATGTTCACACCACCTCGAAGCATTTACAGGCTTACGGAGACTCGCTCTGTTAATGGCGGGCATTGATCTCATGTTTTCCTCAAAGCAGAACCGGCCTTACACTAATTATCGAAATGGGTAGGGTGGCCTACTTGTCTGTGCCTTATCTCTGAGGTGATAATGAAAGGCCAAATGGGACACAGGGAATCTGTCAGAGATGCTGTGGTCCAGACATTTTTCACAGCCTTTAAACAAAGTCATGGTGCATTCGGAACCATTAGCCTAGCGATCAAAATTTTTACAACTGTAGAACACTTGTTGTATCTTGTCAATGAAACAAATCTTTCTTCAATTGATGAAAATCAGTTTTGTTACATATTATGAATGAGCATTAGAAGAGGCAAAGAATTGCACCAGAGTTTTTGCAGTAACTTGAAGCTACTTTTCTATAAAAAAAAAAACCAAACCCAGAAAGTGTTTGATCAGCCTGTGTTTGATCTCTGGAAATAACTAAAATCGCTCCGATTTATTCCAAACAGCTTTACAAAAATATACATAAAATACAGCCCTGAACTCAGAGAGAGACTGCAGTCAGGATACACACTTTGAATTATGGAAGCCCCTGTTTAGTAATTTGATATTCAAATATTTTGCAGCTCCTCGAAATACATTTCCAAGATAATTTTAATGCTGTTTTTCTCTCGCCTTGCACTGCGTAAAACTACAGCTCTCTCCGTGTGAAATAATGACCTCATACACTTTCGCTCACGCTTTCATGCAGGGCAGTTAATAATATTTATGAGGTTTATAATAAATGTATGCAGGACTATCGTTCATGGGTATTCATGAAAAATGAGTAAAGTTGGTTAATTGACAAACATTGAAATAGCAGTGCAAGTAACTGATTAGTGCAGTCTTTGGGTCTAGTAAAATAATCAGTCTTCTATAATTAGAAAAGCTGTTTCTGTTTTATCAGTGAATGTATCCATGCAATCAACCTATGAGAGGCTGACTCACCCTCCATTCTCAGTCTGTAACTGAGCCAAGAAAATGTCAGAATTGAGGAGGATGACACTTATATAATAAATGAAATCCGAACTGGATTCTGATTCTGAGCTGAGACATGTGCCCCTGCTCTCACCAGTCACGGACGTGATGCTCACCAATGCAATACCATCCTGCCTGAATTCTAAACCATATCTAATCAAAACCAATCATATTCCAAGTTTCAAATTCCAAACCAATGAAATTATTTATGCTTAGACGGCACACATAACAGACCAAGACTACTACATACTTCATGTTATGTCCCTTGCTGTCTATATGAAACAACCAAGACGCACAGTTCGGTTGACTCACCCCAATGGTATACAGTTATTCCCAAGAGACGTCATGCAATAAAAAAAGGAAGGGATTACCAATGCCTAACCCTAAACCCTAAACCCTAATTTAAACCTAAACCTTAATCCTAACCCTAACCTAACCCTAAACCCTAACCCTAAATTCAAACCCTATATTCCACCTGCCCATTTCTCTCAAATCTTAATGTGACACACCCTAAACCAATCATACCTTAAACCAGAGATGAACATTGAATATACTCTACATTCCTTTTTGCAAAGACAAAATGAATCTGAGAGCATTTTGTCAGATGCTACTCCTATAACTGCATGGGGAAAAAACAGTTATGGCAATTATGTTCCAACTGCTTATATTTTCTGAACCTAATTCCTTTTGAACGATCCTTACTTCTCTCCATTTTAGCTTGAGGGGTAGACTTTCCTTACATGATCTTTCCTAGCGCGCCCAATGCTAGTAACACTGACATCTGTATCATCCTCATAAAATATAGGATCGAGTTACCATATATATATATATTTTTTTTTCATTTACCGTTTTTAAAAATTCTGTCTCTAACACCACTCTGAGTTCACTATACAGCAGTTCAGAAATGCTTTTGTGCTTTAATCATGCCTGTCCCTCTTGATTACTGTGCTAACGGCTCTCTCAGAGGGACCTTCTGCACCGGCCTGATACATAATAATGCATATACATAATAATGCACTTCCCTCATGCACATTTTAAAGCGATTAGAAATGTTATAGCATCCAACTGCATCCGTTATTTAAGTACTTTGAAATTGATTGTGTGCTAAAGCTGCTCATGGCGGAAAAGCTATATATGAACAATTACTTAGCTATGTATGAACAATTAATTAGCTAACTCTGTCTGTTTTAGAATTGTCTGCATTGAAAATTGATGCACTTTGTTTCGTTAGATAATGACAAATTACTCATTAAGAATGACTGCTCCAAAAAAATCCAGGTAGCTTTAGTTAGCATTGTCAATGAGTTTAGTGCATATGGAGTGGACACAATAATTATCAGAGACAACCGCAGCATGAACAAGATCTACCACTTTGGAAAAAAGAGCATTATTTTATAGGGTGACCTCACTCCTCTTACTGCAACACCCTAGAAAAACAAAACACTTTCAAATATAAAACAATTGGTATTTACTTGAAGACAGACTTTTCACATAGTTCATGGACATTTTTTAAAGACAAGAGGGTCATGATGTCACTGATATGCCCCTATGGTTTAACAGCACATCCTGACCATGCTAGTGCAACCACAAAGTGTACTCTATCGAGGTGATGACTGTTCAGCTCGGCTCCACGACTGCAGAGTCAATATAGCAGCTGCTGCTAGCTCAGGCTGTGGAAGACAGAGCTTTGGTCTTTTTTATCTGCAAGTCGGGAACTGATGTAGGGCACTGCAGAAATGAGATGGGCCTATGAAATAAAACGTATCATTCGAAATCGGGAATGATTAGTTGGCCAAAATATAGGGAAAGAGTCTCCTGTGCGTGATGGAAAGCAGTAAAATGCATAAGGGAGATTCAATGCTAATGAACTTAAAACAGTCACAGCCCCAAACATAGCGGCAGAATTACACCTCTTTTGCACTAATTGCTGCAGAAACACAGTGGCTAACGAGCTTTCTGGCTGCAACCGCCGGTAATTGGAAGTCTCCCTTATCTCCTGTCAGTCTATTCAATGTGGTTTTAGCAGAGCAATTCCACCTAACAGCAAAACTGAAGTAAGCTACACTGCTGCCATCATTTCCATCAACATGAATATCATGATTGCTACCTTAAGGACGCCTGGTTAGCACTGCAAGCCCAAAGACTAGAATTTTAAATGTGGCTTTATCCATAATGAGGTTTGAAAATGAGCCAGGGACAGGCACCAGTGCATTATGGGCGATTTTGCATTACATTACTTAGCTGAGCTGGGCGCCGTAAGGTTTCATTACCATTTATAATTAACAGATATCTGTCAGATTTAAGGGCTTACAGGCTTAATGTAAATATGGACAGATGCATACACATGCTAAGACACACTAAGGAAACCTTGTAGTTAATCATCAGACTGAACATTCAAATTAATACTAATACTTCTCTCCCAATTTGGATTACGCAGTCCTATAAATCCAACTTAGCGCTGCAGAATCTTCCATCAATTCAGGGCACTGACATGTACGTAGTCTCCTTCAATGTGCATTCTGCCAGCTTCTGCCTCTTTGGCCTCTGCAATCCCCTTTCTTAGCTGCATAATATGTGCAACGAAGGAGCCCCCTTCATGCCCAGCATGTACAGATTGCAGGTATCTGACTGACCATGAGAAGTTGCTGTTGAGTACCAAGATAAAAACATACTTGCTGACTGTCACCCTGTCTCCCTGGGCAATGCTGAACCTAAGCGTGGCCACTCGGGGGCGCTATCTGTGATCGGTACCGCACCAGTTAGGATCCTAGGGCAGGCCGGGGAACAGTGCTACCCTGGAACCCAGCGTTTTCACAGGATGAACCACATGGCAGCCATGACCCAAATAGAAGCTGGTGAGACGGAAAGGCTTTGACAGGGGACTGCTTCCGATATGAATGTAATGGAAGACTCGTGTAGTCATCTGAGACTGCATTTAGCGGAAAAAAACTTCCTTCAGACATCTGACCCCAATGCCATTAAAGTCAGCCGCTCATTTCCCCAGAGCCCGGTCTTGGAGACCCCTGGAGGTCAGAGGTCAGGAGTCCCTGCTAGCAGCTCTTAGCACACTGCTATCGGTTACAAACCCAATCCCCTCTATCCACCCTCCCCTACCCCCTTCCCCATGCCCCTACTTCCTCTTCCTCAATCCTCGGAGGATGTGGGGGAGTGACTGAGGGCACTGAGGACAGTAACAGCCTTTTCTGAGATGACAGACAGCCCCTAGACCTTTGAGGTATAGCCGGGTAAAGGTCCAGCTCCGAAACGATCACATTCTAAAAACAGACGTATGAGTTAAAATATGACTATTTTTGTTGTAAAGTCAATTTCTGCCCTCCTCCAACAATGATAATTTCCCATGCCATGATGTAAATTGTATCATACGGTACAGATGTAACATACATATCCGCTTCATAAAGTTACAGAGCAAATAAGAGGGCTTACTTTTCCAGATAGTTCCAAGTACTTCTACATCAGCACTCTCTGGCTCCATTTTGTATTGCTTTTGAATATAATCAGGACCTAAGACTGGACTGAGCCTTAAACACACGATAAGTCTCCTCAATAAATACTGAACCGTGCAATTCAGTGATAATCTACATGCAAAATGTGCAGGTCACCCTGAATAATGCAGTCAGCTATGGAACAGATTTTTTCATCTCTGAATCAGTATGTCTTTCCAAAAGGATAAGCAAAATGCTTATAATGTAACGTAATGTAAAAGGTTACAGTGGAAATTACCGACCAAATATAATTATAGTCTCTCTGTCTCTAATTCTCTTTGAAAACCCACATTTCTTCATTTTAAGCTTGATGTTCACTTATACAGTTTCTGGAAATTAAAATGGGTTAAAGATCAATTTTTTCAGTGAATGTAATTATCTATAATTCTGCATTTTGCATGATGACATGGTGTTGGTATTGCAATCATATATTTCCTTTGCAAACATCTTTTTCTGGGACAACTTACTGAATATATATCAGACATATTGCACATTTATGTAACTGGATATAAACATAACAACTTTAGGTTGAGTACCTTGCACAGCACCTGAAGCTATAGAATACCAGTTCCTCACTTGAGATTTAAACCTCCCCCACATGATCAAAGTCTCCCCTTTACATCATCACCAGTGTGAGTCCTCCTCTCAGGAGGTTACGGGTTCGAATCCCAGGACCCAGGGCCGTTCTGTTTTGGGGGGTAATGTGACGGTTAAACATCTGCTCCTCTCCACTCAGACCGCGGTTTCTACTGCGATGGATCAGGTGGGAATTATCCCCTCTCTGACACCTCGCTGCGAAGGAAAAAAGTCTCCGGCGAGACATCTGTAACCGCGGAGACCAATTAAAAACGGGGGGCAGCGCGGTCCTGATTGTGCGAGGAACGGCTCCTCAGCCTGGTCCTTATCGCCGGGAGAAACTTGTGACATCTGTTCCTCCCATGATGGGCTGCAGCACCTGACAGTTGGTGGATCATAACATGGGAGCTTCCCTCGTTCCCTCTCTTCCCCTTTCCCCTCATCATTCTTCTCCACATTATTCTCTCTGTTCTCCTTCCTCTTCCCTCTCCGTCTCATTTCTCAACTCAATTTGAACTATCGGCACAATGTTCTCCCACTTCACACGTTCCCAAAGCTTAATAATAACATCAAATAACAACTGATAGGCTGGATAACTTGAGGGAAATTAAAAGGAAACATGGTTTCCATGATTTTGATAAAACTGTAAAAACCAGTAATAACAGTAACAAAAAGAATTATTATTACTCTACTATGATTACATAAATCATTCAATGGAAGAAGAACATTAATTCTGTAATAATGATTATATAAGGGTACAGGCTTCCCTCAGGTTTTCGCAAGTGGTGATGTATTGTGCTGTTCAAACACACAGTTCACTGGCCCTCCTAGGAGTATTCTCATTTTTTGAAGTTCTGGCAATTCTCTTTTTCTCTCTCTATCTCTCTCCCCAACACCCCTCCCCTCCCCCTCCTTTCTGTCTCTTGTTCTGTCTCTTTTTCTTCCTCCTTCTTTCCCTTTCTCAGAGCACTTTATTCTCTGTTACACAGAGTCTTACTGCACCTTGCGGTCTTTAATATTTTATATTCCAGCAAAAGGACAATCTCTCTTCTTACCTTCTTATCCCAGTCAAAGGAGCAGACTGATCATCTGCCCTTGGTAACACAACCTCCTCAGCTGATCTGATAGCAGCACAGCATGGAGGAGGAAGAGAGGGAAGTGTGTGTTTGTGTGTGTGTATGAGTGTGAATGCGCCTATATGAATATGTGTGTGTCTGATCAAATATGCATGTGTGTGTCTGTTAAAATGTATTTTTGTGTGTGCGCGTGTCTATGTGAAAATGTATGTGCATGCATGTGTGTGCATGTAAGTGTATGTGTCTATTTCAATATGCATGAAGACACACACATGCAATATGCTTGCATGTGTGTGTCTATGTGAATGTGTGTGAGTTTAGGTGTGGTAGCGTGAATATATATGTGCATGCATGTCTTTTGTGTGTGTGTGTCTGTGTGTCTGAGTGAACATGTGTGTGTGAGTGTGTGTGTGTACGTGTGTATTGATGTGTGGGAATGTGTCTATGTGAATATGTATGTGCATGCATGTGTGTGCATGTAAGTGTATGTGTCTATTTCAATATGCATGAGCATGCAAGCATGTGTGTGTCTATTTGAATGTGAGTGAGCATAGGTGTGACAACATGAATGTATATGTGCATGTGTATGTGTGTTTGTGTGTGTGTGTGTGTGTGTGTGTGATACTGGGATATCTGCTGTGTATGTGTGGACAATAAAAGCATAATACAAATTTTATAATGAATATTTGAGTTGTACAGGAAGGAAGTCACAATCAACAGACTCAGATGGGGTTCCACTCCTGTTGTTTCCTTTTGAATTAATGACAGATCCGACCTGATTGCAAAGGGAACCAAACACAGTGGGAGACACTTTAAATCAGAGCCAAAGATGACAGGCTGCCTTGTCCCGCTAAAACACTGGATCTCAGTATAGTAACCCTCCCCACGGTCTGGTATTGAATTTATTGGTGACGGGGTGCCCGGCTGTAGCCGGGAAGCCTCGCTGGGCGGCACGGAGCCGACTGTCACCCGGTAAGGGAGGGAACTCATTGGCAGCCTCATTTCTCGCGGTGCCTGTCTCAAGTGACTATTCTGGTTGATCGGGTGCCTGCGTTCTGCCTCGGCCAAAGCACACGTGAAACGTACCCCTCCAGTGAGACGACTGCGCAGCTCGGCTGGTGGGAACCCACGGTGACAACATGGAGGCTGACAGCGCATGCTTTGGGGGCGACTTCATGGCCGTCTGCACTGCAACACTCAGACATCCTTTACACCAGTCAGAAACGCATTTAAACATAATGCAAACTGATGTGCGATGCTTTCATGATAATATCCAATCTACTGCTGCTATCATTTGTAGAAATGTGCAAGCTTGTAAAAACCCTTTGTCTAGAGAGTAAAATGACCCAAAAAAAAGGCTGATCTCCCACAACAGGAAAGAAGGCCTACTTCTTATTTTAAATAAGAAATATTTGATCAAAATTTAAGCAAATAAGTACGTGATTCTCCTTTTATAGTACGAATTAAATACTAAATCAAATGTAACAGTAGTACAAAGTTGTGAAGCTTTACAAAGGACCTTGAAAGTCTTTAATACTGCATTCACATGCAGAAATACGCTCTAAAAACAACTGCTAAAAGCTTGCAAATTGAAGCAGAAACTTTTTTTGCTGGAATAATTCCTGTCGTTGGAATTCAGCACTAAATGATTTATGAGCTAATTGACATTTGGGTACGTTTTAATTGCTGCCTCCATTTCCAAGATGTTCTTAACCGAGGGGTCAGCGCTGTCTCAACCGAGCCGGAATCATTGCCTCCCGATGAGACGGGGGTTTCATCATCCATGCGTTGGATTCATTTCCCATGAGGCCTTGCTCAGTCTCCATCAGAGTGCTGACATAGACAAGCGCGCTTTTCCTTTTTTTTTTATGAGGACGCAAGTAAACTGAAAAGTCAGCCCCCTCCCAAAAAAACACCTTGACCTCTCGGTAAGAGTGGTCGACAGCTTCCCAGACAGCCAAAGTGCCCGTGTGTTTGTTCTCTGTGCAGCCATGTACCCCAGGGGCCTGGAATTGAATCTGCAACTGCGCCAGAACCGACTGTTGGTTGGAAAATCCCGTCGGCAAAAAATTGGACACAGCTTTGCCACCTGGGGAGAGTGGCTGGATCGGGTATCCGCGGCCTGCCTGCTAAGAGTATAGCCATCAAACGCAAGAGCGAACTGCTCAGCTGGCCGACTGCAGAGAGGAAAACAGCAGTGGTGCATGCTCTGTCCTGTGGGTATGTTTGTGCTGGCTCAAACGGGAGGGAAAATCTGAGGTAAACAGTCTTAAAAATGGGTATATAAGCCTTCAATTTCCTTCAGTTCAGTTCAATTTATAAAAAACCTTCAATTTCTTTCAATTTGGGAAGAATATTCCATGCTTTCTATAAGTAGGACCTCACAGAAGTCAACATCATGCTCATGTCCTTCCATCTCAACGCTACACCCAATAGAAACCCAGTAGTAGACAGTCTATACTAGCTATGGCGAACTAAGCAATAGACATTCCTACCTGAACACAGTCTGTGATTGGCTAACCAGGCTGTAGTCTGTGATAACATCATTGAGGTCGGTCTGGGATTATCTGATCTGAAATGAAATCTGTGATTGGCTAATCTGGATCTTAGCAATGGCATTGAGAATAGAGAGTCATGAAGGCCACTGTTCAAATTCAAAGAAGACAAGACTACCACTCTTTATTTCCAGGGAAATCCAGATAATGTGTAAGTGAAAGAATTCTGTAATGTACTGTACAATGCATGTGCAATTACGGAAAATACTACTAAAATGAGAAAAAATGATAGCCTCAGTGGTAGGAAAACAGCTCACTCCTCCCCTCCCCCCCACACACACACACGCACAAACACTCACTTTGTAAATATATGAATTCTAAACCTCCAGATATCCACAGCTCTGTTTGTATTGGCTTGGATTCGTTCCATGGTTATTTTGTTTAACACTCCTCTATGTCTCCTGTATTCATTAGAATAATCCCCTTCAGCACTACTGAGGAAGCATATGTGGTCGTTCGTGGGAGAGGTGAGGGTGTATGTGATATGAGGACCGCACCGGATTGGGGAGAGCGCAGGGGGCCGGGGGGGGGGGTCCGCCTCTTCTCTGCAGTCTTCTCCACACACCCTTTCAGAGCTCAACTCCTGGCCAATATATCTCATAACACTTATATATATATGTCGTATTCAATATATCGTAACACTTCCTACCCATACAGCCGTTTCTCATGTGATTTCACAACCGCTGAAAGAGAACCAAATTCACTATTATCAGGTCTTCCTAAAACAAACAGCAGTGTTGAGATAAGGCACTAACATTATTGTCAGCTTATTTGTTTTATCATAATCATTTGCTGCACATTTGTTTATTAAAAAAACAGCTCTCTCCTGCTCAGCTGTCAGCAGTGAGGAAAAAGTAGTTTTCTTACCCTTCTGTAGTCAGTATTTACACGTTGCCTCATAATTAAAATTTGAGCTGCACAGTGCCATAATAGAATCGTATTAGAGACACCTTTTTGTTCTATGAAAATGAAACTATGCATTCTAAACTCTACAAATCTGAATCTCCACATAAATTGTATACAAAGTTGTTTCATAAACAGGTATGCAAATTGTGAATATGTCTGCCTGTTACATATTCATCGCAATTCTGTGGAGCTCATGACAAAGGACTTCTTCTTTAAAGGAAACAGACCTGCCTAAACCTTGAATCTCTGTTGAAGCGAAGGGCTTTGTGTGGTTACGTGTGACTCACTCTGTTCTGCTGCATAAAACATGGTTCTGCCCGCCTCGGGGAGTAGCAGTCGGACGGTGGACAGGGACTGAAGAGCGTATCAGCGGACAATAAGCACAGCACAAAGCTCTGCGAAGGTACACTTAGATTAGGCTGCCGTACAGGCCTGAGGCATGAAACAAGGTACAAAAAATGAAAGATAACAGCTCACTTTGTACATCCTGTTCGAGCGGCTGAGAGCCCGTACCATCGTGGCTTGCAAATTTATGGGGGTTTGGGAAATGCCAGCGGGTTAGCCAACGCTGCTGGCTCTGCCTCTGCAGTGTGCCAGCTGATCTGAGAACAGCGGTCTGCACGGCTGACACTGCTGGTGCTGTCAGATTGCATTCCCCTTATTAACCAGTGGGGGCGCATTTGAGTCATGGGATTGTCCCCATCCTTTGTGGGTTCCACTAATGCATTGTTAGGGCTTTTGGATGTTAACTTACCAGCTAGTTTTGAAAAAGACATCACTAATGTTTTTACTCATAACCATTACAGTAATGCATTTTTCTCATATGAGAGCTACACTGGCCCTGTTGATGGTTGGCTGTCATGTCAACATCCAATATATATGAGTGATGTTTCTTTCCAACTGGAGGCATTTCATACGGTCTCTGTTTGAGGTGTGCTGCCACATCAAGTAAGATTAAAAAAAGGCAAGGGCTATTTGCTCTGAGTGCAAATAGCATGTCCATACAATTAGCGCTAAGTGCAAATGGCAGGTTGCCCTAAATGCAAATAGTAATACAACACAACAGGTGAAAATATACCTGAGTTTGCACCACAACAGGTCATAAAAAAGAATGCTTGTGTTAAGAGCGTAGACAAAAACCTGGATTTAAAGAAAATCAGCCACATGCCAGATATGGCTGTTATTGCTCTCAAAAAAATATTCAATACTACTGACATGGCTACATCGCTACATTGACCTCTGGGACACTGTCAGGGCTGGCACCGCTCGGCTGAGGTCGCAGGTCAGAGGGCATTCTGCTTCACGCCTTTATGGGGAGAACCCCTTTTAAAAGTACAGAACAACTGCTTTCCTTCAAAATGTTGCCAGCATATTTCATTTCATTTATTTTTTTGGATGACTTGTTTTATCATCTTGCTCATAAAAGAAATTATTCATTCTCTTAGCAAATGAAGTTGTTGCTCTCGGGAATCTGGGACAGGGCACTCTCTGCTCTGAACAAGATCACACTACTGCTTGAATGCTTAAATGAAGCAATAAAAAACCATCTTACTCAAGAATGCTAGGGAAATGCCCTATCTGAGCCCCAGCCGGTGACTCATTTCCTTAAATTTAGTGCTTAATGAGGAAACCGCTGCTCTTAAGGAGCCATACCGTCCTCATCATGACGAGACTGGCTTTCTGAGAGGTTAGGTTGCTTCTGATGACATTTGTTGTATGTTCTGGTTATCATAGGTGCCAGACACACTCAGAGAGTGTTGTTTGGTGCACTTTCATTAGACCTTGAAAAGACATTTGCTCAGTTGGAGTTGAGCGGTCAGTGGGTTTGTGAAAAAATGTGCGGACATCATTCTTCATTCGTATTATTCTTATGCTCTTTTGCAATAACAGGGATAATACATTCAATTTGTAACACACTTTTCATGGAGAAATAACCTCAACATGCTACTGGTAAATGCACTGAAATATGAAGACAAGATGCTGAAAAGCAGGACACAACTCTACAGGGCCACTGACACACAGAACATAACGCCTCTGTTTCTACCAGAAGGCATACAGACAAGGGAGTGTTTTAAGGCCTGTTTTAAAGGAAGCCCAGAGTCTGAGGTGCCTAAAGGTGTTTGGGGTAGTGTTTTCCAGAGGCAGGGGATGGTCTAGCTGCTGACTGCATGTGTGTGTGCAAACAGGCCGCTTAAGGTCCCCTCTTCGCCTGTGTAAGGTCCCCTCTTCACCTGTGTCTGACTGTGTGTGTGTGTGTGTGTGTGTGTGTGTGTGTGTGTGTGTGTGTGTGTGTGTGTGTGTGTGTGTGTGTGTGTGTGTGTGTGTGTGTGTGTGTGTGTGTGTGTGTGTGTGTGTGTGTGTGCAAACAGGCCGCTTGAGGTCCCCACTTCGCCTGTGTCTGACTGTGTGTGTGTGCAAACAGCTCTAATAATCTTCTGCAGTGCAGTTTGTCCTGTTACCGGAACACAAGCTGTTAGACAAAGCTCTATGTCAAATCCCATTCACTTATATGGCTCTGCTTGTCATATTTGCCTGTACTATATGCAGGTGACATTTTTCTTTATCTCGCTCTCGGTTACTCATGCATGGAAATTGAATAAATCCAACCCCTTTTTTCTGGGACCAAAATGAATTGGTCAAAGTCAATTTGATGCCTCTCAATAAATCTTTTCAGCACTCTCCACTCTTCATACCCTCTTGGTTCCAAAACAACCTTCAGGCTCTGCTCAAAATTGGCCCTAATCGTATTTCCGCCAGTTGAGATAATTTCTCATCCATTCTTGATAATTCAGCAAAATTGTCACCGTTGAAGAATCTCCTCAGTAATTAATGAACTCCTGTATGGTAATTTTTAATAATCTATTATTTTGTTTTTGTCTCCTCCCCAATTCTTTAGATAAACAGATGTAATTTGTGACCATAACACGGATGTATCCATTCATTTCATCTTCACGGAAGGCTGTCTAAAGACTCACTGCAAATTCAATTAGCCAGTCAATCAAGGCGTGCTTAACATTGCGTTCTTAACAATGCGACTGTCACAGACAGCTGCACCAAGTGTGCAACGGAGATATAATTATGATAGTCACAATATACCGCGCAAGTCAATGGGAAGAAAGGGGAAGGACAAGGATATGATGACTGGGAATGAATCACCTACATCTGAAACTGTGGAAGCAGCAAGCTAAGTGTGGGGAAAATCTGGCTCTGTCTCCCTATGAACTCAAGCTGGAGGTAACCTGCACAGCACACTGGGCGAGGACAGAAAAAGGCTTGTTTGAAACCAGCATGTGCACCACCGATAGTTAATAATGTTGCTGTGCAGCTGGACAAAGCTGACCTCCCTCTCCATCACTCCCCTCCCAGAGACCAGGGTAATTGAACTGCTGTCTGACACTCTGAGCAGCAGGTGGAAGCCGTGTGTGTGTGTGTGTGTGTGTGCGTGTGTGTGTGTGTGTGTGTGTGTGTGTGTGTGTGTGTGTGAGTATGCTTGTGTGTGAGTGTGTGTGTGTAAGTGTGGGCGTGTGTGTGCATGTGCATGTGTGTGTGCGTTTGTGTGTGCATGTGTGTGTGTGTGTGTGTGTGTGTGTGTGTAAGTGTGTGTAGTATGTTTGTGTGTGTGTGTGTGTGTGTGTGTGTGTGTGTGTGTGTGTGTGCTTGTGTGTGTGTGTGTGTGTGAGTGTGTGTGTGTGTGTGAGTATGCTTGTGTGTGTGAGTGTGTGTGTGTAAGTGTGGGCGTGTGTGTGCATGTGTGTGTGTTTGTGTGTGCATGTGTGTGTGTGTGCAGTGTGTGTGTGTGTGAGTATGTTTGTGTGTGTGTGGGGGTAGGGTTCCAGCCTGGGTGCTGCAGCAGCCAGACTATGTAAAGTCATGCTATTTCTGTTCAAGACAATAGAATATACTGGAATAGAATAGAATAGAATAGAATAGAATAGAATAGAAAAGAATAGCTGTATTTTTCCCAGGAGGGAATAAAGTAGCCGTCATACAAGAAATTACATAATTTACATAAATTACATTAAGACTTAATATTCCCTAAATTACTTCTCTCTTATCACAAGTTAAAATGTCAAATTAAGAATTCTATTAAACAAATTGTAGTAAAAATTTCCATATATAAATTGCACATACATAAAATTACTTACGATTAGAACACACTACACTGCATTTAGGACTTCAGAAGATGGGTAAATCAGAAGATGTAGGTAAATCATAACATTAAGAATTAAAATTATGGTGCAATGTGTCCTTGATGGGTTGGACAAATTTTAGCACTGTTCTCCTTTATGACTGTTCATGAGGTTGGTTCCAGGTTCTTTGTTGCCTCCCTATGATCTTGCTAGTGAGTAATGTCACTCTCTTAAACTTAAGTTGTGCTGGATGTTATTTAGAGAGGCAAGCCGAGCCGTTAGGCTGAAGGTCAGTACCGACCCGTTGGAGCAGGTGCAAAACGTTTGCAGTACTGACTGATTGACGTTCGGTTTCCCAGCTTAGCGGAGGAAGAGCAGTCTCGGTTGACATTTGGCACGCACTCGATGACGACTGGCTCCAAAGGTCAGGTTATTGTCTATAATGGTGCCCATATAAGGGTGATATTTAAACTCCTCTACTCTCTCTGTTGTTTTTGCCCTGGCGGTGAGGCGCCTCGGGGATGGGGGGTGTGGGGGTGGGGGAGCTTGGCTCAAGCTTATGACCATTTCCTCCGTCTTTTTGAATGCAGGTCCACAATATTTGTATCGGCTCATTGTTGTGAACATGATGGAGGCCAGCCTGGTATGATTTTGGTATCTCCAGGTGGGATGTACTCAGATGAAGAATGATAGAAGAGTATCATAGATTCCTCTAATCCATTGGTAGGCAAACTGTAATGAGAACATAAAGTTAACTTGGTGACAGTTACGATTAAGATTAATTTTTTATTCGCCGCTGAGAATTTCCTCTTTATTGTGGATAATGGGAAGCTAGAGAAGGGGTTGGCAGAATAGAAATGTGCTGTGCTGGGGACTGAACCATGGAGAGGGATGGCTCAGGAGGGAGGTCCAAGCTACAGTCTGAAAAGGTGAGCTTCCAGTCCGCGGCAAAATAAGGAGGGGTGATTCAGACATTTTGACAGAGGTGGGCAGGTCATTCCGCCACTGACGAACAAGAACCGAGAACAGGCATGATCGTGCCGCACGACTACCTGGTATCTATAGCAACGTTGCCTAGAGACTCGTCCATGCTACATTCTAAAACGCTTAATTAGCTCATTTTTGCTTTTGCTTTGAGGGGTTAAATATGCTGTTGAAATCTTCACAGAGGCACACCTGAATCCCAGTTTTGAAGCCGTCCTTGTACCAGCCTTGTGTGGTACCAAACTGGAAAAAAAGCATGGCATCTTCCTTCAGTTGCTGATTACCTGGCTGCCACCCCCACTGAAGGGAGGTCAGGAGGTCACCATGTCTATCCAGCATCTAATCAGCCAGCATGAGTTTAACCGCACGCGCATTCGTGTGCTTTTGTGTGGAGGAGTGTACGTGACTACAAGCATGCACATTCGTTTTATCTTTCTTTCCTGCTGCTAAGAAAATGCCCTCATCCAAGGTGACTTATGCATTATCCATTTATAAAGCTGAGAAAGAGAGAAAGAAAAAGTGATAGTAATAGAGAGGAATAATCGTTCATTCTAAGTTCATTGTAATTGTGCACAAAGTCACCATGTGCTTTGACATGCACATAGGCGAGGAACCCTACCAAGGAGCAGATTTGAAACGAAAAACGAAACCTAATCGCAAAAGCCGAGTTGGTGTTAAAGTTCCAGCAGTCAGATGCACTGCAAAGACACAGCTAATTCATATGCATCTCCGTTTCTATTCTTGCCATCTCTCTGATGACCGGAGCAGCTTTCTGTGGGCGCCAGTTTCTCCCCTCCTCCCCGCCAACCCCCCATTCCCCGACCCCGATCTGGGAACTGCCAGACGCAGACACGTCACACTACATTTGAGCTCGGCAGCAGACGCAAACAAACAAACAGCTCCACCACCATCCAACACAAAATTCTCTTTCCGATCTTCATTCAGCGGTAATGCAAGGCTTGCGGTTGAGGGAAAACCAACCGACACTCTGCCTTTGTCTGTGAATAAGTGGTCTGTGAATGTGGCGGTCCCTCCCCAGTGAGTCATCTGCTCTCTGTGATTAAAGCAGTCTGCCCCTGATCCGAAAGGGTAAGGTTTTTTTTTTTCCACATTCATGTCTCGCTAAATAGCCATGATAAATCAGTAGCAATTAGAGAACAGGATTCTGTGAGGAAAAAAAAGCTCAAAGTCTTCCAAGGATTTTAGCATTGTAAAATATTTGTAGTGGGTCATAACCACAGTTGGTTGTTTGTAAATAGCTATTTTGAAGCAATTTGTGTCCGTTGCCAATGGAGTGAAAGTATGAATGCTGCCTGTTTAAGCGGTTGCTCCCTCCGATTGTCAGGCATGTGCTGAATCCATTTTATCCTGAGTGGAAAGTTCCTGCAGCTTCATACCTGACACCTACCCCTGGCCCCTTCACCTGGCCTCCTTCACCTAGCCCATTTTCCTGGCCTCCTTCACCTGGCCCCTTACCTGGCCCCCTTCACCTGGCCCCTTACCTGGCCCCCTTCACCTAGCCCCTTACCTGGCCTCCTTCACCTGGCCCCTTACCTGGCCTCCTTCACCTAGCCCCTTACCTGGCCTCCTTCACCTGGCTCCTTCACCTGGCCTCCTTCACCTGGCCCCTTACCTGGCCTCCTTCACCTAGCCCCTTACCTGGCCTCCTTCACCTGGCCCCTTCACTTAGCCTCCTTCACCTGGCCCCCTCACCTGATCCCCCTGTCTGTTGCTTTTCCCTTCTGTCACCAGGCTGTCGAAAACACTAAAATCAAAAACTCTGAGGCAACAAGCAAAACATTAAACCAAAAATCTTATCAAATTTTTCATGAATAAGAAACGAAATATCAATATTAGACAGGGGTTAGAAGGGTTCTACTTTGAGAAAATTAACATGCTAGCTAGGAAATGCAAAATGCTAACCAAAAGAATCAAACTGGCAGTTGTTGAAATCAATTTCATAAAGTAAACAACTGTCTTGACAGCTAGATGTAAAAACAGCAATACAAAATTAAGAGAAGGCTAGTGTGGTGCCAGGAGAACTGGAGGGAGGAGCAAGCTGCTTTCTTCTCCTCATTGGTCTACTGCCAGTTCCTGTTCCCTTCCTCAGCCTTCGGGAACTGCAGGAACTTGCAACAGCAATGGCCTCACTAACAGGCAGGCACACCCAAGGGTGATTCCAATCAACCCAGGTGTGAGCACTTGACTGCATTTAGGCTTCATATTTAAAAACAACCTGTCAGGCAGGGGAAGAACATTTTGTTTTGGGTTCCATGTGGTTCACTTTCTTGAGGCTGTGCTTCTGCTGTGTTTGTTCAGTTTTCAAGCCGATTAGCATTTCGTTTGTTTATTTTTCAATTTGGCTCTAAGAGGGGAAGTAAAGTGTCTGATCTGCAGTGCATAACCTTGTATTTTGGTTTCTTTTTGCTTCCACTCTCCACCCGGCCCAGTGGTCATGTCTGCCCCTGTGTCACTCCAGTTATTAGAATAGACTGTAACTCTGTTACTGCTTATCTTAATTTTGCATCCATTACATTGAAACAATTCATACTTTTCATTGCCAATAAAACTTAAGAACAAACTCTCCCTTCCTGTCTGAGGAATGGCATAATGGATCACAAACAATAAAATCCACCGGTAAACAATAAAATGTGTTTTATAGTTTGTTTGATAAATTAAAGGATGCATTTATTCATGAACAGTGCAAAACGCATATTAGTAGAAATTGAGCTCAGTTGAGTCACAAACCGGTAGCTCATTGGTCAACTACTGATTGCCTTTTCAAGGTTCCCTCACTGTTTCTGTATCGATGGCACAGCTACAAAAATCCCTCTCTACATTTACAGAGTTTGGGATATGTATCTTTCCAACTAGCACTATTCTTTGTTAATAGCTTTCAGTTTCTATGACACATACACACAGTATATCTTTCTATTTGTCATATCACTGCTTACAGTTTGCAATGTTTTCATTTCAGAGAGTGCAAGAGGGACAGCATATAAATACTCTTTTGCAGTTGTCAACGACAGTGTGTGTATTTTGTGCGTCTCCAGGTTATCTGACAGTAGATCCTGTTGCTGGTTTGACTGGTGGTTTGTTTAAATGTTATTTTGTAGCTGAAAAATACAAGCAAACTTTAAGGAGGCAGCTATATAGGCAATGACTCATATCAGCAGAGGGCTAATATTCTGATTTCACTTTCAGAGTTATGATCACAACAGTTATTTCAGAGTAACAGAACGACTCGGTGCATTCTCAGCATGTGAGTCTCTCAGATTCTACAGCGCTTTAGTCAGAGCTCGACAATGTAGCTGCCTGTACAGAATCAAAGCACAGAGAA
Organism: Albula goreensis; assembly: GCA_022829145.1. Classification (NCBI taxonomy): domain Eukaryota; kingdom Metazoa; phylum Chordata; class Actinopteri; order Albuliformes; family Albulidae; genus Albula; species Albula goreensis. The sequence goes on from CM040752.1 coordinate 8,931,005, forward strand.
AGAGGAGCACGGCTTTTTTTTAGAAGAGATTTCTTTCCTCTTTCACTGAAGTCAGCACCAACAAGGATATCTCAGACAGAATGTCAGACACGCAGTGCTGGTTTGGCCCTCTCCAGTCCTCATGAATAATGCATAGCTGAAGGGCTTCCCTCCAATGGCGTCTTCACACAGAACACACACAAATTTAAAAATCTTCTTGCAGCTTTTCCTTAACTGTATATATACATTTTCTAAAACTATGGCTCATTTTTACACTACATACACATACTCTATATCTGAAAAGTTTCAGACATGTCTGTGAAAAACCATCTTTTCTCCCCTTCAAAATACATTTTGCAGTCATATATTTATATATATCCAGAATGAGCTGGATACTGAATACATACCCATTACACAGTTTAACACTATTGTAAAAACCTTTAGCTGTTGGCATGCTTTTGCTTTTCAGTGTTTCAGTGATGCACAGTCCCCCATTGTTCCAGTTTATTACAGAATATAGATGCCAACTGAAATCTAAGAAACAAACACAGCAAGATTGTTTTTGTTGTTTGTATTCCCTAAATTATAGTATTGCAAACAGTAGGCGATGCAAAACAAGAGGAAGAGAAAAGGAAAAATGAGAAAAATAACACACCGTACTGAATGACAAGGCCCTGTGGTGTATTGGCAGCTTGACAGGGTTTCTCCCTGTCTTTCACTCGATGCATGCTGGGATAGGCTCCAGCTCTCAGCGCCCCCAACCCCGCTCCAACTTCCAACCCAGTAACCATAGATTAGATGTAGTGGAGAGTAGTGGCTGGATGGAAGGAAGAGTGACAAATAAAAACAAAACAAAAAAGAAAAGAAATCACTACAGGATGAATCCTATCTCTGCTCTTGATCAGGCCAGTCTTTCAACTGCATCACAAACAAAATACTCAAATGATCAAATGATGAGAGAAATGTCCTTTGTCATGATATGCGTACACCCGGCTTAGCTCTGCTGGTAGATCCCAAAATGCCTTCTCTATTGCTTGGAGTAGGGGCATTGGGTCATGGAGGTTGCATCCTTACACCCTCTACCACTATCCAAAAACTCTTCTGTTGGGTTTAGGAAAGGTGAATATGGAGGGAAGTAGAAATGACTAATGCTGGCTTTCACTGAACCAGCTGCAGACCAGAGCTCCCCAGCGAAAACTTACATTGTCCCAAATGACAGCGTACGTGGGCTGCGCTGCGTTTTGCTGTCTTTGATCAGGTGGGATGAGAACTTCGCGGAGAGTCAAAGACAGCGCGGAGGCGTGAATTATGGGTCTAGCGTGCTGGAGGACTCTCCTGATTTTCCCCATGATGGCTAGGAATGAGCACCTTCAATTGATAACTGATGTTTAATGTTTTGTATCACGACATTTTCCATGTGAACAAAAGAGAATTCCTTTATGAAAACTGGTAAGGAGAGGTTTTGAACATTGGTTTCAAGATATCTAAATTACATCTCTTTTTTATTGTTTTCCTGCACACAAACACACTTAAATCTGTATTATATCCTTACTCATCGAAACAATATCGATAATTATGTATTGAATCTCTACCAATCTTTAAAAACAGTACATGGGTATACCAATGTACTTCATATTTTAAACCTGAATGATTTGCCTATGGCATGTAATACACTCGTTAATGATGAATCGAGGTGACACTATTGGCGAAAAATACATTCAGCCTTCTAGAATAAATTTTCATCATAATACCTTAAATAAGGGAGCAGGGCATAAGAAATTCACTCAAAACAAAATACATAAAAACTTAAGGAGAGACATAAACATAAAAAGAGAAAAACATAAAAATCCACTCACAAAAAAAGTAAGCTGACAAAGAGACTGCATTAAAGAACTATGTTTTTTTCCGCTTCCTCTCCTGTTCCTGCTTTGTGGCTGTCACAGTGCCACCGCTTCTCAAGCTGCTGACGGAAACGCCGTGAGTCTTTTGGGCATGTCTTGGCGATGTCCAATTCTCCAGGCTCCGCTTAGGCTAGCTCGCCAATGAAGCCAAGCTTCAGCTCGGCTCGCGTAAATAAATCTAGCGGCCCGCAGTGCTCCTGTTCCTATCTTTCCCCTCGCATTTTAATAAGCTCTTTCAAGAGGGGAAAACTGAAAAGCAGAAATTATCTGATTTGTGGGGAATAAGGTGGAAAATTCTGATAATTGCGACCATTATAGCAATTATATAAAAATATTACTACCTGTGCTTGAAGGTATTTCATGGGTCATAACGTGTTTTCATTATTTCCAAACTGTTTTTCTGGTATCATGCTCTTTTGCTAAAATGCAGCCCGCCCTATGGAGAGGGAGATGTATAGAGTGTATAAAAGAGTCACAGTGCTTGAAGAATATTGAAATCTTTGCAAAATTCTTTTTAGCCATTGTGTTGTGTTCACATTTTGGACCCTTTGTTACTGTTCAAATTGCATCAAATTGACTCAGGACATTATAGGGATTTTCAAACAATATAGTACTTCATTTTTATGTTACACTTAACATTTACTGTTTTTAACTCAATTCTAAACAGTATAGATAGCATATTTATTTTGTTTTTGTCACTTCTCTCTGTAATGGAAGATCTCAAGTGTAATTTGATGGAGTGTGAGACTCAGGCAAAATAACTGTAATTTTTTTTTCGTAAAAAACTAAAAATGGGTCGATTTGACCCAAACGCAACATGAGGGTTAAAAACGCACCCCTACAAAGTTGCAAGCCCCCGCAACAGTTACATCATGCATAACAACAAGACTCAAGTACAAGGCCAGTCGGAGTAGCCTCCCCTGAGGTCGTCCGCAGTACTCTGGTAGCGCCAAACACGCCGCTGAGAGGACCAGCTCTAGCTCTCAGATGTTCAGACCACAGCGCATTACATTATTTATGAGCGAAGCAGACGACCTCATCCAGGTCAAACTTACACATCTCACACTTTAAATATTATCTATTTATACCACTGGATATGTACTGGAGCAAATTCAGGTTAAGTACCACGCTGGAGGGAACAACAGCAGTGTCAGACGTAGGACTCACAGTCTGGCTGCTGAAACACAGTGCCACACTAGAAGCTCTCTCCCAGTTCCTGTTGACTTGGCACTTATACAGAGGATGTCTGAAGTATACAGAAAGGCAGAGAGATATGACTGTACTTTCCTTTTTTATTACAAAAGAGAGAAAATTTTAAACTGACAGCCAAAATGATGCGAAGACACACCGTGGAAGATGGTATAGCGGACACATTTATAGCCTTGTTCCAGAGCCTGAAGCGGCCTGTCGCCTGCGTTTTAAAAGACTCTAAAGACCGAGATTCCCTTAATCAGATGCTGAAGAGGAGCAATTCAGAGCGGGGCGCCCTCAATCGGTTTTTCGGTCCAAGGCGATAATGAGCTTTTTGCAAACAATAACGCACAGAGAGACAGCCGACAGCTCATCCTTCAGGGCCTGCATCAATCACCCACCTTCCCCACCGCCGACAAATAGGTGCACAACGAGCTTAAAAACCCCTGCCATGACTGCACAGATTCTTCAGCACGGAGGGTTCCACCAAGGGATCAAATAAAACAAACTCATCAAAATATAATAGGTGTTTACATCATTTCTGTGTAACACAAATACACATACATGTGCGTCATTTGTAAGCGTTTGCGCACGGCGAAAATAACTTGTTGGAGCGGCATGTTCTGACTGTCGGATTGCTCATCAAGGTGACAGGGGAGCTTGATGGAAACACAGACAGACGTTTGCTTTGTATTTTTAGAAGATCAATGAAACATGATTTCACTTGTCACTCAAGTAAAACATGCTAGCCTGTAGCCTACAGTATGTTAAATGCATGTATGATGCTAAGATTGATGATATGCATACCGCTAAGTCTTAGGCAGTTACATTTTATACTCTAATGAAAATGTGATAAAGCAGGATTATGGAAGCATCTAGCCATGTCACAAGAATTATCTTAAAGTCTGAATCTCAGCAGTTTGGGAAGTTTTAGCTTCTTTTTTCACCTAAATATGAAAAATGTTCTAATATTTTTTAACACTGGGGAGGGTTTGTTTATGCACACTCATAAGCAAATGGAAATACATGATATGTGAACATATTTTCTTTTCTCCCTACTTTTTTTATTTAATAATTTAATGTAGAATTTAATGTACATTTCATAAGCGTTGGTATCCCAAAGGACTTAATAAAACTACAAGCTCACTGAGACACATTTACACACACATACAGAAACACACAAATCTAAGCAAAGAGAGGCATGATGCCAGGCACATAAAATGGTGAAATATGTATTCCAGTCTTAACTGTGAGTGATCCTTATGGCCTAATGAAAATAAGCCAATCAAACAGATCTCCCCACTGGCTCCATATGAACAAAACAAACACAAACTGTGAGTCTCAGTCGCCCACCGCGTCTGTCACTTCAACACACTGTCATCCCACCTTAAATCTCCCCCATTCATTAATCTTCCCCCCTCTCTGCTCATCGCCGGGTCCCTATCGAATAAACGTTAGGGGACCGTCAGGAAAAAATGACAGATTACAGTGTGCATCCAAACCTTAACACAAACCCATTCATCACACAGAAAAGACACTGGCATGGAGAGAAACAGCAGCCATCAGCACTAATCTCTACAGTGATGAAGCGGGTGCATATCCGCTGTGTGTGTGTGTGTGTGTGTGTGAGAGTGTGTTGGTGTGCATGTGTGTGGGTGTGTATGTGAGAGTGAGTGCATGTGTGTGTGTGTGCGTGCGTGTGAACGTAGTAAATTATGTATTGAATTTTTTAAAATCCATTTAATTTCAAATGGATCCCTATATGACTATAAATTCCTGCCGATTTTGTTTTTCAGCATGACCGATGCAGAAATTATGGCCATACCTGTTCTATCCACAATGAGTAAATTCCAAACAGCAGGGTTTCAGGGTTGACTGTGTATGCCTGGACTGTATTGAATATTAATTCAATCAAGCGGATTAAAGAATATTCAATGCAATCCAGACACTCCTCCCTCTTAGGAAAGCATTACGGCTGACATAGGAGGACAACCGTTAAATCGTGACACAATCGCACCATTTCTAAGCTCCTTGTTTCTTTTCTTGCTAACCAACATTACACTGGCTAATTACAACTCATAGTCATCCAGCTGTCAGGTAGACACCACTTCTATAGCTGCTGAAGTGTTCCTTTCACGGTGGTAGGGAAACCAGTCAGAAATGAAGCTAGTAGCTAGTAGCTAGTAGTTAGCTAAAAAAAAAAACATGGTTTACAACGTCCTCAAATTCATAAGGCTTCAATGAAAAGGGTAGATTTGTATGCTAATTTCATAGAAATGTGAAACCGCTGTGAAACTATCCATGTAAACCAAATAGCCTATGAGGCTCCCGTAAATGTGGAAAGGCAGCTTTGACCCGCTCAGACTAATTATGTCCTTTTCTACACAGCATGATGTCAGGCGATAAAAAGCATTACAGCAAAAACAGGATGGAGCCCTGAGTCCTGCACCTAACAGGGCCTGGTTTCCCAAAACCCCATTAGCACTACGGTCGACTCAGCGCCCTTGACTTTCAATCATAGCCCTAAGAGGGTTTTGAGAAACTGGGTACAGTTTAATACAAATACATGTACCCTTATTACCCTGATATATACCCCATTTTAATAACATTCTGTTCAGGATGTTAATTAGAGAGAAGCATACATAGACAACATATCTACTGAGACACTGAAAACATCACATACAGAAAAACAGAGAGAGAAGTATAATTGCAGGTCCTATATTTCTAAATAAGGCAGCCCAAAATCATAGGATCCTTTGTTATTTGGAAAGAGATGTTCCTCTCTCCTGGTCCCCCATCCCTTCTCTCTCTGCCCCCTTCTCTCTCCCTCAAACTTGATAAACAAATATTATAGTAACCACTGGTCTAATTTAGACATTTTCAAAGGTAGAGAATATTTTTTAAATTCTGCGAATGAAATAAATAAGCAAAACACACTGAGGGAAAATTAATTTGAAAAACTGCTTTCGTTGGTCAAGATCTCATTTAGCTATAGAGAACATTTACATTTTCGGGTAACTTTCATCTTAAGCTCTCATAGAATATTTCATTGAATTGATATTCTTTTTATATTAAATTCTCATAGTGCTGGGTCAAAAACCTTCCCAGAACATGAAGTGATGAAATATCACTGGTGTGAGGGGGCGGGAGGCTGAAGCATGTGAAGATCCACTTCTCCCTTTCAAGGCAATTAAGAAACATTTAAATGATTTAGCACAAAGAGAGAGAGTAGCGAAACGGCGGGGGGAAGTGACGTGAAGCAGTCCTCGTCTCTTCGTCACCTAAAGTGTCGGTCTGATGGAGCACTGAGAGGACGCAGCAATAAATCAGTCCTCGGCAGCGGCTCCTCCTGCTGATTAAACCGGCGGCCACGCCACAGGCCTCCGAGCCGCTGCAGTCAGGCATGTAGGGAAGCCTGTCTAAAGCACACTACTCACTGCGCACAGTGTCACCACTCTGTCTGCTCTCTGCTCATTTCACTAACCTACATGTGTGCTATATTAATAGATTATAGCTATTGCACACTGTGTGTGTGTGTGGCCTGATATATTATGTCTATATATGCGTATTGAGGTTAATAAACAATACCATTCGTATTTCGCTCTTAAAAATGAAACTATTGTACACCATAACTTGAAATGTTAGTGGCTCTTGGTGACTCGAGCAGTAAGATGTTTGTTTGGGGAGCAGACATGAGCCCCGTGACAGCGTGTTTGACTCCCAGCCTCTTCATTACCAGCTATGGCTGCAGGTCCACATTGGCAAGGCAGCGATTAGTCAAGCCTTGCTGGGATAGATGGGGGTTAAGCCAGGTAAGTTCATTAACGTCATCCATCTCTAATGACAAATCTTCGGATGGCTGGGTACCTATGGATGGATTACTCTTCTAAAACTTAAACTAAACTATAACTTTGAGAGTTTCACAATAACAGATCATATGTTTACAGAGGTATTCATCTAATTATCTCTTGCAATTTACAGTGATGGGAAAACACAGTACATCTGAAACTAATGTATAGTATAAATTTACAGCTTTGAATAAAACTGTGTGTATGCAAGAAGCATTTTAAAGGTAGCTCCTGGCACTGAAACCTGAAGTTTTATGCTTGACAACACATGATAGAGACATTCTTGATCGAACCCCAAAACTGCTTCAGTAAATATCAGTCTATAGAGATGTATAGTACGTTGATTCGAGTCAGCTTAGGCAAGAGCATCTGCTAGGCACATCAATATTAAAGCGATGACTCCCAAGTGCTACTGCACATTCAGGAACGAATTTTCACACTTTTAATTGCCCGGAGTATAACACACGCACATATGTGGATCAGTGAGCCTGCTTCTACCATATGTCCTGAGGACAGGCAGAAGCAGCATAACCCAGTGACGTCTGAGTGCACTGGATTCTGGTTATGCTGTGGGTTATAAATTCTGGTTTTTACAGTACCGTTCGCTTCCACGTAACCCCCCAAATACATCTGACCCCAAACCCTCAAAGTTTACCTCTGTGTCCCCTTCTTTTTCTGTCTTTTTACTTTTCCACTTTTTAAAGATATGTTTAACGAGGCTTTGTGTCATTTTCGTGCTCGCTCATTCACCTGCACAATATTTCCACTCCTTGGCAACAGTAACCGTTACATAACACTTGAACTAGCCACTGGCTGCTCACAGCGCATGAGATATTTGAATCACGAGTAATGATAATAAGGCATGAAACTGTGATGGGAATTCAGATGTTACACAAATCCTGCCAAATAATACGAGTAGATATCCTGGTGTGCGACCCGAAACATCTTTTGATGCGGTGTGTCCATGAAGATGGTCACATTTTCTAGTCACCTGGCTGTGTGTTTTGCAATTTTAAAGTCAAACATTGAAGTAAATGACTTCATACTGTTTCAGTAATTTGGCATCACAGGAGGGTGTGGGGGACATTGCTGTTAGCAGCAAACGACCAAGGAAAGGGAGAGAGAGCAGAAAGACAGGCAGAAATGTTGTTAAATACAGACCTGGAAAGCTTTCAAACTCAGTTCCTGAGGCTCCATGTGTATGCTATTATAAGTTATTATAATCTAAATGGCAATTTATATAATGTAATGAACTGTTAATTACTCTTAATTAGGCATTTTTGATGTGTAGTGTGGGATGATTCATCATCTTGAGTTCACATAAGGTCAGAAATAGACCTGCATCCAGCAACGAATGAACATCCCATAGCCGGTTTTCACATGGCCAATGTAATATAGGAGAAGGGTTTCTTTGGAGAGAGATGATATTTTTGGAGCGCCAGGTGAAAACAGGGTAGCCTATAGCACATACACCTGGTCACTGAAACTAAACCAGTTATGGAACATCTATGCTATTACTGGCTATCACCTGAGGTCCTTATTCGCAAGGAAACAGTTGGCTTATCCACGCCAGCCAGGGTTAAATAGTAAGTCTGTTAAATAAAAGTGTCATTGCTCTCTAGCACCTCTGCTGGCTGACTAGGCTATTGCATGTTCAAAAACAGAACATATGATAACTTCACACTCCTCCCACAGCACAGGCCATTCTGAATGGTGTTTCAGTGTGAAGACACAGAGCCAGTTGCCATGTGAATGGGACGGGCTCATGAGTGCTTTCCCTCTGTATCCATGTGGGGATATTTTGGTGGGGCTGATTACATAGTCAGTCTGTTAAGGTGTGGAAAAAGTAGGGAAAAACATGGAAAATGGAGAGTTTGGTGGCAAATGAATGCAAGTTAACCAACCCAGCATTCTGTTAAAATGTTATGGACATAGGATTGGACAAAACTAATTCTGTTTTCAGTCACTTTATTTTATCAACAAAATGTCTGCAAGGAAAATCAGAATACATGCAGAGACCTTAGAATCCAGTCAGAGATCCTCCAAAGGTTCTCCATAACTCAGTTATCAATACTGTCATGTCAGCTGCTCAGTTAGCAACATTCAGTTTAGCTTTTAATACCCTAATGGCCAGTTTCCAGCGGGAAGGATAATCAATAACTATAACCGTAATGATAAAATATAAGTCGTTTGCTTGAATCCAATTTTTCATTGCAAGCACCTGCCAATCAACACACATATATCTCCCACAGGTACAAACCGCTCAGCTGTGATTGATTACACACATTTCGTATTATCATTGGATATGAGCGCTAAAAATGGATTGATCTGAAACATGGCCATCATTCTGCCAGTTTTGCAGTCATTCATGCAGTGGAGACGGTTTTGTTCTTTTTAATTGGGATGATTTTTAATGATTTAATAGTTTTCGTTATAGGAGTGAGTTCTAGGAGGAAACGGATCCCTGTCGTTGAGCACCAGAGCCTGTAGGCTTACCTGCTCTGAAAGCTTCACCTTTTTGGGGGAAGTAAACTCAGTGCTACAACACACAGCTCAATAAAGAGACACACACAACTATACGGCCAGCTTTCACAACATGCAGATCAAAGCTCGCCGTGGTACATAAACAAAATCCTGTTACCTGGATCCAGAAAGCTGCACACAGTCTGTTCTCACATTTTGTTCTTTAACGATCAATATTAGTACATGACATCTTGGCAGTCTGTAGTCTGTGCTTAGACAAAATGCTTTGACAGATGCATGTTGATGCTTTCAGCTCCCCCTTGCCCACCACGGTTTTTTAAAATGCAGCTCGCTGCTTGGCGGCTAACATCTCTGTCACATGACGCATGCATAAAGAGCTCTGCTTTATGCACATGTTAAATGCATCCATAAACAGAGGCTTATCAGACCATAGCCTGAAAACCCAGAATTCAAAGCGGAGGAGCATGAGAAACACAAAGGGATCAGTCCGTATACAGGTCCCAGCATCCTCTATGATATGCACATAATGCATCAACAGCAGCAGCAGCTATGGACCACCCTTCCAATCAATACACATAAGTAATAATACCACAAACAAAAATATGACAACAAACATAGCTACATACAGTACATCTAGGGAAAAACAGCTATATACTTGGAGAGACACACACTTTAACTGTATGACGCAAAACCCTACGCTGTTAATGAAATTAGCACTTCTAAATGCCGCCCAGGCTAGTTTGTGTAATTTGAGATGGTCGTTTATCATTGGAATCTTCTGGTCCGGCCCTTGGTTTGGCCACTTTGTAAGCGATACGATGGGTCTAATGCTAAGAGTTACGTCATACGCTCCCTGACCTCTGAACCCTGCATTCAGATATCGATCAGTTTATAGTTCAGTGGAAACGGGATGTGTTGCTGAGTATGTACCTTTAGTCGTGTGCTTGGGAAGACTCTATATGATTACACTTGACCTTTTATCCCTCTTAAAGGTCATATCTCAAACGGCCTCTTTTCTGACTTTCAGTTAGCCATTAGTTACAACGCAACACAGGAACCAGGTGCTTCCCCCCCAATAACACCCTCAGCACAACGATCTGTTTTTTTACCTTTCCCCGATGACCTTTATCTATTCGAAATGTCACCAAAACTCTCATATAGAACACGTACCTGAGGGGTGGACCGTGGAGGAAACCCAAAGCTGCAAAGAAGCCCTGACAGAAGTCCTTCCTCACGTTAACCTCCGACCATCATTTGAATGTCCAGTGCAAATGTCCCATTCAAGCGCAGTGCTCTGTAATTGGTCTCTTACCTGAAATTAGTCTGCCCGTTCATTTCCTTGTTTATAGAAGTGATGAACACATCATCCAGTATTGATAGGTAAAATTTTCGCGTCATGGCAGATTATCCAGTTTGGTCTTTAGCATAGCTGTCCACTGCTGGTTGCCAATCCTAAAGCCTTCTACTTCACGGTCCCTGAGCCATAAACAGCATGGCAAAGCACAGCCATTCATATCACACTCATATAACCCGAGAACATAACACAGACCATGGAAAATTCTCAGTTCATTATGAGCAACATAACGGTGCATTGGCCAGTCTGGTCCTTACAGTCCTATAAAATGCTGTTAGTTGTTGCTGAGAGATTTATCAAATGTACCATATAAAGACTAGCACTGCAAGGTACTTTTCTCCTTCTCTTTCATTGTTTTTAAGTTCATCCTTGGCCACTTCACCCACAGAACAATGCACCATTGCTGTATTCACCTTTTCCTTCAATGCTTCTGGGTTGTCTTGTTTGCACCATCAAGGAATACCTATTATTTTTCAATACAGAGAGAGTTTACACATGACAGTGCTGGATAGGGAGAGTTGAGCTTAGAGTATTCGGATGGAGAGTAGCATAGGAATAGTGGAATCCATATAATTTCCTGATATTTTAAATGTATGTATGTTCTGTACGACACCCCCAGAGTCTCTTGTGATTGGTTCGCTTGCATCAATGTTGGAGCATCTTACATAAGAATGCTGTAAGGTTTGCTGTGCTTGATCCATTAGTGTTATGGCCTTGTTCTCACTCATGTCAAAAAATTGAACATTTGTGGAAAGGCTCTCGCTTGGTCTTGAGGGAGGAAATCGCTGGATCGACTTTTCCGCAATACCGATTCGGGCTCTCATTCAGGCAAGACCCCTGAATAGAAATGCTCCGTAAGATTCCAGGACAATGCTGAATGTATGAAAGGATTCTAATCTCTTTTCTTTCCCCCTCAATGGATTTACAGCACACTATCTTTCACCCCTTTCTGCCCTCTCTCCCAAACTTCTTTTCGCATAAACCATTTATATTAAATAACATATTATTTATTGATAACGCTGCTTGCTGTATATCCAAAATGCTTGACGCAAAACCAGCAAAACACATTAAAATAATGGAGCATAAAAACGAGAGGTAAACCAAATAGGATACGATAATTGTAAAAAATAAATATTAGGAGTGAAGTAAATCTGCTCAAATGCATAACAGCAACAACCAAAAACAATGAAGAAGCACAGGGAGAGAGTGAGGGGGAAGGAGAGAGGGAGAAGAATCGAACAAGAGTATGCCTAACAGCCCTGTCAGAGCTGCAAAAGGGCCAGTAGACCAGGTCCAGTCAGGCCAGGCCAAAGTGAAATGAATCAGCTAAGCACAACTCTCTGTGTAATTTCTCACTTCTGTCGGAGTTATCCTAGCGTGTCGCGCTTTAGAAAGAGTATGAGAATATCATATTTTTTTGCTGTATGGCACTGATGTCACCCCTGTAAAAAATCACCGCCTGTAAAAGGGGAGGAATCTCATAGCCTTCCAGTATTTTCACCTTCTTTCCTTCTGGGAAGACAATGACTAAAGCACCATTTGTCTGGCGACTAGGAATGACTCATTTGTTACCTCTGACAGAAACAGAGACATCTCAAAACATTGGGTTAGCCTAGAGCTTAATCAGCACCAGCAAGAGCTCAGACACATACAAGCACATGCAGACAACCACTCTCACACACACTCACACACAGACCACATACACTTATACACACACACACACACACACACACACACACCCCTTGGCACACTCAAACATATCTTTGAGGCTAAGGGATAAGGAATTACATTAGTTTTCACTTCCTCATTTCCCAACAAAATGCCATCCCAACACAGATTGCAAGACAGCTTGCTGTTTCGTGCATTCAAGATTATGAGATAAAATGTTAATGCTGGAGCTTCAAGGCAGGAAAATGACTGTTAGGTGAGGGAAGTGCTGCTACAAACAGGCCAGATCCCTTAGCAGAGCATGCTACAGGAGCGCACAGGCACACACACTCACACACACACACACAACAAATACACACTTACACACACAGACACACACAACAAACACACTCACCTCACACACACACACACACACACACACACACACACAACAAACACACTCACCTCACATGCACACATACACATACAACACACACACACACACAACAAACACTCACAGCACACCACACACAACAAACAAACACTCACACACACAGACACACACACACACAACAAACACACTCACCTACACATGCACACAACACACACACTCACACATACAACACACACACACACACACACACACACACACAACAAACACACTCACCTCACACACACACACTCACACTTACACTTAGGCACACAACACACACACTCATACACATAACATACACAAATACACTCACACACATAACACACAACACACACACACAACAAACACAATCACCTCACACACACACACACACACACACACACAACACACACACACTCAAACTCACACTCACACACAACACACATGCACAACACACACACACTCACACACAAGCACACACACACACACTTGCTGCCATATCAGGTCTTGCAGACCTATCTGTCAAAGATCAACATACACACAAAAAAAATCTCTGCTTCAGAATGCAGCTGTAACAGGAGGGAGACCGGCTGAATGTAAATCTCATTTCCTAGAGCCTCGGCGTCGGGCCGGCTCCATTCCTCCCTCTTATATAAATCAGGCACCCAGGTCTGACATCTGATCGTTGAACATTTAAACTCCCTCACTCAGAAATATAAATCAGTCGCACAAATCATATATGCAGAGAGAGGCTGCCGGGTTTCAGGGGGAGAAGTGGACTGCGAGAGGGAAATTAGTGACGGTTTTTTTTCAATCTAACTGAACCCAAAGTACCATGTGTATCCAGCCCCAATTTTTGAAACAGCCATTTTTTTATACTTAACACATTTCCTAAAGGTTTAAAATACATCCAGCTTTGGTCGTTTGAGTCGAAATCCAAATCAGCAAAATAATCTAGTGCGCCATAATCATGTTCTTGCACCTTACCCCCGTACCACAAAACCTATCCAAAGAAATCACATTTCCATGGCAACGGGGCACACATTTTCCAAACACCTTGTTCTAAGAACTGTGAAGAATCTCTGAAGCACTACCTCCCTTCTTGCACGTAAATATCATACACAGATGTGCAAATATGGGCATCTAAATGGCCTGTATCGTGTCCACGTGGCAGCGATGCGCTTTAAAAAGAACGCACGTTGAGACGTGGATCGGTATATGCCTCGAGGTCAATGTCATAAACTAGGCGATAATTCTCTCATGGTGAGAACGCTTCAGTGTTTTACCTGCTGGCTACTGGTCACCCACAGAAACATCCAACTCCAGCACACCCACACAAGCAGAGCTGTCATAAAGACATTCATGCATTCACATGGGAGGAACCAATAAAAGCGTGTGTGTGTGTGTGACCGTGAGAGATGGTTTGTGTATGCTTGAGAGTGTATGAGAGAGACAGTGAGTGTGTTCAAGAGAGGGAGTGTGAGTATGTGTGACAGTATTCGCCTTTTGTTATGTCTGTTTTTGTTCGGTTTCATTTCGGTTGTTTTTGTGTTTAATTTTTTTCCTGGTCCATGTGCTTTTGTTTTGATCCTTTGATTGTCTGTGTGTTTCACCTGTCCCGCTGTTCACCTGTCCCGTTTGCTCGTTACTTGTATGCATTTATACCTTGTCTTGTCCTCTGTTTGGTGTGAGTTCTTCTCAGTTGGTTTATTCCCTGTGTACTCTACAAGCCTTTCTGTTCCTGTCTGATCTCTCGTTGCCATGTTGCCGGTTCCTCATTTTTTGCGTTTTTGATTCTGATTTTGTACCGTTGCTGAGTCTTCTGCTTTTTGATCCCCTGCCTGCTTTTTGATCTCTGCCTCAGACTGTGTCTTTGTACCTTCGCTGTGCCTTTCTGGTCTTGACCTCTGTCTTAATCATTACCCTGATTTTTGGATTTGTGGACATATAACTTGGCTGTGATAAAGTTTGGTTTATATTACCTTGCTCTGCACTTGAGTCCTAACTGACACCTGACAATGTGTGTGTATGTGTGTGTGTGTTCTGCTCTAATCCCTCCATTTTCACAGTCAGTATTTCTACACAGTGAATAGCCAACCTCGTCGATTAATGAGCACAAATCACCATTGATATTCTGCAACATGAGCCTTTATATCTGTGTGCATGTATGTATGAGGGAGAGAGAAAATGTTTATTTATGTGTTTGTAGTTTTTCTATCGAGCATTTATTGACATTTCCTCCCAGGCTGAAAAAAGTCTTTCCTTGCCAAGGGCAAATTCCCCCTCCCCACTCCCCCTCCCCCCCCTTCCCTCCTCACAACTCGACCCTCACACCCCCAAACCTCCCCACCTTCCCACCACCCAGCTCACCCCCCTCAGGGTCCCAATTACTGGACACATCTCCTGGTTGAGTCTCCAGCAGACAAGTGCGCCAGCTGGCCTGATGATTCAGCACACTGACCTGACTGCCCCCCCTCCCCATCAGCTGAGCCCAGGCACAGAAGATGGGTCTGACCCACGGCACTGACTGTCATCCTAGATGGGGTGGGGGGTGGGGGGGTAAATTATGCTGGGATGCTTTTGTTTTTGTGGCACAAAAAAAGGCTAAAGCAGAATGGATGGCTCATTACGCAGCTTGTTATGTGGCTCATTGTGCTGCTGCTCCCAAGCCAACAGTTGCCTGCGACAATCCGCTGGAACAAGATTCCCGCCGTCCAGACAACTCCAGGCCGGAGTCAAGCGGGGTGAATCTATACTGGAGTCAGAGAGTCATATCTGCTCCAGGGAGAGGCCATGAGGGCCCCTATGGTTCTGACGCATAATTAAAACCATTATAACCGATCTGTATGACAATGCAGGATCATATTCCCATTTACACTCCAGGGGGCGCTATCAAATTCTCACTCCTGGCACAAGCATCTCTGAGGCCCATTTCATTTGAGAGACACTGGCAACTTTGCTTTTAAACCATCAAATTACACTACTAGTAACTATAGGAAAACAAACTATGGTACTTGGACTATGGACAACATTTTAAAAATAAAAGTCACATAAAGTAAATATACTACTACTACCACTACTATTACCACTACTAATACTAATACTCATAATAAATAACCATAGATATTTAAATTATACTAGATAATAATGGATAATAATGGATGAGGGACGCATCCGCACAATCAAGAGGCACACAGCAGGTCCTGCAGAGACGTTGATGCTCTGCGTCTGTTGCTGCCTTTCATATCTGAAACCGGCAGCAGAGAGACATGAATATTAAAGGTGCATGCTGATGGATGGCTGAAACCGAGGGCTTGCGCGGAAAGCACGGCATTAATGAGGCCGCTGACAGCACCGAACTCTTTGAATAAGCGGGCAAAAAAAAGCATAAAATAAATAAACAAATGCCATGCAGATGACTGACTAGGACCACAGTTGGAGATGAGACGGAGGAACATCTTCAGTCTTACCAGCGTAAACGGAGCCATTTCGGTTACACTGCGAAATCAGCATTAGCATATGTGCTTTATCAGTCCATGCATGTCCCTATATCGGTCCGGTTTTAATCAACGTTCAGCTTATATCTGTGTTATGGCAGTAAAAGAGAGTAAATGAGATGCAGTTGCTTGATTTTAGCATTTTTCTCTAGCTCAGGCCCTGGGGACTCAGCATGTGTGCGGGTGTTCATTGCAACTTAATTACTCCAGTTGAAGCGCTAAAAAAAAAAAAAAAAAAAACCAAGTTTGCAAGGGAGTTGGTGCAGAGTTGAGTCAGGTTTCTTCATCCAATAAAACCAGGGCAGTTATATGGGTCACAGGAAAAGATTACAAGAACTTTTATTGGAAGGGAATTCTCTACTGGTACAAGCTTAAAAATTATGACGCACAAAAAAAAAAAAAAAAAAAGATGAGGGGGCCACCGTCTACAGGGGCTCAGACTGCTTTCATTCGGGCGTTTAAATTCATCAGGTTTGGTTGAGTGGAACACTGATCTATTTTTCACATCCCCAAGATGGTTATTGGCTGGGAGCACTTTGAGAGAAAATGTGTTGTTGGGGGCGTGTTGTTCTTTCTCTGAGTAGTACAGGCAAGAGTGCATGATTCATTATCGTCCATCAAGCAATCATCCCAGTGCCACCAGACATGCCCGTGAAAATAACAAGGGAAGATAAAAGAACATTCTGTTAATTAGCTAAATCTTCTGCTCCTCATGCTCTCTCATTTTCTCCCTTTCTCTGTCCTCCTCCTCCTCTCTCCATCTCTCAGCTGGCCAGGCCAAAATACGAAAGGATAAATAAAAATAAATAAATAAATAAATAAATAACCCAAGCCGCTAAGCATCTCTGGGCCTTGGAGAGCCGGTATGACCTAAGCCTGTGGAGGAGTGAAGCTAGTGATGAGGAAACATGCGGCTTCATTTAACAAAAACGTGGGTGGAGCAATCAGCCATTACCTCATTTGAACCGATGACTGCATTTAGCTGAGAACAGCAAAACGTTTTGTCTGGCTCACATAACTCAACGACTGATGGCTAATTTTCAACATATGACGGGTTAAATGACACCTTACACTCCCCATATTGAAATTAGCAACATTTAGTCAAACGTAGGAACACAAGAGTTACTTTGGCTATTTATGTTTCGTTGATTTGTACTGTTTTGGACAAAAAAACTACCCACGGCCTGTTCTGACAGCTTGCCTCACAATGGAATTAAGACATACACCTACAGTATGTCTTAAGGCCTATAGTTTAGTGGCTAAGGTACATGACTGGGAGCCCTGAGGTTGGCAGTTCAAGCCCCAGCCCAGCTACAGCAAGAACACCACTGCTGCTGGGCCCTTGAGCAAGGCCCTTAACCCCACATTGCTCCCATGGGGGATTGGCCCTTGGTTAGCCTAATCAACTGTAAGTCACTTTGGATAAAAGTGTCAGCTAAAGTACTGTACTGTACTACTGGATCATAAAACCTGAAGCTGGGTGGTGACCCCTGGTTTATTACAGTCAATGGTCTTGGGGGGGGGGTTGAAATGGAGAGGTTCTTTTTTTGAGTACTTATTTTGAGTACACTGACAACTATTCACTTTCAAATTAAAGCTAGCAGACCCTCTCAGTCATTGCCACACATATTTTAAATAGCTGTTTAATGTCATTGCTTAAGTGTGATTTATGGAATGAAGGCCCCTGATATTGTCTGAGTTGTACCCTCTCTTGTTTGGTTTTGATGTCTGTACTCCTCTTTTCTCTAAAGCCTGGGTTGGCTTAGTCTCACTTGTAAAAGACATTTTACATCTAAATGTGACATCCTAGTAAAATTAAGGTTTATACTACACTGACATGGCGTTTTTCAACTTGGCATTATCTTCCACTGTTATTCTGTTCAACCCCAAGCTGGTTTCTACAGCACTAAATGACTAGCATGGTCCTCTGAGATTACACATTATTTTAACCCGTAGATAGTTTTAGATGGCAGCTGATACAACACATTGTTCATTATTAGTATAATTACAATAACTCATTTAGCAAATAGCATATTGGCTTTTTGAAAAACTAAACACTCAGCAGGGTCTACTGCTAACTACAGTGCAGCTTGTTTACATGAACACCCAGTTGGTTAGCTGTATGAAATTGGTATCTCTGATTTGAAACGTTACCACAAGCCACAAGCTAACACAAGGAATTGTGTAAATACTTCCCTTGCAAACCCCATCACCAACCACAGTTAACCACTGTAGTATTGATAGCGATAAGAGAAACAGCAGTAGTAATAGCAGTAGTAACAGGTAGTAAAACAGGCTACAAAACTTTAGTTGACAAAGCCTTTTGTTAGCTAGCTTGATCACAAACAGAAATAATTACTTGTGCCTCTTGTAGCTTCATTATCATTTCAAACCAAAACCAACACCCCTTGGTACCTGGGTACATCACTATGTCCCAGAAGTGTGTTACATTTCTTTTGGCCATGGGCTGTGTTTATAACTTAAATCTTGTAAGTTTAATTCCCAGGTAGGGAACTGCTGTTACATTGTTGAGCAAGAAACTTCACCTGAATTGCTTCAGTAAATACCCTGCAGTATAAATGGATAGTATAAAAAAGGACAAGAGTGCCTCCTAAATGGAATATAACAAGCCTCAGAGCATTTTAAGCTCTATCTCACAGCTAAAAAGGTTCATTTTCCACTGGATGTCCTGTTTATCTGAATCTTGTTTTGTAAAGCAGCTTTCAAACAAATTGTAAGGGGTTGGTTAAATGAGGTGTGCTGTTATGGTGTTGTTAATGCAACCTTCTCAATAAGGAAAAATATATTGGTTCTCTGTTAAGAACATGCAAATGTAGGAATTCTGTTCTGCCAGAGAATGGCCCATTCATCCCGTTGTTCATCATTTGTCCAGGCGAAAAAAACAATGCCAATAAATTATTTATTTGCCTATCGTGCATGTGAAATCATGCAAATGATCATCCTGATTATGAAAATGCAGTACCCCCGGACCTGCGGGCGAGCCGAGAGCCTGCCAGTCCATTTAGAGCTATTAGGAGAGTCACTGAGCCCTACCGTGCCCAATTACACATGAAATGATACACAAGAGTGACAAAAAAAAACAACAAATCCCATAATGCCCCCCGGTCCTCCCCATAAGGACTTTCCACAGGGAAAAAAGTGCAACATTATAAAAAATCTTTACTTTTGTGATAAATGAAAGTATCTACACTATAAAAGCAACCACAAAAATGAGCACCAACCGTAACAGCATCCATTGGAACACTGAGCTGGCTATTTTTAGAAGACAACTCCAATGTTACCCATATAACCGATCACTTCTGTGCACTCTGGTTGCCCACGAGAAGTGTATGAATCTAGATTGGCAGATGTGTCCAACAATAAAGCATTCGATTTATAGTTTACTGCTATTGGTCTACTTATCGTTCCCAATGGAAACGGGCCTTTATGGTGCTATGAAAGACCACTGTGATACATGGATCAGAGAACAGATCCAATCATGGGAGTGATGTGACACACACACACACACACACACACACACACACGTACAGAGTGGTAGGGCCATGGATATGCCTCCCTCATGTGGAAACAGACCCAGACACAAACATGAGAAACACACCCTCATCCTCACAGTCGATGCACACGTCTGTCTGTGTAATATAGTGCCTGCCAGCAGCAGAAACCAGAGGGTCAATGTATTGACTCCCCTGTTGTGCTTAGAGACAGAGGGCGAGCAGCTGGGTCTCTGATGCTGATCGTTAGCTTTGACGCCGGTTTGGTTGGCTGCTCCTCCGGTCATCCTACGCTGAGCGCTTAATTGCTTGCTGCTGGACGGCGCGAATGGAGAGGCTGTGGATCTCTTGGCTGAGCAGGCCATAACGTTACAGCTTCTATGGTTAGCTCTGCATTCTTCACTGTAAAAGATCTGGCCCCTGACAGTGTGATGCTTAAGCACTGCAAATTGATGACTCTTGTGAATTTTTATGAATGGGCATGGTCAGGGGCAATAACAGTGGTAGGGGAGGTCTCTCTATGGGCACACCTCTTTATGAATACTCATAAACTATAATATAGCGGCAGAAACTTATTATACAACCGAAAGCTCAAGATGATAGGGAGTAGAATGAACAGTAGAAGGAGAAGGAACGCAGGAACTGACCAACAGCATATCACAGGAGATCTGTTGCCTCCAGCATGGGGGCTGCTGTTCCCTTCAGAAAGATAAGTGAACTTAATTAAGTGTCCAGATTCAAAGTGACTCAAAAACTGACCTATTTGGGGAGAATCTTTCATGAATATGACCATATTCATTTTTTAATAAACTGGAAAAGAGAGACTTTGAGCCACAGAAGCAGAAAGCCGTGGCAATTAAGTGACTGAGTCGACTGTGGATTCGTGTCCCATCAACAAAAACTCAACATTAGTATGCCATACAGACAGAGGGCTAATATCAAAGGGAAGGAAGAGATCACTCTCCATGTCTATGCTTAACTGCCAAACCGAGGCAACAATTTCCCCCAAAACAAAACAAGTACATAAATACAGGAAACAGTCCAGAGCTGAACCTTCAGGCCAGTCAGCCATCCGTGAATGACTGAAATTTTGTTTATAACAAGCAAAGGGTTTGCTCGGAATTGTAGCCATAAGTACTAAAGCGTCCAATCAACTCTCAGGGTCCCTTCTGTGGAGTCTCCATGGCTTTCCCTCCAGTTCAGAATGTCACTCCATCCATCTGCACTGTGGGTATTTTATACACAGCTGACTGACTGGCCTTGCAGGGGTAACTCCACTAAAGAAGTGCTGCTGACAACCATTCCTTGAGGTGGGTTATTTAAAAAAATAAAAAAAAAACATTGTCGGTTTTAAATCAGGGAGAAGGAAATTCTTTTGTGACAATTTCCAAAGGCAGGGCTCCCAGGGTATGGACTCCCTGGGAAATTAAACCACAGCACTTTGTGGTGTTTTGATGTGCTAAGTGTTTAATTGCTCGGCGTGTTCGGTACCACGGGCTGACTCAGGGCTGTGTCTTTATGGGATGCTCTCTGGAGTCCTCCTCCATTCGCAAGTGCCCATGGCTCCCTCTTTATGTTGGACCGGGTCGGCTCGAGATTAATCCTCTCCCACATCTTCACCTCCTCTGCGCCGCGCACTATCCATCCACCATCCTTCCCCGCCATTTCCCCTTCCCTCCCCCATCCCTCCATCCCCCCCGGTTTCCCTCTTTTCTCCACTTGAAAGACCGCACTGATTCCTACTGGCTTTATTTCCATGGCTGGCGTCACTCTGTTGCCAATGCATTATAGAGCATGAACATACAAGACTACCCCCTCCCTTTCTGATTCGCTCCCTTCCTCTCCCTACCTCTCTCCCACTCTCTCCTTAAAAATAAACCAAGAAATCATAAATTGGACAGAAACAATTTAAATAAGAACAGATTAATTAAAAATAGGACCAATATAATGTTCCTCCATCTCCCACACCTCTCTACCTCCCTCTGAATTGTCTCATTCCGTAATCCTCTCATCTTTTCTCTAGTCCTGCATGTTTTTTTTCTCTCTCTCTTTATCCTCTCCTCTGCTTGGATTTTGTTTAGGCTTACTCTCTCTCACTCCCCACTCTCTCTCTGGTCCCTCTCCTCAAACCCTCTGTCCCTGCCTTGTTTAGACAAGCTTTGCTGCAGTCCCGAGTTTGTCTGACACGCTCCACCTCTCTCATCCTCCACCCCACACCCTCCCTCTCCGCTCGACAAACATCGTCCAACCGCCTGTGCAAATCTAATGCTCGAGGATTTGAATCAAGCTCTCAAGATCAGTTCAGCTGCACAAGACACTTCAGGTGGGCTCTCATGCCAAAAACAGAGACTGGGATTCAATAAACATTTAGCTTTTATTTACAACTGAATGAGAGTGTTCTGCTCTTCTTTACAATAATAGGTTGACAAGTTAATTTTCATGATTCTTGACCTCTTTAAACTATTTTGGTGTGGAACCCTTACAAACCCTTCAAAATGAAACTTACATTTAACAGTGAGCTAAAGTTAAGGTGCAACACTGATGGATTCCCATCCAGAATCCAGTTCTATTACCCAGATTTCTTGGGCCTAGTCTGAACAAAAGAAACAGGAAAGACTAAAGTGTCTAGGATAATGGCTTGGACAGAGAGAAATCTTGTTACATATTATTATTAAGAAAACATATTTGAAACTAGTTATGTAATTCATGCTAATGGGCTATGGCTCATTTAGCTCTCCCCAAAGCCTACTGGACTGGAGGACTCCAGTTTTGTTCAAATACCAGGGCACTGATGTCATACCTGAAGCATGGTCCTGGGTTTGAGGCGTGTAGGTTCAAATACCAGGCTGGAGCACTGATGTCATACCTGGAGCACTGATGTCATACCTAGAGCGCTGATGTCATACCTTTGGTAATGGAACCTCAGCAGTAAGCACAGAAAACATATTCAGAGAAGTCATTTTGAATGACATCTTACAAAAGTGGTCCTGCCCAAATTCTCATGGTCTCATTCATTGGCATCACCATGGCTACAAGATCAGGTTTATACCATTGACAATGAAACTTCAAAAGTGACAATTCTGTGTCAAACTCAACCTCTACAGTTCGATAGTCAGTGCCTCTACAGTTCAGTTGGCAAGCTGGTGCCATGCCCTGCGGACAAACAGGTTGATGAATTAGTGACACTAACGGCATTAGACAGACTGGTCCTCCTGCATTGATAATTGGCCAACATTTAAAGCGGGACTTTGCCAATTTTAGACATCAAAGTCAGTGTCCTTGTGGCCAGGAGAGCATCACAGCATGAAAAGAAAGAATCGCAATGTATTCTGTGGTTCCAAAAATAGCTCTCGTTACGTCTGGAGAACCAGTGCTGAGTAATGTAGCTCGCTGTTAAATATGCAGTATTTTAAAACTGCAAGGAGAAAACAGGGAGACGACCTGGTTTCATAGTGCCCCTGTCAAAGGGTGGCTCTTTCTTTCACAATCTGATAGAGAGAAAGAGAGAGAGAGCACGAAAGAGGGCATACTCTATATAGATCTTCGTAGTCATGGTAGGACAATGTTTTAAATGAGATGATCATTAGAAAAAGGCTACAGAAACTAAAAATGTATTTTTATTTTTTTAAAAATCCCTAGCCCAATGATTCACCAGCACCAGTTGTTACCATTGTGTAGCCAAAAGCATCAGAAATGAAGTGTCTCATTCCTTTTCGTTGCTCAGTTAAGTTAGCTGATTTGGGGTAAGAGGAGATTAAATAGCAGTGTCAATGCTAGCTTTAGATCCGAAGGTTGCCTTCGCGTTTGTGAGCACATGTTTTTGTGGGGATGGATTTACCGCTACATTAAATTTAAGTGCTGATCCAAGCTGGACGAGACAACAGAGATGAGGTGTGCACTTTCAGCCACACCTTGCTTTGAACAGCTGGCATGAAACCTGTCAAGCGTGACAAAACCCACGGATGACATAATGCAATACATAATGAAAAATACTCCTATTGTTAATACGCAATGTAACTGAGAAAAAAACAAATATACGATCAACACATATCAGGTACTCCCTTCCGTGTCAGCTCGACATTCAGAGACAGAGAAAGTGGATAGCATGATTGCTTTTCTTCAGTAAATAAAGTTCTACACACGCAAAGAGGTTTCCATACTGAGGTGGCACATTGCAGCTTCCATAGTTTGCGCTCTCCCAGCAGCCAAACCTGTTGACGGCCAGAG
The DNA here is from genome assembly GCA_022829145.1 of Albula goreensis. Lineage (NCBI taxonomy): Eukaryota > Metazoa > Chordata > Actinopteri > Albuliformes > Albulidae > Albula > Albula goreensis. Next base: position 8,955,057 of record CM040752.1, read on the forward strand.
CCAGATGAATACATCCGTTGCTGGGCGAGGGAGTTATCTGGGAGACTCTCAGAGCAGCTGCCCAGAGCAATGCAATGCATTATGGTAGCTGGTGTATTTCCAACCACGGAGAGACTTCCATGCATGCTTCTGTTGGAATGAAAGCACTAATTTTCTTGGCTCTGATGGACCAATTTGGATCAGTCTTGCTTTGCTCACTACCAGAGCCTAAATATAATAGATTAAGTGACACTGAAGAGCAGTGAATCACCTTTTACCAATTGACTAACATTTACATTCAGTCATTTAGCAGATGTTCTTATCTAGAATTACTTCAAACTCATCAGTGCCTGTGTGCATTAGAGCCTTTGGATTTCGTTCCGCTCGGACTGCAAATTCAGCGTGGCAGTACACAGCGGGAATTGGTGTAGGTTCACATTTTATGTTTTTTTTAACATCTTTGCAGAAAGCATTTTGGTAAATTGGATGCAGATTGAGTGCATGCTTGTGCACTGACATGACTCCAAACCTTTGCAGGCATTGAGAATGATACAAAATCAGCCAATAGGATGCAGAGCAGATTGGAACCACATACAGACAGCCAATGAGGTACCTTTGGCATTTCAGAGTGCATGAGATATGGCTCTCTCAAAGCCAGTGCTGTGGGTTCAGGACCATCACCAGGTGAGGCAGGAAGCTGAACCAGCCCTCCTGACAGTTCAGTTAAAATCACAGCCCCTCCTCCACCCCTTCCGCCCCTGCCACCACAGTGCAGTCGTGCAAATAAACGCGTGGATCAGTAAACACCTGACAAACTCAAAGGTGTAATGTCTGCTTTGACCTCACCTCTGAGACCTGACAACACTTTTTATTGGATTTAAATCTTTTTTTATTGGTTTTCACACATGGAATACAACACAATCACAACTCCATCACCCTCCTTCCACCTTCAGTCCCACAGCGCTACCCTCAAACCCCCCTACTCCCCTACCACCCAACCCAGACGGCAGTGCCTACCCACACTGCACAAATCTCCCATTCCATGCTTTCTCACCCGAAAAAATAAAAATGAGAGAATAATGATTATACATAAACAAAAAAACAGGCTATGGCTATAGTCCCAAACCCCTCTAGATCAGTCTACATCAGTCACTCTGTTACTCTTGGCTGCACAAGTATGAAAACAGTACCAGAGGACCATTGACCATTTACCAGGGACTGTTGAATTTTCTCTTATTTAGGACAGCATGCGTCATCTCTCATCCAATGGGCATAGGAAAATGAGACACCCCCCTGTAATGTAACTGAAAAAAACAGCAGGCCAAGAGTAGGGCAAAGACCAGAGAATTCAGTGGTAGCTTTCACAAACAACCTCATTACAAGCAATCTCATCGTTTATTTTCATTACTCAACAAAATGTTTCCTAGGAAGGTGTCCTGTGACTATTGGTTTTTGTATAGCATAACTAGATCGGCATAACTATATGTGCAGCTAGCTAGCTCACTAATCATAGGTAGCTATGTAACTATTTGCTCTTCTTTGTTTTCATTCTTCATTACTTTTGCAATCCTGTCCTTTTTCTTGTTTTGTTTATTATTTTTATAATTTTGGTTTGTTAAGGTATTTAAAAGAGCATCTGTATTTAGATGCTGAATTTAGTCATTGAATTTGTGTTATACTTGTTTAATATATGTTTTTCTAGTCTTATTCCAATTGCAATTTGTATATTTTCACTACAGCCCACCAACCAGTCTTCTCATTCCAATCAATGGATTCAGTGATTTACTTGATAATTAATACCTTTGAGATTTACTGTGAAATGAAAACAAAAATAGCTTAAATGTATATGAGGTGTTTCAGCACTTAGTGTTACTGGCGTTTGGTATTAAGAGTGCAGGATGTTAAACAAGAGTATTAATTCCTGAAGCTGCTGGCTTCAGATAAGAGTTATCTTTACTAAATTCTCACTTCTCTTACAATATGCCAGTCCAAAAACCAAGGGTGTTAAAATTTTCTTTGGAGGTGAGATAACTCGTTTGTAATGGAAAAAAAATATAAAAGACATTTTCAGTAGATGCATGTGTTAACATACATTGACAACATGTAGATTTCAACTATAAATGAATTGTAAACTATAAATTAATTGAGATCCTCTAATTCCAAAGTAATTATCCAAAGGGTTTAATTATCTTTTCTTTATGTTACATCTAGGATTCTCTGCTATCTGAATATATAACCATTTCTAAATGGAGCGTCTTTTTGAAAAATAAAAAAAAAGCTACCGTATGTGTATTTAAATAGCCATTTGACTGTGTTCAAACAGATACATACATATTAATGCAAAATGACACATTTATTTGTATATTTTCTTTTTGTATATATCTTAATATGAATTATGTAATATTACTTTTTCATCTCAAATGAGCCCAAACAAGCTAATAAACAAATGGCTTGGATCACTCTTTGCACAATACGCCTCTCACAAATTTGAGAGCGGGCTTTTAGTTTGAGCATAAAAAAAACAGTAGAAAAAAAACAATGAAATAAACAGGTCTCTCTAATGAGGCATATAGAAGGCACACGGTTGCCATGGAAATGGCAGCGGCCTGAGATGGTGTTCTTGCCTCTGTCCCTTTCGCTCCCTCTCTCCATTGGTCCCCGCCCACTCCCCCCTTCCCCACCCTCCTCAGGCCAGTGCTGAGAGGAAGTGATTTATTTTTAAACACAGACACAGATTTTGCCCGCTTCCTGTTGCTGTTTGTCTGTGCGATGTGCGTTTCCCCAAGCCGCAGGGACAAGGGGGCGACGGGTCCACAGCTCAGGGAACCAGCATCATACACCAACCACCTGAAGACCCAGTCTGAGCAAACCAGCAAAGCTTCTGGCTCTTCATGGGAGTGGCAACCCCGACGCACAACGTCTGTGTATGTGTGTGCGTGTGTGTGTGTATACATGTGTGTGCATATGTGTGAGTATGTGTGTATGTGTATATGAGTGTGTGTGCATGTGAGCGTGTGCATATGTGTGAGTGTGTGTGTTGACCCAAGAAGTGGGATTTGCTATTAAGTTTGCCATCTGCATTTACAAAACCTGATAATATCAACATTCTTGTCTGTCAATACTAGTTGTTTGGTAAATTCTTTTGATCTGATATGATTTCAATGCCCTTTTGGTGAGAATGTGATAAGGAACTAGATTTCCATACATTCTAAACCAATATGGCACTTTATAGCCCTTTATCATGTCCTTTTATTATTAGCCAGCTAGAGAGCATAAGGTACGTTTAACTAGATTTTACATACAAAATGTGTTTATCAGCTATATTTGTATGATCACTATTCAATCTTTTGATTAACAGAAAGCTTTCTACTGAAGGGATATGAAATTTTTAGCAAGAAAAATTGTTCTACAGGCTTGTACATTTTTCAAAATGAGGATAATATGGAGGTGATCCTTCTGCTCTTTTGGTAGCTATTACTTCATATAAGGACACTGGGTAGGACAAAAGTGTGAGTGACCTCTTGTCTTGTACAAAAATGGTATTATAAAATTGCTCATTCACTTACTTAAAATTACATAATCGTTAATGGGAAATTACAAGGAGAGAATGAGTTCCAGAGTCATTTTTTAGAATAAAAGACATGCCCTAGTTCACTGTCTTTTCTTGCCTTTTTTCTGCAACAACTAGAATTCCAGGAAGTTAAAAACAAGCGTAATGCAGTAGCCACGTGATCGAGAGCCATCATCGACATGATTCAGAACAGGTTAACAAGGATTAATAAGGAGGCCCACCTTGCTCAGTCGACGGAGCAGGGGTCCAGGTTAAAAAGTAATTTTCGTAAGTTTCATTAAAAAGCAATTTGCATGCCGACACCATTAAAGTATTTTTCACACAGAATTATTAATGGCTGGAATGGGGAATTTCTTGGCAGTATTTTTGCAGGGGGTGCAAAATTTGGAAAGCAAAACAACTTTATCCTTGATCACCATAGCGATATTTACAAGTCACCATATATATAAGGTGAATGATGCGATAGTGGTAGATGTCCAATGACAGGTGACCTCACACCTGACAATGGCTACATTCCCTTACACTGTTTACTTTGCGGGTGATGTGGGTATGGGTTCAGTGCAGAACAAATGTGTTTACCCTTTTGGCGAAATGGACAACATCCATGCAAATTGGCCTGATTGGTCAATACACCACTGACATTGTCTTGTATTTGTGAAATGTGAAAGACTGTGGGCGAGTTTTCGATGGTGCCAAAGAAACCATACATTTTTTGTGTTAAACTTAGCACTATAGCCCCTGACAAAACGTAATGGTCACCTGAAGAAATAACATCCTCCACATACTTCATCTACACGTTTTGTGTTGGTGCTGTCATTAATCAGCTTTGTGATTAATTTTCTGTCACACACAAGTGATTTGCCTATTGTCTCATGAAAAACCAGCGTCATCCACTTTTACCCTTCTGCTTTTACTGTACATTGTCAGGGGAAGGGTTATCAATGCTATTTTAATAAGCATGTTTACTCAGAATCTGTCTTAATTGTTCCTTCCCTAGCAACGTGACTATTCTCTTGCATGTCGCTTGTTATGTGTAGGTGTGGCCACCTGCTTCTAGAGACAGGTGAGGGGAATCCAGACAATCGTATGCAGATTGGTGTCACCATGGAGACTGAGACCAGAGTGATGTGAATTCACGCCAGGGCTGCGGAGGCACAACAGGAACAACGTTTGCACCAGCCCAAACTAAATCCACTTCCTGTCTCTCCGATTGCTCCTAAAAATCTTTCTGTGGTTATTAATGATAAGCACAGTACCTTGTGCTCCACAAAAAAAAAAAAACTAACAAACAAAAAAATTATTAAAGAGGTATTCAGGATTTTCTCAAAGATCAAAGAGCAACTTCAAACTTCACATTTTTTTTGTATCCCCTTTTGGTTAGCTCTTGGCATGTTAAGATCCATAATGTTTAATATGAATACATTTTCATATGAAAAGCCTTCTCATCAAAGCACACTCTACTATATCCAAAGACACAGACAGTAGCCAGCACACACACCACTAGACTTGATTTAAAACAGATACAATAAGACATGTCCTGTGTCACAGCCAGAGCTGGGACTCGCTGTGATTTTGTGACCCCTGACCCTTCCCTGAAGCATTGGGCCTTGGCGATAAGAGTGCCCCCACTGCGACCCCTTCACTCTCTCTGAGCTCTCAGGCTGACTCTGTCACAACCAGCATGGCCGGGCCTGTGTCAAACCCACACAAACTCTCCACAGCAGCCGTCTGAGTCAACACAAATAAATAAATCATTAGTGCAGCAGACGAGTGTGCTGTCCCCAGCTACACAAACATACACATGTGCAGACACAACAAACTGATATACACACAAACAATGTATGCTCACACCCATAGAGACACACACACTCAGACACCTGCATGCATCCTCACACACACACACACACACACACACACACACACACACACACACACACACACACACACACACACACACACTCACTCACTCACTCACTCACTCACACACACACACACTCACTCACTCACTCACTCACTCACACACACACACACACACACACACACACACACACACACACTCACTCACTCACTCACTCACTCACATACACACACACACATACACACACATAAACAGACAGACATACTAATCTTGGTTGTGCAGCAGTAGGTATATCAGGTAAATGTTTAAATAAACCTGGAAAATGCTATAATTAAAACTAATCTCTTTATTCCAACAGCTAAAAAATAGGGCACAAAAACATTGTCTTCACATGGGAAAATCAGTGTAATGATGATGAGAAAAAATATCTCATATCAGGCAGAGTTATTCATATCACTGTTTTTGTTCCAGAAGAGGACTAAATTACAACGCCCCAGTAATTTCAACACTTCTTAGCATGAACGCTCCATTACCTCTTTCATTTCATTGCTCTGTCTCCACTAGGTGTTGCCAAGGTGTTATATAGGTCTGCTGTGCTGTGTCTTTGTTGTCTGTTTTGATTATGACAGAAAACAACTTTCTCTTCCAGTTCTATGTCCGCCCTCCAGCAGTGATAGAACTCCAGTGAAAGTCCTTGTCTGTCATTGGGCTCCTGATTTGTTCTCTGCGCTGAGTTCTTACACTGATGCTGTCATCCAGGTTTACTGCAGAATTACTCACTGATATTAAAACCGCTTTCTGTGAGTTATGGCCCCTTTACCGCAAGCATCAAACACATGCTATATGCACAACTGCACCCAGATATCTGTATTACGCGGGAGTTCCATTACAACCCTTCAAAAAACGCAAACACACACACACACACAATCACACATGCACAGACACATATACATATACACACGTACACACACACACACTTATGTTAACATGCAGCATAGGCACAATTACACACACACACACACTCTTATGTTAACATTCAGCATAGACACACACACAAATGCTTGTATTAACAGGCAGCATAGGCACAAATGCACACACACACACATGCTTATGTTAACATGCAGCATAGGCACAATTGCACACACACACACACACACACACACACACACACTCTTATGTTAACATTCAGCATAGACACACACACATACTTATGTTAACATGCAGCATAGGCACAATTACACACACACACTCTTATGTTAACATTCAGCATAGACACACACACACACTTATGTTAACATGCAGCATAGGCACAATTGCACACGCACACACGCTTATGTTAACATTCAGCATAGACACACACACACATACACATGCACATAATGCGGTAAGTCAGAACTACTCTAACTGACAATGCTGAGAAAATATCCAGACCAAGTATTTATTGTCTTTATAAATTAAATAGATTATGCGGAGCCAGAATGAGAGAGAGAAAGGAAGAGAGCGAGAGGAACACAGAGAGAGAGAACAGTTTTGAAAATCAATGGCACATTTTAATTGAATTTAGTCCACTGCTGAAATAAAAAGAGTTGCCCTCTGCATTATTGGCTACCTGCCTACATCAGTGAGTGTGGCATCTCCTCAGTGAAATGCAATAAATTACCTTCATACCACATTAAATTGTTTACCTTTCATTTTTATGACTATATTTCAGTGTCCTGATAATAACATTTTGCCGGTAATGTGAGACTGCTTAGAAGAGTGCTGGAGGATTTCATTTTATGTTGATTCGCTGGGTTTTCCAGACTTCAGAAGGATCCGCTGTGAAGGAGCCCCTCTGATTGGCTGCCCTCAAGCAGAACTTTAAAAATGGATTGGGCTTGATGCAGATGCTCTATATAAGAGCTGAGTACAAACTGGCATGATGGCAGAATGACATCACCATTACACATTCTAATTCTATTTTATATTTATGGTTATAGTTATGCCTCATGTGGATACATACCCTGTACACTCCCATGGTGCTCTGGGAGACTACAGCTGATTGATGTGCCAGCACTACAATACAAACCTTGATCTTGCAACGATTATTGAAGCCAATATGCAAATGCACACAAGAAGTGTCTTGTGCTTAAAATGACTGTAAGGCTGCAAGCTATTGACCTGTGATATACAAATTGTGCGATAAATATGTATGTTTCTCTGCCACTGTCCCACTTTGTGAATTTAAACTTTGTGATCAGGTTTCTGAATTTAAAACTGATTACTGTAAACAGATTTCTGAATTTCTGAACTTGACTGTAGCAGTTTCTGAAGTGATACTGGATGTGAGTAATTGATTATTTTGGCTACCTACCACGAACATTATGAGAAAAATAAATCCACCCACTAGTCTGGAAACTTGTATACAGTACTTTCCCTCAAAAATCTAAAGTACAACTGGCAACACCTTCACTTAAAAACAAAAAACTGTCTGGGCACTATACTGACTCTCAGCACTTAGGAATATCCATTATGCAATTATACAGCTTTGCTTGCATTTGTCTTTTGCCCTTTGCCTCTAGTATTGACAGTTTCCACCAGGTAAGCTGAAAGCATGACACTATTGGTATAGGCACAGAGTCACCTGCTTAGCTTCAAGCTTCATAACTTTTTTTTCCATTCATATCAGCTGTAAATCCCTCCATGGTTGTCATGAGCATGGCTCTCACTGCATATGTGAGTTTACTCATGTAATAAACATTGGCTACATTGCTTTGGGGGTGTGTAATGCCAAAACAACAGAAGGCACAATGTGGCAACAAGTCTAAAGACGTAAAAACTTGCACCCTGAAACGTATGGTTCCGGTACACCCTGGCATCGGTCCGAGCCTACCACGCACTGGATGAAATAATCAGCAGGGGACAGTAGCCGTGTTGCGTAACTCTGGTGAATGAACGGAAAAACACCGATCTCGCACACAGGTACATCCTCGCCTGTGTTTTTTTTAATTTTGTGGTTATTTTCAGCTACTGGCTTCACTTCAGTCAGCAAAGCATCAAGGGGACCCAGCTGGAGATGCTGTTTTCTCAGAACCGTGTGAAGAGAGACGCAGAGAACTCCTCTGCCCAGCTCTGAGAGCCCTACGGTCCCAAAACAACGCAAGACATGTCTAAACAATGCAAGACAAAACTAAATTATTACAACGCTCTGTCCGTCCAACAGGGGACACTTCAGCTTTTCCCCCCATCTCTTCATTCATTTATTCCACACAGAGTTCTCTTTGCTCAGATCTAGACAGCCCCAAGCACTTTCTCCAACTCCCCCTCTCCTCCCCCCGCGCCCCCCATAACAAGTGGATAAGAAGTAAGTGGGGAGATTGTTGAAGTTGCAACCATGCGATATTCTTTCACCACCTTACATACTTTTGTAAACATAAATATTAATATCACACCTCTTCTGCTTTTCATCTCATTACAGCTCCCCTGCACTCTTACCACAGCCTCCTGCAGCCAGGGGCTACAGCAACCGCAATTACATGTAAGACAACCCCCATGACTTCAGTGAGTTGTCGCTCATTTATTCATTCAGTAATCTACCCATTGACACCTTCATTCATACATCCATACATCTGCTCAATTGATTCATTGTTTAATTAATTTGTTGCTTGATGTATTCTATCAGTTTTCTTACAGTCTGACTGATGGCTCATTTCTCACTCATAGGAACGACTAAAGGAAACCAGTCAGCTGAAAGGTTTAAAGAACTACCCTGCCAATCTGCTGTGCTAAATAGACATGTGACCAGATTTTCAGGTCACAGAGTCAATCATTACAAAATAGCAGCTGAAATAAGCACAGTAATTACAATGTGATAATAATATGATTCATGATTTGCTGTTTGAATCCATAAACACATACATACATACATATAAACATACATATATTTAACTTTAAGAGTACCACTAGGGTTTTGCTGGTCCATTTTATATCAGACATTGTGCAACTGAGTCAATACTCAGTTTTACACCGGAAAATACAAAATAGACAGGCAAATACTTTAGCGGCATTGCACTGTCGTTCTGTATTTCTGTACCAGGTGCAAGACATTCCACTTTTGGACAACATTCCAAAAGTGTTGTAACAACGTTTCACACTGGGTCTCACTGCAATCCCAGCCAGTCCCCTAGTGTCAGCCTTGCTCTGTGGAAACCAAAGAGTGTGCCAAACCGTTTCGTTAAGAGACCTTATCCCCAGTACCGAGCACTGAATTCACATCACAGGCATTCAAATACGCTTTGCTCTCCATATGCACTTGTAGATCGTACTCTTAACTTCTTACCATGTCTCCCATTATACCAGTAGGGGGAAGGAAAAGCGGTCTATAAGGGGGTATAATGAGGCGTAACTGCGAAGGAAAACAATCCATCTCCCAGCTCCATTCAGAGGTAGGAGTGCATTCCCGAGAGAGCCCGCTCTTTACCGTGCCCCCCAACCAGTGCTCTTTTATTTATGTTTCCATCCTTCACCCACTCTTGTCTTTTCTTCCCCTCCTTTAATTTTTCGAGCGCGCATCTGAGGCATAAATTACCCGCATGGATGAAGGAGGCATCTGCATTTCAATCAGAAAATGTTCACCCACCTCTGCCAAGTCCCACCCGCCACTTGCAGTCCGATTTAAAAGAGGACAATAATGAAGACGATACAAAAACAACCCGACAATGGACCATATTAACAAATTTGTTTGCCAACATGTCTATTGAAAAGACAGAATATGAAAAATATTAGTCCATATGGAGCCCATCAGCTATTTCATAACTATAAATAGCTTGTTAAAATTTGGCTTCTGTATGAAAGAACTTCAAAGAATTAATTGTGGCGTTCTCATATAAACATAATCATTGTCAAAGCATACTTAAATATACAACAGTGTCCAATAGACCGCATTACAGTTGGTTAGAGTGCACAAATCTATAGGACTAGCATGGTATAAGATGCATAAGTAAGGTCATTAGCCTGCTCAAAATGATCCTTTATGCAGATGTACAATCCATTATTCATAGGTATATCACTGCGCACACAGTTTTATATGGCAGTACAAGACAAAATGTAGACTGCTATTCCACTGCACAGGCCAGCAGAGAATGTGCAGGGTAATACCGGTGTGAAGAAGCTGTCTGAATCAGCTGCCGAGACAATAAAATATTTATTGAGAACAAATAAGGCTGAACTAGATATCATTTGAGGCTTACGAGCACAGTTTTCCCTGGTTTTGACAGAAAAAAAAAAAACATTAAATTATTTTCATGCTTATATTTAGCCTGGGTGCTAAATACATCCTAACAGCTAACACTAGCTCTGTGTTTCGCCTAAAAGACTAATGCTAAACTTTAGTACCAGACTGGCACCACAGTTCATTTATATTCACAATATTCACGAAACAGCCAACCTAGTAATTTTACCACAGTGAAATTAAAACAAAGAGGGGAGCACACTGAATTAACTACCTTGGTGTTAATCATTAGGAATCTGTAGTGTATTGGGTTACGAATGTGTAATAGGGGATACTTAAGAGGAGCTGATACTAAAAATGTTCATCAGTCAAATTTATATAATTGGCATGGGGCATTGATCCTGGATCCTAGAAAGCCGGTTTCGTAAGTGCCCCTACCTTCAGTGACTACTTTGCCTGAGAGAGACATTTATTGTATGCCCTTGGGGTAGGAGAGATGGTCTTCGGGGAGAAGAGACCTCTAAAATTTGTGAATTAAACTGATTTTATTTGATGAGGCCTCTCAACAAACCATACATAATTAACACAACATCTGCTACCACCTGCAGGGGTCCAAGGTTGACTAATACCATAAGCTTAGCTTGGCTCCTCAGCATTCAGCTATTAACACAAATGGCAGGAAACTGAGGCCGGAATTCAATCAACTTTCATCCTTAACTTTGGCTTACAGCTGAATAAGAGTATTGGCGTTTTCTAAGAACAGTTTGGCGAGTTAATTTTCATGATTGGTGAGCCCGCCAAGCAGTGTAGGTGAGGATAAAACTGATTCCTTGCATTCATCAGAGAGCCAAAGCTGAGAACTACTGCTGATTGAATCCTGGCTCATGAATTTGAAAGCACATAAAGAAGTAAAGTTATAAACAAACCAGGCTGTAACTGCCACAGCAACCTTTTGACGTTTCTTAAACACAGCTTAAAAACAGTAGCCGCAGAGTCTTTTTATATTGAAAACAGAGAGAATGTTCTTTATTGGTTTCACTTGCAAACTAAATGGCATCTCACGCTTAGGTACTATTCCTGTGAAACAATGCAAGCAGATATAGGAAATCTGCACTCGGAAAGGGATACGAATGTCAGGACATGGGGAAAAAGGTGTAAAAATGTTGAAATGATTCACAGATATAAGCCGCTCCCTTTCTCAAACAATACAAAAAGACACAAAATATTTAGAAAGGACCTGGCAGAGTCCATATGCGTGTAATTCTACCATTTTGTTGCCTCTCTGTCTCTCTGTCTCTCCGTACCTCTGCCTATGTTGTCACAGACTGCGCCAGGCCCACAATTTGATTCCTTGCTACATCCAATCGACTCTGGCCCTCTCTCTTTCTCTCCGCCTCTCTGTCTCTGTCTAGCTCTCTCTCTCTCTGTTACCCTATGTTTCTCTTCCTCCTCCCCTACAGCCTCTGTCTCACCAATGCCCCCCCGTCCCCCCAGAAACCCTGCTCCACCGTCGCTCCTGTTTGCTCCTACCTCTCCGGTTTAAAGGGGTATCTCTGACACGGATCAAGTTTCCTTTTCAGGATGAATTTCTCTGGGGGATTTTTTATTTTTTCCTCTAAATCCCCAGCACAGCCAGACACCGCTTCTGATCCCAGCGAAAGCCTTTATAATGGATTCTTGCTGGGATACGCTGTATGAATCCAGTCATTTCTTCATTCCCGCCCCCTCACTTCCTTATTAGGGACAGTATTCCACCGACAGGAGTGGTGACAGGGAGACATGGATTAACAGGATTTGTGAACCCCCGAACTTCATCCATGATGTGTGAAGACTGCCCTTTACTTCAGCTCTTCTCTCTGTCACTCCCTCACTAACCCTCTCTCCTTTTACCCTTCTCACTTCTCTGGAATCTTCTTTATCTTTCAGCATTCCTGACAATGGCATAATTAAAAAGGACAGACGAGTGGCCATGGATTTGTTTAGCTTTTCACGCTATCTTTGGCTTTAACAAAGATAGCGTGAATAGCTTTTAGACAGGTAAGGTAGATAGTGTAAACACAGGTAAGGTGAATAGCTTAAATAGAGGTAGAGTGAAAAGCTTGAACACAAGTAGGGTGAACAGCTTAAACACCATGTAAGGGGAACAGCTTTAACAAAGATGAGGTGAATAGCTGTAACAGAAGTCGGGCGAATAGTTAAAACAGGTAAGGTAGAAGGTTTTACCACAGGTAGGGTGAATGGTTTTTGACACAGGTAGGGTGAAAAGCTTAAACCCAGGTAGGGTGCATAGTTAAAACAGGTTGGGTAAATAGTTTTACCCCAGGTAAGGTGAATGACTTTTACACAGGTAGGGAGAATAGCCACAGCAGGGATGTGAATTGAAGCCCTGGGCCTGTATGTTTGGATCTTTCACAGAGTTAAAGTCCAATCATCAGCGTGACGTTTCACTTTACAGAGACAAAGCATGGCCTGTACAGGCTCCATCTCTCTCTCCACTTACACTCACAGCAGTCCCGCAAAACTCTATCCACACCTGCTGTGCTGTTGACTGCTGCAAAATCAATTATTTTTTTGGCTGGAGCATGCAGCCCTAAAAGAATTTGTGTCCTTAGCTCACTCACTCACGCAATCATGTGCGCATGCACGGACGGGTGCAAATGCTCACTTATTCACAGACTCACACTAACTATCACTAACAGTCATTAGCAGTCAGATACCCACTCACACTCACTCACGCTTTCTCTTGCCCTCTCTCATTAATTTGTATCGTTCCCACAGTAACAGAGAGTGAGATAGAGGCAGTGCAGTATCAGCCATGGAAACTGCCTGTAACGGCCCTGTTTTCAGTGCTGAGGCACAGGTCTTTGCTGTAGGGCTGCAAAGACAAGCTCAGCCAGCTTTGGAATAGTGCTGACACTGTGATGGAGAGCATCCGCTCAGATTTACGAACCTGACAAACGCACCCTCGTCCAGCGATGCCCACGCGCACTACAAAAACCCAGGGCCTCTGCGGCTCGTCTCACTGCGGCACCGTGACAGGCCTGACCCTGGACTCTTTACAACCGCCGTTACGTCCACATCACAGCGCTAACCCACCCACACGCTCACTACAAATCCCGCCCGCTGCAGCTCGTCCAGCGGCAGCGCGAATGCCGTCCTGACCCCTAGGCCTTTATGACCGCGTTTCACCCTTTACTCCCAGCTCCGTTACACCCGTCTTCCCCCTTTAGTGATGCCGCTCTCACCGCGCTGACAGACACATACTTTCTCCTCAAGCGGACTGTCTGTCAGCCGAGCATTCATCATTCCATTGTTCGCACGCTCTCTCTCCGTTACGCCACATTCATTCCGGGAACGGGAGCCGCGATAACGAGCTGTTATAAAGCGGGGACCGGCTCTTCTCAAAGCCTGGCGCTGCCTCAGTTATTGAACCGCAATCTTCTGCGCTCACAGTGGACATTCCGTCAATATGGTCTCGGAACATTCCATTTGACTGACACCTGAAAATAATGCTTACAGATGTGTTCACTGTATCACAGTGCTCTTTGATTACTTTGAGAAAAGTAAGAGATACACACAGCCTATATAATCACAGGTTTAAGGCAAGACAAAGAACATGGTAAGGAAAAACAATACCTGTACTCTGCTATTGCTTTGAATGTGATCATTTTATATTTCAGTGTTCAATTACATTACCTAAGTACACTTTTCTCTGTTTGAGTATGTTATGGAATCCCTGTTGGGCTCATATGAATTATGTTATATGACATTGGAAATGTTACAGAGATCCACGCTGGTATTTATGAGGTATGATTTCAATATGCAAGCTATAGGAGAAAGTTTCAACTTTGTCACACCCTGCTGCAAACCGGTGTGGTTGAAACACCTTATGGATTATGGAATCAAGTCATCATACTCAGAAGAAGCAGCAGAAAGTAAGTGCCGGTATCTTCTCTTTGAAAACATATTGTATCTTCTCTTCCCCCGTCTTGTTTGTGCACGGCCGTCTGGTGCAGAGAGAAAGGGACCATGGCACGGTTTTCATGCCAGCGAAAATCAATCTGCTGTGACAGGGCTGGGGGAGGGGAAAAACACCCATCCGGATGGTCACATGGTTAGTCGCGTCTTCACAAGTGCACAACCTTGACCCGTCTCTGCAGCCATCTGGCTCTCATTTTCTCATATTATCTATTTACTTATGCATTCACATGTTTAGAGTATCACAGAGCAACTCTACTGGTGCACAAGAGGAAAACTGACATATTATTCTCCTGTTGCTTTTTCCTTCATGCTAATGGAGACCAACCATACTGGTCATCAATATTAACTGTTTCTAATTCGTCTTTGCCACTGTATCTCATTGCCATTGAGATAAGAGTCAGCTTCGGCGCTCATAGCTCATAGTGTTGATTTACTGCACAGACAGAGAGTGGGAGATACAGAAAGTAGGAAGGGGATTTTGTCTGTAATGTATTGGCAACACTGAGTAACTCCCGTCAATGCTAATAAGCTGCACTAAAATCTTATATTTTGGGAGAGCGATAGGAAGGGAGGGAGAGAGGAAGGGAGAGATCGAAAGGAGAAGATGGAGGAAGTACACACTCTGATCACTGTCCAATCCATCTGCAAGCTTCTACCTTCATCATTTTTACTCAGTAACGTGGGGTTCAGTTTTTAACCAGCTGCCATGTTTGTCATCAGGTTTGATAGCTAAAGGAAGAGAACACAGGCACATGCACCATGGTGCTTATTAAATTACAGCCACAAAAACAAACTCCACAGCAGGTGAAATAATCACATTCGATGTAAGCTCTCCCGGTAATGATGTAAAATTATGGAGTTGCCTTGCCACCCTTTTGCAGAAATTTCATCTTTGCTTCAAAACTCTATTTCAGAGCAATAAAAATGCCTTAATTACCCTTGAAACTGACACTGGTGCTTGTTGTTTTGTTCTTTTTTCCCCCCGAGTTTGAGTTACACTTCACAAAGGTTCACACAACAGTGGAGCAGCTGTGGAGAACGGAGCCCCCCACAGAAAGTTCTGCCAGAAAAAGACCGCCGCTCAGAGCAAGCATCGACACAGAGCGTAGCGGCCGTCACAGACATCCTTAAATGGGGTTATTTTCAGACAGGCAGCGTGTTGGGTTTTTTTGCCTCCCATCTCTGCTGTAATTTCTGCTTCCATTTCGCTGTGGTATCCCTGACATTCAGCTGTATTTTCTCTTTGCGGGGGGGGGGGCCGTAACAGTGCTTATAGGTACAAGCTCAAATGTCATATTATCCTGTTCTTCCTATTGCCTGGTGGAGGTAACAAGAGGCCTTTATGACCTCTGACCTCTGAGAATTCTCCCAGCTGTCATGTTCCTTCTGGACACTTCAGCGAGCCCTGATGGCTCTCCCAGGAAATGGCAGCCAATGCTGACAGTGTGCTTATCCGCTGTTGGGCAGTATAATTTCTTTCCCATAATCCCCTTAGTTTTTTCAGCATTTTGCTTATTTTTTTCCTACCTGGACTCAAACGAACTGTTTGGCCCTGTGCAGAAACCCTCTCCTGCCGACTCAGGAGAAAGGCAGCTGTGGACACATGACTCCATCCAGCTATGTGACCACAATCCCTCGTGTCTTTCCACACCACCTACGTTGTTGGAGGATGACGAAGTCAGCAGTGCAGTCCGCACCTCGGCAAACTAGAGTGGCTGCTTAGCTCTCTTCCTTAGCTAGTGATTAACGAACGTAACTGGCTTAACCACTATATTTCTCCTGCGAGGCGTGGCCAATTGTTGCTTTGCTAATTCAGACCTTTGGCCATAGCCAGTAATGGCTCTGGCTAGGACCAATCACAGGGCTCACACTTGCTTTCCAAAATGAACATTTTACTGGTTGAGCTGCCTGGAGGACCCGGTTTTTCATTTTTTTTAATCCACTTCTGAGAAGCATGTGCTGTCCTGCACTGTGTCCATTAGAGGCTCCTGGCAAAGATGTCAACTAGATGTGATGCAATCAACCAGTAACGCGATGTGACCCATATGTTATTCTGATGCGTTCCACACTGCTGTCCGTTGAATGATAAACTGACTTTCCGTAGGCCACGGCCGCAAGGAACATCAAAAAACGGCCCGTGAACTTGAGCTCCGGCTCAATGTCAGGACAGCAGGCGGCTCATACCTGAAGAAGCGATCTGACAGCGGATCTCCTTACGCTGTCACAGAGTCATGAATAAATCATAGATAAATCATCTTAAAAACAATGCAATCTGATACCACTTCACAGGACTGATTCGCCTGGACATTTTTAGTGCAGCCATTTCTAAAAAAAAATGCAGACCATGCAAAAAAAAAAGGTATATGACGTCACTTTCTGTACAACGTACGTGCAAGCCCATAGCGGCATATAAATTACAGACGGCATAACCTTGGGCTTATCTCGGGCTTGATACTTACGATGCAATGTAACGTGGGAAAAAAACAGTCCTGGAAAGACCATGTTTTAATGACCAAGGGTCACCACTCTTGTTATTTTATTCTTGTTATTTTTTTGCCACAGAGCTTACTGCTCTTTAATTGAGCTTCAGTCGTGTCGATGTCATCTCATTTGAACAAAACCCCAATTAGCACATTTTTCCACTGTAATTGGAATTTTCGCTTTCATGCAGCAATCTGATTCACCGCACGCTGGCTTTGATGGAACCAGTGGGAGCATGTAGCATTTAGCTGGAGGGGGGTTTTTTTACTTGTGTCACTTCAAAAGAGCCCCATTAATGATCTGCTTCCTTCAGTGTGTAACATATGGCTCAGGGAGAAGAGCTATTTCTCCATCGTAAACTGTTAATCATCGTGAAAGCAAAATACAAGCTGAATGGTGGTCTATCGATCACAAAATTTGATGGCACCTTCCTGATGACAAGCTCCCACGTGATAGAAGAAAAGAAACAAGTTTTAAACCTTCCACATTTTTGCTCCCCTCTAAAAAACCTACAGCTGAGCAGAGAAATCAGAAATTCCCTTAGGACTGCTTAGTGAGCTTACCTGCGGGTTTTACAAGAACATTTTATGCTGAGAAACGGGGAGATTGAATTATAAGAAAGTCACACAAGATTGTTACTCAAACAAACATAAACAAGCCATGAAAAAAAAAAGTGACAATGACACAATGATGCAAACTAAATATATAATAAAAATTCACACATCCAAAGAGGCTTCCAGGTGCCGTGCGCCAATGTGTTCAGGCTAGATAAAGAAAGCCCCAGTACCCACTCACATTCTGATGTTCCGTGAGTCTAATTTATAGTTACAGACAAACACTGTTTGTGCCTTTTATGGTCTTTGTCTGTCTGACCTCTCCAATTAGTGGAAGAAAAACAACTACAACAGTGAATAAACTGTAACAGAATGCAATGAAACCTCGGGCATACAGAGCATCTGCTGACACTTGGGAGTACATAAAAACGGAAAATTTACCATTCTACAAACTCCGAAAGTGTCAGGAAACCGTAGGGATGGCAGCCCGGGGACCGAAATATACAGGGTTATCATAATTTTACTCCACCGGGGGTGGAGAATTGAGCATCATCAGGGAAATGGACTCCAGTTGGACTTTGGACTTCTGGTGTGTAGCCACAGACAGAAATTTATACCCACAGTGCATCACAACTGCTGAGTCTTTCAGCACAGTATTTCACCGGAATCTGTTTAGAAACTATCCTAGCGCAGAGCTGAAATTGATCAAATGCATTCTCTCTAAACCTGACCAGGGTCAGGGAATCAGCCGTGTAATTAAATTCCATAACATATATTACAGATGAAAGCTTGGAAGCTTTAAACGCGGTGCACTGTGAAGTGTCACTGTCAGACATTTTATGAGTATTGCAGTTTTGCCGCTGTTGTTTCGACTTCATTCAAAACCTTGATCTCTTCATTAACTAACCATTAACCTACTCCCTTCTGGACCACATAACTGCCACAACAGAAACACATATTTTAGAGAACTAAGGGAAGGTAACAATTAGCCTTGTAACCTTGAATTTCTGAGCAAAGCATATTGGCAAAAGGGCAGTATTTCACATAATAGGACATTTGATATTTTCATTTTGTCATAGTTCTTCTTTCAGATGCTGCAACTGTTTCATGTTGGCCAGCTGCCCCCCTCTCTATCAGAAATTCACCAAACAGAGGGCTTAAATACAATTCTCTCTGTATTTCAGCCACACTGTAAGGTTGTGTTAGCTTAAATGTATCTCCATGTGTCTCCCGGAGCCAGGGCCCCTGACCCCAGATAGACACTGCCTGCCAAATGCCCACCAAGGTCAGCCACAGAACTACAGACCAGCAATCTCAACAAGGCTCAGAAACCGGGCTGACCATAGAAGTAGGGTGAGACTAGCCTCACTCATGGAGGAGATGAAAGGTGGAAGGATAGATAGATATAGACAGAGACAGATTTAGGCAGCTTGGGACAAACTTAGACAGACGATAGGAAACTGAGAGGCTAAATCTGAGAGGACAACTCCAGCTTGTAGACCTGTTTGTATATCAGAATGTACATCTGTTCATTACAATATTAGAATTTACATGTCTTCCTCTCTCAGCTGTTCTCCATGTCTGGACTACTTGAAGCAGAACTAAATCTATGGTAATGCACAGCTTCTCTGAAGACCAAGGCCTGTGTGCTGATTACTAATAGAATGCCACACAGACCACAAACCCCTCTCACCTTCCTTTTTCTCCCTGTGCAACCATACCTGTCCAGAACTCCTTGCCCAACATCTGCCTTCCCACACTTCCCCACCAATCAGAAGCCACGCTGAGAGCATGTGACTCACCACTCGGAAGTCCTCCGCGCTGCACTCGGTGCCGCGGTAGTGGCAGGAGAGCAGCATGTCCCTGATGCTGTGGCCCGTGCGGTCGTAGAACTCCCGCATGTTGAACGGTCGGGGCTTGAAGTTGTGGAAGTCGGCTTTGACCTTCAATGTCTCCAGGACACTCTCCTCCACCAGGTGGGTGTCACGGATCTCGTACCTGTACAGAGAGGAAGATCAGAGCCCTGTTACCATTGGTGTTCTATCAGGTAAATAACATTTACTTAAACTGAATGTGTGGAAGTTCCACAGTCTGCTAATAATTATCTCCTTATAGTAGGTTGCCTCTCTGAATAATAGCCCAAGAGTAGAAGGAGCCGAGAATTCCTCAAAGCTGTACAAGTACAAAAAGTACAAAAATATCAGACCTATTGGATTTATACAGTAATTTTAAAGGTAACAACTGTAACTTCTAGTTGTTACAAACAGTGCAATGATGACTTGGTGTCTCAGTTTGGTGTCACTAATTGCTTTATTTTTTTCGTGTTAACTCAGGAAATCAATCTTTACTGACCGCCAAATGGGCAAAAGGTTAGCCACAGAATATGTATTGGGGCCACAGTGTAATAAAGCAGTTCGGTGTATCTTAATTGCTTAGTGGGTTCTCTCTAACGTTCAGGGAGGGAAGACAGAGAAACGACAAACTGCAGATTTGGCAGTAACTGTCTGCTGTGTTACAGCTGAATACTGCAGGTGCCAAGAACAATTAATCTGATACCAAATTATTACACTGTCCCTCTCTCATATCTAAAAAATAGGCAAAAAGAGAGTTAACCTACATGGCCAGACAAACATCTCTGCATTCTATCCAAATCCTCCATACTTAGGAGGTTCTGTTTGGTGGCAGGAGGTTTTGATGCTGCCTGTATGGGTAGTTGTTGTGGATCATGAGCTTGGCCTTTTGTAAAAGTTCATATCAAGCCAAAATAGCATCAGGACACTTCTAGATTCAACAATGGTAGAGAAAGAGTTTCCAGGTTTGAGCAGATGTTGAGTTCAATAAATGAATAAACTGTCAGTGCCAACAGCCCCAGAGACAATGGCATTCACAATTCTGTCTCACAAACAGAGGTTCAGTTTAAAATATTAAATATTTTTAACTTGGAATGTTGGTCTTCACCCTTTATTCAAATGTTCAAAAAAATTATGCAGTCTTTATTCAAATCCAAATTAACATGGGAGTAATGGAACCATTTGATATGAACTATTCATTTGACTGTGGAACATTTAGTTTCTTAAATTATAGTTAAATGAACTTGTTCAAAGGGCAGCTCCAGTCAAAAACATTCATTTGATTTGTTTTATGATATTCAGGTGTGCAGCACTGACGATTGTGGCTGAATATGCGAAGACCGTTTTTAAAAACACATTTTATTCCACCGGATTTGAGTGCCGTAATGCATCATGACAGTAAATAATCTCTGCAACAGTGAAGACGGCAGAGAAGAGAGACGAAGATGAAAACAGAATACGAGGGAGATCAAATGAAATTTCTTCCCTCCTCTGCTTAAAGCTCGTCTCTCCCCCTCACTGGATTTACGGTTAAATCGGCAGCCTTCTCCAGTCTCAGAAGACATTATGTCCTTTCTTTGTGTTACTGAGGTTGGCCTTCATTCAAAGCAAAGAGCTGACCGACCCCAGGTCCAAATGAGACTGAAAGGTTGTCCTTCACTCAAAGTAAAAATGCACCTGACCCCAGGTCAGTCAGAAACAAGTGTCTGCGCTATGGGTTTAATGGATTTTCTGACTGTTCATTATTCTAAAAACATAATCCATTCTCTTCTCTATATTTGCAGTGTATAGAGTGTAAAATGTGAAAGACATACATACTGTTCAGTACAGAGAACAAAGAGGAAAAGCTTACTTTTACTTTTACTTCAAAAATTATACTGTCAAAGATGAATGAAGGGGTGGTCTGAGAGGAGGAGAGGATTATGGTAGGTGTGTGTGTGCGCGCATGTGCGTGCGTGCGTGCGTGTGTGTGTGTAGAAAAGAATCTTTCCACACACTTCGGACAGTGTAACCAACAAAAGGCCATTACCTTTAAAACATTCTTTGGACAGAACCCAATCAAATTGCTTTTGCCCTTAAAGTCTCTTTCAGGGCAACTGCAATTGAATCAAAATGGATTTAGCCTTTTTAAGGGCACAGGCTATCTTATTTCAGAATGATGAGAACACATTCTTAACTTGTCACTAATAAAATTGTTAATACTCAAAGGAACATCTCTTCCTTGTCATGTAGTTTGTTTTGATCAATTTGCATATGTTTGCAATGTACTTTTAAGTTTGTTTTCATGACTCCCAGCCTCTCTCTCTCTCTCTCTCTCTCTCCCTTGCCCTCTACACCAGCCTTACAATTCATTCATTTCCTCCCCCCTTCCCAAAAGTCTTTGGGTGATATTCTGTCTGTGATGGCACTGTACAGCACAGCCCCAGCCAACAACACCTGTCCATCAATGCTCTGCAGTCAATCCATCTCAACTGGCCCTGCCCCAATCCAAATAAAAAAAGCCCCACCCCGCATCTATCTAAATTAGTCTCTTCCAGTCTAACTCATCACACCACACCAGTCAGCCCACTATGACTCACATACCATTCTCACACACAACACCAGACCAACTTCCCTCGACTCACACACATATTATACTGTGTGCTCTCCACAGCTTCTGACTCTTATTCAAATGCAGTTCTCCAACCAAAGGCATGACAAGTTCCTCCAGCCACTGGCATAACAAGTTCATGTCAATTCCAAGAGTTACTATTGTTACTATTATTCATTATTTCACCTCTGCCCCCACCTCACACACATACACAAACACACACATACACATACAAATGTACTTTTCACCACTATACAATAGACCACTGGGCCTCCTACAGCTACCCAGCTTATGGTGCAGAAACATCACACATCACTGTGACAGGTGACGGATGTAGCCACTGTGCCGTAAGGCAGGGGGTCAAACAGGTAGCATGTACAGGACAGACAGTAAATCTGCCTGTGGCGCTTTCATTCCCTTGCTTGGGGTGCAAATCAAAGAAAAAGAAAATAAGGATACAATAAAAGAGCAAAAGCAAAAGAATTACACTGACTTATTACCCTGAGGGGATTTCTGGAGAGCTTGACCATGAAAGCCTTTTGCTCCAAACTGCAAACTGTGCCTTTAAAACAGGCCTGGAGAAAAAACGACAGGCAACAGCTGGGCGGATTCTCAATCAACCTCAGCCATGTGCCTGCAAGACAACACTGCCGCTGTCCATGGTGCTGAAGTCCTCCAAGGATTTGGGAGACAGCAGGAAGCATTGGATAGCAGCCAAAGGGGAGGAGTAGTCCTCTGTGCTCCTCCATTAATGCTTATCATTTATAAACAGATCAGAACGTTTCTGCTGTGTACGGCAGTCAGATTTCTGTGATTGAACACTTAACATAGGCCAGTTTGGAATGCAGCATTCAGCCTACAAGATGTCTTACAGTCCTGGTACATTCGTTCAAATCCACTGGTCACTTTAGCTGAACACACACAAGGCATGATATTAATTTTACAGTCCAGAGGTTCTCAAAAGGCCATTTAGGTATTATGGAAACTAAGTCATTTTCGTGATAAATATCTCCAAATGTCTCCGTATTCTGAGTCAAAAAAGTTTTTTCATGTTCATTTTGCATTTTGTGCTTAGAATTTTATGCCGCTTTCATTTAATGTATATGACGAATATAATTTTGACAAGAAAACACAGACCATCTCAACACATTCATATTTGCACTTCTGTTTGTCATAGGACAACATAATTTGGTTCCTTTATACAGTGAGTCGGGTCATACGAGGCTATCTGCTGAACCCAGTGCAGTCTCAAACATACGGTTTACTGGTTTATTTGTGGTTTTCTGCATTGGGTCATGTTGGTCACACCTTTCAGTGTCAAAGCAAACATTGGCCAACTAACGCTAAGGACAGGTTGACAATACTGCTGCCCATAAAACTTCAAAGCTTGAATCCATGAAACTGAAGAATGGCACGCTTATAGTCTGGCTGCAGTTCTGTAATGATCTCGAGGCCAGGCTGATTTTATCGGGGATCCTATAAAAAACCACTGTCTAGAAGGGCATTCTTGTACAACAGGCTGCTTCACAAACACAGATGGACCACCAACCCACCCCGGCACCAGATGCTGTGCAACACTCTTCCTAAGTGAACCAAGGTCTGTGAGACATCAAATTAATTACTCTGCTCCTCATGCCTTATTGGGTTGTGTAAACTGAGCTGGACCAATAAAAGAGGCTCTAAACACACGGGCCCAGGAGGGCTATGGCAACACTGATCTGTTTTAAAAGCTCTTCCAGCAGCCAGCTT
Organism: Albula goreensis; assembly: GCA_022829145.1. NCBI lineage: Eukaryota > Metazoa > Chordata > Actinopteri > Albuliformes > Albulidae > Albula > Albula goreensis. The sequence goes on from CM040752.1 coordinate 8,978,879, forward strand.
TCCTCTTAAATGCTACTTTGGTTTGATTAAAAAAAGGAAATGTAATTGAATTGGTCCCTCAGCTCTCAAACATACAAGAAGAAGTGGTAGCTGCCAGGGCAAGCGTTCATAGAAGAGAGGTCTGAGGACTAACACTCCCCCACGCCCGGGAGGATTTAGAGGAAGAGAATACTTCAGTAAAGAATAGAAAAAAAAAAACGCACACAACAACAAAAACTAACAATACAACGAACATGTGGGTTTTAATACTGTTCTGCCACAGCTTCCCAAAGCAATCGGACCGAAACGGGGCCGACGGAGGAGGGAGAGAGACGCACAATTGGATTATACGCCAGGAGAACTTTCATTTTCGGGGGATATGGGCGAAGAGCATGAAGGAGTAAGTGCATTGCCTTTGTACCTTGGGATGGGGAATCAGTGAAATAAACACCATCAGCCCTTATCAGCTCCTACGAGCCTGCCGATGGTGGAGGACAACATGGCCCGAGGGGGGAGATCTCTGTTCTCCAGTCTTACCATGCGTGATCCTGCAAACTTGACTCCTCCCATGACAACAGCAACATATAATCCCCATTATCTACATAATCACTCCAATTAGTTACCTTAGCATTCCTCCTTACTGAGGCTGACATTGGTTGTATTGTACTTTGCATTGTTGTATTGTATTGAACATTGGATATTTCAAGTTGAATGCTTCCAGCATTCCATGGTAGTGCTCAACAAGGTATTCAGACCTGCAGATTCTAAAATAGCACCACAGAAATTGATAGTTATGTAAAGAAAAGGACAATGGAAATAGAAAAAAGTCGATCCTGAATAAAAAACCCCCCTTTTTTCTGACATAAACTGAACTGCACAATTACCCCCACCACCCATCTCCTGTATTTACTGGCCTTTCCTGCTGCAGCTACCTCTTTCATTCTCCAGTCTCCTTCAAAGCACATTCTTCAAGCCACCCTTTCTTTTCACTCTGTGGTCCACAAGCTGATCATGGCAGTTATTTTATCAGGAGGTGGAATTCACGTGCAGCTGACACTGGCGGACTACAGGCACCCGATAAACCCCTGAAGATCACTGTTGCACAAAGGGATGTGTGCATACCTTCCCCTCCCTGCGTGACGCTAATACCAATTACGCAGCGCCTCGCAGGGCTGTCAGTCACAGTTGGGCGGGTCCAATCGGAACGTGGCGCTCATCCGTGGGATGCGGGCTCATAATGGGCCTCTGATGAGCCCAAGCCACAGACGAAATCTGACAATTAAATTAACCTCTCTGGCTGCGTGCTTCCAGCTCCGGCAGCAGCGACATGACAAGCTGTGCGACGGTGGGCTCTCTCGCCAAAACAGGCGGCTGTGCTGGAGGGGGCGGGGGCTGAGGCGCCGCTGGAAAAACAGACGCAGCAAACGCAGAATATCCCCACAACAGGAGGGAAGAGTCAAGGGTCCGCTCACCACGGTCCCCTGTTGCTTTAGAGAGACGGGTCTGTCTCTGTGGGGGGAGGCAGGAGGGTGTGAGTGGAGGGTGGATGGTGGCAGTTGTGGGGGGAGCTTGCTGCCGTCTGACTGCGTCTCCAGGGGACACGCTTGTTTTGAGCTCTCTTAAAAAGAGTCTGACAGCTCACCCGCTCGCCTGTTTAATACGCTGGGCCGTGAGACGTGGGCTGACTGCACACCGGTAGCAGGGGGGCTGGGGGCGGGGGGTTTGGGGGGGGGGCTGATGGGGGACCGCGCGCGTGGGAGCGGGAGGTGGATGGGAGCTGTTTATCAGTGCCAGAACAGCGAGGTTTCAGAGACCAGACTAATTACACGGGGATGAAGTCGTGTTTATCACACGGCTTACCAGACACAAGTTAATTGCCTGTGCATGCGATCGGACTGGCTCTATGAAGTCCCCTCAGTCTGCTGTTGGGTGTGCCTTTGGATGCGCCTCCATTCACATGAGAATGAAAGTAGGCAGCTAGCCTCCTTCAATTAGGTGCGGTTTGAAGTAAGCAAAGGCATTAACTTCCTAACTCATTTACCAACATAGGTAATTCCTTCCTAAAGTATCTGTACTGAAAACTAGGTAGATGAATCACATCTTCATTACCAGAGGTTATTGTGAAAATTTCACTACGATTGAAAATAACATGTCTTCCCCACAGCTTACACCAATTCTTTCTTGATGACTGGAGTTTCCTGAGACAGACAGGCTGAATCTATACTCCCGTGCTTAGTCCCCTTTGTCATGTTGGACATACGCCCCCTTAATTGTGATTTCTCTAATATTATTTATTTACAGGGTGGGGTTGTTAACCCTGTACCAAACCCCCAAAACTAGAGGGCTTAGTGTTGGATTTTATCAGGCCTTTCACCTAATAACCGGCATCAGTTAGCTTTACTTTTCAGAATCTAAGCTCATACAGTGCTGTGGGAAAAACCCTCACTGAGATTATGTTGCAGGATCTGAAATGAGCAGGTCATGCTCGCAAACCTACAAAATGTCACAGTGGTGGAGGAGTTCTGCATGGAGGAGTGGGCCAAATTTCCTTTACAACACTGTGAGAGACTGATCAATTAACAGAGGAGGTGCTTGGCTGCAGAAATTGTTGGTGTACCGGGTTACTGAGTCTAAGGGGATAATTACTTTTTCACACAGAGACATTGGGTGTTGCGTAAATTGTTTCTTTCATCATAAATAAAAATAAATATTCTTTAATAACTCACGTTTCCTTTTATCTAATGTTAGGTGTTGCTTGAACATCTGATAACATTTGACAGGCACGAAGTCAGAAACTCAGATAAAGAAAATACTTTTTCACTGCACTGTAACTCCCGACTCTACCGTGGCATAAGGCCACCCCGGTGTGGGGATGTTCTTTGATAACACACCAAAGATCAGTTACTACTTCTGACGAATCACAATCTTGTGTGGGTTAGGATTCCAACTGAAGGCAGCAGCTCAGTGAGAAACATCTCAGCCAACTAAATCCACCTTCATAAATCTAAGGGCCAATCAGAGGCCCAAGCATCACCAGCTTAGCTTTCAGTATCCCTGAAGCATGCAACCCACTGATGCAACAAAAAACAGGCCTAAACAGAAACACTATCACACTTTTCTTTGATAAAAGAAATGCTTAATACAATAACTGGAAACACTGACATATTAGTATTAGCACTATTAGTAAAACATGCTTAGAAATGTAAAATTCTCAACAGCAAAAGCTAGTATTTAACCTGAAGATTGGTTTACATGTTTCTGAGGAACATGAGTGGCTAGCCAGCAAACGTGAAAAACTATGTTTAGACATAAGAAAAGCAGATGAATCTAGCAAAGTAGCTATAAGAATAAACTGCAAATTTCAAATTTCTTGTTATGTGTAGTATCACTGATAAAGAAAGGCCAACATTCAACAGACAGAAAGCTTATTTCCATTGATAATAAATGCTCTAAATAAACCTTGCCTACTCTCATTTGTGGATGTGGACCCTATCTACTTCTGCAGGCTACAGTAATTGCACACATTTTTAATGATGATAACCAGAGGTGGGAAACATTATTCAAAATGTGTACTTAAAGTAGAGACAGTGTTTCTCAGATTGACTTAAGCAAAAGTCAAAGCTCTCATCTCAAATATTGCATGAGTAGAAGTGAAATGTAGGTACTTGGTACCAAAAATAAAAGTAACAGATACTGATATTTTACCACTTTTGTCATTTCAGATTTTCTTTTTATTGTTTCTTTTTTTCAGAGTGAGAGACCAATAATACTATTTTATCAGCTACTGGTGAGGATGTATGTTCAGATATATACATATGTTAGGAACTCCTGCAGAGTTTAATATTGTTAGCTACAAAATAAGAACAGCCAATTGAAATACAAGGCAAAAAGGAGCTATTTTAGCCAATAAAGGATTAAAATTATTTACACTGTATCTTGATGTCACTTCAGAGAAATGGAACTATCAGAGAGGTGTTCATTTCTCTGAGGTTGTACTGTATATGATAAATAAAAACGGGACATCCCGTGAACCAAATGGTGGATAAATCACAAAATAATAACAAATGACTCCAACTGAATGTCTACTGTTCCTTTTATGAAATAATTAATGCAATATAGCATGGCATGTTGTGGCAAAAGCCTTCAAAAACAAAACAGATAACTCCCTGCAGTCTCTTTTGTTCTGGTATAGCACAGACTGACAAAGGCACCCTGGGATACTTCAGCTTAATGAATGCAGTCCCCTGTTTGGTGCACTGTGTTAGCCAATGCCTAGGCAGCAAACAGTGACTTTAAAAGGTGCTGGGGAAACTGCACTCTATGGATCCACTATTCTGGTATAGTGCCATAGCACCACAGGCCAAATACACACTGTAGATGGCCGTGCAGGGACCCACTTGTGGGTTATAAGAGGGATTTGAGGGAGGTTGTGAGATGAAACATAAAAAAATACTGCAAATGGTAGATTTTTTATTCAAATTCACACCATCCAATTAACTGCAGAAGTTACACTATATCCAGTTGTTTTGATATATGTTCCAAAATCCTTTGATTCTGTATTTGAATGTACATTAGGCTACATTGTAATAAGAGCCATGTCACAGAAAATGAATTTGCTCATTAAATGGGTTTTGGCCTCACAAAGTTTGGGCACCACTGTAGTACAACAGTGGCACAGCACCATAGAGCCAAGATTCCTGAATTACAGTACCATGCTGTATTGGGATTAGCATTAATTATCTCTGTTAATTTATCCTTGTTTTCCTTTGCTTTGCATGAGTTATTGTATTTGAATATTGTAGACATATCTATTATGTCAATGTGATTATTTGTATGCACATTGATTAGTTTTAGCTCAGTTGTGAGGTGCTTCCCTGCATGTGCTTTTTCTGAATTATTCTGAATTAATTTTCTGATTTACTTATTTTAATAGCTGAATAAAAAAAAACCCTGCCATGATCACAGCAGATCTATTGTTCAATAGTTCTATATTTAATGCATAGAAAATTCCTTTACACAGGGATAATTTACTAATTCTACTCCTCTGGAACTGCTCAAAGCTGCTCAGTTGTGTGAATGAAATCCTCCACATCAGCTATGCAGCACTCAAGCCGCAAAAATGATGTTTAAACAGTGCACAGAGTAATGTTTAAAGTTTAAACAGATTCATTTTTGAGCTACATAACAAATTCACACCACAGTGCAGAGTCAAGTCTGTAACCAAGTTTGTTTTCAGAATGCTCTTTAGAATTAAGTTTTTTTCTGTGTACATTTTTATTTTCCTTGCTTTAGGAACATGATTTACCATTATGCTGTGATGTTTTAAAAACCGTTCTCCATTGCTGCTAGATGAGTATCAATTCTGCGGCAGACTAATGTGAAGTTCAGGTTAACTACCATTAACGTCTTTTCAGTTTAATTATCTGAATAAACAAAACTTCTCGATAATTGGGTTATCACACTCAAACCCCACTACTACTACGTTCCAGAGTTGTAGTAGTGAAAGACTAACAAACCAATTACACTATTTCTTGAAAATGAACCGAAAATATTCAGTTTTAACGTCAGTTTAAGATTTACTCACCTTCGGTTGAGCAGCGCGAGAAGCTCTCCAGCGTGATAAAGGTCGTTGCGTGTCACCTGGCTAAAGCGGAAGGAGTTGAGATTGCAGAAGGTGACGGCGGGAAACATCATTACCGGTGTAGTCACTTCATCCAGCTTGGTGACGTGCGGGTACTCCAGGTAGAACTGTATGCGGTCCACGCACACGCAAACCAGGAAAGTGAGGGAGCCCAGGAAAAACGCAACCCAAAGGCAGCGCTTGATGCAGATGCGCTCGTAGGAGAAGATGTGCGATATGCCGTGGAGTGTGGAGCTACTTGCAAAGACTTCAATTGGAGGCGGCTGGTTGCAGTCCATTTCATCTGCTTCCTCTTTGAGATCCATTGTCATCGCCAACTTTGGAAAGTGTACGCTAAAGAAAAAAAGGTTCAGGGAGAAAGATTATTTACTGATTCTTTGTTTACGCCCTTTTTGTTGTTTTGCATGTGGGCTCCCCAAACAACTGAGCTTTGAGCTCCTACCCATTTCGTCTGCTTCAGAGAAATCCACAGGTTTGTTTTATTCAGAAACACACCGACACGGCCACGTCCCTCTCTACCCATAAACACATGTAAAAATGAAAGCGATGACAATATTTACTAAATACACAGTTTTCCATTGAACTGTTGCGATTCCTTATTTGAAATTACGCACCGCTTGTTGTCATTTACTGATGGGATTCCATGCTTAGTGGTGCGCTGCGTAGTCGAGCTATACAGCGCTTCAACCACGGTTTAAGAACTACTTAGGTGGCAAGTACAGGACCAATACTGGGAACCGTTTACACTTTCATGGAACACTTCTAAAAATATACTCGAACATACAAACACAGTAAATTAATAATAATTATTATAATTATAATTATGATAATTCACTCTTTAAAATAAAGAAGCCACAAGTAGGCCAGTAATCATAAGTTGCTGACCTTGGTGCCGCTAATGAAGCAAAAATCCTTGTCCAGTGGCACAAATAACGATGTGGAAACCAGCGAGTCACCGAATAGAAAATATTCACGCAGAGTGATTGCACCTCCCGATGAGTCAGGAGTTTCTGTCCCCAGAAAGCCACAACATTCCGCTCGGCGCTGTCCAGTGACTGGAGGACGACTGGGATGCTCGGGTAACGGCGATTTTTTTTTTTTTAAAGAAAAGAAAAAAGGCAACGCACCGGTTCAGCACTGCGCACAATACACGAAGCAAGATAACGTGCGGGAGAACAATGTACCGGGAGTCCTTGACTGTGCCAAAAGGCAAGGTATCTGACTGCGGTTTGTTAGTTCTGCCACAAAGCGAGAGGAGCGCGTGATTGGTGGGTGTGCATAGAACGGTGTGCGCGCGTGTGTGTGGAGGAAGGGGGGTGTACGAGGCGAAACCTTCAAATTGCACGAGTCTCCCCACAACGTGATTGTTCAATGATTGCTAGGCTATATACGTCGGTCTCCTTACCGGTGTCTACCAGGCAAGGTGTAGTTAAGAGATTTACTTGACAGAAGTCAAAGGTGGGTCTGTATATTCAGGCGGGAGGCGGAGGGGAGGCTTCCACGCGATGTAGCCGTTCTTTCGAATAGCCAGATTTCTAGCGTGTGTGTGTGTGTGGGAGAGAGAGAGAGAGCGTAGCGACTGGATACGAGGGCGGAGAAACCGCACCGTTGGAAGGTAGTGATTCTCTGGGCTGATGTTAGCCTTGGAAGAGCACCTTAGGTCTAATACGTTGTGACGAGTCACTTAACCCGCGGTAACCTCAGCATCTTTCCACTCATACACAAATATCAAAGACAATGAAAACTCCAAATACGATGCTCATTGGAATCATGGGCAGTATTTTGTGGACATATCTTGTCCATTGGTGAAGTATAAAGTTGTAAAAGTGAATGTACGTTTTCATTAATTGTGCGTGTTCGGATGTAAGGGAGAGAGGAGGGGAGGGGGAGGTTAGGGAATAGTCGAATCCGCTTTGAGAAACCTACAGCTTGCGGGCGAAGGTAACTCACCCATGAAATTGCCCAGCACGGCGTTCTTAAAACCTTCATTTGTCATAACATCGATGGCAACGTCCCGCCGCTGTCAGGACAATCGACAGCAATTAAAGATTGATCGTAAATGCCGGTGGTACTGTGTCGTGTTTTGAGGTCCCGTGCCTTCAGCGACGATTTTATTATTTATTTAGCTTTTGCTCATTCTCTTATCAGTGATACGATATGCGCGGGTCTGAATTTAAACAGGTCGCATTGGGCCGTGAAGGAACATTGCCATGTAACGTCTGGACAATGTTTGGTGAAGTCACCCGATTTACATATGAAAAAAATATGGCCCATGAGTGAAGAAGTTTCACGCGCTATCTCCCTGGAAGCACACAGCGCCGTGAATCGAAGTTCACGGTTCCACTGATGCCTAAAGCATAATTTAATATTTATAATGCCTCTAAGGAATCTCTGCTGGAATCCGAATACCAGAATGGGAAAGTCTGCATGCTCCCTAACCTATATCAAGAGTCAAGACCACCATAAGGCAGAATTTTAGTACATTACTTTAGTTACAGTAAACATGTCAAAATAATACGTGATTGGTATCTAACTTGTGATTGCTGTCATACAAAACAATGGTTATGTATTAATGCTATTTGAAACAATTCAGGCATTACTAATATAACAAAATATTTATTACTGTGCATTAAATATGTACCATGCATCTCCTAAATAGGATACGTAAGGACAGTGGAGCTACCACACTAGGGAATTGGAGTTAAACATAACATTGGAATTTCATGAGAAAGTAACGTCATGTAGGCGTTACTGGAGGTTGCTCAAGCGGGAAAACTTGCAAAGCTGTGGAGAGACGAACCACCTCCGCTTTCGTTTTGATTATTCAGAATGATTAGAGTTGTTACGAAGGAAGAAGACTGCAAAGAGACAGCAGGTTGAGGTTCTCCCCTCGAGACGGGAGCATACGTGGCTGTGACACAAACGAGATATATGGTATTTTTCTAATAATAACTTCTGAGAGATTACACAATACATGTAACTGTAGCATCACCTGTTTTGGATGCTTACCGCAATATTTTTCTCTAGCGCAAATGAGACGGTTTAATGTGACCCATTAAGGGTGGAAGGAGAGAGAGATGTAGATGAGCTTGAGGGCGACGTAAGACTATCCGTGCCACCAGGGGCATGAATTAAGTTGCACGTTGATTGAAAAGGACAGTGTGCTAAACCGCACAGGAAAAGAAGTCAAGATGAGACTAAATGAGACAATTAGGCTTCAGGGAAACTATCTATTAGCTGAAGGTAAACAACCAAGGCTCTTATTTTAGTCAGTAGGGAATTATGGAGTCTCCTGTTCTCTTGCCCCTTGATCGTTGAGAAATGGAGGTTCCTGTGATATCGCTGGGTCGGTATTGAACTGAAAGAGTTTGGATCTTAAGCCTCTCCTGAAATATTTATTATTGAACCATTTAGATATTTGTGCCAGAACTTTTACCAAATTTTATCTAAGGTGGAAAGGGAAGGGATTTGAGCCAATTAAACTGGTCTTGGTAAGAGATGAAACTCCCAGTAATCCCACAGAAGGGAAAGGAAAGAACTTTAACTTAAACCCGCTAATGACTTTGATCCTGTCAGTCATGGATAACAAGCTTGGCAAACATTTGTAAGGATTACCCATCAGAAGCCGCTATCCTTTGACTTCACGCGTCTGAGTGAGTAGTATACTATACTTCTCATGAGGAAATTGTATTTATAGGAGGCAAATGCTTTAACAAAGCAATGTCATAGGAGACAATACAGATTCAAACCTACCATCAGGTTTGGTCATCTTGTAGAACAATCAAAAGCAGGTTGATAGTTCTTGTAGAATATAAATAATTTTATCTATCTTAAAAGTCTGAAGCTCATTGGCATGGACAGACACAGGGAGATTCATCTTATGTCTTGTGTCTTTTGCTCTTTCATGATGATGTACAATAGGTCTGAACCTATAAGCATCATGGTGACAATCTTACTACATTTCTCCCACTCGTTTATATGGCAACTGGATAAATCTTAATATCTTTGTTAGAAACCCCATTTCATTGTTTAATAGGGGTTTCACTGGTCCCTAGATCTGGCAGCTATGACTTCATCCATTGAACAGTGAAATCATCCATTTAACACTACTTCACAATGGCAAATCCCAGCACCCATAAACACATAGGTCTGGTGAATGTGAATAAACTGCTCTTCTCCTGGCCGGGAGAATATCCTCAAGTGGATCTTTCATGATTGTGTTCATATGTTCTCCCTGATGTAGACTGATTAAAAAGATGATGAAACAGTTTAATTACGAAACACCTGAATTGGACCCCCCCCCCCAACAGTGCCTCACATTTCACCATATTGCTCATCCAGTAACCATATGCATGTGACTGAAGAGGTTACCCCTCAATACTGCTCCCCTCTCTGTTTGACACTCAATAGGGACCCTAAACTAAAACTTCTAGCCCTAAAAAAATTCTGTTGCCTGAGTTTGCTTGAATTTGTTTCAATACGAAATTAAGACACCTGGGGTCTGATTTACTGAAGCAATTACTGACTATTTGTTCATGCAAAATTATTTTGCCATTGAAAAAGACTAACAGAGCATGTGATTGGTTGAGATAGCTTGTTTGCTCCAATCACAAATCTTGTCACTGAAATGTGCATGTGCAAGACTTTTAACACATGCTAAAGGCTTTGATAAATCTGGCCCCTGATCAAAACAAAACTTATTCCATACCCCTACCCACCTTTTAATGATTGACTTGACCACCTTCAAATGTATGTTCAGTCTTTTCATTTTTTCACTTTTCTCCCATTCTGTGCTTTTCCACAACTTAATCGATGAGTTGCTTTGACATATGCAAGTTTCCCTATGTAAATTATATCTGTGTATCATATATAATTATATCTGTTATTATTATTATTATTATTATTATTATTGTTATTATTATTAAGTTCTATTATTTCCCTAGCTCTGCAGCGATGTTGGAGTGACAAGTTGTTTTCCCTGTCATCACTATGGCTGTTCCCTATTGAGGGAAGATGGTACGTTGATTAATGAAAATGGGAGCACAAAGACATCTGCTGAGGGCCTCAATCTGAGAGAGGATAACACACTACTGAACCTGTGATTCCAGACAACACCCTGAAGGCCCAATTATAGCTTCTTTCCTTTTTTTTTAATATGCACTCTTAAACGAGACTCGCTCTGGCTTGCACCACGGAGCTCTGCCCCCTACCCCCACCCCCTTCCCTCTGATTGGCTGCGGATTGAGGGACGGATGCCTGCCTTGGCTCCCAATGCTGAGACAAGCTGAACATCTGCGCATTTCTGGGAACAGAGATGCGTGGCTCAGATGGGTTATCTGCTCTCCAACAGAGATACATAACCCCCAACCCCCATGTCAGGGACAACGGATTTCCTCCTCTGGGTCCTCCTCTTTTCAAACTGAGATCTCTATTTTTTGGTATTTTGGGAATATATTCTGTTAAAGGCACAAAAAGAGAGAGGCAAGTCCAAAGTCACTTCTCTCCTCCTGTCCTCAGCGCTGATGCAAGAGTAAGTGTTAGCACATATGCGCATAGCTGCACATGAGGTACAGTTGAGTGTTAGCACATATGCGCATAGCTGCACATAAGGTACAGTTGAGTGTTAGCACATATGCGCATAGCTGCACATAAGGTACAGTTGAGTGTTAGCACATATGCGCATAGCTGCACATGAGGTACAGTTGAGTGTTAGCACATATGCGCATAGCTGCACATGAGGTACAGTTGAGTGTTAGTCCACTATGGGCAGTGACATGGTTTGGTCAGGAACACTTCCCAGTGTACCATGCTGGTCTGTCATAAACCAAGCAATTGAGAGCTTTGTACCAGATTAGCAGGATCAACTGAGCTTCACAGCAAGTAAAGGCTAGCAGAGGGGGCATGTTAGTTTTTAATCTGACTCAAGCTTAATGACTCAAACACTAAGTTGTGGCTCTTTGAAGTGCTGAAAATGTTTGACAGTTTTACCTTTTTACCTTGGGTTGTGATGATAATTTTGGTCTGTCCGTGTAGACTTGGAGCAAATTCAGGAAAGAACCGCCTGTCCTATGTGCCTTAGTTCCACCTGTTATGTGAGAAACTCATAATTCACATGAAATATGGCTGCGGTATCAGACCCAAGATGGCTGACCTGTACACTGCTGTTAAAATGATCCTTTAACATTTTCTGTACCTGCAAGGTTCATATTATTCATACACTAGCCCACGACCAACTGCCAATACTAGATCAGTTTTTATTCCTCCTAGATCCAAATTCAAAGTCATCCTGCCCACATTAATCCAACCCTTTTGCATTTCATGTTTCTTTTATACAAAAAGGCCATTGTGGAAACGGCTAAACCAATAACTACCTATCTAACAAACACAATAATACAAACTGACATTGACTAGTTTTGTTATTGTTGTTATTACGATGATGATCTACACCATCGTAATCACCATCATAATAATTATGATACAGCAGAATTACTTTCAGTGTTTAATTTTTAAGCATCACGAATCATGTCTCGGGGTAGCTGACTCTTATGGATCCCATTTAAGAATGATGCTCATTAAAACTTTTAAAATACTGTAGATTCTGAGATACTTGATTCTGAGAGTCTGTGTAAAAGTAAAGTTTAAAAGAGTAGAAGGCAATATCAGCATGAGACAGGATCAGATTAATCAGATTAGTACTTGTGGATATCCACAGTCGATTTGGTGGCCGTGAGAGATGTAATGAAAAGTCTAAATATCGAACCTTGGAGAGATACCAATATGGGTTTTCGGTGTTGCTTTTATCTCATTTCAAAACACTGCTGCAATATGAAAATCTCAATGGGCCAGATTTATCAAAGCCTTTAGCATGTGTTAAAAGTTTTGCACATGGAAAATCAGAGACGTGATGTGATTTATGATTGGAGCAAATGAAGTACCTTAACCAATTACATACTCCCTTAATCTTTTTGCACCAGCAAAGCAGCGTTGCACATGCTAAATGCTTTAGTAAATCACACCCATTGTATCCAAGGAGTGTAAAAAATATTAATATCTGATGATCTAGCTCAATGGGCAGCCACAAATATGTCATACTAGCCTTGCAAGGTCCTGCAGCCGTTTACAGTGTCAACACTGTACAAAGCCTTGTAATTACACTGCCAACACATCGTGTTGTGGGCATGTCTCTGCTAATAGTGTTTACTGATTGAAATTAGAAATGAACCACGAATCAACCGACCATAGGTTTTCAATTAGCAGTGAAATTACTATATAATTTATGCTTGGGAATGCTAATGGAACCCCTATGTTATATGATAATGTCAAATGTTATACAAGCTAGGTCTTTACAAGATAGTATCTAGCTCTTTTACTTCAGGCTCCATTATAGTGAGGTGGCCATGGTTACAAATTAATAGGTTACTGCAAATGCACCACTGTTAGTCACTGTTAGACACTGTAATCATATTAGTATGATATGTGGATAAGACATTACATTTTAAGGTTCTTTGAGCGTGTTACTACAACAAAATAATGTTGCTCATAAAGACACTTAGACTCAAAGCGTACTTTAAAACAGCAATTTGCAATATCCTTGTAAAATATTTTTGACGGCGTGATGTGCATTTGTAAAATTAAACTGAGAAACAGAATAATGTAGCTGATTGAACAGGCTCAGTTTGTCAGTGGACAAATATTTACTTTAACAATAAAATTAAAGGGCAATACAAGAGAAATTTTGTTTTGGCACAGTGATATACGGTCATCCATATTTGTGATGAGGTTGACTACAATAAATACTGTATATCAAATGTGACTTTATTTGACTTGATGCCAGAATCAGACACAATATTAATCAGACTGAAAGTAGTTCCACTCAATGTGAGCTGGACCCTTCATAATCAATGTGTGCATTCGGAAATATCTCATTGGACAATGCAGGAAGGGTGGGGTTTTTTTGCCCTCATCAAAATTTTCAACTAATAGCAGGTATTCTCTGCAGTACGGTGGCCTGTCAGTCACAACAATGCACCTGCAGCTACCAGAAGAGAATAATATTGCGCTGCTGAAAATACAACATATTAGCGATGTAAAGTCTCAACATCGATCATAGTCAACCTCATTGCAATGCATGGATAACCATGACCCAAAAAACAAAATTTCACCAGACTCACCTTTTAAGTATTATGTACATAATAAACTATGAAGAAGAAATGACAACATTTAGTTGACTCGGTTCATTACTAAGTCAATACTGCATTCATTTTACTTTAACAACAAAATGAAGCATAATATATAGCTACTGTTTGTTAAAATGAACAAACAGTGAACAGTCGTAATGCAGTGGACTAAATAAGGTAGAATTATTTAATCAATAACTGTTTGTTTCAGACATTAAGAACAGGGAGGCCTGAAAGTTTGAAATATATTTAAGGGTGGGGGGGTTATTCTGTTGAAACAAAGAAGGCAGTGAAGTTTGACTGGAGTCTCAGAGTCAGAAAGTTTTAAAACCACGGCTCTCCTGAGTCAAAGGCATCCAGACCCCAGTGCTTTGGGCCTGTGACGTTTTAACATGAATTTTAAGATGGATTTCATAAAAGAACATGCTGAATCCAGCACTTTCTGGCTCCTTCTTAAGCTCAGCTGAGATGATAAACCCCCAAAAAAAAAAAAATGAACACCGTTATCTTTCCGTTTTAGACACATCAGCAGGGGCCTTGAGCCTCTTAGTTCAGGAAGTCCTAAAAGTCCCACCCATTTTCAGCAGAGGGTGCATGGGGGGGGTGCGGGGGGAGGGTAAAAAGTGAAGAAAGTCTCAATGACAAAAGCTGTGGAAGATAAGACTTTTGGTTGTAATTAAGCTGGAAATGAGTTCCAATTAAGAAACATTAATCAGTAGATTGAGGCTTTGGGACAGAAAGGGGAGGCTCAGGGCCCCGGGCAAAGACAGCAGGCCTAATCGACAGTCTCTACTGATTAAAGTTCTGCTTTTCCCATCCAAAATGTCTTTGAATCTTCACCCCAGCTTTTCTTGGCTTGCGTCATTTTCTCAGCAATGCGATGAGTGAGTTGTCAAACCCCACGATGGATGTAGCTATGGTACAACACGTTTTGGTCAAAGGTGAAGGTATCACGTGGTTTGGTGGAAACCAATGAGTACAGCTCTGTCACCATAGAAAACAACTATGGTTCTTTCACATCAGCAAGCCATTGGTAGCATGTGATGGTTACTACACTCACTTTTTGGGTTCATATAAGCCTTGTTCCTCTGTCACTAGTTTTTCTTGCTTTTTGCATTTTTGATTCAGTAACCATCATTAAAACACCTGTAACTATGCCTCACCTGGCATGCCTGGTGGCCATTTTAGAGAGTGAGGTTTCTAATCAGGTGGTTGACAGTTTTGAAATGAGAAATGCGGCGGAGCTCTTGAAGGCTAATAATAACACATCATCTAAATGCTAGGAAACAAATAACTCCAGTCTTGAGTGCAAATTACAGACCTACATTCAGTCTAATGCCAATGCGCATTACCTTTCAAGAAGTGAATCTATGAACTGAACCACAGGGTAAGGTTAGCATTCAATAACATCACAGAAGAATTCATATGCAGGAAAAGTTGTAACATTGTAGTTATCAATGTACTGACAATGAAATCACGCCATGGCAAGAGTATTCAAAAATAAACGTTCCTCCAAGTAAGGGGAGCAGCGTTTTCTTGGAGCAGAGCTGGTACATTGAAGAACAAACCAGAATACACAGGCTTGTAGGCTTAAGTCCTTCACAATGGAGTCACATGCTGCCAGATATGAAATGTGATAAATAATAGAAAATCCCTGCTGGACAAGGTTTGTATTTAATTACCCTTTAGAGATTACATTTAGTTGAAGTACTTTGACATTTCTGTTGGTGAAGATTTTTGAGAAAATAAATAAATAAAGCAGGAATGCCATTTCGTTTTCCTGTGCGTGCCGGAGGCCATGTCTTGGGGTGCGATGACCACAGCGGGCTGACTGACCTGTTCCCGTCAGCTGCTCGCAAAACTCTCAACCGCCACGCGGTAACGCTATTCCAATTCCCCAAACGGTGTTTAAAAGCTGTACCGCTTCAGCTCCGGAGGTAATAACCACTTTGTAGTTCCACATAAATGGGAAAAAAGCACTGGACCTGGATATTGAAAATATCTGAGCTGTGGTATGACCAGTGATTTAATGTTATTTAATGTATAACGTGACGGGATACAACTTTCCTCTTCAACAGGCATTCACTAATTTTGACAAAAAACATCCTCATGTTGAGTCCTCATTACATATATATTGGTATATGTTTGTTTGTTACATATATGTGTATATATATGTGTATATTTGTACATTGGACTCAGTGGACACTTTGCTGTGGTTTTGGACATTTTATTGGAGTCAGATAATGTGTCATCTAATCTGTCTAAGCTTTGAAAAACAACAGAAATATGTATTTTCGAGTAAATATGTAATAGCGTATGCATACGCGTGTATGCATGTACTATTTATAGCAACTATTTATATGTAGTGCAAGCTGCATATTGTTTTAATAGTTATGCGGGGATACTGGTCCCATTTTTTCCTCTATACCCCTCTTCTCAGCAGTGTCACTGCAGTCTAACATTGATAAATTTGTGCTGATCATGAAATGTCTTGTTTACCCCCCCCCCCCCCCACGCTCAAACAGGGCTCGTGAGGATCCTGCTGCAGTCGACACAGCGTCCCAGAGTAGTGGCAGAATCTCTGGCCTGCGCGTGAGGGCCCGAGATCGATGAACAGCACTCTCCTCAGATCGATCGGGCGCTCGCGGCCCGCTTCGGATCACCTTTCCGCATTCCTCCCCGCCGCTCGGCCCCACCCAATTGGCTGTACCTTCCTGAAAATCAGCGAGAGAGCGAGGGGAACTCAGGAGCGGTGGTATCGATTGTTTTCATTGCGGCTTAATTGCAATTAAATATTGCAAATAGCCTCTTGCACAGATACACACCGGCGGGCAATGGTTGAAAGTGCATATTTTGTGCTAGCTAAACAGTGGAAAAATACTGATCTCAGCCTTCGCTGTGTTGAATTGCAATAATCAAAACCCCTATTTCATGGCTCTGCTAGAACCATTTGCCCAACCGAAAGAAAAAGACCAACAGCTAAAATAAGAGATGACACCATTCGGTATAGGTATAGGAGATTAACAGCAGTAGTTTGCCTGAGGGTGACACAAGCAGTTTGAAAATGAACAGAAAGGGATGAAAAAGAGAGCAACCTTAATAGAAGCAGGCAAACATTTCAGACGGAAAGAAATGAAACAGGAACAGCAGACTCTGTTGCTTCATTAGTGGGGGCAAGGGGAAAAAAGATCAAATGCATTTTGAAAGTACAAACAAATTGCTCTATTGATCACTGTTCCAGTGAGTCCATGCAAGCCAGAGATACTCAGCACTTGTAATCACAATACCACTCAAAGCATTTGTTTTCATCAGTGGCTGCAGCGAGTTCTCTCACCAACAGACTCAATGTTCACTCGTATGGGTTTTAGTCCCCGTGAGGAATATTTTCTTTGCATCAAAACAAGAAATTGTGGTTTATAGTAAAAGAAAACAAGCTGAACGTCACAGTCAATGGCCTTGCATCACTTCACATGTGACCTATGTATATCATACTACATTAACATATAACACATCATAAAGAAAACATGTTATATAGCTCACCCTAATCTGCAGTGTCATTATGTTATCATAAAAGTACACATAAAATATAAATGCATGCAAATTATCAATTAACCATGACATGTTTTTCGTTGTCACAATATACAGGGATTACACTAAGCAAAACACCAAATTTACATTGACATTTAGGCATTTAGGTGGTTATGTTATTCAGAGCAACAAAACTGCATTCAGTAGGTTAGCACATCAAGCAGAGATGATACCAAATTCTCAGTGCCACAATCGATCCTAATTTTTATTACATCAACCTACACTATATCATTATGTGCTCTAGTTGGTGCCAGATAAAGTACAGGTACATTAATTTTGAGTATATGGTGAGAGGTACATGAACTGAATGCCCAAATGAAAAGCAGCTAATATTTTGGAGTAACTAAATCACGATTAAAATGAATCCACATATGTTTCATATTAAATGTTCAGTATGTATTTTGTGTAGTGAAATATTGATAAACTGCTATGATTAATTGAGATGGATCGGTGAGTAAGGTGCCCAGAGACAAGCCTGCCATTTTAGAGTGCAGTTTTTCCACACTACTGCACTTCCAAACTCATGTGTCATGGTCAGACAGAAGACCATGAAAAAATACAGCTTTGAGCTCTTCAAGTGACATACTCAGAGAAGCGTAACTCCCTGAGCCTACATAGATTCAGGTTATTTGCTCATGTACTAGTGTCTAAAAACACAAGCCCAAACAAGGTACAGTTTTCAGGAAGCTATAGCTTGCCCCATAATAACATTAGCCAATATATTGTAAGTTAGTAGAAAGATAACTATGTTTAACATTTTAGGCATCAGTCATGCCATTTACGGATTATGATATTACAGATTACGACCCACAGGTATCTCAACTAACCAGCTACACACCACTTTAGTTGTGGTCACACACAGGAACCAAGTTACATGGAAAAACATATTTTATTGCAAAATTAGAACAGATCTCAGTGAGGTTGCTGGTAAAGAAAACTCTCAGCTGTCTGCTCCCATATCTTCCTGCTGCTGTGCTGTCTGCTATTGGCTCACTCAAGCCAAAGATTCCTGCTAACATGCTGTGCACAAGGGGTAGCTCCACATCGAGTCTGAGCCTGGAATTTGGCTCTGAATTTAGTCGGCAAGTACTGGTAAGTTAACAAACTCATGCAGCCACAGGAGATGTATATAGTGTGTATGGAAAACAATACTAATGACCAGTACATTTATGCTTGAAGTTTGATGATTTGAAAATCAACCCTTTGTAAAGCAATGAGTGATTATTAGATTATTATAACATTAGTATTATTGTAACATTATTAGATTATTATAACAAGATTTTGAAAGAGGTAACATAGTTAGAGCTTCAGCTGCAGGTGTGTCAGTTATAAATAATGATTTAATGTGCCAGGGGAACAGGATGTATGTCAAACAATGAAAAATTCATCCGGCAAGAGAAAAAGTGATAAATAGTCTATGCTCTCCAACAGGAATGATTGGGCACGAACCCAGTGAAGCTAGTTCATGAGGGAAACTCAAGTCACAGCCTACAACAGCTGACAGCCAGCTGAGTCTACTGCCCTACTATGTGACATCATTAGAGTTTACACCAATCAGATTGTGACAACACTCCATCTGACAACCACACATGTAGCACTCTGATTAAACGTAGCACTCTGTTTAAACTGAAATTGTTTAAATGTAGGTGTATTCACCATGGCTGTACAAATGCAGCTATCACTGTACCATAATGCTTTTAGGTTTGGTTTTCCATTGCCACCCCAGCCTCCATCTTCATGGCTCTGTTTTTATATCTTTCATTGGGGGTGGATCCGACAGATTTTTTTCTCCCTGCCGATAATTTAATTAGGTCACGTAATTGCTGTGCCTCCTTGGCAGGGAGCATCCCGAAAAGCAGAGCCTTCTGCCAAAATAAGTGTAATGGCACTTGCATGTCGATAAACAGTAAAACCAAATGCACAATTAGGCCAAATAAAAACCGTGACCAAAATGAAGCTACACCTCTGATACCCAGGCTATGATCCAATCAACATTTGTCCTTAACAGCTGGCCCACAATTTAATTGAAGTGTTTGTGTTCATGTTTATCTTTGCCAACACATTGTGGTGGGTTCAGCGAGCATGAAAATTAACTCGCCAAACTGTTCCTGAGGAGGAAAACACTCTTATTCAATTGGAAGTACAATTTAAGGACAAACGTTATGTGTGCCAAACCATGCTCTGAATGAACTGAATCATTCATTCATTCATTCATTTACGTCATTTCATTTAATTTCTTTTAAACGAAGAGGGGAAATTTTCCTAAAGTGACCCTGTCACTGGTTTGCATGCCTGTTTCCCTTCTTGTGTGGTGCCCCTTTTCTCCTTCTTAAACTTTCCCACAGACTGAGATAAACTGCCAAGAATTACCCCAGTGTTGCTGCTCATTTCCTCATTCAATCTGTTCATAGATTGTTTGATGTCTCCATTATTTTTTTATCCCATTTAAGGAAAAACTATGATGGACAGTACCCTTGCAGGAATCACACACACACACACACACACACACACACACACACACACACACACACACACACACACACACACACTGGAGTCACTGATGAATTGTTTATTAGCTGGTGATAAAGCTGGGAATTCAGGTTGTTAAAATAAAGTTATGTATCTTCTGCGCCACATAAAGGAAATGGTCTACAAGGCACAGTGATCATATCCTTTTTCGTATGTATTCAGTGATAATCATATAGTTGTTGTGTACATTCCATTAAAGACATATTGCAAGAACCCACGTTATCTTTTTTTTCAGTAAGATGGAAAAAGGAATTGTTTATCTCCAAAAATATGCAAGACTAAAATAGCAACACTGGCTTTTCCTATCCTGTCTCATTAGTTAGAAACTGGTGTTCAAATTAATTAAAAAGAAAGCTGGGTTTCCGAATGACATCCAGCAAATTACAGAGCTGTGAGCTCCATCTAGTGTGGAAAATTGTTAATTGCTAAACCCCTGTTGTTTTATGAATCCTGCTCAGTAGGACGTGATCTTTTTCCCGCCAGTTTTCTAATGAACACCACCCATCAAACACCCCAGGCCCACCAAACCTTATAAAGAGGAAAATTACAGACCAGTCTGTTCGACCATAAATTAGCTGTAATTGGGATGGAAGGTAGCTGCTCCCCTAGTCTCTTTTAGACACATTAAAATTCTCCCGGAGCATCCGTAAGACAGGGATTGCTCCTTTGGCACAGTACCTGCATTCTGATTCATCCCCTCTGGTTTCTAAGCATGACTTGGTTTGCCGTGGGTTGATACCTTTACAGGCACCCACCTCTCCGTGACTATGTTCCCACTCGTCATACCCTTGTATTTAGATATTGATATGTCAGTTGTCTTTTCCATAAATCTACTATCAGACAAGTTTGCAGTGTTCAGTTACTGTACTTTGAGGTTACTTTAAGGCCTTTTTGTTTAAACACTATCTTCCCTATTCGAGACATTCATGCCTGCCCACTGGTGGGATATGAGTTTGACCCATCAGGCCTTGTTTGTATTGGATGATGACTGTTGTGGAATTATCCTCATAGATGACCAGAGAATGCTATGATTTGAGTTGTATGCCCTTTACCTCCTGTATAAAGTGAAATGTTTGAGGGGAAAGGGGGTTCAAGAGACGTCAGTCAAAACACAAATAGTGCTGAAGATCTTGTGAAAGGCAATTTTGTTTTTGAAACACTGGCAAAAAGTATAATGGAGTACTCAAAACTGAGCTCAGTGTTTATCCTGATACTTTGGTTGTTATGGCTATGGACACAGTTTGTCCTTTGTATGACCGTCATGACCTGAACCGCACACCTTTAATTTCGCTTTGTTTTAATAAAAGAGTGTGTTGTGCTATTTCTGTAATTACTCTCTGAATTGCTAACGATTGCATCCTTGCTTTTTTGAGCATAAGATTTCTTGTGCGTGAGTGAAGTTCACACAGTGCTTCACTAGTGCCTAGTTTGCTAATTTATCCTAATCGTACCTATAGTAAAACACATTTCATGGCAGCTCGATAGGTAGAAACCATAAACTGCTCTACAGGTATAAACTGTGCCTTCCATGTACATTAATTACAAAAGAATTCCATATAAATTTAGAGGCCTGAATAGCAACTCACAACTACAGCTCTACGTGAGATCAAAGTCACAAGAAGTTACTGACTGTTGGGGTATTGGCAAAGAATTTCCCCTTGTTGGGCATTGTCAATCGACAAAGTGGCAATTTTTCTGGTTCATAGTATTTAGCAATGTGCTAAATGTATCCATACTTGTGCAAGAACAAAATTCCAACAATCCTCCTTTTGTTTCAAAGTAACAAAACAAGCATAATATTAACATCATATATGCGCCTCCATGTCCATAGATGTTGGACAGTAATAACATGCATATGAATCTTATTATTCCTCTGATGATAAAGAAAATACACTTTTCATTTTTGCAGATATATATTCTTACCTACATTATGTGGAGATGAAATGCAGATCTTTTGCTGGGAGTTCAAATACCTGTAGAACCACAGCAGTAAGCATACTGAAGGAGTGGGATTTTTTCAGAACACTGAAATTTCCATAACTCTGTAAGTGAAAATGCACCAGTTTCAGGTTCTGATTTATTTATTGATTAGAATTACTTATACAGCACATATTGTCCTATGTACATGATACTGCTTGTTTTTCTTTAACAGTTGACCCTCATATTTCTGCTATGAACCAGTGCTGTTTCACAATATTACTATATTTCTAATTAGGAATAAAATTAAAGTTTTTTAATCACTGAAAGGTGTGACAGCATTACTGTGTAACAGTTGCATTTTTTTGCAACCGAGTTTAACATTTGAGTAAAATGGCCTGAGAGGAATGTGTTGAAGCCTGTACTATATTGGGTTGAAGTAACTTTTAAATTCTGTAAATCTGAAGGCCTATGACATGTGACTCTAGGCACTTCTAGCAATCCATCACACTTTCATCACACCTACTTTGTACCTAAGACAAGCCTGCATACACTGCCAAAACATACACATTCGCTTGAGATGGCATAATAAGGAAACCAAATGTACTAATATGTGAAAAATAGGGGCATAGTTCCTTTATGTGCTTCTGAGAAACACATTAGCAAGCCTTTCGTTAATTTTTACCAGATGTGTATGTTTGTTTTTGCAGAGATATTTAATAATAATCTGATGAGTTGCAGACGACGGTCCACCGCATACATAAGTAATATGGCATTCTACTCCGTTGTTTTGTCTGAGAAAGGTGCATGTGAAAACCTCGTGTGCAGCACTGTACGCATGCGTGTGGTAGGTGACAATCTAGCTGTTTTCTTTCTTGAGGCTTTCCAACGATAAAGATGGCGGCGCCCTGGAGCATAGGGCTGTGCGGGCGTGGGGTGTCAAGAGCCCTTAACACCGTGCTGCGCAAACGACCTCGCGAGCTGTGCCTTTCATCGCAGCGGCGATATGTCACTAAAACGACAGGGCACAGTGAGTAGCTGTCTTTATGGTCTCGTACATTGTTAATTTAGATGCAGCTGTAGATGTGGTTGATCAAAGTTGAGCTGGAGCTAGAGGACCGCTGGGGTATGCACCTCGGTATGTGTAGCTAACATTAGCCTGTTAACATTAGTTTATGTACTGTCAGGTCCAGCTTTGCTTCGTGACCTCAGCGGTGAATTCTAACCTGGAGTTTTCTTTGTTCTGAACACGAATTCAGTGGGTTCCATGACACCCGTTTCACCCATGAGTAGCGGACAATCCTCGTGTTCAGCCGTGGTCTCGAAATAGCCAAATTAACTGGCAGTGGCCATTCAGTGGATTTGACTGACTGGCTGTGCATTTTTCTCCATATCTTTGTGTAAAAATTTGGACGGTTTCGATTTTTTTGATGAAAGCCTTAGAGGTCTTTCAGGGTTGCCAAATGCCTCTGGTGGTATTCTTCCTCATTGGTTACCGCAATTGTCAATCTAAGAAAAGGGTATGTTGCAACAATGTTTATTTGTTAATGACATGTTATTAAAAAATGGGGATGTAATTTCCTACATGCGAAATGGGACGCAGACGGTCATTATAGTTATTCATAGACGCAGATCTACGATCAGGTTTTCTTATTCTAAGGCTGAATGGGGTTTGGGGAACCTGATCTGCATAATATGGGTTAATATCGTATTGTGGGTCCACTTAACATTCAGGGCAGAGGCTCTGTTTTAGTATCCGGTTTCCTAGGCTGTATGAACACCTTAGTCTTTATGAAATTAGAGACTACATTGATTGTAAATGAACATTCCACTTCATGGTTGTCTTATGAATAAAAGAATGCGTATTGTCAACTGTATCTGACTTAACTTTGCAGATACCTTATTTACACCCCCCGCCCCCACCACCACCATAACCCCTCTTAGTATTCCCCCAATAAAGTTGCAACAACCCATAGGAATGGGGGATTTTCAGCCAATATGGCAAGTCTAAAGGTCTTGGAAGGACAAATAAATGTCCTCAGCACCCAAACCCCCACACTGTATATCAACAAACAACATATCTTATGCACTGGGCTCACTGAACTTGAGTTTTGTGTTTTAAACAGCATAGTTTCCCATCATAAATTCTTGCCATTTATGTCTATATGTGAAATGATTTTGAGGGGTGGTAACCACAACCCAAATTTTTTCTTTTTGATAGCTATTAAACAAGCTAGAGGTTCTCAGTATGAGTGGCACGAGTTGAAAATGGACGCTTATCATGGTAGCCATTGGAAATTGGTTTGAAATCATCAAAAATCAGCAAAAATAATTAGCAAATAGTCCTTGTTAGTTAACAATTTAGCTGCTGTGAAAATGTATGATGACATAGGCCAGTTTCTTCAAAAATTTCACAAAACATACATTCTTGAAATTGTATTCTTCATACAGATATTACACTATTTCCGCTTTAGTTTTAATATTCTGTAATATTGTTTTTTTAGTGACTTTGTATTAATCACAATATTCACACTGTTTCTTTATCCAGATCTGCAGTTCAAGCTTGATGAGCGAACAGCCCACAGCAGCCTGGACCTTTTCAAGAAGGACACGGGCGTCATTTACCGAATCCTCGGCCTGGACCCCAGCCTGGTTCTGGACAATCCGGAGCGGTTCGGGACTGGGCGGTGGTGTTCGGGGACAGCCGCATCACTGAGGGGCGCCACTACTGGGAGGTGACTGTGCGGAAGTCGCAGGAGTTCCGGATCGGCGTGGCCGAGGCCGTGATGTCAAGAGACGAGTGCGTGGGCACCAACAGCTCCTCCTGGGTGTTCGCTTATGTCCAACGCAAGTGGTTCGCCATGACAACCAACAAGATGGTGCCCGTGTCTCAGGCCGGGAAACCGGACAGGATCGGGATCCTGCTGGACTACGAGGCCGGCTGGCTGGGCCTGGTGGATGTTCAGAAGGCCAAGGTGATCCACAAAATCAGGGCCACATTTCGCACTCCCCTCTGCCCAGCCTTTGCACTCTGGGATGGGGAACTCCTCACCCACTCGGGCCTGGAAGTGCCAGAAGGTCTGGACTGATCCAAATATAAAACAACCCCCTCAAGGTTTTGGGGATCGGGAGACAAACTCATCAGACTGGACACTTTGGCTTTCATGGACAAAGTGTTGTCCACAGCAACCTTGAAAGTTAATGTGCTTCCTTTTCCTGTTGCGTGGTGAAGAGTACACATATCTTGTACAGTGCAAGAAAGGGACTCATCCATTTTTGCATGTTTTCAGAATATACTGTCTGGCCTAACTCAAACACTGAAGGTCATTTTCTGGTTTATTACAGTGTCTGGTTTATTACATATTGAAATATCCTGTAAATCATTTCAAACAACAAACCAAGAATCTGAATGTGTAATGGATACATTATAGCACTTGCTTCAGGTTAGTAATGAGGAAAGCCATGAAAGATGAATCAGTACTTTTCTTTTTTCCCCATTATGTTGTAAAAGCAAAGTAGATTCATAAAAATATTTTCCATAAAGCTTTGCTCGGACCTGTTAAAATGAACTTTTGAATAAAGAATTGGTGCACTTAGTAAGCTGTTCAAATTTATTTACAATAAATACAGCAGTATTGCAATAATACAACAGCAATAAGCCCTTGCCTGTCAATATACATTGCAGTGGGGATCCTTCTCCAAAGCCATTGGCTTAACAGCACAGTGACAACAAAGCCGTATGTTTGCTTCCCGTATGTCTGTACTATCCTCAGTGCGACACTAATGGTGAATGAGATCATGCATTTCAGGAGTAACTTTCAAAAATCCCCATTTACCGTTTATTAAAAACATGTCAGTCAAAAGTTACAATTACCAGTTTATCCGGAAGACCAAAGATATAAGCACTTATAGTTAAGAAAAGCTACATGTGGTTGAGCAGTTCCCCTTCCCCACCCACAAACCAAAGAAAGATACACGTTAAGAATTGTGGCGAAACTGCAATTCTTGCAGCAAAGCGATTGCTTAAATGCTGATTGGTCATAAGTGTCCCATGGAGTAAGAGCTGGCACAGAGCTGACACTAAACCTTGGTGATAATGTGGAAACCTGACTGCTGAGTTAATATTAGCGTCAAAGCTGTGCAGACCAATTCATAACAGGTGGCTGAGGTAATCTAAGGCTCAAGGTAAGACTCTGGGGACTTCCATTTACTGTCGGCAGGTTTTTGCTTGTTGTTATGAAGGCACTTAGTTTTCACATGAGCTGTGTTTTCACATTAGCTGTGTTAAGTACATATATGTATTATCTATCCATCATATCACATCACCTCTTTAGAGTTTGCTTTATATTAAATGATTTTACAAAAATAAATACTAAGACTATAAAAACTCAGGACACTTTTAAAAGTATTTACACCATTTAAGTGTGCAACACCAGCTGTTGAAAAGCACTGGTAAATGGGAGATACAGGTTTGTGTGTTGAGTGTGTATGTGTGCATGCGTGTGAGTTTGTGAAGGGAGATGTTTTTTCACATGATTGGTTGAATTGTCTCCAACCCAGCTGAGCTGAACTTGACCCGAAGCTTCTGGTCGACTTCATACTCCTACATGTCCATCTCTTGCCATCCTCTTTTCCAAATGCCACCACAGAGAACAGTTCAGCGGAGAGGAGCGGTTCCCGCACCTGGTGCACAGTCAACGCGAGCGCGGGTGCCTGGGTCAAGCTACACCATGCCCTCCAGGGACTCCAGTTTCCCTTGGTCCTCGGAGTCAGACTGTGACTCCAGCAGCAAGTGATTCCGCTGGTACTCCTGCAGAAGCTCCGCCACCGCCTTCTGGTCAAACTGCATAGCATCATCCAGCGCCAAGTTCCCCCATCTGACAGGAGCAGACCGCACACACAAACCAACTTGAGAGAACATCCAAACGTGTTACAATTCTTGTCTTTACAACCCTCTAAAGATTCCCATTGCTATTGAATAGCTGCAAAACAAACAAAAGCCTCCAAATCAGGGTAGGCTAGTGGGCCTGACAGAATCTGTGCTGAGACACTACTGTGGTACTCAGAGGGTCTGACTGCATGCATGTTTGAGTGTGTAGAAGAGAAATATCAGGCGAAGTTACAGTCCTACCTGTCCTTGATGAAAGGGTTAACCTTGCAGTACTCTGTCAGAAATTTCACAGCCTCGATATGCCCTGCAAACACACAAAGAATCACATTCGAGAAAATAAATTAGTTGGTGGTCTTAAGACATTTCTTTTACATTTTAAACACATCGTAAATCTTCAGAAAAAATAAAAATACCACATCTTCCCATGTAGGACACATGGTTGGTGCATTTAAGTCTTTGGTTTCTGGAA
This sequence comes from Albula goreensis, assembly GCA_022829145.1. Taxonomy (NCBI): domain Eukaryota; kingdom Metazoa; phylum Chordata; class Actinopteri; order Albuliformes; family Albulidae; genus Albula; species Albula goreensis. Next base: position 9,006,070 of record CM040752.1, read on the forward strand.
GCCTCAATAGAGACATGAGTGGCCTCACTTTACAGCCATGTCAGATGAGACCAGGCTTCGGTGACAGCCGTGTTCTAAATTGAGATGTTGTCTGCCCAGTGGTTGGGCGATCATAAGCAGCAGGTGGTCCACTAAAAAAGTGTATCGAAAGCAAAGCCACGTCCTCAGACATGCAGAGGCTAGCTGAGGGAGGCAGACTCCGTATACAGATGCGTAGCCGTGATCGAAACGTTTCTGCATTAACGAGACCGACCTTCAGCTGCTGCCACATGGAGCGCTGTCCGTGAGTCATAGTCCTTCTGCTCCATGTTCATCTGTGAGAGAGCAAACCTGTGTGAGAGAGAGAGAGAAGAGAGAGCAGGATAAACAGGAGATGGAGGGAAAGAGTGGGAAAGAGGAAATGAAGGAGCGAGGTGATGGGGGGAGGAGTGGGTTTGAGAGAATGGATGAGGAGAAATGGATGAGGATGAGAAAAGGGAAAAGGTGTAAAGAGAAAGGAATATTGAAGATGAGACACTTCTCGTTTTTTGCATTCATTCATTGGAAAGTCCATTGTGCTTATACTGTGGCTAATGGCTCTGGCAGTGGTTTGTTAGGTTTGGTCTGCCGGCTGATCCCAGTTCAGCTAGCTCAGGCTGTCTTACGTCCTCACACTGTTACTAATAGCTCTGGTTGTTGCAGTATTTTGTTAGGTCTACCGCCTGATCCCAGATCAGTTGGCACAGGCCTGTTTACCTCCTCAGTGCTGACACATCCCCGCTGTAGGCTGCAAACATCAGGTTGATCACAGACTTGTTCTGTAAGGGGGTGGAGGAGGCCACAGTCAGAATGAAGGAGCTAAAAAGTTTCAATACAGGATATTATATGTTCCTTTTAGGTCCCTTCCAGCAAATTTTATTTTCTGATTTTGCTTGAGGAAATATTCATGAAACAGAAATGAGGAGAGTAGTTATGCATGAGTGCTTGGAAGACAGTACTTATGACCCCATAGTTGCTTTCTTTGGGCTAATTTCAGATTTAATGTATACATATTAGTGGTAAGCTTCTCGTTTGTTACCAAGCTAATTTCACGGGTGTCTGAGGTGGCCCCTATGTACCTGTGACAAAAGGCTATTCAGCTCAGTCAGAGTGAGGCAGGTAAAGAAAGCTCCTAGATTTACATTTCACAAACAGATAGCGATAGTATATAGCTAATAAAAAACATTATATATCATGTGATACTTAATTTTAAGAGGACCTTATCAGTCCTTATAGATATTAGTACATGAATGCGCCTTACGTACATATTCAAGGCCAACATACGTGTGTTAAATCTATGTGTGTGTCAGCTGTATGCATACATGTGTGTTAAATCTATGTGTGTGTCGGCTGTAAGCATACATGTGTGTTAAATCTATGTGTGTGTCGGCTGTATGCATACATGTGTGTTAAATCTATGTGTGTGTCGGCTGTATGCATACATGTGTGTTAAATCTATGTGTGTGTCGGCTGTAAGCATACATGTGTGTTAAATCTATGTGTGTGTCGGCTGTATGCATACATGTGTGGAAAATCTATGTGTGCGTCGGCTGTATGCATACATGCGAGAGTGCATTTCACAAATACCAGCCCTACACACATGCGCATGACCCTTACATATGTGTGTGTTAAGCTTGCACAAGTGTGCATATGGTTTACACAAATGTTGATAACCCTTACCCTGTCATCCCCGGCCTGTCTACGAGGATCCAGCTTCTTTGTAAAGTGTCTCAGGTTGTCGTAGTTGTGGAAGTTGAACAGGGACACCAGATCCTGACACAAAGACAATCCAGGTCAGCTTCCAGACTGTATTTTGAACAGGCCCACACTCAGTTCCAGGGTGTCACAATGTACAAGCACCAATACTTCTACACTACAGCAGCAATGAAGCACACAGAGACACTTTGCTGCTGCTGATGGACAGTGGAACAGAGGGCTGTGTTAATATCCTCAAAGGACTGTAAACCAAAGGCCCTTATCAGTGGGGGAGCTCCACAAAGAAAGAGTAATATTCTATATCCTTTCCTTCATGCTCTGAATGAATATTTATTCTTCATTATCAAAGTGCATAATGAAAGGAGTATGTGCTTAGAACTCTGTGTTCAAAAAATGAAACATTTTAACTTTAAGCTAGGTAGCCGAAGGCAGACTTGATTAAAATGAGTTTAACATGGTGAAATTCATTCTGAGCAAAGGAAATGATCGTGTTTTTTTCCTTTTTTGGGAGATTTTTCACCACCCAGAGTTCAGCTGAGCTGAGTCCTCTGTGACATGTGTCTACTCAGGTGGATGTGAAGACCAGCCCGTTTCCTTCCACACTGCAGACCCACCGCCATTAACACACTGCCTATGTCAAAGTCAGCTATACCCTCATTTAGTGCATCAACAAGTGCCCAGCCAACCAGGAACGGGAGAGTGTAGAGACTGACAAACGAAACCCTCTGAATCCCCAGCCAGGCCGAGCCACTCACTGCCCGACCAATGAGGGCCTCTGGCCATAGTCGGTAAAGGCTAAGCCGGAACTCGAACCCCCAGCTGCAGGGCTCAAGGTTGAATGAAACCAGCAAAAGCAATCAAGCCATTTTTAGAAGAACTGACTTTTATATTTGTGTGCTTACCTGACAGAAGTGGATACCTCTGACACTGTTCCCAACCTTGTCTAAAGGGGGTGACCAACACATCATCCCCATGATGTTTGGAACCACCAGCAGGACTGCGCCTGAGACTCCAGACTTTGCAGGTAAACCCACCTGGAAGAGGGAGAGAGGTAAGGACGGCAGAAGGGAGAGGGCCTGATATATAGAGTGAATGTGCCAATTTTTGAGTCATGGTTAATGCAATTTTCTCTCCTGTGAACATTTTGTTTTTACCAGCACTTGTTAGTGCATTAGTGTGTTTATAGATGAACATGTACATCACAGCAGCTTCAGGCAGCTCTCAGCTGTTCCATTAAGGTTGTTTCACACACATATAGCTACTTGTCTGTGCATATGTGAAAAATAGAGAAAATACTGCACACTGCTATTATAGCATAATAGCAAAGTGCTGATGTCCTGTTCTAATTTTGCATTATATTTGTGTAAACTACCTGCACAAGTTCACGGATTTGCAAATGACTCAAATAATGGATAACATGTCCATGGTGGAACATTGTGGACTAGAATTCTATGTGTAATAACACATAATAAAACTCAATCCTACATTTACCTCAACAAACATAGTTTGTTGTGACAATGTTAATAATTCAATGTCAATTTCATGGTGAAGCCAGGGATTCTGTTTTATGTCATTCATGCTGAATAACCTAATAATTATCTGAGCAGGGATTTATATACACCTGTTGAGTTTGTGCTCAGCAACCAGTAGTGAACTCTATTGCTGCAAGTTAATTCAAAATCTAATTCTCATTTGCATAGTAATTGTCTTTAAAATTGTGTTTCTGGCCCAATGCCCAATATGCCCAAGACTTCATTATGACATCACATTTCTACATTGTAGGCATTTAGCAGCCACTCTTATTCAGAGTGACTTATGCAGCTTATGTTTTTACATACTATCAATCTACACAGTTGGATCTCCACTGAAGCAATTCAAGGGTACAATGACAGTGCTCTGCAATGGATTTAAACCTGCAAAACCTGATTCAAAGTCCCATGTCCCTAACCACTGTACTAAACTGCCACCCTAGTTATGATTACTGTGTTCCAGTGTGTGTGTGTGTGTGTGTTTATCCACGTGTACACATTTTTCAGAGGGACTCACGTGGAAGGCGAACTGGCCGGAGAAGTCGTACATCCCACAGGAATGCATGAGGCTAAGCGTGTTGCGCACGGCCTCTGCGCTCAGCACACGCTCCCCCGTGATTGGACAGATGCCCCCGTTGGCCAGAGTGGCGGCCATTACGCTGCCCGATTCACAGGTCACTTCAATGGAACAGAGCTGAATGGAGAGAAGTGGGGTGAAGCAGAGGTACCATGAAACACACAGTCACTACTGAAAACACTGTCCCTGATGTTCATACATATGCAGTCATTCTGGAAATCCTATATTAATTTACCTGGAAATAAAAGTCCAGGGCTGCGATCATGTCCGCCCCACTGGGGAAACACTGTAGGTACAGAGAGAGACATGGAGATTCACAAAAGTTTTTATCTTTTAGCTCATCCTCAGCACCTAATCTGTCCATTTTTTTCAGACTTGTTTATGACACAGACTTCTAGAGATGTCACTCTTGTGTGAAGAATTGTGAATAGCTCTGCTGACTGAAGCCATCCTTCCCCTTCCTAACGCTAGGCCAGTAATGGGCAGCCCTGGACAGCTTGTGGCTGCTAGCACGGTGGTCAGAACTGGACACCACACCGTGGAGACACTGCACTGAAAACCCAGAATCTTAGCAGGCTGCCAGACCAAAAATAGTTTAGTATGATAATAGACTACAGTCTTTAGGTGAAAGTTCAGAGAAATAAAAACACAGAGAGGTAAATTCACCCGTTTCTCTTTGAGGTAGTATCCGATGGCGTAATTCCTGTCCCCTGTCTCCTTCTCGGACTGGAACCTGGAAAACCAGACAAATGTCACTCCAGGGCTGGGAACTGCAGTACTGATCCCTGTGGCACATTACTGCACAACTGTAGCACATTACAGCAATAATGTAGCACTTTTACGGTAGCACATTGTAGCACAGCTGTAGCACATTTGATTATATGCTACAGAACTTCACTGCTGCCCAGCTGTGTGCGTGTGTGCAGACTCACGTTGCATTGCTGAAGCCCACATACTCTCCACCCGCCATCCCTTTGAGGAAGTCCATCATCTACGAGACACAGAGGAAGAGGTCAGCTATGACATGCTAATGTTGTCAAAATAACCATTCATTTGATGGGTAAATAATCCTTGTCTGGGTGTGCATGTAAACTATAGCACCAATATAAACCTGTTCACAGAAGCTGTAGGTGCAGCATATTTTATTGATTTTCTATCAGTTAAAATGTAAACTAAAACAAATTCTTTGATTACTTAGAGGCACGGCAATTCCAAGTGAATGTTTTTTTAAGAAAAGCAAGAGATCATATCAGAGTGAACATTTTGATCTTTCAGACTTTTGGTGAATACTTACATAATCAAACTTCTCTGCCTTATTTGCTCCAGGCTAGAGGAAACATAATCAAAAAACAGAAAGATAATGAGTCACACCATGGGTTCCTAAACTCCTTCTTCACACACAGCCAGCTAAAATGACATTCCACTTGCTGGAGACCCCAACCTCAGTAAATGGATAGCTGTGATGTCATTATATAATATTACAATATAAATGCATGTTATACAACACATACAGTATATCCACTTCCCATTACAGCACTGCAAAAAGGTGACTGCTGTATATTTCATGTCTTAAACATGTCTAAAATTTGATGTCTTTCACTATGTATTGATATTGTGAATGTAGTGAAGTAGAAATATGTAATAAGTTACTCCTATGATAGGAACACAAAGGGAAGCGTGTATGGGGAAAATATGAAAATATCAATAAACATTCTTAAATATTAAAAAATAGAAACGATCAAAAATGTTTGAAAATTGTTTCAAGAAATGGGTTGCAAAAATTTTGCATGACGGGATCAGTTGAAAGAGGACTTGAACTACTGTTCTCGGAAAAGTGACAAGAACATGCTGACAAATTTACCAACACAAGATTACTGGTCCTCATTTCTTTCAATCAAAGCAATGAGTTTTGCAATGTAGACCATTGCTGTGAGGATAAACAGCTGATTGCTTGTTTAGAGGCTTGCACAACCTACACAAGGGCATGACCGGTCACGGCTGGTTTTACATGTCGTCTAAAGTGTGTAAACTTAATGTCATACTCTGTACACAGAGCAGCACATTTTGTCTATGCTCTTATCATGAAGGTCTGGCAACAGAGAAATAAAACCATTCTTAGATTGGTCATATCTATGATTTCCTGATGCATTTGGTATTCACAAAACTGGTTTACTCATGCAAAAAGTCTAAGAGAGCATGTGACTGGTTGAGGTAATTCATTTCACCCAATTACACATCATTTTCACATGTATGAAAGAATTTGATAAATCTGGCCAACCGTGTATAATAATTGTATGTATACAGACTATAACACTTACAATGAAAGATGATGTAAAGATGGCTAGTGTAAACTGTTAGCAGGTTTAAATTAGCCACCAGCAAGCACCAAGCACCAGCTACTGGGAATTTAGGCTGTGAGGGATGAGGCTCAAACAGCGAAGTGCAATGAACGCTTCAGCCACAGGATGGCAGTGTTGGGTCATTTACGCTCTGTGAGCACTGCAGTGTGCAGCCATCCCTTAGCTGGAAGTCTGATTATCCATGAATGTCTTCTCATGCAGTAATATGAAGACCACAGCCTAGGAGCCCCAAGACTGTTGCTGCGATAGGGTTTCAGCATCTTGCTTAAGATCACAGCCAAGCCATAAAACTACCCTGGCTCAGGGCACACACTTCCCCGAACTGCAGGGACTGATATTTTGATTAAAGGTTAAAGGTTAAAGAAAATGCTTTAAAAGGCTCTGGTTTTTTTCCCACTGAGATTATACAAATGTACAAATATGCTCGACTCCTTGACTGAGGAAATATGTTCGGTGCTAAAATGCCACCCTGTCTCTACCTGCCCCCACCCCTCCCTCCATGCAAACCAAACTCCAGTCTTTCCCGGACTCTGTGCCATTCTTCAAGGGGCAATCAGTCCACCAGTGTTTTAAAAAAAAACGTTCTCTCAAACCGATGTCCAAACACTTGCTTACTCAATTCCTTTATTTCCTAACATGAATCAATCTGGCTCAGCCTGCAGATTGTATTTGACATTGAAAATGAACTGATTCCCAAACACCTGTGTGACAGCGCAGGAGTAGAAATTTTTAACCACTGTATCAAAAAGGTTTTTCAGTTAATAACCAATATTGGATCCCTTTGGTATTGAAAAAATCCTACCACTTTAGCCAATATATCTTTCCTACACATACCACAGTGGTACTTAAGTTAGGCCAACCCCTCCTGGTTATAGATAACATTTACTCCTTTTTCCACTATAGCTTAGGTGATTACAGTCATATATCTGAGGGTCACATGGATAATGTAATGAGAACTCCAATAAATTAATCCAGTTAATCAAGATAAATGGATTCAAGACCATCTCTATGAAGGTAAACTCTCTGCTTTAAAATGTTTATCTTTTTGTAGGAATCTACATTGCCAAAGTGTTTGCTTACAGATAAAATGAAACCTGATGTAACCCTTTTGGCACATCCTATCTTTATTTGCACTCTCTCTCTTAGCCTCCATGTGTACTTCACTGCTGCAGCCGGACACACCTTCAAGAATAAGGGCAAGCGATTGGCCGAGCATGCACTCACACACCTCCAATATGTCACACTCCCCTAGCCCCACCCCCTCCTCAGCACGTCACATGTTGAGCGCAGCCAATGAGCACACTGTCAGGAACAAGGTCATAAAAGAGGACAAAAATGAACTCTGTTTGACGAGGGCAGGAGATGGCCACCATGCAGGTGGTGTGGTCAGAGCGACAGCGTGTCACTGTGGGGGGAGTGTTTACACCTGACCTGAATTAAGGACATTACAGCATCATAAGACCTGGCAATGCGAAAAGATATGGCCTGTCTAAATTCAATTCAAACACAGTGACTAAGATCTGATGCACAGGAAACCATTACTGCAGTCATTGCTCTAAAAGCGTTCCGTTTTAATGTCGCATTACCTATGACAAATTAGCTTTAGAGGTACACAAACGGTCACTGCAATATCCACACTGATACCATAAAGCATTATGCCTGTTGAATTTATTTGAGACATGCTTCAATGCAATGCAAGATGGCCTTGCTGTCATTGGCAACAGAAAAATACTTCCTGTGCTTTGAGGTAATGCTGATTTTACAGATCAGTGTTATTCTCTTAGCTCACTTTAATGTGGCTGGAATACATTGTCTCTAAGGGTTGCATGTCTCATGGCTAAATGTACTGTAACGCCTTTCGTTTTGTGCCTAGTGCTCATTGTTGCTTGTGAGATGCATATATTGCACTAAAGCAATATTGGTTTTGTAACTCCCTCTGAGAGATAATTAAACTAATTAATGCAACAGTGATAATGCTCTTCACAAGAGGCTCTCAGGCTTAGTTTTAGGCACATCATTTTTTCGGTTTTCATTCCAACCAAAAGCTGTCAATTGTTAATTAGACATCTTTGTCATATACAAAAGGGTGTTCTTCCCTGCTGTGGTCACAGTATGTAAGCTCCTCATACCATGAAAAATAAATGTCCCACATTCACATACTGGGATTTTTAATTTGGCACATCAAATAATGCTTTCATTTTCTGCAATTTGCAGCATAATTCAGCAAATGATTCCTTTAGAATGAGGTTGTTTTTGAACTGATTAAATTACATACTGACAAATGAAATCAGAGGTATTCAAAATGCTGAACCTGTGGTCCCCTGTTCTCTATGACTATGCCAGTTGTGGAAAATGAACAGTTCAAAGAGAAAGCAAATTGCAATGAACCAAACCTGAATTATGCTAGCATAAATTTAGGGAAGAAACTATGGAGGAACTTTAACACATGCTTTCAACAACCTTGCGTTGAACTTAATTGGCCATAGTAGAAACACATAGTAGGTACCAAGTGGACCCAGTAGCTACTGATGTAAATGTTTTACAAACAGGTCAGATGTAAAACCTCAAAAGCGCCCTGGAAACGTGACAGATGCCTTTGCCTCATGCCCTAGTTTACCCGCAGACAGTGAGACAGGGGTCATGTCTGTTTTATGCACAAATCATTTGCACAGATGGACACGCACATAAAAACACAGCCAGGGTTGTGTGCCGGGAAATATGTTTGAAGAGCCGTTTTCGCTTTACCTTGATAAGAGAGCTGATGACGATGGCCCCTGCGTTCACCATGGGGTTGTGTGGTTTCTCTGCACAGACAAACAGGGAGAATATATAGTACATAGCAGAAGGAGAATGTATAGTATGTAACAGAGGGACCAATACATATAAATATCACACAGTCAGACTGAATCAATGAGATAACCAAACCCTATGCTACCTGTTAGCTTCTGCAAAAGGAGTGAACATGAATATGTGTGAGAGAAGAGGTGATCATTTAAACCTTCTGTTACATTCACTTTTTTGTACTCTTCACAAAAACATTTAAATTTGTTCTGTGAGAAAAATGTGAAAATGTGTTCTTCTGCCTGTTCTTCATATGAAATAAGTCAACACCATGCAATTTCAGGCATTATGTGTATGGAGTAAGGGTATGTACTAGTCAGAGGCCTGAGAAACTGGGCCAGCGACCCCCATAGAAAGTGACCCCCTTCCCTCTAAGACAAGAGTTCATTTGGTCCCTTTGATCTAGAACAAGGAACTAATCATATCTCTAGGTGTTAATTATATGTTGAAACTCATGGAAGAGAACAGACCTGCAATAAATCTGCCTGTGTTGTAAATTTGCTAACTACTGTTGGTGTGTCTGCACACGTGCGGGTCAGTGTGGGTGTGTGAGGGTGTCTTAATGTATAGTAGCAAGAAGATATAAGCTTTGAGGGGATTGTTCTTAGGATGCATTTGTAGATATTTTGTGTTCATGAGCACCAGTAGTTTATCTAATGATAAGACTTGATGTTCACCTTTGCCTCTTATCTCTGGATTTTAGAGCACAATCCTTATAATTTTACAGTATGAAAAGTATTTCCATATTTTACTCCTCCAAAATGACAAATATGAAACATAACTAAAATGTGTCACCAATACTGACAATAACTAATATCCACTAACATCGCAGACTATTTACTAGTACATGAATATTCACAAATATCTCAGTAGATTTTAATTACAGCCTTATAAGACTGAATGTTGAGAATGTAGGCGTGGGCTCCCTCACCTTCCTCGTTGAGGGACAGTTTGTTGAACTTGAGGCCACTGGGCTCCTTCCCTACATAGCGGTGTACACGTTCCGTTCCGGCCTCGTGCACGGCGATAGCGTACTCCAGCGGCTTCACACACGACTGCAGGCAGAACGGCACTTTGGTATCACCCACCGAGTGACTGAACGCACCACAGGGAGAGAAGGAAGCATAGAGGCCATGGAGAGAGGAGGAGAGCATGAGAGAGAGGGGGTGGTGGGGAGGGAGGGATGGAAGAAGGGGTGGAATGATTTAGAAATGGAACTGAACCATACTGAAGCAGCTACTGTGCTGAATCTTAAAGGCTTTTAGACAGAGAGATGGGACTCCAATGTGGAAACCCCAAACAGGCAATCACAAACCAACAAACGTGCACACTTTAAACATTTACTCTCTTACCGCTGTCCATCTACTGTGCACAGTGACACACCCCATAGGGAGGGACTGAATTTTGCCAGCTGAGGAATGTAGTCTGCTACCTACAGGAAGGAAAGAGATTTTAATTATATTTTCATTTCATTAAACCTTAACTGGAAAACAGGGTTGGTCTTATATTTTGCTGCTGAGGCAAAATGAAGCAAAATGCTAAAAAAGCTTGTCTATTTAATTCTATTATCCTGGAAAGAGGGGAGATGAATTCTTGCTAGTCTAACGCTTGTGTATCTGACTTGACTCTCCACACATGACTAATGCGCTGTAAGATAAGGAAGTAGTTTCAGCACAGCTGTTTAGAAAAAGCTTAACCCCTCTGTGAAATGGAAATGGGTCTGGTGCGGGGCATTTGGTGGGAACGCAGAAGGAGTAGGGGTCGGACTCACCTGCCCTGCCTCCTGTCTCTGGGCGCTGTTGTAGATCTGGTTGATGTGGGATGTGAAGGTCTCAAAGTCTGGGATGATGAACTTCTTCCTGAAGGCCTGAGTCAGGAGGATGAGGTTACCACCTACACACCTGCAACACAGACAAAGCACAGTGTGAATACAACCCAACAAACACATATAACACAGACAAAACACAGTGTGAATACAACCCCACAGACACATATATCTCAGTCAAAAAACAGTGTGAATACAACCCACAAACACCTGCAACACAGACTAAACACAGTGTGAATACTAAGTAGAACCTGCTACTCATACAACACAGACAAAACGGTGTGAATACAGTAAGTATGTTTACAGGTGTGAATACCTGTAAACACATGTAACGCAGAAACAACACTGTGTCACAACACAACAGAGACAAAATATATACAACCACTAAACACCATTGCATTCAGTGAAACAAAATGCTATGCAAGGTCAGACTGTTACAATGACAATACATCAATTATACCAGCTTTACATATACTTTGACAACATATAGTGTGTTGTGTATTAGGATGCTTTATAAAATAGTGAAAATGAGATTGATCCTTATGGTTAATTATAATCGTACTTGCTGTGCTGCAACTGATCACAATGGTAGAAATGACCACATCTAGCACGACACCACCCACAAGTTCAAAAATGTTGACTTGAACTGTCAGGCACATCTACAGCCTGCTGCTAGGCAAAAAAAAAAATTATATAATAAGTAAGAGGACCTGCACTAACACAGCCAAGTGTAAATTAGTCTCACAGTCAGTTATAGACTGTAATTACCTTTACATACATGTGCTATTAGAGGAGATTGGTCTGAATGTGAACTCTCGCAATGTGACCCTGACCCCAGCAGCTCAGGCAGTGAACAGTGTTTACACACACACACAGAATGCCGGCCTGTGATTGGCTGAGTCGCAGGCCTCGGCTTTCAGCTTATTTGCCAGTGAGCCAGAAACTTCCACGTCAACAGGTGTCAGCTATAAAACAACTGTGTGTCAATCTCCTGTCAACAGGTGTCTGTTCTAGTCCCTGGTGTAGCATATGCACATGCAAACATAGCGCACGCGCATGCACACACATCCATTTGAAAATGTGCATATTGGCCAATGTGTGCACGTATACATATACAAACATAAATACATACGGATAACTAAAGTGGACAGGAGGACAGAAATTGAGGGACTGAGAGGGAGGAAGGACGGAATGACTGAAATGTTTATGGAACTCACTTTCTAAAAGCTCTCTGTCCATCATCACCCCGCCAATGGAATCCTGCACGGAGTGCCGCAATTGGTCGATACAGCTCCTCAGCCTGGGGTCAGAGGTCAGCAGGCCTGTGCTCTTCAGAGCCTTAACCAAAGGATGAACAGGTCAGACAGTATTACATAATGGTCATTGCAAAAAGAAAAAAAAACAACTCACATACTTTATAAAAACAACACACAAAACATTCTAAAATCACCATTGTTAGTCACTTGGCCGTACCCACAGGTTGAGTGAAACGTGGGCAAATGTATAGCAGCCACCCCTAGTATGATGCTATTTTGGCAAACCTGTTGACCAATCAGACAGCAAACACACATAAACATTGTGTTACATAATTTCACAGCCTAACAAAACTCCAAAATAGTACTGCATTGGACATAAAAAGGGTGACCCCGTCTCTTTTACACTTACTAGGAATTGTATACATTACTTTGCATACCACTGAGGGTAAGGTCAAGACTTCTTACTGACTGCAAACAGTCTAACCCAAAGGTCTGTGAAATGATTCAAATGAAATTCCTTTTCCACACAAAACAAGGAGTCTGGTGGCTGCTATAATATTAGTAATAAAATAAAAACCCTAAACCAAACAATAGATTAAAATTACGGCTTGCTGTTACTGACTTATGGATAGACTGTGTTTGTGCAGGCCCTCCGTGGACACAAGGGAAAGAGAGTTCCATTTGTAAAGTACGGCTGGGCGATAAAAACAACATCTCGATTTTTTTTAATGGCGATATACGACATACATTTCAATATTTCATCTAAAACTGAGTTGAAGTCAAGACGAAGTATAATGTTAAACATGAGCCTTTATCTATTTAAAAACGACAACTGCACACAGCATATCTTTTAATAGCTGCTGGGAAGTTCAGATAAATTGTTCAAACAAGATAATAGCGCACACAACATCTGTCTTATAATGGTTACGTTAGCAGAACTAGCCTCACGGTGTTCGACGCACTGGGTGGCGTTTGAAGTGGTGCCATGAATGCGTGGTTCTGCTACCTTTTGTTGCTATCTTTTTTTTGGCATAATTTACAGAAGAGTGTTTCACGTCTTCCCTCCCAAACCACTTCCATACAACAGACCCGTTACTGTTCTTTTTCGGAATTAGGTCCTCCTCAGCTCTTACAGCGCGCTCTTAACGGTTGTCTTCCACTCCCAACTATCACGACACCTGAGACGACAACGATTGATGTGCGTCATCAGCGGTGCGCAAGAGAGAGTTTCAGGAAAAAAGAGCGCGCAAATGAGAGAGCTCGTGCCTATTAAACGCTATAGTTTTTTAAAACACACACGCAAATGATTACACTGCAAATTAACACCCTAATCCGATATTGCGATATGACAATTTCTTGCATCTATTGTAAAAAACTATCGAGTGTATCGAAATACCTCAGCCCTATTGTAAAGTTCATGGAGAGTCATGATCCATGGAATTATTATTGCTAGAACTCAGCCAACTCAGACGCATTGAGCTACAATGAAAGCCACACATTGAATGACAAACCTCCAAATGTAGTCATAGGTGCCTATTCTGCTAAAAAAAAAAAGTTGAATTTTTGTTTGAATTCAGTTACATCAGTAGATTCGCTGAGTTAATCAAATGGTTGTTATTTGTGCACATATATCATGTGAATCAGTGTTGATCGGGCCACCTGGAGCAGCCTTAGATAAGTCAGACAAGAAAGTATGTATCAGTTTCATATGATGCAATATCATCTGTCAACTCCGAAGAAGGATGTTGAGCTGGCAAACGCATCTTAGTTCTATTTATAAATGGCCTCAAACATGCCTCAAGCCTGCACTAATGCAGGCTAGCTAATGGCTAGCAAGGGGATGGGCTTCACTGCACATAGAGTGGAGATGTTGCCCATTGTCCACCCGTAACAGGTATATATGCGCCTCCAGATAACATACACAGCCTGTCGCAGCTCTCCCACCCAAAACAACAGTAAACCTCTCCTGTCCTCATATTAACCCTGACATTACCTCCATGACCCTCGCCCTTAACCCTTCCCATAAACCCCTCTCTGCCATACCCCACTAACCACACCCCTTACCCTGGTCTTTTCTAAATGCCAGGCCTTCTCAATGCCCCTTCTCCGTCACATGACTATGAGCACACTACATACGTTCACAGGGTCACTTTGTTCCTCACACTTTTGCATGGTTATTGGCACGGTGACAGCCATGTGAGGCATGGAGGCTGGGGGAGTGTTTTAGGTGTTGGGGCGGGGAAGAAGGGGGTTTCGGGAGGCTGGCTTTGCTGGTGTTGGGTGTCAAGAGGGAAAGACGCAGCCTTAGCAAATCTCATAGCCAGCACCCACAGATCCTTTAAATAGGATGCCTTTTCTCATTACTACAGCCTGGCCCTAACCCCCCCTTACAGTATGGCTGACTGAGGTGAAACCTGCATCCATCGGTTTTTAATTAAATACGGCGATCACAGTTCATTCCGAAGCTCAAGGAAAGCAAGGTGTATCTCAGCTCCAGAGAGATATGCACTAGGGCTAAATATAATCCAGGCGCTCAGAGTGGAAGAATCGTACATCAAAGTGTGAGTCAAGACTATGGATGACAAAACGAAATGTACAGAGCAAGACTCTCCTCTCAGAGACTCAAATCCTTTTTTGTTTTGCAACCTCTTGCAAATGAAAATACAGTACTGACAAGCATGAGATGTAACAACCAGTTCATTAAATGTGCATTAAATGTGTATGATTAGCTGTTAAATTCTATGTGAAATGAAGATACTTTCCCGCTGTTGTACAGAATGTTGTTCAAAATGTAATATGGCCTCTGAGCATACACGTTAGCTGTACATAAAAACTATACAATTTAGATATGTTATTTTACGGATATATACTGCTAACTTGGAACATGAAAAGTACATTAATTTATGGGGAAATAATATGGAGAAGAATGAGGCTCCATAGCCTAGACAGATTGATCCTCTGATAACCTACAGCAGTAAACCCAATTCACCTGAGCTGTTTTTAGCCCCTGTGATGACAGCCAGAATTCATTATGACAACTACAATGGATTATGGGATATATAGAGCAGGTGGGACAGACCATGTCACTGAAAACACATTGCCTGGAATATTACATGAGCAAAACATACACCAGCTGATGACTCTTCCCCATGTCCCCAGACAATGTTTTTATAAATCTATTTCATAGCTTTTATTACAACCCCTGACGGATCCCTGAACTTCAATTTCCAAAATAATGCTTGTAACAAGTGGAGACTTCCTTTGTTTTGAATCTTAGCTTTGACCAGGCAGACAAATTAATAAAGTAAATCTGGAAAGAACAAAGTCAGTTTAAAGAGAGCCACAAACTCATTAAACTACATTAAAATGTTAATTGGCACTGCCTTAATTAAATGACAAAAGCTGTCTCAATGACAAATACTAAATTAGCAGATACCAAACCTTTTTTTCTTTTTTTCCAGAGAGTTGTACAGCTCATAAAAATTAATGGGTAAGTTTTAGGAGGGTTTTTTTTTCCTCCACCCCGTCTCTATTTAATTGACTGTATTTTTGTTCTGAAAGTACACTGTTTTAGTTGGGTAATGACCAGAGAGGGGGAGCATAAGACCAAAAAAGTTAACAGAATTTGGAGGCCTGGCTGGTGGAGTAATTATCCCTCCCCCAAAGTGAAGAGTAGGAGACCAAAGCTGGTATAACTCCTGACTGAAACCTTGCCTGGAAACCTATCAAAATGTAAATTCAGGGGCGAGGAAAATATATAATTTATTACAGCTCAAAACAATCAGCCAGCCAACCCTGGTAGAGTCGCTGCAGTAGTAACCTTCAGAGAAGGGCAAATCTCTAATTAACTATAAGTTTTTTTTATTTTCCATTGCCAGACCATAATTTTTCCACTGTAGCCAAGTTATGTTGCCAGCTCCGCTGTCAGCCGCCCTGAACAGACTGGGGAGGAAGTAATGTATGTGATGCATCCAATTCAAATGATAACTAGCCTTTACTATTTTTGAACACTACAGATGCGACAGAAATCTTATATTCCCGTTGGGGGGACATGGAGTCATCACATGTTTAGTTCATGAAAGTTTAGGCACGAGGGGAGGTTTGTCAGAGGGCAAAGAGACATGACTCCATCTGACAACTATTTCACCAGGGCAAGGCTGAGCCAATGTGGATCTCTGGCTGGTTACTCTGCAGCTGCTCTACAAACACATCTTTACTCTGTTTGCCTCCCTAAGGAACAACTAATGAAAATCCCTAGAAGCTCGCAAGATGAACAGATACCTTGCTGACCCAAATACTCGTTTTGCTATTGAGCTATTGAGTGGATGGGGAAAAATTTACTAGGTTCCAGTCATAGTATTACAAAATGACAGCATGTCTTAGGATTCCAGGGGGTGTGTCATGTGACTATCTGGGTTCCAGTCAGGGTGTTAACAAATGACAGTGTGTGTTAGGGGTTCTAGGGGGTGGGTCATGTGACCATCCCTATTACTCACAGAGATGAAGCGAGAGACAGGAATCTTCTCTTCCCCCTCACTGATGGTGTAAAACAACAGATCTTCAAGTCCTGTAATCATTCCTTCTGTGGTCCTGTTCCTGCAAAAGCACACAATCCAGCTTACTGAGCTGCCAATAACACACACACACACACACACACACACACACACACACACACGCACACATTCATAGGAATCTGTACACAAACACATGGGCACCCACACAGAAACAAATACACACCCATGCATGTACATACACAAAAGCGCACATTTTTATTTCTTTTTTTGCTCCACATCTAAAATTTTTCAACAGGGACCGTTTTTTCCACATGGCTCCAGTTCATTAGTCTGCTATGGATGAACTATTTTTCCCACTCTTCTGACAGTCGTGTTCCCTGTGACGGGTGAGATTGACCAGTGCTTTGAGTACTGCCTTGCCATTCTCTTCACACATCGCAAGCCTGTGAGTGTGTCAAAGCCTGCCAGAAAGTAGGCCAGTGATATCACAAGTATACCCTAAATTACTGATGGCTGAGATCATCAGTTTATACTTCAGTATTTTTGAGGTATATGTTTCCTCCATGTTAGATCAAAAGACCATCCTCTCTCAATTCAACTCAGACACACTAACATAATGCACAAACACAACCACGGATGCAGACAAACAAACAAACACACACACACAAAAGCATACACACGTGCCCACTTCTCATATGAAGACACAATCAAGTGACACATCCATATATCAGGACTTAATGTGTTGTTAGAATATTTTACTTGTTAAATTTTCAGGTCCAAGGCAAAAGTCTGCAAGAAAAACTTATCAGTTGGAAAGGCAGACATCAAATTCAGGGGAAAAATACTGTCTATCTCTCTAGATAGCTTCAAGAAAATCTGGTTGCCTCAGCCCCAAGAATGCTGTTTCTTATACCACATTTAACACAATTTCAGCAACATCTTTAAATATCTGCAAAATAAAGGTGTTTTTAAAGTGACGATGGCTGTTTCTGAGTGTGACAGAAGGCAAATACTTTTTTTTATCAGGCTCTGGGTCATAAATTGTCATAAATTTTTATATTGATGTGATTCTGTATTTATGTATAAACACCATATTTATGTATACCCAACACCAAATAATGATAGCATGCAGGTAGAAACCAAAGTGTGTTTATAACACAGTTGGTGTTGAAAGATAAAAATCCAGTGAACAGAGGGTATACACATCTCAGTTTCTCTTTTTTAACACATCTCAGTTTCTAAACAATGACATCTCATGACTCTGTTTCAGTTATTCTGCCATTATTCCTAATTTGCATGTACATTATACGTAGTTTTAAGAATTTGTAATGGAGCAAGTATGGTGACAGTAAAATTGATATGCTAGCTATACCTAAAACTGTCAGCGATTTACCAGACCGATATGGGTGATTAGACAATCATGTGACATCAGTAGGACCGTCTCGAAAGAAATCGGTAGTACTTTTCTGCTCAGCAGATTTCCCTCTTTCAGTAGGTCACTTTCACTCACGTGCATGGCTATCAACTTTGAATTGTGCTGTTCCAAGAATTTGAACCTGCAATCAGATTGTTGTGAGGTCTGGTCCTAAACCTAACAAGGCCACACTGATACACGAAGAATGTTCCACAGTAAGTGGTGAACTTGAACAAAGAATGTTCTAGAATAAGAGGAGCACACAATATTTTACTCAGTTCAGTCTTACTTGTAGTCAACAGCTGGCTGTTCTTGGTAGGACTGGTGTTTCTGCGATGCTACGCCCCGGCAAAGTGACTGATTAGAGATCCGCATCCGGTCCAAAACACAGCTGTTCCTCCCCAGACCGGGTTTTTTGGCAACATTTTTCACGAGAAGTTGGACAACCCCTGAATTTGCCCCCCTAAGGGTTTTCAGGCAATGCATTATCAGAATGCGGTGGCAGGATTCAGAATACGACTCTTTGAACGCAAGACTTATCCCAGACTAACAACCTTTTTAAATGAATAGTCAACCGCGTGTATAACAGGTGTTACTTCTGTCCGGACAGCGCTGTTTCTGGCAGAGGGGCCGTGGTGTATCCAAGCACGAGTGTAGACAGTCGTCACAGTGCTTCCAAAATAAAAATAACGCAGGGATGAGCGGTACAGTGACCAATGACACAGTACATACCCCCTCTGTGGGAGGTGTCAAATTTACGACCTGTGGGCGGAACGGGCCAATGAATGACTGGGCAAAACCGTCACGGGAAAGATATTTTAACCGTGGGCTGGTCTGGAGTGAGAGATAAGTAAACTAACTAGTACACCTAAATAGCGTGTTTGAGCATATTAATTAAACTACCATTAATAACCGGTTATTTCCATTGGCTCCTTAATCATTATGCTTGTTAGTTTGTTGTCAGTGTTTGGTAAGCAGTGTATATTTGACCAACAATCATCAATGCATTACAGTAATTCAGCACTTTCAGACTCACCACTTGGAATTACTTTAAGCAGTTGGTTACATTAATTCAAACTTTCAGAACGTATCATCTCAGGTTGCTTTTATGTGCGGGTATATTTTAAGGATCAGAGCTGCCGTGTAAAGTTAAACCATACAGCTCTCGGGTCTCGAGGAGCTGAAGGAAACTCGGTAAATCCTCATGCAACGCAATGCGTCACCTGCCGGTATGGGTTTCTGGATAATGTTACATTACTGAAAGTGAAATAAAATGTCATGCTCCGTGTTTTGCAAATGTTTCAAATGCTGAAGCCTACACGCCTGTGTTTATATTAGAAGTAGCTAAATATAAATTAATAATATAATATGTGGAGATTGCTTTAAATTGCTTTTTTTTCTATTTATCGAGACATCTGGGATGTATTAGCCTATTGGTATACATTCTCCTGCTCTAACCAAGACACCTCTAGTGTTGGCTTTTTCCTGAATTCAATGAGTAAACATTTTCTCTAAAAGTAAAGTTCCTAGAATAGGGTTTATTACCAAACTCGGTCCGTAATTGTGCACTCACCAGTTAATTGTTGTTAATTCGACACCTGTAATGAACACAGGTAATAGATGGGCTATACGGTCAGGTGCAATTTATTATTGATGTGACGCAGGTAATTAATGTAATATCTTTACATTACATAACATTAATTACCTACATGCGTTAATAAGTTAGACCAAGATAAATCGTTCTCGGGCAACTATAGTCACCAGTCACTTCAGTTTTTATTACGTTGTTCAAACTATTCGTCTGGATTAATATATAAATGTTAATATTTAACATATTAAATTATACCTGTGGCTGGAAGAACACGCCAAATGATGCAATGTATGTATTTAACTTTGGGTTTTGTTGTGTTCAGTAATTTGTTCATGTTATTCCTGGTTGTCCTTTTTGCGCAACTATGGAAAATCTACGAATAGCTTTGGTGACGGATCAAATAAAATGATTTAAAGCAGCACTGGACAGAATGTGCCTATTTATGTGAACAGAACATGTTGGTCCGTAAGACTGCGTAGTCCCCACCCTTTCAGTACCGTAAGAAGTTGCTATAAATAGAATCTGAGAGATACGACCCTCTCTGTTACGGGTCTACCTGTCAAGGGAAGTAACCTTCGCAATAACTCTTCTCTCCATCAACATTTGTAGTGATGGGAAACTGAAGTAGCCTATATTTTCCACTGATAATGAATAAAATGAAATTTCATTTGCAGTTGGTTTGTTTGTTGGTTAATAGCTATAAAATGGTTTTAGCTACAAAAAGAGAGTAGGCTGGTCTATTTACCAATGAGGCCATAAGGCGACAGTGAGTATAGATTCTAATAAAAAATATTCACTGTTTAGATTCGTGCACTTTCAAAGATACAAACATTTAAAAGTTCCAAACGACCTCAACTGATGCGTTATTATCCCAGAGAAAACTAGGTATAACTGTAAAGCGAAACTGTTAAATCGTCTGCCCTACCAATGAAATCCAGGAATCTTTCCATATTGGTTCCTGGATGCTGAAATGCATTACGCATCTCTTGTTTAGGGTGACATCTAACGGCTATTCCGGGTATAACAAACTACGAAAATAAGTTAAACTCATTCCCCCGATCATAGCCGCAAGAAAGTCATAAATTTCAAAAGAAACCTAGCTATAATTAACTGAACGAACAAAACCTTTTAGCATCCATCGAATTGCGATTCGTTTAAATTATTCCAGCCTCATGTTTTCAATTAGCATGATAAATCCATATTTAGGGGTTAAACCTGTGAGGCTTTTCCGCAAAAGAAAATTTGTAAACCTTGTAATTGTTCGGGAGGATTAGCTGCACCCACTTTGGAAACCATTTTCTGTAAGCTAACTGAGCTGAAATATTCCACTGACCCACTAACCTCTCTGCAGCTAAGTAGTCCAAATGCAGGATCTTCCAAGACTATGATACATGATGATTTTTGGCCAATACTAAGGGGAGCACTGGTTGCAATGGCCAATAGAATGAGCAACTGTGACAACACTTGGATCCTATAGGCTGTTAATGTAGTAATTGCTGTAAAGAGAGCTGGACCCTGACATTGCTTGTAGCTACATTTCATTTTTCAGTTCATTAAATATGAAATTCATTCATTCAGATTTATTTTCTTGTACAAACTATAACACATTGACTTTATCTGAATTACTTGGTCAGTGATATATTAACTGCTCGGTTAGACATTCTATAATGGTGCTATTTTAAACCAAAAGAGTGAAGGTTACTTATTATTAACTAGGAGAACAAAGGTCAAGTGTTCACATAAGGTAAGCTGAAGATTAAAATATGATTGAGAGAACATAGTGAAAGTAATGTATATGTTTTCTGGCCCATTTTGGCCTAATGTTTAGTAGTTATAAAAAGACCTGTAACCAAGAATTAAATGCTTTGAAAGTTTTGGGAATTCTGTTTTGCAAATATAGACAACAGTGCCAAATAATGTTGGACTTGTTTACTCTAAAAATGCAACTATATGCTTTACAAAGGCAAGAAGACATATGTAATTTTTTGTGGATAAATTGTCTCTAAATAGTCTCTAAATTAATGCCTGAGTAAAGTAGTGAAATACAAAAGGAGTCGATATAGCCCCCACTCTCACCTACCCAAATCAAAATTTACCAGAATCATGATCAAATTTAGCCAGCTACTGTATACTGCACTGACTGCTGTACTTTACAGTACCCAGAAGTGTACAGAAAACTGTCAGGATAGGATACAAGGATATATTCTCCATCTGATGAGACTTAGGGAGGTGTTTTAAGTGTCCTCTCTCATCTCCTCTACCATTGGGACAACACATGTGAGGGCAGGGTAATCAGCTTCTGGGTTCACATATGTGAAGAGATGGTTGTCAAGGAAATTAGGAGACATTTTTCAAGGAGTGGGAAACACACCAAGTTTCCCCTCAGGCTGAAGCTGCCCCTCAGCTGTGTGCATCAGGTGTGAGCTGGGAGAGAAAAAAAGGCTGCAGATTTACAGGGAAGTCAGACTACTGTTTCCCTATTACGTCACTAGATGGCGCCAACGGGCAAGAACATAATTGCCTTCCACCACCACCTCGAAATGCCACCCTGGATATGCAGTTGCACAGAACTGGGGTGCGAACATACCTCACACAAGTTTCGGAGCTCAGACTCTTCAAAATCGACTACTCGCTCTCTTGCATTTCAAAATGTGTCAGCCAAAATTTGTAACCTGAGGCAAGCGTCGGCTGCAATTTCAAGAAATGCATCGAGGGCAGAATTATCGACAACAGGGTACATTATGCTGTCCTTATCCAAACAGAAATCTCAGTATGACCTTTGATTATGAACTCTCTGATTTGTCCTATAGTGCCGTTTGATGACGTTTTTTTTTCTTCTTTTTACCTCCACAGAGACATAATGACGCACGCTGACTGTGCGCAAACGACCCATATACTCTCATTTGCGTCCGTGTACTTGAGTAATTTATGTTTGAAGTTAAACAGCTCTTGCTTATTTCATATTCGTTTTCTGCTGTACTGGGCCACTATGAATCACCTTGGATAAAACTGACCATCCAAACAGTAATTTGCATGAAAACAAATATTTATAAATAATCAAATGATAAACCCAGGTGGAATGTTGAACTGAATTTGTCTGGTGCACATTTAATACATGAGCTTAGAATGGGTTCGTCTGTCCAGGATCCTTATCATCAGTTATAATCATCACTATTATACATTTTCAGCTGAGAAACCCAAATGCACTTTCCTTACAAAAATCCAAAGATATTAGTATGTTGTTTATAGCACAGCTAAACCCCAGCTGAGATAATTTCACAGAATTCCTGCAAAGTGTCAGGTGGCATTGTTGCAGTAATCAGCACTGCTTTATGTCATTAAATCACAATTTTTTAGTTATAAATCTGCAAATATTCTGGTATTTTATGTACTCTTTCAATGAATGAAAAAGTCTTTTTCATATTAAAATGAAGGTGATCTGAATTTGAATACTTGACTCAAAATCAGAACTTCGGGGTGTGGACGGTGTCATAAAATAAGTAATCTTCCACAT
Source organism: Albula goreensis (assembly GCA_022829145.1). Lineage (NCBI taxonomy): Eukaryota > Metazoa > Chordata > Actinopteri > Albuliformes > Albulidae > Albula > Albula goreensis. The sequence continues at coordinate 9,029,225 of CM040752.1, forward strand.
TATCTCTATAAGGGGTTAACATGAAGCAGTGCTGCAGTTTGCAATAACAGTTTTTCCTGCATAGGCAGAGCCAATCGAGAAGGAGCAAGTGGGGAGGAGGGGGGTGGGGTTGGGGGAGGGGGGCGCGTGTAGAGAGCGTGTCCTTGCCTCCTATATTATGCAGCAGTTGAGTGAGAGCACAATGGAAACAGGAGACACGTTCTGTCGAAGAGGCTGTTGACTGACCCTCTGCAGCAGTTGTCCTAGCCTCCGCCCCCTTCTCCCTCTCACACACACATACACGCGTGCACACACACACACACACACAGACTCCACATACACACGCAGCCATCTGCATACACACGTACACACACGTAACACATACACACCCCATGCGGAGGAAGACCTAGAGGAAGAACAGCTGTGTCAGTCCCCTTGTTTTTTCCCCTCCTCTCTTTCTCCATTTCTCCTCTCTCCACGCCTGCCTCTGTCGCCCCATCCCTGGACTTATCGGCATGGAAACCAGCAGTCCCCGCAGAATCCAGTTCACTATGCCTCTCCTGGACTCCCAGCTCGACCCTGAGGCAGCGGAACAGGTAATTATTATTTTAATATTATTATTATCATTATTAATATTATTAATAGTAGTAGTAGTAGAAGTAGTAGTAATAGTGGTTTTGATAGTGAAAGTTATAATTACTGTTTTTAAATGCAATTTATACACTAGTGTTATAAACCAGACCTTCACCTAATCATGGAAATAGTTGTAGTATTGGTAAAAGCAGTGATTTCTGTTTTGGACGTATTATGTCTCTTTGTTAAAACGTGGATATTTAGCATGTGTCATTTTGGATGAAACTCAGATAATGTGTAATTGATTTGCGTTTCATTTGGCACACAGCATGTGTTGCTTGCTGAGGGAGTTTTCTGATGAGGAGGCAGAGTCTTGTGAGTGTATGGCGTGATTTGTGGTACGCTGGAGTCCCTGGGTGCTGTTCACTGACTATGCACATAGACACTGGGATCTCTGTACAGCTATACACATAAGCATGATCACATATGGTCACAAACATACATACATACATACACTCACACACAAAGTCATGGACTGTTAAAAAAAACTTATATTAAAATAAGTCACCTCATGGAGCCAACTGTAACAAATAAGTTGAATAACATACAGTTTTAATTTGTAAAATGTGGATGCCTATTGAAATTTGTTCAATTTTTTATATAACATAACGTGGTAGACTCATTCGACGCCCTCACAACATTAATAAATATATGCATGTGTGTTGGGACTCAGGAGACCTGGAGTTTAGCCTAAGACTGATCGACGAGCATTAGTCCACTTTATAGTTGTATTGCAGCTACCTTCAAGATGCTTAGAGTTCACTCTCACTATGTCCTGGTGGTGCTCACAGCCCATAACACACTGGGTCTGTGTGATTTCATGTTTTATACATCTATGGTACACTGGAGAGGTATGGAACAAGAGCCTGTCACATCATTATTACAGGCATGGCATGGGGTTTTGTGAGGCACAATGCCAAAATGAATGGTATAATATGAGTTACAGCATCAAATCACTGTTTATCAAACAGATCCATCCTCATGTATGCTCATAGACTAGACATTTTGAATAGAATGTTTTAGTGGATTATAACAAATTTCCTTCCTCTAGCCCAAGTTATTCTGTCACCAAGCAATGACAGCTCTGTTTATGAACTTGGGTTGCATTCATGCAGAATCCTCTTCCCCCTTTGCTGTTGTTTTAAACTCAATGCTGTTGCCAGAAACTCAAACATTTTCTGAATAGGATAAGAAGATTTGAAATTCAGTAGATCTTTTGAAATTGAACCTGAGACTAGACACTTGTAAATACATTATATATATTTTTGCTGCCAAATGAGGTAGACAGAGAACTTATGTGTCTTCTTTAGGACAAAAACAGGCTAAGCCTGGCACACATTTCCAAAACTTTCCTAACAGGCCTTGGAGGCAAGGCCAGTAGCTTTAGCCAATGTTGGATATATTTTCAAATAAAATTTTACAATTAGGCTGTTGAGTGAGTTTCCTGGAATGAAATTTGCAGTTAGTTGTAGTTGTGTGCATGTGCATTTGCAATAGATTGAGCATATTCGTTTCTTCATCACAAGGTGGTTGTTTTCACGAAAATATATACAGAAAATTTAGCATATTTCGCGTGAGCTGGAAATCGTATTGACTTGAGGTCCTGCAACTGCACACCCGCAAATTCAGGCAAGACAGAAAGCAGCCTTACAAATGATTCATTACATAACAGCATTTAAAACATTACAACAAAATACATCTCAAATACATCTTCTTCAAATGCTTCACAAGAATATAACTTTATTTTGTTAGTTTTGCAAATGTCCACGCTGCCTTTAGGGTAAAGCTTTAGTATTTCCTCTAAAACATTATTACCTCATTGAATGAGCCGCGGGATCGAGTAATTCACATCGTAATAGCAAACAACATGATTACACATCGCATTTGAGACAGGATGCAAACAATCAAGGGGGGGGTGACCTCAAACTGTCGGCAATGCATCTGAGTGGACCAGACCGTGCGCTAACACCACTTTCGACACGCGCTGAAAACGTCGAGGAAGCATTTTACTCCTCAACGCGCAGCGATTGCATTGTTGAATGCAAACTAAGCGGCTGGCACTGAAGTGTTGTTTTTTTTTTATTCAAAGGGTGAAAAAAATGGCAGAGTCAATGCTTTTATTGAAAAGCACATTGTTACATTGGCCATGAAGAATGTTTTCAAAACCTCCAGAGTTTCACACACTAGGAAGTACATATTTCTTCTTCTGCTCTAATTCGTAGTTAGGTTGCAATTCTCATGCAAATTACCACAGGGATCCTGGGTATCTACACACTGCTTCCACCCATAACTTGGAGCCCTGAATGTCATCCCATGTTATGGTGATATCACTAAAAAACAGAACTCAGTGCATTATGCATTGTGATATGGTAACTAGCAGTCACGTTATGTATCTAATTGATTATTGTGTTGTAACTGACTAAGCCTTTCATTTGTCTCCAGAAAAAAAATGTCTACCCTGAAGTAACAATGTTCTGCGCTTATCAGACTTCAGACAGCTTTTCTGCAAATGCATCCAAATTGCTATAGGAGGACAAGCTGTATAATTGCTGGAGTAGGACATACCAGCTAGAAACAATGTGCTTTTGCATGGTGCCGTGTTTTGGCCAAAGGGTCCAGATTAAGAATGGTAAAGTATGATTTTCACCTGTAGCAAATGTGAACTTTTAAAGCTGTTGCGTTGTAAGTGAGGAAATGCAAGAATCTAGTGTCCCTCTCATAAACTGTGACTATAACATCAGATTGTAGATGATTGCACAGGTCTAACATGTGTGTTGCTCAGTCTGTTCAAATACTTTTATTTCAGTGTTGTAATGTGAATCACATATCTAGTCCCATTAATGCTTATAGAAGCTGTCTGGCCAGAAATCTCAAAGGGCAGCATTTGAGCGGCCACAGATTTGCTCAGGGAGAAGTGGACAGATTTATCTCCAACTCATCACTCAACAGTGACACCTCTGGTGGATTTGGGGCCTGCAGCCTTCCTGCACCAGCTGGTTAGACATGTGCTGTTCTGATGCGGTATTGAGCTGTAGAGCTCGGGCAGTGGACTGCAGAGACTGTCTGACCTCTGACTGACGTGGCTTTGAAGGCTGTTTCTTCCCTCTGCCATGTGTTTTGTGGAAAAGTCTCTGTGGTTCTCTTCAGTGCTTTAGCATCTTGTTTAGCTGCAGTGCGGAAGCAAAAAAAAAATCTGTATAAGACAGGTCAAAACGTAGATGTTGGCAAAAGTGTTTTCCAACTTTGGCCAGTCATCTTGAGGGACCCAAATCTCCTGTGTTACCTGTCAATAAGATTTATGAATTAAGTTCCTCAAAAATGTGACTTGTGGCATTTTATTTTTATAGAGCTTCAGGTTTAATTATAATTTGTGCCAAGGTGTCTGAGAACTAAAATCTGATTACATTTTGTGGAAATTTTTAATAACCTCCATCTCTATGTCTGACTCTCTGTCTCTGTCTCTGTCTCTCTCTCTCTCTCTCTCTCTCTCTATCAATTTCAATTTGCTTCATTGGCAGGACAACAGCAGTCATACTGCCAAAGCAACATATAAAATCACAGAAGCAACATAAATGCAAAGTTTGATTTACAATGCTTAAAATAACTAAATATAACAAAGGAAGACAAGAATAAAAAAAAAATACAAATATACATACACATACACATACATTATATGTATTCACACACCTACATATACACATTCATATATATATACTTATATATACACATGCATATATACATTCTTACATTTATTTTTCCTTTATTAATACAGAGATTGGCCTCATAAATGTCCCTCATACAATGGCAGGTGGCTACATATTTGACTGCTTGTTGGGCTGTAAGGCCTTCTCCTACTATCATTGATAATTTTTCCATATCACTCCATTTTTGAAAGTTAGGGAAAACAATGTTTATGTTTTTTTAAGAATACTTGTAACTCTCGATCATATTTTGTTCAGTGTAAGAAAGTGAAAGCCTGTCTCTATCTCTTTGCTCTTACGCTGGTCACACAGTCTGTCCTTTCTGGCCAGCCAGGTTTATCTGTGTCGGCCCTTTTCAGTCGCCAGGCTGTGATCACTGACATGCTATCAGTCATGGTCAGAATCTCTCTTCGTTTTCTATTTTTAACGTTTACTAGATATTCTGCCAATTTATATTTTCTATTTAGTGATTGTGTCTCAATGGTCCAAATATGAGTTTTTGAGATGTTTGATCATTTGGTTTACTATAATTGGACCAGGACCAGATGGCTAAGGAGACTCTTTTCTATGTTCTGCTCGTGATATAGCAGGGCTTTATGGTGAAGTGTGTCTGTATCACTATTTTTTTAAATGGACCCAGAATCCGTCTTTGTATATCAAAAATCAATCTTTGTAATTTTAAAACATTTTTCAAAATTCTGCAGGGATTCTACTGGGTATCTTAACCATTTGGTGTAATTTTGTTTAATTACACCAATAAAGAGCAATGGGTTTAATGATACTTTCAAAAATTTTACTACAGATTTGAATAAGTAGGCTTAAATTGTAGAGTCTTCTCGTTATGGTGTAGAAAGCCCTGCTTGCCTTCTCCTTCAGTGCATTCACTGCCAGGTCAAACTTCCCTGACGCACTGATAATTCTATATATATGATAATAAATCTCTCTCTCTCTCTCTCTCTTTCTCTCTCTCTCTATCTCTGTGCAGATCAGAAAACGAAGGCCCACTCCTGCTTCTCTGGTAGCGTCCAGTGACCAGTCCTCACCAGGCATGCAGTCTTCCGCACTCTCCCCTCCTCTCTTCTCTTCCTCCTCCTCTTCCTCTCTCCCTCTCTGTCTCTTTGCCTTCTTTGTGACTCCAGCTCATAATGTGAAGTTTTAAATGAGCCCTCTGTTAATAGGAGTCTGAGCCCAGGGTATAAATCAGCGCCCGCGGATGAACGAAGCGCTTGGTGTCCTCTGCGGTTTTGGCCCCTCCCTAACCTCTCTGAGTCATTCATTCGCTACATCTCTTAGCCCTCTTACCCAATCAGTCGCTCCTCCCTCCTTACCCCATGTGATATGATTCACTTGGGTAACTGCTAAAACAATTTCACAGTTATCTTATTTGTATTACAGATTTAGTTCTATTTATACAGTGAGAAGGCCTCACTGTGCCAATGCCAAATGCAGCATTAGATGCAAATATTTTATTTGAGATTTTTTTTTACAGCTCTCTTTTTAATGTTCTGTCTTTTACTTCCTCGTGCTCTCTCTCTCTGTCACACACACACACACACACACATCCCAATGCACTCACACACATATGTGCACACATAAAAACACACACTCCCCCTTTCACACACATACACATCCAGCACTCGCTGTCTAGAGATTTTTAGGTTGCTAGGCAACAAGACGGTGTCCCAGAAAATTTTCATATCTTGATAAGCGGACCATCTACCCATTATGGAGTTCAATTAGCTGTTTAATTACGTTGGACTGGTCCTCCCAGATACACTTAATATTAAATAAATAACAAGCCTGCAAAGTCATAGTAAATAATATATTGCCGAGTGACTGCAAGATTTTGGGAACATTACTGTTTGCTTGCATAAGAATGCAATAGATATGCAGACAAATCTGTGCAACGACATAATCTGCTCAATTTTGTACAATATTGATACTTCGTAACTATGAAGATATACACAGATTATATATTAGCAGAAAGCAGGTAATTATAGAATGGAATTTGGCTAACCTCTTCAACTCATCTTTACTTCCCTCTATAAACTCTCCAGAGATTGATGAAGACAGACTCCCAAATCAGTTGTACAAGGTAAGCTAAAATCATTTGTGCTTTTCTTTGTATTTAAGTATTCTTCATCATTTCTTGTCTTGTTGGCTTCTGTTTGAGACGATTATGATGATCAGCAGAGCTATCACTAATACGCCAACTCAATGCAGTGACTAGACATGTACCCATAGTTCACTTTGTATGTGTGTGTATGAACGTGTTTGCATGTTTTGTGTTTTTTCTACATGAGTGCATTCCATGTGCACCTGTGTAATTATATATGTTCTGTGAGTGTGCTGGTTTGGGGATGTTGTTTGTGTATGTGTTTACACTGTATTTATGTGTGTATTTTGTGTGTATCTGTGTGTGTGTGTGTGTGTGCGTGTGTGTGTGTGTGTTCCTAGGCAGCTTTGATGAACTCTCCACTACAGAGAAGGAAGGGAGCTCGGGGCACACCCACAATGAAAGGTTTGATGTCTTAATTTAATTTCTTTGGAGATTTATGTTCTTACCTGGAGGAAATATAAGTACAGCTGGTGAAGATCTTCATCATTACATGCTTTTGTCAGATGGCGATTCTCAGGATTTCATAAATAAGTATGCGAGAAAGGAAATGTAATTGTAAAATGTATATGGGTATTTTCATTTAAAAACATTTGCAATTTCACAGTTATGTCATTGTCTGTTACATGCTAGAATTGTTGGACCTCAATGTCTGTGAATCTGTTTAGTCCCTGCTGTTGAGATGACCGATAATGAACCACATCCCACGCAGCAGTTCTACACCTCTTCCTTCCTTTCACTAAGCCCTCTTTTCTCACTCCCCCTCTCATTTCTAATCCTTCTTCCCTTTGCCCCTCCTCCTCCTTCTCCTCCTCCTCCACCCCCTCTCAGAGTTGCAGTTCTTGGTGGAGCACCACCTGTACAGACAGCAGCAGGGCGGGGGTGAGGGAGAGGAGTGTTCTTCAGAGAGCTGCCTGTCGGACCGCCCCAGTCCTGACTCCGCCCCGGGTGGGGCCGAGCTGCCCCGTGACGAGGAGGGGTGGGGCATGGAAGATCAGGACCCTGCCCAGACCTTCCATACGCTCTGCTGCCAGCTGGAAGGTGAGCATAATTGAGCTCTGTGAGAAAACAAAGCATTTTGACTCAGTGTGCCTTATGAAACTCCTGTGTATATTTGGAACACAAAAAAACATTTGACAAAGTACTATGAGGAACTCACTGTCAAAATGAATTCAGTAGAAATTACAGGAACTAAAAATGGGTTCAAAATTGACAGAATAACTGCTCTACTACTTGCTCTCTAAATTGGGTGTCCCACAAGGGTTGGTTTTGGGACCACCAATCAATATAGTTCAAATGATATTATTGTGTTGTTTCCAGAGTTTTCCAGAGAAAGCCAATTAAAAGATATAGATGAGACAATAACTCCATCCAACCCTTCTCTGATGGACAATGGCAGCCCTGTACCCCTTAGCACAGCAAAAAAAGCACTGCAAGAGCCAGAAGGTAAATTTAACTTAAACATCTATGTCGTGTTAGTGTGGCTTCAAGCTACATTAATGTGAGTTTAGATTCATTCAGGCTCACAAAGCCATATTCTTTGTAAAAATGCACCATGTTTTTTTCTCTATGCCCTTCCCCAGTTTCTCTCTTTCATTCATAATCCTTTTTATTTGAGGAGCACTTTTTCATAATAATTGATATAGCAAGTCATCCAGCAACCTACCATAGTACCCAGTGTTTGGGGAAATAAAGCTCACTCATTTGTTTGTTTGTTCATTTCTTCATTCAGTCATGCATTTGTTTGTTAATTCATTTAGTCATTCATTCAGCCATGCATTTGTTTGTTTGTTTTGTTTGTTCGTTCCTGTGTCCATACCCATTGGAGAAATAACTGATTTAGACATCCCCAAGCTAAGATTCAGCTTTCTGACAAGCCCCTTTTGTATTCCCCAGCAGCTGGGTTGAAACAATCCCTCACAGAGGGGAAGAGGAAGATCTCCCAGGACAAAGACAAATAACACAGCCACCATCTCACACCTCTCTCAAACTGTGCCAAAAACAACAGGAAACTGCATTTTATAGACTATCCACCCCTTACCCTGCCCACTCTATACTTCTAAACCCACTCTATATATGTTGAGAGGGGACAAATTAGGTTTTGTCCCTTTTTATTCTTAACCTTCGCCTACAAAAAATTGTTACGTTATTACAGTGATCAGAAATCATCGAACAAACAGTTTGTACACTTTTATGTAAGTCACACAAACTAATAAAGAGGCATAGATGACTATTTTCCGTCGTTGTGTTGTTTTTGTTTTGGTAAGGTGATATGGATGCTTTCTGAGCTCTCTCCGTGTCTTTTCCTCCACTCGCTGTACTGCTTGTCTGACAAAGTTTGCCTGGCATAGCAACAGTAACCATGGATGATGTTCCAAAGGATTTGTCAGCTCCAGCTGATTTTCAGTTTCCATAAAAGCATATACTGCTGTCCCCACCCAGCGCGTTGGTGCCTCGACATGTCATTTTATTATGTCATTAACGTCATCAAAACCAACACGGGGTGCATATATTTCAAAGAAGACATGCGAAATAGCAAAATCTCTATAATGCAGCAACAGGTTCCTTTGCTTTGTGCTTTATTTCCTGCTGGGTCCCCCTACTGCAGAACAACGCCTCAAAAAATTAAGCATTGCAGCTATGGAGAAGAAAGAGCGAGAGAATAAAGAACACCAAAAGAAAGGAGGGGGAACACAAAAACCAAGCACTGCCTTTCATTTCATATATTTCATCTCATCATATGCTTTTTTAGCTTCTCTCCAGGAAATTGGGATGGCAAAATAATTTATCATCAACAGTGGCCTGTTAAAACCAAAATCCCGAGTGCTATTTTGCAGATTGACAGCAGTGTTGGTGTCGGTCATTGCATTCAAAGACACAACACACCATGCAAAACAATTATTGAAAAAGTATGACGTTGCCTTTCAATAGTTTTAATCTCTATAAAAGCAAACATATTTTCATCAAAAGTAAAAAAAAAGGAGAACATATGGATGAAAAGCTATGCCAGCAGGACACATAAAAAGGGCAGCAATTTAAAAAGCACTGGGAAGAAAAATACCCAGTGAATGAAGAAAGGTTGAAGGCAGTTACACATTTCCGGATAACCTGTGGTAAAGTAGCTACATGCAGAGGTACCCCATACATACTTATACACAAAGAAACAGAGTCAAAATGGCACATGAAAGGAAGCGTAATAGAGAAGAACGGCAGTAAAGTGGCTTCAGTGAGAGTGGTTGTCATGACAATTGAACTGGTCCTTCGGGATTCTGAACTATAGTCTGAATTCTGAATTATTCGTCAGACAGTGAGGCACATCAGTGAAGGACAATCAAGACTTAACGTGTCTGACTGAAAACAGGGCTTGTGCCTACCTGAGCTCCTCTAATATCCCTGGAGCAGTGCATCATGGGGGCATGTTGTGAGGACGCCATGTGAAGTCAGACAGTTCAAAATTATTCCTCTGTCTTCAATAATCTTCACGTAATTTCTTGGATTCGAAGCAGTGACGCACAAGACCGGACTTTGAGCACACGGTCACAGACAGACTTTTAATTTGCCCTCCGGAAGATGGCTGAATTTATGTTAATGCATTCCATGCTGTAACGGCTCAAATATTAAATTAGATGACCGAAGATATTCATTGATCCCCCCCCTCCTGTCTTTGCTCCTCTCCTCACCCTTAAGCTGCACACCCTCTGACTCGTCCCGCTTTTGAAATGCAAAATCATTTCCTGCGGGGCTTGCAGAAGAAATAATTATCACACGGGTTTTCAAAAGACGCAGCATTTTGAGGAAAATTGCCGTGCTTCTCCACCCCCACCCCCCCCGCTTATTAGCTGTGTTTTCTCCGCGTTAGCACACCAGGTCCGTGTAAGGTGTGTAATTTCTGCACAGGCTGTGCAGAAATTCCACATTTCTCAAAGCGCGCGTCAGTTAGCGTAGTCTCTGACGCACCAGGGACATTTAATTGACATTTAAGTTTTGTGAGCGCACGTCTTCCATCTGTCAACAAAATCATTGGAGACAAGCTAATGATTGCATAAAACGGAGAGGAAATGTCAGGAACGCTGTGCTTTCTAGCAAAGGTTAAGCAGGAAACTGCTTTGTGACTAAATCGACTTCTTTCTGGTCAAACATAATAAGTCAATTCGTTTCTGCGTAATAAGGTATAATCTTGGAAAAGGAGGGAAAATTGAAGGGTCGTGATTTTCTCTGACTGTGTATCTCTCTTTGGCTCGCATACCGTTGAGTGTTTTTTCAAGTTTGTTGTGCAATTCAGATAAACGATCATGTCGTAGGAGAACAAAACCTGGTTAGCAAGCAATCTCAATAAAACCTTTTCTGCGCTTGCTATAAAATAAAACAATGACATAATTTTTTTATTGTTTTCACAATCAGCAATTATCATTCAAATATCCTGTAATTTAATTTAACCACTACGGAAGCGATATAAATATTGGTAACAAACCATTATAATTCCAGTTCCCCATTTCACTTATTTGATATGCATTTAGTTTCCAGATTTCAGAAACAGTAACCAACAAGTTAAATATACAACATGAGAGTATTTTAACAGAGGAGGAAATGTTAACCAAATATGTTAACATTTCAACTTTAGGTGAATTTAAAGTTGAATCAGAATAAAAAAAAATATATGCTGTTCATTTTTATTTTTGTGTGGTCTTACAAACTTTACAGTAAAAGAGTAACCTGTCATTTTCGATTCCTGCAGCAACCAATTGTTTTTTGTGTCATTATTTGTATCAACCATTGCAACTGACACAATATTTGCAGCAGACAAATGCCACATTTTATAAGAATTCTATAGATCAGAATTTTATTCAAGATGCAATGCATCGTTTCCAAAAACCCAAAAGAAATAAGTTGAGGAAAAATCCAAACATTTCTTTCATTTACGTCATCTGAAGCCTAGCAACTGCAATATTTGTGACCAACAAACTCTCCTTAACACTTAATTTTGTCTGCCTGATTTCTGTGATTGCGTACAGTATTGTTTTTATACAATTTGCAAATCAAGAGACAGCAATTTTGTTTCCTCGCTGCTTTTTGGAAGGGTTCGCGACATTAAAGCTTCCCCCCTGATTTTAATAAAAGATTTCGATGATGGATTACACAGACTTCTCATGCACAACCAAACTCTTCTGTTTATTTGGGCAAACATCTCTCCAGCTATCAGCCAATTGAGCTTGAAATAATTGCTTTAAAGATAATGAGATAATACAGGTAGGGAGCTTTCGATTTTATTGGCTTTTTTAAGTGCCATCCTTTATGACTCTCTGTATTGCGCTCTGCTGATGCCATGACTGAGTTGGGTATAATGAAATTTAAAATTGTGTTTCAGGACCAGATTTAGTCTTAGGTGGATGGGAATTTCATGCAAAGGTGAAACCATTCACCTCCAACCAGCTGAAGTTTCAAGGCAGTCGCAGCTTATACAAATATTGCATCCAAAATAACTTTTTTTCCTGTGGAGATAATGTTTAAAGGTGAATTTTGAAGTCAGAGATATGTTAATATCGCTGAAAATTAAATGGCAAATTTGATTTGCATGTGAATGAAAAAAAATATATATTTTTTTCATTTTTATGTTTGTGTGGTTTTAATAAACTTCATGTCAAAATGAAATGCAATTCCAGTTTGAGTCTTGTTGCAACCAATTACTTTTTGTGTCATTGTGTGTAATCAGACAATAATGTGTAATATATCCTCAGCCTGACTGAAAAACATGGAAACCATATGTACAGCATCCCCATCAGCAGTGCAACTGCATACACCACATGTATTTATGAGTGAGGTGGTAAAAAGCTTATTAAAACTGTAGCATAGCTTTTACCAACCCCACTGTCATGGCCATGGGATCCAGTGAGCTAACCTCATGGTGCCATTTGTCCTAGTCTCTCATTCTGGTACTTGTACCAGACAACTAACTGGAAAAAAGATTCCATACAAAAGGTATTTTAACTACCCCTCACCCAACAAAAAGCTTTATGAATGCTAACTTTTGTCATGTACGTTTTCAGTACGAAATGAGAATCCCTCTAAATCTGCTGTGTGTTTTAGCCTCTGTACTGGTAGGTGGTATTCTCATTATGTGTCTGACCTGCAGATTAGCACTGAGTGTCCTTGGGAAAAGATAGTATCTCCCCTGCAGTCCCTGTATACCACACACACCCACCTATGTGCATCCATACACACACACACACACACACACACACACACACACACACACACACACACTGTCTCTTTGCCCCGGTGTTCCCATCCACCCAGGCATGAAAAAGAAATCTGGCTGGGTCTTTCTCTGCCCTGTTGCCGTGTGACCCATCCTGCATCTTCTGGTTCACCTGTTCTCTGGTGCTGCTCCATCCAGGACCTGGTACCACCACCTACTGCACACTTAAATAGAGCCCGCCATTATCGGCAGTGTCAGTACTGAGCTGTCCTGGCAGTAGAGTGCCAGTACGGCTCTTTTTTGCAGCACTGATGGAGGTCTTGAGCATCTGTCTGTCCTGTAAGTGCTGAGCTGAGCTTTTGTACTGACACAAGGGTGTGTCCTACTTTCACAGCATGTAGTTGAGCCATTTGCACAGGACAGGCTGTTTCAATCAACCATCAAACAGTCAGAACTTGTTTATCAAAGTGTTTTCGTTTGGCACTGTCAAAAAGTTCTTGAACAAAGAGAGTTTGCCAGAAGCACCCATAAAAAAACCCTGATGTCAGTAAAACAAAATGTAAAAACTTTTGCATGACAGTGCAGTCAAGAAAAATGGCTAAATATATGCTTGATTTTATATATGGCTGACTAAATCAACATTTTCCTTAAACCTTTCAAACTTAAAAATAAATGAACTCTATTTTTTTTCATTATGTGCAGAAACAAAGATTAATGCGCCAGACAATAATTTTGTTTGCTTATTTATTTGTTTCTTTCTTTAGCAAATGTCCATATACAGACTTTTTAAAAATACACATTTTTACCAGATGCTGGTTGAAAAGATTCAGGCTACCAAAGGAATATAGCAGGGTTACAAGGCAGTGCGATCTGAACCTGCAAGCCCCTAAGCCAATTTACCCAATATTATATTGTCACTTAATCCGTGTTTGTGAAATAAAAGATAATATTTACATAAAAGATGCTAATTGGATCCAGGCGTCTGTGTCTTGTTGTGAGCTTCTAGTGTCTTGTTATGTCTTTGGTTGCCAGTTAGGCAGTGATGTATGACAAGGGATAATCTCTCAAATTGGCAGCAATGGAAACATCTGGGTCAGATCCAAATGACAGTACTATGAGTCAGCCACCAGGGGGAGCAGTTTCCCTGGGAAACCTGGCCCTCACAGACAGGCACCACGCTTGGTGCTGCAGGTTCCCTGTGTCTGTCACCAGACCACTGATCTGAATCACACAAAGTTTTCACACGTAAAGTACTTTCTCTGTGAGAGAAATAGAGAGTTTATCTTCAGTGTTTAGCCTTCAGTAGGTTCAGTAATGTAAGAAAATTTGAGAGAAGTCTTTGTCTCATTAGTGGTGCACTGGCAGAAATCCAAAACTGGATCATCCAAACCTCCTAACACAGACTGACTGAATATGCTTTCATAAAATCACATTTTTATGGATATAGTAAAGATAATATGTGCAGTCTTGAATCATAAAAAACTCAGATTCACACACACACACACTCGCACGCGCACACACACACACATACAGTATGATGTGTTTACAGTACAGTTTATAATGGGCATCTGAATTGAGAGTGGATGGTGAATTGCTTTGGACTCAGAGGAACAGGGTGCTTTTGTTTTTCGACCCATTCATTTGGCCCAGTGACCCGCTTCTTCAAGTTTGCACAGATCTGCGCTCCATTCCCACTTACTGGGTCTTCCTACATCTGCTTGGGCCGCACTGGATCTGACTGCTTCTCATTGGGTCTGAGTGGATTCTGCTGGGGTCTGACTGGGTCTGGCTTAGTCTGTCTGGATTTGACTCGGTTTGTTTGGCTCTAACTGGCTTAGGGTCGGTTTTGTTGGGTCTGGGTATTTGGTTCTGATTGATTTCTGTCAGCGTGGCTGGATCTGACCGCCAGGTTGGGTTAAGTCTGGCTTTTCACGCTGTCACAGGAGTCAGTATGGGCTGAAAAAGACAATAAAAGAAAGACAATTAATTCCTCAGACACTAACTGCAAGACTGCAGAGTATCTGAACGCATATGGCTTTATTCTGATCACAATAACCAACTACAGCATCTCATCTGCGTCACAGGGAGAATGTCAGCAGATGTCACAATTCATATTTTTGTCTGTAATTTGGACCGAAGTGATATCTCACAAAAGAAAGAGTAAAATTGCACGCACTTACATATCCTTTATATCTTCGTATTCCTCTTTCCGTCTCTGTCTCTGTCTCACACACGCTCCCTCACCTCCACGGCAGGCTCTTCTTGATGTCAGCGCTCTGGGCTGATCTGAGTGACACTGGAACCCGGACACCTTGCAGACCCCAGGAGCCTGGAGCCTCCGCGATCTACCCCCCTTACCCCCCTCCTGAAAGCCCCTTCCCCCAACCCCCCCCAAACCCCCCCACTACCTCTCTCCTGCCTGTCTACCCACTCACCCCCCTCCCCGAGCCCCGCACCCCCATCCGCTGCCCTGGTGCAGAATTCCACAGGCCTACACACAGAGCACCATTGTGTGGGGCGGGAGGAGAGCACACAGAAAGGCCAGTCACACTGCCCCGCCACTGCCATCACCTTCCCATGCCATCAACAGCAGTGAGAGCCTCCCTTCCTCCCTCCTCCCTCTCTCTCTCTTCCCTTCCTCTCTCCATTCCTCCCCTCCCTCCTTCTCTACCTCTCACCTTCTTTCCCTTTCAGTCTGCCGCTACCTTCTCCCTGCACTCTCTCTTTCTCTCTATCTACTCCCTCCAGCTCTCAAAGTTTCAAACAGGTAGCACAACAGGAAATATCCAGTGTTAGAAAAACAGTTTAGAAAAATAAAATGTACCGCGTATAGAGTCATACATATACATACATACTCTGCTCTCTCCCTATGTCTCCTTCCTCTGCCCATTCCTCCATAATTACTTGTATAAACCCTGTTCCTCTTGTTCAATGGCTGGGCCTAAACTGTCGTTTCTTTGCACCTTTCAGCCGGAATGTCTATATTATAAGTGTGTTTTTGGGGGTGAAGGGCATTAGTGGTGAAAATCGATGATCATGCAAGCAGGGGATGGAGGGAGATGGGAAGAACGGAATTCCCCAGAGGATGGATGTGTGAATTTTTACCTCTCCTCCGTGATCCCTCCTTCCCTCTGCTTGGCGATCCCGAGCCCGGCTCTCAGAGGGGTCCTCGGGCTCGGAGGGTGGGTGTCAGTTCCGTTCGTTGCCTTGGTGACCCGGTGAACTGGAGGAAGTTTAGTTGCTTGTCATGTGGGCCATGGGCCTCAATAAGGCCCTCAGTAAGCAAAGACGACTCTGTGAGGCTGAAATGAACGTTATGGGTCAAAATTGCATGTGGAAAACTAATGCAAGCAATCTGAATTGCCACTTCTCCCTCTGCACCCAAAAAGTCAGTAGAACTAGAGAGAGGAGATTATTAGACCATCCTCTTTTGTAAAGACATTCCAATGACGTACCGATGGAGTAAAAAGGAGTTTTGACACCTTTGCTTTTTGTTTGTGTTAGGTGGCTAGGGGTTCACAGAACAGAATAGAATATTGTCATTTTTCCCAGGAGGAAGTTCAGGAAGAATGAAATGATGACCATTATAAACATAACTTGCCTGGCTGGTTTTATTCTGTAATATTACTCAACACATCTATTGCTACACAGTGTTGCTGGTGTCTGGCAGCTGTAGTCTCAAAGGAGCTTTGTCCATTATACTATCATCATGTTCTTAATACATTCCAGCTTTTGAAGCCCTTTGGGCATAAACTCACATGACCTCACATATAGCACCCTGCAGGACACCATTACAGCCCTCTAAGACTCCAAACAACAGCACGCACACGTCGTCCCAACAACCCTTCACCCTCAAAGCTACGTCGAACATGCGACCGCGATAACAACTCTAATTTTCAAAACTAATTCACATACATCGCTATGACAACCACCGCACCACCATTTTGAACCGCCGAACCATGAGAACGCGCTTTCATTACAAGCCGCACCACACGCAATCGCCACGACCACATCCTCACCCTCCGAAGTACCAGGCGTTACCATGGCAACACTCTCACACTCCAAACTGCATCACGCACGCTACCATGACAACCCTATCACGCTCCCCGTGGGACACGCGGTGGCCAAAGCGTTTCCAAAAGAAGCCTCTTTGGGTTTAAAGAACCAAAAAAGGCAAAAAGACAAAAAGGCCACGGTTTGTGACGTGGTTCACTCTGGTTGCTGGGTGAGGGTAATCTGTGAACTCACAGGCACAATGAGGACTGCTGTTTGAGGTATGCAGCGGGTTTGAGGGTTGAAGAATGTCACCCTACAGTGAGTTTGTTTGGTTATGTCCTGAGGAGTACTGGTCAGTTGACTTGGCCTAGTTTACTATTACAGCATTGGGGTTCTCTGAGTTTCTGTCCGCTGTTAGGAGAGCTGGAGAGCAGAGGTTTCCAGCCATGGTCCTGGGGGACCTCAGTGTGTGCCGGTTTCTGTTTCAACCAACACATTGATTAATCAGGGAATTCTGGGATTACATTTTTCAGTTCCATAACTTTCTTTGCTTTTGATTTTTTTGTTGTTGGAGTTGGAGTTTGAAAAATAGTTTCAATGACCAGGTGCTCACACTTTCAGTGCTCAGATTTTTGAAAACAATCAAAATGCATCCTCTTTTAAAAAAAAAAAATATTGGAGAAAATGAAAGTTTTTGTTGTCTGAAAAATGATCCGACAGAGTATTTATGGGTATTTATTTCATCTGACATGAATATCTGATCTGTTCCAGATAAAATGTGAAATTCAGAGGCCAATCTCTCATGGGACACTAAATTACGTAATTATGTTATCAGGAAGCATTATGGTTTGAAAATAAGCCATCATACACAGGGGTCCCTCATGGCCAGGGTTAGGAACCTGCCATCAAGTGGGGTAGAAAAGTAAATCATTCCTAAAACATAAAGAAATGCACAAAAAAGCAAATAAAAAGAATATATCGTTTTATCATTCTATTAACAAGATGATCGCCATATGTGAGAAGAAATAGCCATGGAGCTTGATGGACACAGTTAAAGGACATCCTATGTGCGTTGGTGATTTATATTCTTGCAGACCAGCATTGTTGAATGGTGAGTGGCACCATATGGCTCCAAAATCTTACTGTGGCCATTAGCATCTTTTGGAGTCCACCTCCTTTCTCAATATATTCATGAATCTCTTCAGGAGTAAAAATCTAATTTTCAGCCTTTGCTCACAGACCCCATATTTCACACATAAGTTTCAGTATTTGGTGGGACGGTAATGAAGTGAAGCCTTTCTTACGGGGAAGTTCTTAATGAGGTCTAGTGTTTTTTCTAGGAGGAGCTGCAGATACCATTAAGCTTGTGACAGATGTGAGATCTGAAAGAATGTTTGGTTTGGAGGGCAGGGGGGTCAGGAATGTCCCCATTGTCACCCCCTTTTTATTGGTTCAGCTGGGACCGCCATTTTGTGTTATAGTGTTTGCCGTGGGCTGAATTTGCAGACACAGGTTTTCCAGAATGATTGCTGTGCCCTCATAAACACTCTCGTTTAAAGAGTTCAGAACCACAGCCAATGAACCTTCTTCTTATGTGACATCATCATTATATTGTCAAGTCAGTAGTTCAGGATAATTTATGTTATCAATTTGAGCCACTTTATTCCATTTCATTGATAGAGCTTTAGAAGATAGGAAATTCCTTGGAGAAATTCCTTGAGGAAGATGAGCTTCCCATCTCAAATGTGGTTTCTCCCAAGGTTTCTTCCCATCCATTTTACATTGGGAGTTTTTCTTACCACTGTTGCCATGCGCTTGCTTTTGTGGTGGTTGAGGCTGGGTTCTATTGTAAAGCATATTGTGACAAATGTTTCTGTAATGTGGTCTACAAATAATTTGATTTGGTTTGATATGATGTTGTGAAAATGACAGGAATAGTCAGCGTGATACATTTCTAGATGTCTTATATTATATAAATCTGTGCGTGTCAAATATTGAATGCAGGAATGATTAAAAAACGAATGAAGACTTCAAAAAACAGACACGCGCTGTCGCTCATAGATCTTTATTGGTTAATGACAGCTTTTCCGAAAGGGCTGCCTGCTGTCTCTGCCTTCAGCATGTGTTTAGTAAACCACGACCACCATGTCATTACTGATGAGTCGGCATAATTGGCAGCGTGGATCTGGGTTATTTTTAACCCATGCTTTTAGCTGCACAGGAAGACACGTACATACGTACATACATACAGTCTGACCAAATTCCATTTCTCCATATAGAAATGATCAGAAATCAAATGTTCCATGTAAATTTTCATCCATTTTTTTTAGCTCTTTCAGCTCCATAACAAATATACTCTCCGCTACAAAGTCACTTACAAACCAAGTCATTCAGTGCGAATACATCAAGGGCAGGCGTACGGGGTGACAAATGTGGGCTTTAATTGCAGCGTGGCATCTCTGCTGCTATAATTTATGGAGAGGGTCCATTCAGGGTTATAATTATTACTCAGCATTTCTGTAGTATTATAGGCCCCAACTTCCTCCCCTGAAAGCTTCTCATTTACACTCACGCTCTGTTCTCTTGCTTTGTTCCATCTAACTTTAATCTGGGGGGGAAATGCTCATGGTCAATAATTTATTTGGCATTCCAGTAGAAGTACAGGAGGATTTTTTTTTTTAAATTTTCATTGTGAAACATTTACAACTGTCACTCACTGTGAACTTGCTGTGTAGAGTTTTCTGATCTCTCTCTCTCTCACACACACACACACACACTGGGTGTTCATTCAAACTGTTATCTGTTCAGGTAAATAAAATACCTTAATATTTGTATTTATTCTTTTCTGTGGTACTAGAAGAGACCCATCAGAGGTCAAAGAGTTAAACCCAATACCTCACGGGTCCAATTTTTATTTTAATACTTAATGATGGTTCCCAAGTAACTTCATTCTGTAATTCTCACATTTTCAACTTACTATTAATTATTTTATTCCACAATGTCACTTATCAAAGAAAGAATTTAAATGCCATGTTTTACCCAGAGTTCCTACATGGTTCTCCTTAACCAGGAATGCCACTTCCTCCTCTCTTAACACTGCAACTCAGCTCTTCTTCACTCTTGCCACAAACAACCAGCACTCTTTCACTCAGTTTTTGTGTGTGATTCTTGTTTTTACAGCCAGCCATTCTTTGTGTAGGTCCCTGTGTGCAAACACCAGCAGGCAAGGCAATACTTTGCACAGATGGGTCAAGTGGTGTATTTTCTTGGTTATCTTTGTGGTCACATGACCCACAAACAAACAACTTGCTTTGTCTCACTGTCTTTTATGGATGGTTGCTTTCTGTCCAGATTCTATATGAGTTGATTTAGGGCCACTTCACTCTCCAGCTTATTACACACGTGCAAACAAACAGACAACCCTACACATATACAGACACGCACACGGTGTATTTCGTCTGAGCCTATCAGTAGCAACAGTGGTTACTCTTGAGGTGTGGCTTTACAAGATAACTAGGAAGTGCAGAAGGAGTGGTGCATGCTGTTGGGTGAAAAGAGGAAGCATTTTCTCCATAGCTGATTTTCCAAGTGATAGGGATACTGTGATTGAGGAGGTGCTGTCTTTCACTTGCTATGTTGTGGGTATTAAGTTCCCAGGTTAGAGTCCCCATCCAATATTATTATTATTATTATTGCTGGGAAATATGAAATTGCTGGGAGGTGTGTGAGTGATATTTGGCAGTGTGAAGGAAGAGCATGTGCCGACCATGTGTCTCTCCTCTGCCCCAGTATCTGTTGCTGTATACCCATTCTGCCCTCTCATGATCACATCCAAATTACGAGAGAACAAGGACCTTATTTCTCCTGTTTATATTCTATTTTTTTATTTATTTATAAGCCTCTGTATGGTTTTATTTTTCCTGTTTGTGCTTACATATGCATGATTGAACATATGATTGCATATACTATGCAATTACTTCTGTGTTTGTATATACGCAAACATTATATTTAATGTGTGTGCACATGTAAATACAAACAGAGACAGAGAGTGAGAGAGAAAGAGAAAGAGCGAGGAAGGTCTTCACAACATGTATGAGTCTCTTTGGTTAATATAAATCCTTGTTTAGTGTATAGAGGTCTTGTTTCGTGTGACATTGATGGGAGTATACAGGTAGCATGTTGTATAGGCTGGTGTACAGGTTCTCCTTTATTATCACAGGGAGAAGAATCACAGCTCTGTGTCCAAGACCCAACCTGCCAGGTGATTACAGAGAGACGGACAGATCAATGCACAGCTGTGTTTTTAGCCGTTAATCCCACCTTGATCCAGACATCAGGCTGTCAGACAGAGGCTGGGAGCAGGCCTCTCACCAAGAGACAGCGACAACGAGGGGAAGAATGAGAAAACCAAGAAAAGCTGACATCATCAGCGTATGGCTGGGCACAACACCGAGCAAGCCACGCCGGTTTTTGTCTGTCAGGCCTTCTGATGCAACATCTTAACACATGAGGCTGCTTACAGTGGGGATTTTAATAGAGATGGGGAACAGCTTCTGGTACATGGCGAAGCACCTCTGGCTCAGAGCCTGGAGGTGGTCAGTCCATGGTCTGCACTGGCTGACCCCAGAGCAGTTGTGATTGATGAGCTGCAGATGGGGGTGGCAGGGAGCTTTGTTTTATTTGATGACCATCCCGAGCTTGGTTTTGATCACTGCGTCTGCTGGGCAGGCATGTGATTCAGACTGAGGGAAATCCCCAATAGAGAGCAGCGTTTTACACCATTTCTCTATGCAGTAAGAAAAAAACAAAGTAACAAAATAAACAGATACATGCTCGCGCATTATGTACTTGCAGTAGTGTGAGTTTATTCACAATCATGTTTCAGTCATAAAAACCTTCATCAGAACATGGTCTTTCTCTTTATTCTTTGATTTTTTTTTTTGCTCCCATGTACGCACATTTTGGAAATGTTGAGGTGTGAAATGATTTATGGTCTTTGTGATGACTAAAACAATTTCATGTGAGAAATCTTACAAATGTTGCAGCACTACAATATTCAAAATCTGGCCCAGCTAGGTGACGAACAAGTGATGTGTGATCCTTATTTAGACCATCAAACTTGTTAATAATGAGATATACAAGAATAGCAACAGGTTCAGGATTGTTATCAGTACATTCTCTGACCTCCCCGCCCCCACATGTTCTGTCCTTAGCCAGGATCACAACCCCACTTCTATGTGAGGGTGCTTCTACTAATTTAGCACAGCCCTAAAACACCCAAACAACTAACACTAGCTGTGTATAGTCATTTTTTCTGAATTAAAAATATATGAAAATATTACGAAATGGTATTTCCAAGACCTAATACCAATACAAAAGAACGACAAAAAAATGTCCATAAAAATTCCTAATGAAAAATCTGTGCGGTATTGGGGTCCGCTGAGAGTGAAGCAGGTGCTGCCACTATGGGAGTCTCCTGAGAATTCCAGGCCCCTCCCATCCCATAAAACTAGACCATAGAGTGGTTCCCACGGTGATCCTAAAAAAAAGGAAGATGAGGTAGTGGCGGACGGAGTGTCCCACGCAGGTGCGACCCTGTGACACACAGTCTGAGAGTCCTTGGTGAGCATCATACACCGGTCACAGCCCCAACACTTTACGCTGCTCATGAAATTTATAGAGCGCACGGCTGGATGTCCCACCTCATTCTCACGCTTACTGTGTGACTGACAGCTCTTTGGGCCAACCATATGATTTGGCATCTAATTCCACCCTCTGGATACAGAGTTCCATGTCAATCATTACTGCTTAAGCAAATCACAAAAGGTATAATCTCCCTGGTCCTTCCCCCTTATTGTTGAACTGGGTGCTCTTGCTTGGAGACAGTATTCATAAACTGTGGCCATATTCTGCAGGCCCTGACAGTCTGGTTGCGGTTATGAATTTCCTAATTAAACAGTAAATTTAAATACTGAAGTAACTAATCTAACTCAAATGTGTTGGTCTTTCACAGGGAAAATTTTCTAAATTAGTTTGTTCAAAATATTAAATAATTAAAATACAATGAAATAACATGTTGTTATCCAAAGGCATATTTGCACATTTAATCATGCATTAACATTTAATAAATCTAAATGAATGTTTCATGTATTCTGACTGAAGCAGGGTCAATTCAGCAGATCAGCAGGTAATTTTACAGGAAACAATCATGCATACTTGACTGTTATTGGTGTTGTTTTGGATTAACATGGAAATAGCTTTATAACTATAACTGTACTGAGCACACATGATCCTGGAACGGAGAAACGAGTTTCTCGTTTCATTTCATCAGTTTAATTGCAATTAGTTGTGCCTTCAAATCAGGGGAAGCAGTTTTGCATTTCCACCTTCCTTTACCAAATGAATACATTTCATAGGCATTTCAATAGCGTGTCTTGAACAGCGATGCACCGCGGTATGTTTCAAGGCAATACATTAGTCTATGGTTCATTAACTATACTAGGTCTACATTTTCTGTAAAAGTGCAAACAATTCCCTTGGAAAATGCTATGCTACCTGTACGATACTTTGAAACTCAGATACTTTGATACACACAGAGTCAAAAAAGCACGATAAATGGCACAATCCTGTCTGTTAGTGATAAGGAGCTCTTCACTTCATTGTTTTCTCAAGGGTTATTCCCTCAGTTTAGCAAGCGGAATCAGTCTCTTTTGAGACACAAGTTGCCAGTGTAACGCAGCCGGAAAGATCTACAAAGACTGTGTGTATCACGAAGTTGGGTAACTTTTCTAAGCCAGCTCTAACTGGTAAACTTCAGAGAAGGTAAAAGTTGAGAGCACGTAGGCAATTTCATCTAATGGTGTGAGTCAACTGGTCAGTGTACGGATAATCATCCGTCTTTATTGTCATTTACATTCTTTTGTAAAGATAAAAAAAAGCATTTTTATGTATTGATACTTAAGATGTATTCTTCAACTTATAAGATACCTTAATTTACTTGTCCCCCCACCATTTCCAATTGAAGGACTTGCTGCATCCGCTTCGCCAAAAATGCTTCCATTGACTGCTTCTCAGCTCAACTGTTATGCATAAAATATGCTTTTGATTACGAATGACTTATACCTAGGCTACCTACCTGAACGAATTAAATGATATGTTAAAGGCCTGGCTACGAGCATTAAGTTCTGTCACCTGATGAAAGAGTCTTCAGAGCAGAATTTCCAAAGCAAATATAAAAACTAGGTTAGTAGTAGGCCTTGTTCTAAACGAAGCATTCCTCTTTCTGTAACAGAAGTATATAACTATATGCTGTTGAAATATCAGACAGACTTTCAGATGCTTAATCGTATCAAACTCTGAATGGAAGACAGAAATATGGCAGTCGTACGGGGGAAAGGGGGGAGGGGGTTTAAGGAAACTTTTGGTACCTCGTTTCACGAACGAAGAGAAGGAGGGGTCTGGAGAGAATGGCTTTTGGGATGCAGAAGGGGAGGGAGGTGAGGCTCCGGTTTCAGGGCGCTGGGGGTAGGGGGTGGACCGGGGGTGGACTAGCGTTTGGGAATATACGAAGATTCATTGAAGGCAGAGGGGACATAAAACCGCGGCGCTTGTCCTGGAGCAGGCGGGTGCCGAGTTGCTGCTGGGGCCTGCCGCTGGATAACCCCGTCGATTTTTGGGAAGGTTGTCTGTATGGTTCGGTTGTCACTGGGAACACACACACGCTGAAAGCAGAGAACCGCGTCCAGTCCCATCCTCCCTTTTCTTCTAATTCCTCGTAGGGTCCTGCATGTCTAACATTTAGACATGCATATCTTTGTGGATTCGAGGACTGTTCTGCTACTTGCAGCAACACAACTCATCTTATTAGGCATTGTCAGCTGTCAGGAAGAGGATGACCGTAAGTTCCAACTTTTTTCTTCTTTTTTAAAAATTGTTCAGGAATTTCCCCCCTTAATCTTTTGCGACAAACTTTTTGATGTGCTAATAAGGAGTTTGTTAAAGGATAAGCTTGGTTTTAGGTGCTGAAAACTGGTGCCTTACTAGTTTGTTATTTGAACTCAATTGTGTTTTTTATATTCAGTATATTAGACATATATTGTGTTGGTTTTAAATTTATCTATAGATAGATATTAGTTATGTGGTTAGTAATCACGATTTCTTACATTTATCTTGGGTCTTTCCATATTTTGTAGCAAGTTAAAGTGACTCTGAAGTGTATTGTAGAAAAATACATCAATTACTGAATATTCATCAACTAAAAGTTAAATGTCACTGGAAGTCATATGTAGAAGTTCACTTTGAAAGTCCACTTCTCTGGTAGAAATGTGTTAGAGACCTGTTAGACACAGGTGTTTTCTTTATAAAGTAAATCTTGTTTTTCGCCAGTGTTATATCATGTGGAAATTAAGCGTACACTGTAGGATGCTGTCAAACTGAGGACCTCGATGAAGTAGGAAAATACTGTATTAGCATGATTTATGTCATGTTTACATGCGTAGAAGATAAACATCTTCTATGAGCAGAGGACCGTTAAGTTTGATAGCAGCCCCACTCCAGCCTCCCGAGTACACAATTAAGAGTTAGCACCTGCCGACAAGCTTTAAAAATAGTTCTGACCGGGTAGCCCCTTTACGCATCAGGAGGACTTGGAGTTTACAGTTAGCAAAACTTAGCCACCTGACAATGAACGATGACAGTGGATAGACTATAAGGCCATGTAAAATACACTCTAATTACATTTTAGAAGTGTTGACATTCCGTCACGGTACGTAGAGAAAGAGACCTAGAGAACAAATGTTAGTTTTGGTGCTCACATCTGTTTTTTTTATTTAATGGTATTTGGAACCCAAATTGCCAACAAGTGTTGAACAAGTGTTAGTTTAACAATACACCGCAAATTTATCAGTTTAAACGGTTCATATACTAATTTAGCTCGAAGGTAAACTGTTGCACATCAAGGGCCCGGTTGGAGATCAGGATGTCACGCAAACCAGGTAGAAAATACGCACCAGTTATACACTGTCGCTCCAAAGAGCCTCAGACGTTGTAGTGTTCTCATGAATTTCTTTCACTCTTTCTTTTTTTTAAATCACATGCTCCGTTTACAGGGAACTACAGAGAAAGGAGCAGGTTTCGCGTGACCCAAAGGCTAGCAGGCTCAAAGGGCATCTTGAGGGGCTGGCATCAAAGAGACCGGATTTTTTCTTTAGTTTTGGGAGGGCTGACCAACTGATGCTGTAGTTTGTACTACAGGCATATTGTGCCCGTATAAAATGGCTTTAAACAGTAATATCCGACCACCTGTGTTAGATTCATACGTTTTTTTCTCTTCTTCTTTCTTCTTCTAATAAAATAGTGAAAGCGATCTTTGACCAACGCAGCGCGGTCTTGACATTCCATCTTGAGCAATAAAAAAAACAGCCCCCATGTGTATCCACAAAATTATTGAATTTTACGAAGCTTTTGAGAAAAATGTAAATAAATTGCTGAATAACTGTTCAAGCCGTTTTGGCATTTGTTGAGCTGAAGCGTGAAAAACTAATGTAACGGTCACATATTGTACTTTATATCCTAAGACATTTGTATTTGTCCTGCGTATACACCTTGTTTGAACTAAGCACTGACGGAGCCCGGGGGTCCGTACGGAGAAATGGATATTGCTTCATGTTTGTATATGGCAAGAGGTTGCCAACTACACACCAACTCTAAAAGAGACCCTCATTCAAGCGCAGTGGGGTTTAGCAGGGTACCGAGCGTTTTCCTGGCCTACAAAGTAAACATATCCTTGCCGCTATGTTTGCCTGTGCTTGACCTAATACAAACGGCTGTTCAACCGTTAGTGGTACCCACTCCCTTAGTTGCCAGTGGATTTAATGAAACTTTAACCCTGTCCACATTACACATTGATAAATCGACTCTGAATCGACTCGAGCATTTATTGTTAAAAGAGTACTGTATCAACATGTTTTTTTATCTAAAGTTTAATGAAAAACAAGGCATTGTTGAGAAGACTAGTTTCTTAGGAAGATTTTCCATGGTCAAGCCAACAAAATCAAGGAAAATAGTTAGAATTCCGGGGATAAAAGCATTTCAATAGTTTGAAAATTGTCTCAAAGGTTCGTAGATTAGTGCATCCCCCGCTAGCATCGTCGCACAAGGATGTCTTTCAGCTGAGTGATTCTCTACCTTTTGAGCGTTACTGCCACCTTGTGGTTTGTTGTGGAAATAGTTAGTAACCAAACAGCGCTTATACTCATTACGATCCATGTTTCTGAAAGCAATTTTAGGAACGATGACACTTCGTGATTGCTGAAACGTTGATAGAACTTACTTTATGTCAAAAGCATCTTCACTCGCAGAATGATCGAATAAACCATGTTTTACCTGGAAATTCTAATCCATTCTCCTCATGATTGCGACTGTGTACACTGAAAACTACTTGAGGCTAGTTCCAAATGGTCACAGTGGAAAATAATTGTTTCTTGTGCCCTGTTTGAACCGTTTTTAATGCATGCATTCCTTTGCCATATCTCATGGTTTTTATGCAGTGAATAGTAGTTTCTGTGACTGTTTGACTTTAAAGAGGGCGTGGTTTGATGAAGTGCAATGAATGCATACCGTTGACTGAGTGAAGAAGCGAGCATTGCAAAAACATGCTCATTGGTGTCTCTCTTCCTTCATTTTCCACCCATTCTATTTCATAACCCTCCACCCATCCTTACCCCTAACCCTAACCCTAATCCTAACCCCACGCCTAACACCCGTACATCCTCATTCCCACCCTCACCCCCACCTGGGCATGTGCAGAAGTGGCAGGTAGCTGCGTGCAGGACGGCCAGCGTTATAATGACAAGGACGTGTGGAAGCCGCAGCCGTGTCAGATCTGCGTGTGCGACACCGGAGCTGTCCTCTGCGATGAAATAGTCTGCGAGGAGCAGAGGGACTGCCCCAACCCCGAGATCCCATTCGGAGAGTGCTGCCCCATCTGTCCGTCCGAACAGCCCGCACCCCAGGGTCATAATTTATTTAATCTCTCATAAATAAATTATCTCTCTCTCTCTCTCTGTCTCTTTTACCCTCTTGCTTTTTGTTTTTTGGAGGGGGGCTGACAAAAAAACAGCAGTAACACTGGAACCATTTTGGTTCAGCCCATTGTTTGGAGCTGATGTGATGGTTTTAGTTTAGAGCACACCTGGAAAGGGTACTGCTGTTTTTTTCCCTGACAATAAACTAAACCAAGTCTGGGTAAAAATGAAAGTAAAAAAACAGGAAAGAGACACTTCTAATTTCATTTATAACTAACATGCTTCCAATTGGCTCACTTTGATCCTAGTTAGCCTGGATGCTATTTTGACTTGCATGTATATGTGGGGGTTACCATGGAGAAACTTATCTTAGAAGAATTTGACCTGTTTCATAGCACTGTGTACGGGAAGGGTCACCTGTTGCTAGATTTAGTAAATCGGAGAAAAACAGAGAAATGAAACAAATGTTAGCTCAAGGCCATTTTAACCTGATCTTTTAAATTAAGATCTCCTTGATCAGCTGTTTGAGAATGGCCATTTAGAGGCATGAACACAATAGTATGTTTGGACTTTTACTTACTACAGCTATAAAATAAGGGAAAACGTGAATTTCTGAATTGTAAGCCACAATGATATTTGAATTTAGAAGTGTCCTTTCAAAGAGGAAACATTTCTTGCACCTTCTCGTTTTGGTGTAGATATGAAATCTCAAATCAAGTTTTCCAATTAAATGCCTGTCAATTATTTAAGACAAAAAATTCTGTACCAATGGTAGAATGTGCATGAATATTGTTTCTTGTCAAATGCATTTGTCATTTTGCAAACAATAATCTATAACAACCAAACAAGGTCCACTTCAAGCTATAAAACACACAGGCTATCTGAGGGACCTCAGACAGTAAAATTAGTATTTTATTACTTGTTTTACTTCTGACCATCTATCACCTACATTTAACATCGCTCTGTGCCATTACTGTCTGCTTAACAAGATAAAACAAATTGACTGGGAGATCTTTCAGATCTCTGTGGCACTAATGGAGAGGTTCAGTTATCCATCTGTGTAACTCTCATGGAGACATTCTCTGGTCTTAACTCTTCACTACATCTTTCCCATATGGCCATGCTTCTACCCCCCCCCCCCCCCACCACCACCACAGACACACATAAAGAGATGGGCACAAAGCACCACATTCTATAACCAAATTCGGATGGGGTCAGAGGTTGATCTTGTGTCCGTTTAGTAAATTTGGGCATTTGATTGTTTTGGCTGTGTTATTCCAGTTGCTTTGACATGTTTGTTTGTTTTCAGGACCCTTGCACCCCCCCCCCCTCCCCAAGTGAAAAAGAAAGCAATGAATTGTTTATTAGCAGTCTATAATAATGAAATTGACAATAATTTTATTTTCTTTACTTTCTGAAATGCTCTGAAAAATCAGGACCGCTTGGTGCTAAGGTGAGAGGATGTTTTAATATTTTTGTCTTATTTAAATTACTGCATTGTTGAGCTTCTTTGATATGTTTTAAATGCCATTTTGTGGTCTAAAATCAAAAATTTGCATGCAAAAATGTGGAAAAAGGATTTTATTGTACCTTCTACTTTATAAAAGCAATAAGGCAATTGAGGCCTTCTTCTCGGCCTCATACCTAAGAATAGTCATTATATTATATTATATTATATTATATTATATTATATTATATTATATTATATTATATTATATTATATTATATTATATTATATTATGTAGTACAATTGGTTAGACAACAGTCTGTGCTGTTTTTATGTTTTGATTGACATTTAATTCTCTTTTCTTTTGCAAACAGGGACAGAAAGGAGAGCCAGGTGACATCACAGATGTACGTGCCCACAGTCCAATCACACACAGTTCATTTCAAAAGAGACACATTATCTCATCACTGCATTTAATTTCATATGAGTTGTATGTAAGCATATAGTTAAATATACCTGTCCTCTGTTGTTTAAACAGCGAAACAGCAGTTTAATAATAAGTCATAAATGAACACAGTTGGCCTTTGTTTTAGCCACGGTTGGGCACACTGAGGGCAGACTGCCATTACCACATTCCCGGCCTTTATCCTCAAAGGGTATAAAGATAGACAGATTTGGCATTATCATACATTCTTGAGAGATTATTAAGGATTATGAGTCATGAGTTTTTCTCTCCCTGCAAATCACTTATGTTAATTTATCCACTTCTCCTCTCTCAATTTGGGTACTTCCACACCAATTACTTTCAACAATCAATCCTCACAATCATCAATCAACAAAGCAGGGCAGAACTAAGCCATTTTTACGATGTCTCTGCCTGTTGGTTTCTATGCAAACTGAATGGAGGTTTCTCTTTGGTTTCCCGTCCCCAGGTTGTAGGACCACGCGGACCAGCAGGCCCCATGGTAGGTACATTTGCTGCCATTTAGTTTTTGAGTATGGTGAATGGCTTTGGTCATGTGACCTGGAATTACTCAACATCACTTCTCTGTACCTGCAGGGTCCCCCGGGAGAACAGGGTACCCGTGGAGAGAGAGGTGCAAAGGGAGACAAGGTAAGATATACCTGTTATTTGTCTGTACACACCTAGCATCTTGGGCTTTATCCAGGGAACAGCCAAGAGAACAGTATGACCTTTATGTGATTAACATTGAAAATTCATTCTGATTCTGAGCTAAATGTGTTCTGATTTGGTTCCTGTTACTAATCAGAAGCTACATACAGAGGTATGGAAGAGCTGATAGGGTGTCTTTGTATTGGGTGTGTGGTCTCTGTTATACAGTCAATTTACACCATGTGCTGAGTACACAAGGAGCCATGAGAGTCCTCTGCAATTCATGGATGGGAATCAAGAAATACGTTTGTAATCTGGTAATATGGAATATGGACATTCCACTGCCATACCTTTTGTAAGGGATAAATAAAGATGGCTACTGTAGCATTTTTCTCACAGCTATTGATCTTGTGATGTGCTGCGGTGTTTCAAGACAGGCTAAACCATTTTTTCACTAAAACTTGATTGTTTTTATGATCAAGATCATGACGGTTTAATCATCTGTAGATCTATTCTAATTTCAGAGCAATCATTTCTTGCTGGACATTAGTATTCTCCATCATGTCTTCTGTGTGGTTACATCTGGCACATCAAAACCTTTACTTGTGAATCAGTTTCATGGCTTTTTCATTTTTCGAGAATGTACATGGTTGGTTGGGTCCAATAGTGAAGGATATTTATTGTTATTTGGGCCATGAGTAAAGTATTGTCATTTGTCCTAGAGCTAAAGGATGTTTTTGTCATCTTTTTCAGTGCTAAAGGATGTTTATTGTCCTTTCTGTAGAGGATATTCATACAGGTGTTCTGGCTCCAAATTTTCACTTTAGTTCCAAGTAGATCCAAATTATTCCTCCTTTTTTGGAATAATTAGAGTTTCACGTATTGACAATAGTTATGTATAGGAGAACCTCAGTGAACCGCTGGGGTGGTTCTGAGTACTGAAAGTTCCAGATTACTAAAAGAGACGTCAAAGTACAACAGAAAAAAATCCTTTATCAATTAAAATTGCTACACATAACTGTTTCTTTCCACAAAGGCTACTCTCATTTTATAGTTACCAAACATCAAACCAGCAGTAGGAGTTCCTGTCAAGTAACACAATCGACCATTCCTCTGTCACTATCAAAAACTATTTTTTTGTCAGAATTTCAGATTCTTCCCCTACAGCTATTCTTTCTTTGGCACAGCAACTTCAATAAAGAAAGGCTACACAACAGGCCTGTTCCAGCCCAGGTCCTGAGGGCCGCAGTGTCTGCAGGCCTTTGCTACGGCCATGCGCTAGAACTGCAACCACAATATAAATGAAGCAGCAGAATGAGTTGATGTAATGCATTGGAAAAATACCTGTAGGCATACCTGAGCATCCCTCAAGAGTTGGAGTTTAATCGCCTTGGGCTGATAAGGAGTAGCAGCCATGAATGTTTTACCAGACCATGGGCTGGACAGGGGCGTCAGAAACTGATGTCATCAATAGACAAGGGGGGGGTGGGGCGTGGCTATGTCATATCATATCATGGCAACATGGGTTCCTGGCTGTGGTATCTGGCCAAGTAAAGGTGTCTAGGGCTGTAGGATGTTCTGGTTTATGTTGTTATTGATTAATTTACACAGTTGGTTACACAATTAACTCACCTCACCTAGTTTCTTGGGGCCGAACTGGTTGCTGATTCGAATATGAGCACAAAAACTAGCACACCCTGTAACTCTCCAGTACCAGAGCAGGCTACCCCTGATATATAGCATTTAGCATATTGATATTATATGAGGATGCTATATCAGGTTACACCACAGGGCAAATGTACAAGGCTGTTGTAGCAGTATATGGTGTAGTCCTAGGCCTGCAGTAATGGGCTTATGTATATACTTGCTGCAGTGTAGAGATAAAGTTTGACTTGGACTGGTGTAGTTGTGGGAGTCAGATAGATAGACCAGTGCAGCCACACAATTGCTGTTTCTGCCAGTCAGTATGAGTGTTTATGGGCAGATGTAGTCTAATCAGGGCCAAATACTGGAGCTTTTGAAATATTTGGTCCAGAAAGTCCCTGAAGGGGATGTTTTCAGATTTAGTAACTGAATTGGCAAATGTCAGATTTGAATTTTTTTGTCAGATATGGTGGATATTTTATGCACTTTTCCCAATTTTGGCATATTTGCCCAATGCAGCTCCATCTGCTGACCATTAAGATGATTTAATCCAGATTTAATCTTTTAGGTTTCACTGTTTTGTTCTGTAGTTAATAAATGCTCAGTGTTCAGACTTAATATGAGATATTACACCTGACAGAGTTGTAGGCTAAATGGCCCCCAGAATTATTCTGTAATATTCCTGAATTTTTGATTTATTTACCATATGTATATGATCTCAATCCCCTTGTCACTTGTGTTCTTTGGAACTTTGGATGCAAAGTTCAACATTTTAAAAAAATCGCTGTTCTTTCTGAAAACATGAAGTGAATCTTTCTTTAAGAATCCATTTGTTACAAAATCCCACCGTTGATGAAAAATTTAAAACCTGGCCCTTAAATTTGCCTTTAAAACCATCATATATCCTGATGAATTTCATGCTATTTTATGGAACTCCGGTACTGTGTGTGAAGAACCCAGTGAGAGATGTTTTTGATACTTCAGGCTTATTGTATGTTTAACCTAGCTTGGAGAGGGCTGTATGAACAGAACCCTTGAAGCCATAACAATTATAAACACTCACATAACGAAACCTGAAATTAAAAAAGCATATAAAGACATTTTTGAAATATGTTAATATCTCTAGGGAAGCCCTGGTCCCCGTGGCAGAGATGGAGAGCCCGGTACCCCTGGAAACCCCGGACCCCCCGGACCCCCTGGACCCAACGGACCTCCAGGACTTGGCGGGGTAAGTCTGGAGGCGGACAGGGCAAACCTGAGTGGGAGTGGGAGGAGGGCGAATGAGTAGTGGAGAGGAGTGAATATGAGTAAAATAATGAGTAATATTATGAAGTCAAATAACGTCCTGAAGCAGCACGTGAAAAGAAGCAGTGCTTACATCGTTTCAAACCAGTTTTCTTCCCTCTATGATATCCAGTGTTTTGATGAACCAGTGGGAGTGCTACACTCACAAGAGTTGAGTGACTCTCCCCAGTGTTGAGCTAATAGATGCTAACGGATGCTAATGGTCGTCTCTCATCCGTCTTTGTGCAGAACTTTGCTGCTCAGATGGCGGGTGGATTTGACGAGAAGGCTGGAGGCGCACAGATGGGCGTGATGCAGGGCCCAATGGTAAGGCTGCAGGAGAGAGGGCTCCAGTCAGGTGGTGCGCCCTCCTGGCCAAAGCTAAATGGAAATGGAGAAATAAGTCACCCCACATGGAATTACTGTGCATGTCATATATATAGTCTACACCAGGCTAAGGAACAAAGAAGTAAGGGGAATAGATGATAAACTGAGGTAAAACTAGTCCATTGTGTGCAGAAAAGACCTTCTGTTGCAATGTCTGTCACATACAATAACAAAAAAAAGATAACTGGTATATTCATTATGACATTATGTCAAACAGCAGGCAGTGGTACAGTGTGAGTATGTAGTGTATGTACAGAAAAAAGTCTGCTTTAAACAGTCATGAAATAGTCTGTATATTTAGACTGTCTGTCATAAGACCTTCATATGTGTCTTTCCTTCCCTATATAAATGTGTGTAAGCTCCATTTTTGGAATTGGAATTTAATTGCGTTTTCCTTGTTGCCCCTCCCCCTTCCCTTCTCTCTAAGGGTCCAATGGGTCCTCGTGGTCCACCCGGCCCAACAGGTGCTCCTGTAAGTATACATGCAATTTTTGCTTTTGAAGCAATTTTTATTATCTCCATTTTTGAATCATAAATCTCCAAGTAGCAAGGAGCTATGAAACCTTATTCAATTTAAACCCACCGTTCCCCACACTCAAGACTTACTATACAGCACAGATTATAAAGCACAATCTGTATTTCGCTTGACATAACTTCCCATCCCCAAACTACACAAACCATCCCCTTCTCAAACAGGAAAGACCATGGCTAAAGTCAACTCAACGGGGCTCACCTAAAAGCTCCTATGTCCCCTTCTTTCCCAAAATACCCCTGTGCCACTATCATTCTTAGTTTTATGTTCATTACTGTAAGAGTTAGGTACTTCTGGTTGACTCATTATACATGATATTTTATGTGAAATACTTCAAAATTGTGCTACATTTAGTTAGCATTAAGTCTGTGGATTGGTGGGCTACTTTTTTACTCATGGTGTTTAGCAGATACAGTTTAATTACTGCAAAAAGACAGCAAATAATAGAATACGGGTGTGCACAGTACAGCAGGCATATCCAAAAATCAAAATGGAGTATGAATGCTGCTTCTCGGACTGCATCTCTCATCCACTTCTCTTTCCCATCCTAGGGTCCACAGGGTTTCCAAGGCAACCCCGGAGAGGCAGGAGAAGCTGGTCCAACTGTAAGAGTCCTCCCATATCCCACAATGCACCCATACTGCGTTAAACCTGTCCCAATAAGCTGAGACACACTGAGATGCCAAAGCGTCTGCATCTGTTACATAATTACCACAGAGAGTAAGAAAGGAGGAGTGTGTCAGAGTTTTCAGTAGAAGAGTAGGAGCTGTGTTCATTCCTGTGGTGGATGAAATAACAATGATTGCGCTGTGAGAGGCCCATTCAAAGGCCAGACATCATCCACTGAGAATATTACAGTATTTGTTCCTCCCAATACTGAAAGTGCCCTCTGTATGAATTCCCCTTACTGTTCGATTCTTCTCACAAAGAGGAGAGTGTACTGCAGTGCCACACGGTATTATGGGAAAGCACGCTCAAAGAGCTAAAGCCAAACACGGAGAGATTAGAGTAATAACAGGAAGCGGATATATGAAAATCAAATGTCATTACTTACAAATCATTGATTTACTTTGATGTGGGGACTTAAGCATGCTGTGTGCCACTAGAGGGCGCTAGACAGATTTTCCCATTACCCTTCCAATTTGATTGCGTGTGGGAAAACAGATAGTAGGTGTAAGAGTTTAAGGTGATTGCAGGTTAAGAAGTGTCTTCTTAGTCACATAATAGATCCAAACCACCTGATACCAGCTAATAATGAAGAATGTAATCTGCTGGTGTGACTTTGTCTGTGTGTGTGTAATGGTGAAGCGTGTGTGTTCCTGTATGTTTGGGTATGACGCATGTAGAGTTGTATGCCAGTATTTGCGTGTCTCAGTGTTTTTGTGCATATGTGTGTGTCCATGTATATGTGTCTCTGCTCTGCTAACATTATCCCCTTTTTTCCTCTTTCTCTGTGACAGGGCCCTATCGGTCCCCGTGGACCCCCTGGACCTTCCGGCAAACCTGGAGATGATGTAAGCACCCCGATAAATACAGAGAATATCCACCATTCTCCCTCTAAAATCTGTCTACACAGTGCCAACCCCTGTCCACAGAAAAAAACCGCAGTTTTTAATTAATACTGTTTGTATCAGATGTCAAGTGCTACAGCGATCACCATAGATATCTGTGTCTACCAGAGTCTCACAATAATTGAACAAAGAATCATGTTCCCAAGCACAAGATGCCAATATTTAACCACCAAAATCTGAGGACATGAAAAACCCTTAAGGAAATGAATGTGAGACATAAAAGAACAGCAGAGTAACATTTGTTTACAGTTCAGTCTACACAGTGCCATTCAGTGTGACAAACATTCACAGAAAAGTTATTGCTATAACAACATAGTCTTACTAAGGCATCTATCTCAAAGCAATTGACAGAATAGGTAGGTACCATTTTGTTATTCTTTGCTGTTTGTCGCCCCCTGCTGTCCTCATCATGGTACTCCACTCAGGCAATTTGAAAGTGGATGACCAAGAGAATGACAACCCTGTTCACACCTTTGGTGCACAGCACCTCAAATAATTATTTGATACTCCATTAGCAATTGATGTGTATCTTTTTGTAGTAGAATATGCAGACCGCTGGTATTCACAATAGAGATACTTGTTTCATTTTTACATTTTCACACACTGGGCCTACTGCCCTGGGGAAGAACAGATTGTACAGAGATTTTAATTTGATCATGCTATTGGTAGTCTTTATGAAACAGCACACTCTTAAATGTTCATTCATTGAATAATGGGAAATCTGACATGAAATCTTATATTTGTATGCATATGCCTCATGTTGGTTAACATCTGAATATTATGCAGAGATCATAAATGAAAATTCATTGACGTAAAATGAATTAAAATTAGCAAAATTCGTCTTAAAGCAAAAACCGCTCTCTTGATTACGTTAAATGAATGTTGTTTTAAACATGTCCACCAGGGGGTGAAACAAAATGCAATTTACCTTAAGCTCTTCTCCAGATAAAGATGTGCTAGCCTAAAATCTCTACAAAGATTTGTTCAGAAGCCTGGACTCAGTGAATAATTAGCAAGTGCAATGATAAATATTTTTATTCTTTTACTAACGTGAAGTCTCAGTCATGAGTAAAAGAATACAAATATTTCTCTTCCCTTCTAAGTAATGATACCAATGTCTTTGGTATTATTAAAGTCTGAGATCTGAAGATAAGTGACATACAGGCTTGCAGTTAGGCAACATACAAACACACACACATACACACACTTTCCCTCTTTCTGTCTCTAACTGTGTCCCGCCATTTTCCCCCCACTTGCAGGGTGAAGCTGGAAAGCCTGGCAAAGCTGGAGAGCGTGGACCTCCTGGGCCTCAGGTAAATGCATTAACCGACAGAACTGGACGATCCTGATATAATCATAATCTCCAGGGTGTCCACATCAGTGAGATAGATTTCAGCCATTCGGCTCTCTCAGTATTCTAGAATCACATCAATACATGCTTTTTTACTTGTAATTATGAATATTTTAAATTTAAAAAAGCATTCACCTCGTAGGTGATTCACTATAATTGAGCAACGAATTCAGTAATATGTTCATGTTTAAAGTGTTTTTTTACGTATTTTGAAAGCGCTATTTGAAGATTTTGATTTCAATAAACGAAATACCATCTGTCAAAATCATCATTAACTTCATTCATTGAGTCATTGAATTTTGAGAAAGCTGTAGTCACTGCTGTCATTCGTTTGACAGTTAGTCAATCCCGTGTCATTGTCTTTTTCCTGTTCTCTTTTTTGACCTGCTCTTTTCCTACCTGCTCAGGGCGCTCGCGGATTCCCAGGAACACCCGGACTTCCAGGAATCAAAGGACACAGAGTGAGTCTGATTAATCGATCTACTTACAGACTAAGTGATCAATAGGTCGATTGCCTGAATATATTAATGATCAATTGAGCCGTTGTTTGATTAATCGATCAAGTGATTCATTTCATGATGGCTTAATTAATTAGTTGGTCAGTTGACTGACTGATTGGTTGGTTTGCTATTCAATTGACTGATTAATTCATTCTGATCTCTTACATTAGACATTATTAACAACTGTGTTTAAAATGTGTGTCTTAACAGGGCTACCCAGGAGTGGATGGAGCAAAGGGAGAGGGTGGAGCTGCTGGAGCTAAGGTACGGCACCTTTCCTTTGAGCTTTCGCTGTGTCTTCTTGCTTTTTGCATCAGCAACAGGCAAAACCCTATGCATAATTCCCAGCTATTGTGTTCTGTGTTCACGTCATAGGTTATTATACCTCCCCTTCTCCTCCTCCAACTCTACATCCCTCCATCACTGTCACTCTCCCTCTCTCCTTCCCTCACTTGCCTATCAGACACTGTCCTAGTGAGGCCCTATTTACTAAAGCCACAGGGTACCACATCCCCCACAATATAAGTAGCCAATCAAATCTAAGCTGACCAGAGGAGTCACTATAAAGGGATAAAGCGGGGAATACCCTGCTGAATGTAACAATCCCCCCTGGCATTCCGTGGGGTTACATGGCAGTGTTGGCACTGGCATGGTCCAGGTCATTTCGAGACTGGAGGCCATATTTGTAGTTGATTCCTATTTACCCTCTCTCAAGTAGTATTAGTAAGAATGTCAACTGCTTTCTTGCATCTTAAGGATCTTTTCTTTCATTTGTTGACTCTCTCTTTCTCCTTCTCCCCATTTAGGGTGAGGCAGGTGCTCCCGGTGAGAATGGCGCCCCTGGACCAATGGTGAGTGTAAAAGGACCCTTTTCACGCCCCCCACTTTCAAATTGTACAATACGCATTAACAGTTACATATGTAAAGTGCATGTAATATACATATATTTTTAACAGATGATTTATTGAAAACATATCAAAATTTTATCTTGAGATCTATTTTTAAATTGAGCGAAAAAACTGAACAAAAAGAATTGGTGATTTACACGAACATGAGAAATAAATTGTTAACTGTCGTTATGTTTGTCTTGGAAATAGATTTTATGATATCTTATCATAATTGCTAGCAGTAGAAGTGTTCTGAACTATGATTATATGAAATTAACCTGGTAGATTTGTTGTTTGCATGTTTTTTAAATTATTTTTATCCATTGTCAAGAAATCCAATAAACTTCCTTCCGAACCGTCTTCGCTGTTTCTGTAGGGCCCACGTGGTCTGCCCGGTGAGAGAGGCCGCCCAGGAGCTGCTGGAGCTGCTGTGAGTTCCCCACCTCCCCACACACTTCATGTCCCATACATTACCAAATAAAATCCCAGGCTTTAAGGCCTAGTCCAGGGTTCATATGGATAGGTAGTAGGCCTTGACGTTGAACCTATTAGCTGCTGTTTGAATGTTATCATCATTCATTCAGGACTTAACTTTCATCACAAGGACATCCTGGCCATTTCAGTCACTACAATCTGACACAAAGCAATCTCATCACTTCCCTGCCAAAAATACGGCAAACCTTTTCGGTCACCATGTCACTACAATGCTTCCTTCTGCCGCTAAATTATACCACGGTTTTTAATTATCCCCCAACTCATTCTTACCACCAACTAATTATCCTTGATGAAGCTGAGAGAACTATTCACTGAATTATAATAGGACATTATTTTCCCAATGGAATAAAGAGGTTGGCAATTATGTATTCAGTTTTGATTTAATATTTACCTTCACTGCAGAGTAAGTGCTCAGTAATTAGTGTATGAATTGTTAGGATTAGAGTGGAATGCTTTAATAAAGGAGTTCTTTGAAGTATGTATTTATCATTTTAAAATGACTACTCTTATGCTTTAACTTGCTCATTTTGTTCCCTTATAACTTTCACTGCTTCCTCACAGCGTAGTGCTGATATCAGAATACATAGCGCTATCTTCTGCCATTATCACAGATTATTATTGAAATGTGTAATAAAGTTAATGACTGGCCTTTCTCTCTTTCCCTCTTCCTCTCTCTCAGGGCGCTCGTGGAAACGATGGTCTGCCTGGCCCCGCTGGTCCCCCTGTACGTATTCCTTTCATTAATACCGCTTTTATTATTAATGTCAGTGCTTTGAATCGAATTAAAAGTCTCTGAAAGAAAAAGGTTAAAGAACAGAGGCATTACACATTGAGCCGGGGGTGATTATTATCTCATCATTACTTTTTCTCTCTCTCTCCCTGTCTTTCTCTCCCTCTCCTACTTCAGGGGCCTGTCGGTCCTGCTGGAGCTCCCGGTTTCCCTGGTTCTCCAGGTTCTAAGGTGTGTAAAACTACCCTATTTTACTCAACATTCACTCCTCTTAGAGGACAGGTTACAGATTATCTCCCAGGAGAAGACATAACCCTTATGAGAGACACATATAAGTCAACATGGAGTCAAGGCCCTATACCAGTAAAGAGGCATCAATTGCCCATATTAGTAAATAATAACTCAAGGACCCAAATGAAAGCTTGAGGGGTCAGTAACCACCAACCCTTTATGAAAAGTCCCAAAGATAGCCCAACAAGACAGATCAATGAGTGAAGGGCTAGCTAAGTCAGTTAGATACACAACATTGTCTATTGTGATTACTGTCCTGCTGGAGAGCTGGTGTCTACAGTAACCCATCATGTAGATTTAACTTACAGAAATAATACTGATATCATCTGCCAAGGATTTGAACATGAATTGAAACTTGTTGTTCGGACTCATATCATTTATGTTCAGTACCTCAATCATTTCATTATAAACAAAAGGAAGCTATTGGGTCACACCCATGGTGTCCTACAATGAGGGCCTGGTCATGCTTGCCAAAGATTAGTCTTTAAAGTGAGTCAGCTTCACCAGACACTATAGCCCTGTTGGAGTAAGTCTTGCTTTTGGCTTGGCCTCATATGATTTTCTTATTGTTTCCTCAACCAGGGTGAAGCTGGTCCCACTGGTGCTCGTGGACCTGAGGGTGCTCAAGGACCCAGAGGAGAGTCAGGAACCCCAGGATCTCCTGGCCCTGCTGGCGCTGGTGTAAGTAGCCCCACCACCTCCTGAAAATACACATGCAATGGCCTGTCAGGTTATTTTGTAAAAGCAGAGACCCTCAGGTTCAAATCCATTTGTGACACAGTCCTGGATGCCCTCCAGACAGTAGACAAAATGATGAACCCATAAGACATGACACATGTATGCACAAGGTCATGAATACAACATTTACAGTCACAACACATTTACTTCCCTTCATTAGTTGATAGTGTATGATGTTCTGTAACAGGTGTTCAACAGGCTTCTCAATTACCACAGAACATGACATGTTAAATGTACTTCAGCAGACACCAGCTGAAAATGGCCAATATCTAAGAATATCTTCACTTGGCCTGTTCTGGTATGCTATAACATGTAGAGCACTTAAGAAGGACACATTTGCTGATTTTTCATTAACTGACAGATATCAGCTCCAGACTGAACTTTCAGTACTATCATATAGTATATCATTTGCCATGTCTGTGATTCATCAGATCGCACGGACTGAGGAAGAAATCTTCCAATTCCAATTCACCTGACGTTATCTCTGATTCCTTCTCTCTTTACAGGGTAACCCTGGTACTGATGGTATTCCCGGAGCCAAAGGATCAGCTGTGAGTATATCCTGTCTATTATTCTTTCTGAATTATAACCACATGCTCAGCCACATTCACAAATAGTCCCCTTTGTTGCCATGGTGACCCTGATACAGGTGCATTCTAAAACAGCACTCTCAGGCTAGCTTTCCTTATTACATCTGTGATTTGAGACAGATTATTCCAATTCTTTGAGTACAGTCTACCCATTTGACACTGTTATACTCTTAAGTTTATTAGTATTAATAATGATAATAATAATAATAATAATTTATTTATTTCCTTTCTTACCTACTTATTTTTTACCTTTGGTCAGTGGAAGGTGAGGATATTGACTGATGTTCTGGTTCCCTCTGTAGGGTGCTCCTGGCATTGCAGGTGCTCCTGGTTTCCCCGGCCCTCGTGGGCCACCTGGACCCCAGGGAGCTACCGGCCCTCTTGGGCCAAAGGGACAACAGGCAAGTGGCAGCAATTTGCAATTCCAACGTCGCTGTGGAACATCTGAGTGTGTCTGCATCTTAGAGAGAGCCACATGGTTTGGTCACTCACTTTCTCTTCTCTCTACTTCTTCTCTCTTCTTTTTTTACCTGTTCCTTTCTGTAGGGTGACCCTGGTATCCCAGGATTCAAAGGAGAAGCTGGACCAAAGGGAGAGCATGTGAGTTCTGTGCCCCGCCACTTGGCTGGTCCAATCACAGCCTTCCAAATACAGAGTGATAACCTTCAGCTCAACCATTACCAGTGTCCTTACACAGTTAACAGGACAATATGATGAAATAATGCATACGTATTAGCAGGACATGTTTCACAATCTCAGTACATCAGTTATTATAGCATAAAACACTGGCGTACTTTAAAGAGCTAATCAGGCATGCCATTGGTCACCCCAAACAGGGCCCTGCCGGTCCCCAAGGTGCTCCAGGACCAGCAGGAGAGGAGGGGAAGAGAGGCGCAAGAGGAGAGCCAGGCGCTGCTGGACCCATCGGACCCCCTGGCGAGAGAGTGAGTATTCGCTCAGTGACATCACAACATTTAAATGTTCTCCAGCATGAGGATGATCTGGTCTATTCAATAAAAGTCCCACAATGACATCAAAGTGCTAAAAAAAGATTCAGTGGGTACCTACACAAAAAACCTACACAGATCCTAACATCTGAGATGCTTTTCAGCTGATTCTGTGTTGGCTGTTTGGCAGAACATAAGGAAAGTCACTCTTCATTGGCTTCTTCATTCAAGAGAAATCAACATGTTTAAGATGTTAGGGATTCATTAGTCACCACATAGCTGTGTTTTGATATTCATGTCGTAGATGCTCTGCCAGGTACAGTCCAGCTACCAGCTGCCATAATCCAAAAATCTCCTTTTCTTCTGGTTGATACTAGATTATCTTTGGTGCTTTGTAGCCTGCACTGTAGAAGATAGCCATTGACTTAAGGCCAGGGTATTTGAAAAGTGTATTTGCTGGAACTGCAGTTTTCTTTCACCATCACCAATCGTAGGAGGCAAGATTGGCAATTCAAAATTGCTTAGACAAAACAGGGAAAATGTTCAACATTGTTTCCAAAAAAGAGTTATTTAAAAACTTCAGAAAAGGGAGTGATTTTAAGGGCAAGTGTAGACAGCATAAAGCTACACCCTCATTGTTATTAGGCATGGCCTTACACCTGACAGAACCCTACCTGAATTCTAAAAAGACTATTTAATGCTAATCCATTTGTAAAATGGAAACTATTTAACTTAAAAGGTGTTTTTTTTAGTTAGCAGAACAAGGGGGCATTGGTGGAATGTAATGAAGGGTAAA
The DNA here is from genome assembly GCA_022829145.1 of Albula goreensis. Taxonomy (NCBI): domain Eukaryota; kingdom Metazoa; phylum Chordata; class Actinopteri; order Albuliformes; family Albulidae; genus Albula; species Albula goreensis. The sequence goes on from CM040752.1 coordinate 9,072,174, forward strand.
AATTACATACTGATATCAGAAAGAACTGCATTACATAAGTGATGTTAATGCAAGGCACAGGTTGCAATGTCAAGAACTGCAGATGACTCTTTCCAGCATTCAAGTCCAGGTTTGATAAAGTATTAGATTCACTCTGCAAATCACTGGAAAAATGGCCAGTCTTTTTGGGCCTATTCTCATTATTATATGATCTGGAGATCTTATTTTGTATGAGACACCTTGCACACATGCATGGTGAGCTAACAAGTATATTTTATTTCATTGATGAACATCAAGGTCAATTTATTAGACATCTTCGGTGTTTTAAACCTGTCTCCTTGTTTCTAGGGTGCTCCTGGTAACCGTGGTTTCCCAGGTCAGGATGGGCTGGCTGGAGCCAAGGTAAGTGACAGCATCATTAAAACATCCATCAGGGATAAACCATTACACCTGATTATAAAACACTGCCTCTCCTCCTCTGCATCTTACCTGTGGTATGGGCTCTTTGGACAAAGTTACCCAGCTGGGCTTTGGATCAGAGCCATTTTCATGTTACAGTTCCTGATAAATCACTATTAGTTTTGACATTCAGCTCCTCGTTAACTAAACGATGATGTATTTCCTATTTTGCTTAATGTGTTTGGTTTGAATCCTTATATTACTCAGTGTCTTGACTATTTATTTATAATGATTAAAATACTTTTCAAGTCACTGACTCTATAACAGGTGCCAGGATGTTATACAGTTCATTTATGAAAGGCAAAGTCATTATAGAGCTCGCTCAGTGGTTGACCCCCTCTTCTTCTCTTTCTCTCTCTCTTTTCCATTTAGGGTGCCCCTGGCGAGCGTGGAGCCCCAGGTGTTGGTGGACCTAAGGGAGCTAACGGTGACCCAGGTCGCACTGGTGAGCCTGGTCTGCCAGGTGCCCGGGTGAGTTGCCTTTTCTGTGTGGCATAGATTTCTGAGGTTTCCATGGCAACAGTAATTGCTGTCATAGTGTAGTCGTGCAGTGTTTTTGTCATGTATTGTTTTGGTTAGTGATATCTCCACAGGTAATGGCATGAGCTCAGTCAATAGCTTATATTATATATACAACATGTTTATTAATATTTATATCATTGTACAGCACATGCTGGCAAATCTCAGATTAGGAGCCTTGCTCAAGTGTACAACAGCAGTTAAAAGCCTGTTCCTTGGTGTGAGTATATTGTTGTGTTTCCATCGAGGTTTATCTCCCCACTTTATATAAATATCTGTCTCTCTGTTTTCGGCTTGTAGGGTCTTACTGGTCGCCCTGGTGATGCTGGTCCTCAAGGAAAAGTTGGCCCTACTGTAAGTATAGCTGTCATCCTCCATCCTAGCCATAGTGCATATGGCTAATATTATATGCTACTTAGGACAAGGTAGAACAGCAAATATCTCTATATTTTTGTGAAAAGTATTCAATGTAAATTGACTTAACATACACGTATAATCACATTAACAAGTATAAATTACATTAACAAGTATAATCACCCCTTGCTTTTACATTCTCACTCCAAATTCTAAAAAACAAAGATTAACCTAAACTTGAGTAAAAATGATTAAAAATGTATCTGTTTATATTGCAGCCAAAGGCTTTCTCTTAAACATTACAGTCTGTAGTCAGCAGCACCATTAAGTAAAATTCCACTGGATAAGATGCAATTATGCTGTAACGGTTCTCTCTGCTGCCCTCTGCAGGGTGCTGCTGGTGAGGACGGTCGCCCTGGACCACCTGGTCCCCAGGGAGCTCGTGGCCAGCCTGGAGTGATGGGATTCCCCGGACCCAAGGGAGCCAATGTGAGTGTGGCCATGTATTTGTCTCAGATGGACTCTCCATTTTTTAATTAGCTTGTTTGTTTGAGTCTGTTTAATTGTTTGTTTGTGTGTGTGTATAAACTGAAAAATATACACAGAACAGTTAATACTAAGGTTAATATTTCATGTAATACCTGGTAAAAAGTGGACCTCAATTTGTACTCACACCTTATTGTCAATTATATCTTAAGTAGAAAAATCTAGATTGCTTAAAAATTATTTTAAAGTACAGTGTTCCTCACTTCAAATATATCATATATCTTATGTTGTTGATGTCCCAGAGTATAAAGCCCTACTCTGTCCTGACCAGTGTATTTGATGTTCCAGTGAAAAATGCACTGCTTTTTTAAATGAACTTTATGTCTCAATGCAAACACTGCACATGCTCAGCTGAAGTGCAAGTGATGTCAGAGTTGTAAGAGAATTTAAACTGCCATGTTACTCAGTTGTCCATAAAGTAGCTGTCCACAAATTCTATGCCATAACAGAGAAATATACACAACAGGGAAATAGGTTTCTCCTATTGCCCCCAGTTTCAGACCACCAAGGCACTAGCTACATCAGTGCTGTTACTGCAATTCTCTGGATGGCCAGGCCCATCAAACCCGTCCTTATATGGAACGCACAGCTGTCACTTGTGAGGACGCAGCTGCTGTGGTCCCTTTGCACTGTTGCCGTTTTCTGACTTAACTCAACAAAATCACCTGTTAGAGCAAATGAGTGACGTGCATGTCCCACAGTGCAGGTGACATCACAGTATGAAAGTGTCGCACACGCTCTGTGCTAGAACAGGTGATGTCACTTTCCTTCCCCAGCTGAGTAAACGTCACCATGTCATGTGTTTGTGTTTGAACAGGGCGAGCCCGGGAAGGCTGGAGAGAAGGGACTTGTGGGAGCTCCTGGGCTGAGGGTACGTTTTCTTACATATGTGTTCTCCTGAACTTGCTTGTTTTGTATCCTTGTGATCACCTCTTCAACTCCATCACTGCTGGAAGTAACCATTTATCACATGGAGATGTAGGCCCAGCTAACCAGAGAAATTCCATGATAATATATCCTCATTTTCAAATGTCCCAGTACATGTAGAAAACTGGAGAAAAACATAAATGAACTGAATTAATACCAATGTGGTACTTTGGCCTCATGTAGGAGTTACCTAATCTAATTCACTCTCTATGCAATTTCCATATTTACTGTGGTCTCTGGAGAAAATAAAGGCATGGCTTCTCTGGCATCACATTTATATTTAATCTCTGCTCCAAATAATTTACTTGATTATTTTTAACTAGTTGTATCAACCTTGCAATGCACGCTAGTGACCATGGATGATGACAATCAAAAAATAAATCTATATATAGGGAACCTAGGGGAATGTCAAGTTCCCATCAGTGAAAAAATAAGTCTATTTTATTCTATTCTATTCTATTCTATTGTAATACAGTTGGCTTTAATGAGCCTGCCTTATGGCAGCTGTTGTAACTCTCAGCTGTTGTAACGATGTCCCGTCTCTCAAACTCATTGCTGGACTCTGAGCCGTCTGCTTGTTGATGCCGATGTTTTACCAGGACTTTGTGTTCCTCACACAGGGTCTGTCTGGTAAAGATGGAGAGACTGGAGCCGCTGGACCTCCAGGACCTGCTGTGAGTACTGCTTTCATAATAACTGTTATCATGATGATAAGAATATTGGGCATTTTTTGTGGCAGATATTTTAGCATTTGGTAGATAAAGACTGAAATAATGAATGTGCTGAAGTGTTTCAGTGCTTATGTATGAATGGCCATGTCGTTCACACAGGTTCCTGTTCAGTTTATCAAAATAAAAGTCCCAAAAATAAAGTTGCCATGACAAAATAAATATACCAAATTCGTTCATAACTTAAAATGGCCCCTACAGACCTTATATAAGTGATATCAGAAACTATTCAAGACAAAATGCACATTTTAAGATATTTGAATTACACTGAGGCTCTTGCAGGTTAAATCAATATTGGGTATATTTAAGTAAAATACTGTAGAATACTTCCTACTACACCAACAAGAATGTACTGTTGGTGTATTAAGAAAGATCTAAACAATAGGTATGGCCCTATATCAGCTCTTTAAAAATTTAGCATTGCTAGTCTTCCTCAAGATACCTTGATGTTGAGTGTGGGTTTGTCCCCTGGTCTGATCTGGTTGTATGTGTTCTCCTCACAGGGGCCTGCTGGAGAGAGAGGAGAGCAGGGCCAGCCTGGCCCCTCTGGTTTCCAGGTAAACACTGTTACTCAGCAACAGCTCTGTCACATGACCCGCAAACAATGAAAAGGCACTGCATTTATATCAATAATGCAGTGCTCTCAACTTTTAATCTGAGTACCAGAAATGTAATGCCATTGCCAATTAAATAATTAACAATGTATATTTTAAAATCACAGTAATTACTCCCCAAAAATGTGCTGTTGATTAAGGCATTAGTTGATTATTTTGACCAATTACTCAATTAACAGTCAACCCTTATTATATATGATGAGTATTCTATAGTATAGTTCAGTCTCATGGACTCAGTTATTTCTAATGTAATGGAATGTATTGTTATCCTCCCCAATCTGCAGGGTCTGCCTGGACCTCCTGGCCCCCCTGGTGAGGGAGGAAAGCCTGGTGACCAGGTGAGTGTCCCCACAGACTCGCTCCTTACATCTGTCTGTACCCGTCACATTAAACAGACTGAATCAGCGAGGATATAGCATACTGAGTGAAAAGAGACGACTGCGCTGTCTCTTTGTCAATAAAATCAAATGAAAGTAAATGCAATAGACATACCTAAAGAATGGTGATGGTCAAGTTCATCAAGATTAAAATGTAAATTGCTATAAGCCACGTTACATATAAACAAAATTGTTTTTCAATAAATGAATTGAATGGTTGGTTGTTGTTCGGTGATTAGTTATTTGTTGGTAGGCTGATAAATTGAATGATTTATAAAATGATTGATCGATTTGTTTGACCGACCCCCATTTCTTTTGTCGAGCGATCGATTGGTTGATTGACTGATTGATTGATTGCGTAATGTCCCTCTCTGTTCAGGGTGTCCCTGGAGAAGGCGGAGCTCCTGGTGCTGTTGGACCCAGAGTGAGTTTTCCATCATTTTCATGTTTTTTTATTCATGGTGTCAACCTGTGGTAAAAACCACACTGGCATCCTTGGCCATTATGTCCCCATCTATGAGTAGGCAGAATGACAGTTTTTACCTGTGATATAATCCTCACTATATTTTCTGCCAAGCTCTACCATTAGCGCATAGTCATTGAGGTCTAAGCTAAAACATTACATGCCCAACACAAACCCATCAAATGTAAACGGTTGGTATTTTCTTTTGTCCATTTTCCAGTAATGCTAAGTTATTGTTTTAAGGCATATATTTACAATTATCATTTACATAATATAATGCACACACACCAGCTACAGTTATCTAGTGCTCCTAACTATCCAGCTACCTTGAAATGTGTTTTACCTCAAAACCCAGTATAATTACTGCTTAACTAGCTAAATACTAAACATGCAAGCAATGTAATAAAATTAAACTTAGCACTGAAGCACTTAATAGTAATGTGAATGGCAATGAGACTACCGTTCCAAGCCATACCAAACGAACACGAGGAAAATCACTGGAATCTGCTGACGTAAAAACACAATAAATCATATTGTTTATATACAGGTGAAAGTGACGGTTCGAAGGAGTCATGTTATTCCTTTGACAATTTCTATACCTGGATGCTGTTTCAGTTCATTTAGCTCATATTGGTTTCCTACTCTCATTCCATGATCCAGTATTAAACAAATGAAAAGAGTGATTTATAGTTTTGGATATCAAAAAACTATTTAACTTCTTCTCAGTGTACACATCATCTGTGCACTTAAGAGCAAAGCACCAACGTAGGCTAATGATCAAGCAGATACATTTAGCCTATATTTTTTATTATATGTAATTTTTTTCCATGCATACATTAATAATGTGACTGCTCACATTAAAAACAATATCAATGCTTTTAGTTGCCATGGTAACATTAGCAGGTGGCATACATTGTTACACAGGTCCTGCAATGACCAGCTTCCACCACTGGTGTCACCATTGTGGTCTGTTAAGAACTTTTCTCTGTAGCTGTGTTCATGGTCCATTTCGTCATCCGTGTCCTCTCTGTCTTCCTCCGTCCCTGGCTCTTCCCCCTGTAGGGTGAGCGCGGTTTCCCAGGAGAGAGAGGTGGTGCCGGACCTCAGGGTCTGCAGGGACCCCGTGGTCTTCCCGGAACTCCAGGAACAGACGGACCCAAGGTGGGCCTTCGTCTCTGTGTTTCTTTCTCTGTAGACTGGTTAGATTGAAAGTTGGGACAAGGAAAAAAACTATTTATATTTCATGACTGTTTATGCCTACTGAGTAGCACTTTGATCTTTGGATTACAGTTTCTTTTATCCATACCAGGTTATAGCTGATCCATTTTAAATGTTCTTGTTAGTGTGTGTCAGAAGTTAAGTTATCTTTATTAAGTTAATTATATCCTATTACTGTACAGGGCCTAAAAGGAAAACGTTGTGCCTTAAGCTTTTAACTATACAGTGTCTTTTGATTGAGCCAAGCTGTAGGGATGGAAAAAGTTCATTACATTAGTGCATGTGACTGTGACACAATGTGACTCCGCCCCCTTCATCCATTTACAGGGAGCTATTGGACCAGGCGGCAGCCCAGGTGCCCAGGGACCCCCTGGCCTTCAGGGCATGCCCGGAGAGAGGGGCGCCCCCGGAATCTCAGGACCCAAGGGTGACAGAGTGAGTTACTCCCCCGAAACCAGCACCCCAATGTACTGTCTGTCCCCCAGCTTTAGCTGCCCATTTTCACACTCTCACTGCGACACCCATGACTATATTCTGTCAATTCTCCTGGTGTGATTGTTCTCCTCCAAACTCCCATGCATTGTCTAGATCAGAATATCCGTACACATGGACAGAATACTAAGCCCATTCAAAAGAACAGTAACTGAGTCCAACTTAACTGTGCTTGGTTGGGCAAGAAATAGTATGAACCTTCAGTATGAGCATCTGTTTTACTCTTTGTTAAGTGTGCAGTTTTACTTCCATATGAACATGAACCAGCTTTAGTAAGACACCATATATTAGTCAGTGTTGTGTGTTTGTCAGCAGACAGGCCTGGTGTGGTTTTGTCACATGGTCAGTAATTTCTCTGTACCTCTGACAGGGTGACAATGGCGAGAAAGGACCTGAGGGAGCTCCTGGCAAAGATGGCTCAAGAGTGAGTATCGATCCGACATGAATCACACAGTCAGAAATAATTATCTTTTAAACATTGTATCGATCCGACCTAATCACGCCAACACGCAACAAATTGGTCATTATGGTTTGAGTGGTCTGAACCAGCAAGTTTCATTATAGCAGTTAATGAACTCAATTCAGTTCAACTCACAATATCAAATTAGCATTGTGTAGTGTGTATCTCACACTTAAAATTACAATCCTACTTGCTGCATAATAGTTCATACACTAATGTATTCTCTCTCTCTCTCTCTCTCTCTCTCTCTCTCTCTCTCTCTCTCTCTCTCAGGGTTTGACTGGTCCCATTGGTCCACCAGGTCCAGGTGGTCCTAATGGACAGAAGGTGATAATTGTTTATTTATTCCTCTCATGATTCCTTAGTTCTTCTTGATTCTTGATGAATAAGTGTTTGTAACTGAAGAAGAATCTGACGGACTCTGTCTTTATCTCTTCCTCCCTCCCTTTGTTTTCTTCCATCTATTTCCCCCGTTAATTCTCCCTCCCCTTCCCTGCTTTTCCCCCTCCCTCTCTCCGCTAATCCTTCCACTGTCTTCCTCTCTCTTCCCTTTGTCCTCCTACCCCCTCCTTTCCTTTTCTTCCTGCCCTTTCTCCTGCTCCTTCTCTCTACTTCCACCTCTCTCCCACCCTCATTTCCCTTCATCTTTCTGATTATCTCTCCTAACCTCTTAACCTGTCCCCCCTTCCTCCTTTTCTCTCCCTCCCTCCCTCCCTCCTCCTCTGTTTATTCCCCCTCCTCTCTCTCAGGGTGAATCTGGTCCTGCAGGTCCATCTGGTGCTGCTGGTGCACGTGGAGCTCCAGTAAGTTTCCCCACATTTATCCTCTCATACGTTAAAACAGACACGCTCACACTATCTCATTACAGCCCACAGTTAGTGTTAAATTCAGTGTTAGTGGATACATTCCTCATCTCTGCACTACTAATGACAGATCATGCCAATTAGATATCTCAACTGATTCTCCACACAAAGAAGAAAGATAATTGCCATGCCTACAGACTATATTAAAATAGAAGTATTTTCTAAGCACACACTGATCTGAAAGGGATATGACGATCTGAATTACTGTGTGCTTGGCCTGTCTATACTGTATGACATAAATGAAGCCACTGTCGTGTTCAGTGAACCAGGTGGATATTGTTGCATTAATATTTTTAATTGACACTGGTGCATTTCACTTAATGTCATCATAATATTGACTTGTACTGAGAAACATTTTTTAATTAATTCTTGAGGATATGGGTTGAAACGAGGGTCACCTGCTTCTCAAGTCACATGGTCAGGAATTTGTACAGGCTGTACCTGTTATTTTCCTTTGTTAATTATTTTACCGACTGCCTCAGGTGCACAGACAGCACACTCTTCAATTGAATATTGAAAAAGTTACACTTTCAGATATTTTTAGCTGAATAATATTCGAGACACAATTCTTACACAGTCCAGGTTAAGGACTTTGCCTTCTTTAAGGATGTAAAGAAGACAGTGGTCTATGTAGGAATCAGTCCTGCAGCCTTCTGGTTTTGAGCCCATTTCAGACCCACTTCACCACATCACTACCATTGAGCACTGACAAACCTTCCTCCTCCCTTCTCCTATAGGGTGACCGTGGTGAGACTGGACCTCCCGGACCTGCTGGGTTCGCTGGACCCCCTGTGAGTACCGCTGTCTCCACCATCCCTGCTTCTTACTCACCATACCCATAAGGTCCTATAGGCACAGCAAGTCTGCAAGCAATTGTATAGGTTGTTCATAGTATAACCCATTTGCAACACTTGATGTAAGTATGAAGGCCAAATTAAATTGACATGTACATCATGTTAGCCAGATTTGTGACCTCATACCACATTGGTAATGGCCTAAGTGACATAGACAAGGCTGGTGGTGTTGATGCCAAAAACTCTGCTTCTCTGTGTATGCATGAAACATCAGTAGAGCTATAGTCATGGACATCTGTAGTGCCTCATAGTCAGTCAAGCAATAATAACACTTTTGGGGTATTGGGTAAAAGTAAAAGATTCTGTAATATTGGTTATCTCCAGTGCAGATTGGGACCCTCTGAGAAGCCCTCTAGCTGAACATGACGGTGCTGTCAGCTTGACCTCTTTGGTTTTCTCCTCCCAATCTACAGGGTGCTGACGGCCAGCCTGGAGCCAAGGGAGAGCAGGGAGAGGGTGGACAGAAGGGAGACGCAGGTGCCCCTGGCCCCCAGGGACCCTCAGGAGCCCCCGGACCACAGGTGAGTTCCCCTTGAGAAAACTAACCTATTACCACAATACTCATTAAGGAGTTGAGACAATGTGTAAGATACTTCCTGCTTCTGATTCTGTCCCTACCCACAACTTGGGCTTCCAGTTGTGCCAAAAGAATATAATTGGTCTCCTTATTATCATTGGCAGATAACTAATACTGCCATGTCAGAGAATTCTGGAATGCCCTTGTTATACATAGCCGACAAAGATTTAAGATTAGCTCAGAAAATTGCAGAGAAACATGTCACAGGTTAGCTTGTTTGTTATATAATTGCAACTCATGGTTGATTTCAATAAAAAATAGGTTCTCCTTGAGAGTGAGCAATTTCTGCAATTTTACATGATTTATGTAAATATGGAATGGGAAATTCGTGGAAATTTTAAGCATGCTAGGGAAGCTAGCAATTAAGTTTACATTCCCAGCTACCTAGTCAGTGTTTAAACACACATATGCTTGCTTTCTATTCACAGTAGATTTTATTACAAGTTTTGGCATAAATATTGAACATACGGAGCTGCTACACTGGCTAGCTTGCTGAATAAACTGCACCTGCCGATTGGAGCACCACCCGCACAAGATTATGACTCATCAGAAAAAGTGGATGACCATTGGTTTATCAGTAAACCACACCCATAGATGTTTTACTGTCTCATTTCAGAGCATCAAACAGTTCATTATCCTTGTAGCTGAAAGTGAGGTTAGGTTGATTCAACCTGTGCCAGGAATGTAGATGTACATTATCCTTTGTTTAACTTGATTGAGAATATACAGTGTTAAGACTGATGTTAAGACATTCTACATTGCCCTCATCAAATAATGCAATACAGCAATGAGTTTAAGTAGGTGAGGCAGACTTATAGATTGTTTCACAACCAGGCAAGTGAACAAGGCGGTTGAACATAATATTGGATTTCCACCTGATTTGTGTTCCTCTTCATTCTTTTTTGTTCAGGGACCCACTGGCGTTGTTGGACCTAAAGGAGCTCGTGGTGCTCAGGGTGCCCCTGTAAGTGATCTACTCATTTCTTCATCATCATCTCTTTTCAGACTTTTTGTTTCTTTTATCAGGCCCCTTCATCACTCTTAACACCTTTGTTTCGTTCATATTTTACAGTAGTTTGACAATCTTAAGCCTAGAAGTAGCTTATTTATTAGTTCGTTTTTTATATATCTCGTTCTTTTTCACAAATTAGAATGACTGGCCTTTTCACAACATACAGATCCATGCCATGGTACTTGTTATAAATGACACAAATCTTCCATTGTATTTCATGATATCTTCCTCCTCCCTCCATTAGGGTGCTACTGGTTTCCCTGGTGCTGCTGGCAGAGTTGGACCTCCAGGCCCCAACGTGAGTCTCACACCCAGTCACTACACTCAACATTACCCTACTCTATAAGGTGCACTGACACCCATCACATCTCTGTCAATCCCTGTATGAGTTTGTGCAGGTTACACAGTACTACTCTGGTACATGTGACTGTAATTTCAATGACATTTGACTCAATGGTAAATATGGACCAATCAGTGATAGTGTAGTTGATGGGAATACTATAAAAACTGAAGGTGGAAAAAAAGAGATCTATTTCCGCAACGACAAACACTGTGCTTGGCATTGGCAATATAATATATTATGGTGGAAACAACCATGTCGATCAGACTCTATGAATCACATGTCCAAATCATTTACAGAGACCATATCAAGCCATATGCATCACACTGTCAGAAAGTCATGTTTACTTACAGAAGGAAATGAGATCCCGGAGACTTTAATAGCTATAGCTAACTAGAAAACTGAACTGTTCTCAGACAGGAGAGCTCAGGCTTATCTCCACTCGCCATTCCACAAAAACTGGCCGTCTGCTTCTGCTTCGTTAACAGTTTGAAATGATGCATTGATGGTATTTTAATTTTGATGAGATGCTCCCTACAAATCACATAGTTTGAATCACCTGTCAAGACCATAACCGATCTATCTACTCAATCCACAGCAACGTCCTTGCATCTTATCCATTTATATGATTTGTACAGTCATATTCATACACTGTACTTACATATTACATGCACTGATGTACTGTCTCTCTCTCTCTCAGGGTAACCCTGGTGCCGCTGGCCCTGCTGGCCCTGCAGGTAAAGATGGCCCTAAAGGTGTTCGTGGTGATGGTGGTCCTCCTGGTCGTCAGGGAGACGCTGGCCTGCGTGGACCTGCTGGAGCCCCTGGAGAGAAAGGAGAGGCTGGCGAGGATGGCCCCCCTGTGAGTGTGCTCAACCATTTTCCCACTGTAGAGCTGGAACCAGGCTGGCTCATTATACCCCCTTTCCCTCTGTAGAGCTGGAACCAGGCTGGCTCTACCCCTTTCCCAGAGCTGGAACCAGGCTGGAACCAGGCTGGCTCATTATACCCCCCTCTTTCTGGCCACTGTAGAGCTGAACCAGGCTGGCTCACCAGGCTGGAACCAGGCTGGCTCATTATAGCCCCTTTCCCACTATTGGAACCAGGCTGGCTCATTATAGCCCCTTTCCCACTGTAGAGCTGGAACCACTCAGACTAGAGCTGGAACCAGGCTGGCTCATTATACCCCCTTTCCCACTGTAGAGCCGGAACTAGACTGGCTCATTATACCCCTTTCCCACTGTAGAGCTGGAACCAGGCTGGCTCATTATACCCCCTTTCCCTCTGTAGACCTGGAACCAGGCTGGCTCATTATACCCCCTTTCCCTCTGTAGAGCTGGAACCAGGCTGGCTCATTATAGCCCCTTTCCCACTGTAGAGCTGGAACCAATTTGGCTTATAGAATCAAAAGTGTGTTTCATGCACTACATTTCCACCAGTTTTCTACCCCATTGTGTCCAGCCACTCTACTCTGCATTTTGCACCTGTCACTGGATCCATCAGTAGCTGTAATCATTGGTATTTTGGAGCCATTTTGACTGACCTCATGTCTCTTCCTCTTCTAGGGTCCCGATGGTCCCTCAGGTCCTCAGGGTCTGGCTGGACAGCGTGGTATTGTGGGTCTGCCAGGACAGCGTGGAGAGAGGGGATTCCCTGGCCTTCCAGGACCTTCTGTGAGTAACTGCTTACAGCCTGCTCTCAAATCCAATGTCACTTTAACATTTTGGTTGCCGACCACTTCCTGCCAGTGTTGCGGCTCACTTCCTGTTTTCTCTGGAATAGATAATAGCATTTTTATAGAAGAATACATTTATTTATTTTATTTGTATATGTAATATAAAAGAGACATATGCCAATTTTTGGCATAGTAAAAGGCAGTGATTCTTCACATTGTAATAGTGAAATTGTTTAAAATTGTTGCCCCTACATGTTCCATTACAGCAGATACATGTAAAAAAAACAGCATTGACAAATTCTGCTGTTAGTGGTAGCTATAATGGCTATAATGCTATTAATCCATTTTGTCAGAATTACTGTACTGACAACAGATGTTGGACGCATATCAACATAAAAATGGCCTTAAATCAAATGGATATAATCAACATAAGCAAGATGACCATGCAGTGCTAGTGTTTCTGGTGTAGCTCCTCATTCAAATTAAACAGGCAGAATTGACCACAGGAAATCTTTGGTGCTGCCCCCTGTTGGTGACTGTAATAGTTGCTTCCTCTCTCCACAGGGTGAACCAGGCAAGCAGGGTGCCCCAGGTGGCGCTGGAGACCGAGGCCCCCCTGGCCCTGTTGGGCCACCTGGTTTGACTGGACCTGCTGGAGAACCCGGAAGAGAGGTCAGTGGGGATGCCTAAACCAAGGTCACCTGGGTAGACCTGTATAGGAGAAACCATAGCAACAAAGCAAGCAGAGGGAAGATAACAAAAAACTAGATTTCAGACTGTTGAGTGTGGGAAGGGAGGACAGGAAATGTTAGATTGAGGCTGGTATGACAAGTGAAAGTTATGACATTGATGGGATCACATGGGATATGTTGACAAGTGTAGCAGAGCATCACTGTCCTGCTGAAACTTGGCTAACATTAGCTCCTTGCTACTTTGCTCTATTTGCAGATTGCTATATATTTTCTCAATTTCTTTGTTGTTGAGGCTGTCACAGTCAGTTGCTTACATGCTATTAAAGTGAAGTATCAATAGCTACGTTTATCATTATCCTGACTGTCAGACACCTCTTGTGTAAGCAGAACCACACTAATGATCATCACACAGACAGCTATAACCTTAACATAAAAGCGTTCTCTATTTTGTAAAACAGTGCCAGATGGGGTATACAAGCACACCTTGTGTGGGCCTGTTGTAATTCAGTAGCCATTAAGTAGCACCCTTTGATTAATAATGCTAACTGGACAGAGAAGACTGAGCATCTGTAAGCTGAACTACCCTGTCTAGAGAAAATTGTTGACATATCGAAACCCCAAAGAGAAATACTCCAGCAAATGCTTACCACCTCACCATGCAATGTATTGAAGTCAGTCTTATTCCCTCTTTAGCTTTATCTCTCTCATACTACTTTCATACTGTAATTACAGTCCTCAGTGGTCACCATAACTGTGTGCTATATTCTAGGGCACCGCTGGATCTGATGGTCCTCCTGGCAGAGATGGTGCAACTGGAATCAAGGTGAGACGATCGTGGCACACAATAATTTAATCAGCAAAAGAGAAGGGTTTACTGTTAATCTGGCCACCCCATTATACAGAGCAGACTGAAAACTGCACACAGCAGTTCTGAGGAGATTACCGTGTGTGAAGTCCTAAAATACTTTTGTAGATAGATCTCCCTTATACCATATGTATTTTTGAATATTTATTTGACATTGGCTGACATTGCCATCCAGAACTAAGCTTGCATTGCAAGATATATATATGATGCATACTGTAAGAGATACAGGAACAGGATGCTATCAGGTATAAAATAGCAATGTCTCTGATGTAGCTACAGCAACTCTGAGCGTACACATAGTGCTTATAGAAAACTTTAGCCTCACATGCTCATAAATTAAGTATAAAACAGTAAATTAATAACATAAAATAACAACCATATATACATGTATTATATTAATAAATGTTTTTGATATTGGTTATATTGCCAGTAACATCTCCCCATTAACATCAACAATGGAATACAGATGACAATAAACGTGTCATCATTTGATGTTTCTGATTGATCATAACTGAATAAATGTGTGCTGCCCCCTGCAGGGTGATCGTGGAAATACAGGCCCTGCTGGCGCTCCTGGAGCTCCAGGGGCCCCTGGTGCCCCCGGCCCCGTCGGCCCCACTGGCAAACAGGGAGACAGAGGAGAGTCTGTGAGTATTCCCTGTCCAGGCATCATAGACCTGTCTGTCAGAGCTTTTCATCCAATCAATAATAAGGAAATAATGTCGTCCTCTGAAAGATGGAGTTCATTAAGTGTTATTTTACTTGCCATGCAAATTTGCGTAAAATGGATTAAGTTATGCAAGATAGTTAAATGTATGATTACAAGTTGTATTTTTTAATTGCTCACTTTTTCTTTTACTGGGTAACCATAATACAGATTTTCCAATTAAACCAGGTTGCTTAGTATCTGTAAAGGTTCTCATCACAAATACATACTGAGCCCAATAGCTTAGACCCTACTAATTTGATTCAGGGCTATGCCATTAGCAGACCATGACAATCACCATGTCTGGTGATTCTAAACATTTTTGAATATTAAAGTTATGGAATGTTTATTGTGTATAGTCACGTTCTGATCAGATGCATCCCATCTCTCCCTCTCTTTCTCTCTCTCTCTCTCTCATTCTCAGGGTGCTCAAGGACCTGGAGGCCCTCCAGGACCAGCTGGAGCTAGAGGAATGGCTGTAAGTGTCATTGTTCCCTTCCCCCCACACACGTACATTATCACCACTCTGGTGCCATACACACACCCACATACAAACACTAATGTTTTTTGGTGTCCTCTGAGAGACATTGTGATACCCAACCAAACCCAGAGAAAAACAGAAACAGACTTCTTCATGCACACTTTCAGTCAACACAAATTAACATCTTATATATGTATGGACACAACCTAGGTATATTTTCTTCATGGCATCTTTCTGCAATTCAGAAATGGAGTGTACACACACTATCCTCACACACAGTCCCACTCAATATGGATGTCTGCCACCCATATCTGTTTATGTGGTCTTGTGTCCGTACCCCAGCTGATCACTTCCTCCTCTGGTGTTTCCTCAGGGACCTCAAGGACCACGTGGAGACAAGGGTGAGGCAGGAGAGACAGGCGAGAGAGGACAGAAGGGCCACAGAGGTTTCACCGGTCTTCAGGGTCTGCCTGGACCTCCCGTAAGTCACCACTCTACTACTGCTTCCCTGACTCAGATTCCCACCTTCCACCATTTTGGTTCCACTCCCCTCACAAGCCTATGCATTCGCACCATTAGCCAGTCATTTCAATCACTTTTGTGCACAAATGTGAGCGCTATCCTCACACTGTAGACCCCTGCATGTAGGTCATTGTTATGTAAGATTTATCTTGTTATAGACTTGAAGCTATGGGTTTAAAAGCCTCACATAAAAACTCAGTTAACAAGTTGTGTGTCAAATGGATCTTAACACCAAGTCAAACTTAAATTAGAGCTCTCATGGATTATCAGTTGTACCCTGTAACCCAACTTTTCCTTTTGTCATCCCCCACCCTGCTATGTCTCATCTAATAGGGCCCCGCTGGTGACCAGGGTGCCGCTGGACCTGCTGGACCCAGTGGAGCTAAGGTCAGTTCAAAGTCACTGGACAGGAAATGACTCCACCCTGTCTTAATTTTCCTCTCCTTCTTCTTAGTATTATTAATTGTAGACTTTTAGTAGAGGCCAGCATGTGTTTAACCATTTCCCGCATCCATAGGGACCCCCTGGCCCAGTTGGCCCTGGCGGAAAGGATGGCGCCAACGGCCTTCCCGGACCCATCGGACCCCCTGGACCTCGTGGTCGTTCTGGAGAAACTGGACCTGCTGTAAGTAGCACATTGACCTCTGACCCTGCGGTTATGACCTTCTGAAACTGCCCTCATGCACTGTGAAACCACAGTACAGCCAAATGCTGTAGAGTCCCATAACCCACTGACAGTCACAGCACGGTAAAATCTCAAAAAAGACTCAGAAAATTCTCAGTCATACAAAGATAGTTGATTGTATTCAATAAAAATGGTTGAAACTCAGTTTATGTAAGAATTCAGTAAAATCCCAGCTTTGGCTCATAAAAATGTCATAGAGGATTAGCCATATCTCAGGAAAAAGGCTCAGTAAAGCCTTTATCTTAAAGATGCTTAAAGAGACATCAAACACTCTGAAGTATATTTGATGGTAAAATACAGCCTGTAAATATTTGAAAGTCAAGTACAATGGAAGTATCCAGTACTGTCTTTCTACATCTTCCTTCAATCTGTTCTTCCTGTCTGAGTCAACACAGATATGTCTTAATGGCGCACTCTCTCTCTCTTTGCTTCCTCTCCCAGGGTCCTCCTGGTAACCCTGGCCCCCCTGGTCCTCCTGGTCCCCCAGGCCCTGGCATCGACATGTCCGCCTTCGCAGGCCTGTCCCAGCCGGAGAAGTCCCCCGACCCCCTGCGCTACATGAGGGCAGACCAGGCCGCCGGCTCACTGCGTCAGCACGACGCCGAGGTGGACGCCACCCTCAAGTCCCTCAACAACCAGATCGAGAACATCCGCAGCCCCGAGGGCTCCCGGAAGAACCCCGCCCGCACCTGCAGGGACCTCAAACTGTGCCACCCTGAGTGGAAGAGCGGTGAGTGACAGTTTGACCAGTGAGGAGAGCGAGAGGTTATAAACCAGAGATTATAGTGTACCCCAATGGGTTAGTGTGTATGTAACCCAGAACCTACAGTTTAAATTCAATCTGTGTGATTCACACTTACGCTGTACCCTTGAGCAAAGTACTACTTTAGCTAATTCGTTCCTCCAAACAAAGTGAAGAAAATGAGGGAAGGGTCTAAAGGTGAAGGGAAATAGGTAATAAAACAGGGAACTAGAAGAGCTACCTGAGGTGTAAATATATCAGTGTAGACTGCTTTGAGCCTTGAAGGTGATAAGTTAATGGGTGTTGCTAATTTTGATCATACCATGATACATCTGCTTTCAAGTGATGCCACCCACTTTACAATGGTGGAGAGGCTAACGTCATCATTTTTTTATTTTATACTATCAAATGGTAGCACATACCAAGTGGGACTGAGTGAATCCTCTCTGTCGTCTCTCAGGCGAGTACTGGATCGATCCTAACCAGGGCTGCACCGTCGACGCCATCAAGGTCTTCTGCAACATGGAGACAGGAGAGACCTGCGTCTCACCGAAACCCGCCAGCATCCCACGCAAGAACTGGTGGTCCAGCAAGAGCAAGGAGCGCAAGCACATCTATTTCGGAGAGACAATGAATGGAGGATTCCACGTAAGTCACGCCTATATCCCCAATATCCCACAATCATAGCTGCAAATAATACCTTTCCATCTGCTGGACTTACTCTTATGTTTCAGTAATTGCAGAGTGTTGTTTCATTCAGTTGTTTGAGTTACTGATAGCACGTTATAGCCCCATGTGGTTTGGGTATAATGAAGCCATGGTCTTCAATGACAGATTTATAGTCCTGCCTATGTGCTGAGTCATAACAGTCCTCTCTGGCTCCCTCTACAGTTCAGCTATGGAGATGACAGCCTGGCTCCCAACACAGCCAGTATCCAGATGACCTTCCTGAGGCTGCTGTCCACAGAGGGCCATCAGAACCTGACCTACCACTGCCGCAACAGCGTGGCCTACATGGACCAGGCCACCGGCAACCTGAAGAAGGCCTTGCTGCTGCAGGGCTCCAACGACGTGGAGCTCCGCGCCGAGGGCAACAGCCGATTCACCTACAGCGTGCTGGAGGATGGCTGCACGGTGAGGGAGAGATACGCACACGCTCACATATGCACACATGCACAAAAAGTTTACATGCACATAGACATACAAACACAAATACACATGTCTTTACAATACTCTAGCTCACACTGCAAGCTGTACAGCCCTCCAGTACCAGGGTTATTAAAAATACCTTCCACAGAGAATGCATCTTAACACGCTATGTCTCTGTCCCCACAGAAACACACAGGACAATGGGGAAAGACAGTAATCGAGTACAAAACACAGAAGACGTCCCGTCTGCCAATCGTGGACATTGCTCCTTTGGACATCGGAGGTGCGGAGCAGGAGTTCGGACTGGACATCGGCCCCGTCTGCTTCTTGTAAAGAGATCGGTGTGAAAGGAAGTACGAAGGAAAGTCAAAGGAAAATAACTCCATTCTGAAACTCACACTCCAGAAAAAAACGGAAGATAGAGAAAAAGAAAAATCAAGGTTCTTAAAGTAAGAATAAAGTCAAAAAAAAAAAAAAACTAAGAGAAGTCATTTCCGCTACACTCCGAGGAAATCTTCCCCTGAATGGCACCAACTGTGACCGTGTGTGATTCTCCAAGCAAGCCCAAGCTTCTTGATATCCACTCCCCCCTTCCCCCACCCCGCCCTCCCTCCCTCTAGCCCCACCCCTACTCTCCAGACACACTGAGTAGACCGGGCTGTTGACCTAAAAGAACGATAACCAAGAGTATGAACAAACATGCCAGTGTAAAATAACAAAAAAAAACCCAACCTAATGTGCCTTATTTATTGTCAAAAAATTATGGTCGACAGTGTGAGAGCTCTAGGTGTGTTAGGAACAAGAGAGCCCCACCCCCCCCACCCACCCCATTCTGTCCCTCCTTCTATGTCTCCCCCCTCCCAAAGTACAGTGTGAGACCAAAAATAGATCAAATGTTAAGTGCAGGTGTTCCCACTTCCAACATCAGAGTGTTAAAACAATTACTGTGTATTATAGTGACATCAATGGTGCTACTTTTGTAAAACAATCTTTTTTTAAACCAAATATTTAGTTTTTGAAAAGTACATTTCAATCTGGAATTTTTTTTCAGTGTGTTAAAAGTTGTTTTTTGTTGTTTTATTTTTCCCTTCAATGCCCTTTAAAAGGTTTTCATAATGTTTTGTTGACCTTGTAAAGAGACTGCCTACCTTTTTTAATTAAATCTGACCGGAATGAATTTTGTTTTGTAATTCACTGTTGTTGTTTTTTAAAGCTACCTCGTGCTGATGAAAACAAACAAACAGAAAGTGAAGTTGAACCAGAACCTCATACAAAAATTCAAAATATAAAAATAAAGAATTTAAAATTATGACATGGGGAAAACAAGATGCCAGATTGGCCTACTGCGCTTTTGGTGGGCGTGTCTTCCCATAGTTCCAGAATGACATCTTTGCCAAAACTCCCCGAAAACCCCACCCTACTGACCTCACACAGTGCACACCCCCTGCCCTGGCAGGATGGGGTCAGGCAGACTGGGGAGAACAGGGGGGCTTCCTGGGGTGCTCTGATTCCACCATGATACAATCAATAACCTCACTTTACACAAGGAGAAGTCTTAAGGAACCCACGGCAGGGTGTCTGTCTGTGTGAGGGTGTGTACATTTCTTTTTATTATGAATAATAATAATATTATTATTATGATCATGATCATTTTGTTTCCTTTTTTTGTTTTTGTTTTTTTGTTATGGTTTTAATTGATTGTAAGTTGGAAATAAAAGAAAAAGTAACAAAGAAGTGGCTTTTTGATTGGGTCCCAGGGAAAGGCGTGTGCATGGAACATTCAGGGAGGCATTTTTGTTTTTTTGGGGGGAGTATTTTCTCTTATTTGGCAACCCTTACGTTTATTTTGCTTGTGTCTGTGCTTTCAATTGTGGTGCAATTCCCTGAAGAGAAAAATGGGTGCAAAGACACTTGCTTAATGTGATTATTTGTATGTGTGCGTGCACTAATGTGTGCGTGTGTGTGTGTGTGTGTGTGTGAGAGAGACTGTGAAGGCATGGCTGTACATCTCTGGGAAAAGACATGGAGTTCAGCACACAAGATTCAACCATTTCCATGGAAGGGGTGGGGGTAATTCTTGGTTTTGTTTTGATTTTGTTTGTCAGAAAATAAAAAGTTAAGAATTTAAATTGGAGGAGGTAGCCCTGCGTTATTTTGTAAATATAAACTTTATTTTCAGTGAGGGTAGAGTAGGAGCGTCGGCTATGATAGACAGTAACCTGAATCCTGTCACTTGAATGTTTCACCCTGTACTTGCCTCTTTTAAAATTTTCTTCCTAAAACTTTCTCCTCAGCAATAAAAATGAGAAGCTTTTCCATGAACACAATGGCGCCACATTCGCTTCATTTTTCTGGGGTTTTTTTCTTTTGCTCATTTATATTTCTGCTGGTTTCTCAACTGTGTGATACCTTCATGACAAAGAACATTTTCTTTATTGCTGGTAGTATTGCGCCAAGAAATGCTTTACTTTTTTTGAAAAACAGGACAAAATGTAGTAATCAAGTAGGTACTAAATGACGCAAGAGAAAGTGAAAAGCTTGATCTATTATGCATAGAGTCTGTATGACCCAGAAGAGATGATCCCACCACCATGTCTGAAAAACTTGCCATTTGCCACATTAATTTACATTTAGAAACCGAATGCCAAAGCCAGTTCATCCATAAGGGTTGAGGTTGATGGGTTTGCTACTATTGCGACACAATGGCTAATACAATGTGCCTTGGTTCAAGCCAAACAGAATGGCTCTTACACCTGACTTAACACCTGGCTGCAGGTGTACCTGAGGGTCGTCTCCTGCTGTACATGCCACCAAAACGCAGTCAACATCAAAGCAATTTCCCATTTCTCCGTCACCTCTCATGGTCTTTCAAGGAGAAAGAGCCAAACTCATAATGGCTGTTGGCTCCCCTTGTCTCATAGGAGCAAGTAAAACATATGGACTACAGGCCCGAGGCCTGACTCTTGGTCCCTTCGATGGTCTCCACCTCAGCTAGAATGAGCTACGCATCCTGGCTGAGGGGCTGAAATTAATCACCCCAACAAAACACACTGGTGGTCATTGAAATGAGTCTACCAACCCCAAAAATGGGACATTAGAACCCTGTATCACTAATATTGCTAAAACAGGGGAATGGCTTGCTGATAATTTGTAGCATAAAATACAGGCAAGCTCAACATAAATTTTAGGGGAAAAAACTTAATAGCAAACTGCTCGAACATTGGCCAGGAAGGCATATAATCACTCCAATAAGGATATGCGACTCAAGTAGCATCAGCTGCTAGCATTTGATCTCAATTTTTACACATAGACAGGCCAAATCACTAGCGCTAGTATAGCTTGCACTGATTGGACACTAATCACTCAGAGTGATCCCATAGAGAGAGGCTCTGTGAATGAGCGCCCTCTTCTGGCAGAGATGATACACTGCGCCTCTGTGGTCTGGGAGCATTATGATTTCATTGTCTGAGCAACATAACAGTAGCAACACAAGTCTACGGCAGAATCTTCAGGCACCTCATTCACTGAAAGTGGCAGGTGAAGCAAACTCAGTTGAAGACAACAGATACATACCCATTTCAATCTACTCCAAAGCACTGAAAATGTACATCATTTGGAGTATTACAGACCTTTGCCCTTAACTACACTCTTTAACACTATGGAGGTATGTGCTGGAGCTAGAGCTAGAGTCCAGTTAAGGACTGTGTAGGGGGAACATAACCCAACAGAGAAGAAAGAATATAACAGTTTTATTTCTGAACTTTACACAAAAAGGAGTTAGTATTTTAACAGAGTTTGGACCTCATCTGTCCTGTCAGTCCATTAGCCTGCGTTCTCAATGCTGTCTTTTGCATTTAGGAGCCCAGCTCAGAATAGAGTGCTCTCTCTCCGTTCTCCATGGACCTGGCTATGGGGAGGGGGGGGCTCCGCCCTGTCCCGAGTCGAGGCCCCCCCGCGCTCACAAAGTAGAAGGGCACGTGGGAGATGCGTCCGTTAGACCAGCACTGTGGAGAGACACCAGACAGAGAGAGATCAGTGCTCTGTGGAGAGAGACCAGTCAGACGAATCATTGGACCATGTTGATCTGCTGTCTACTGCATGCTCTCTTCTTGAATTCAAAAGTTACTGCAGTGCTGGAGCTACTGTTAGACTGGACCACAGGGAGGAGCTTAAGCACCCACACATACATTACTATTAATGTACTAGATATCTACTAGATCAAGATATGCACAAGACCAACTAAAGAATGAAAATGACAAACTGAGACCAGCGCTATGCTACTTTAAATCTGATTGGATGTCTGGTTGATTGACAGACTCACCACCGTCAGCAAGGCTCCGTGTGAGAAATGGGGGTGGAACTGTATCATCCTTGGCTCCGCCCCTGTCTCTCCCTGCACAAACCCACTGAGATACAAACACACACAAATGCATGTAAGTACACAAACAAACATGAAATATGAACAGAAATATGGACAGATACACACATACATATTAACACATAACACACATATACAAAGTGATCAATACTTTTCCAATCTGATGTCATATTTGTTTCAAACCAAAGTGGAGGTGGCCAGGATACACAGACTACTAACAAATGGGTGTCACTTATTTCTATCACCAAGTTAATCAGAAATAAACAAATTCATTCAGTAAGACAACTCGTGAGGTGTTAATAGTTGATTTGTAATATGAGGTCAAATTTAACAGGCATATATGTAGGTAACATATTTAACAGGCACAAATATGTAACATGGTTAACAGGTAGCTATTATAACAGGCACTGCAATCAGACACTTATGACAGCAGACACTAAATCAGGATGTGACTATCAGGTGGTTTATAACAGGTGATCATGCTCAGGTATGTACCATGGCAACAGCTCAAAGATAGGGCTGGAGCGAGTCTTAAACACAGCGATCACTGCAGGGCGGTCCGGCGTCTCTGGGTCACCTACGGAGACAGGATATAAGAGTACAGGAACACAAGTGAGGCTGAGGGCTTAGATACAGCTGAGACATAAGGAGACACAGGTGAGATACAAGTGAGACAAACAGGGAGGGCACACAAGGCACACATTCAATCAATTGCTAATTGGATATTTATGTTGAATATCTGATTGACAAAGGTGAGAGACAAAAACAAGACAAGGAGGACAGAAGAGGCTCACTTTTTTCATGCAAGTTCATTTTAAAGAAATAAGAGTAAGTGACGAAGGACTGGACTAAACGGGAGATGTCACCTTTCAGAAGCACTGCCAGTCTCTCTCCTCGAGGATCCCACGCTAGAGACTGCACCTCCCCACCAATCCTTCCCACACACAGACACAAACACTTTAGACTTTAAACACATATCCTGTATGTGCACAATAATGTAGCATTGGTTACACCAGCACTGTGTATGTAGGGGAATGTACTGAAAGAGGAAAAAGGCTTTCACTGCATAATCCTTCACCAGCTCAAGGCTGCCACCCAGTGGACACAAAAGGACATGCTATTGCACATCAGGAGCTGATTAGCATGTAGCACACCATAGTGCAAATGCATCTGAATGATGCTCAGCCCTCAGGCAGCTCTTCTCACCTGATTTCTCCCTGGGAGGTTTGGAAGCTTGTTTCAGACAGGTCGGCCACTATGGTAGCTGCCTTCGACCCCCCCGACCAGCCACCAGGGTCCCCTGGAAGAACGAAAGCAAAACACATGAGAGTCAAACACATACTGGAGTGATGAACGAACAGCAATCAACTACATACACAGTGGAAACCTAACACATAGAAATGAAAAAAGGGGTCAAAAACATTGCAAAAGATAATCTTAAGATTTACACCGCTTTTGCTCTCACATTGTAACCAGTTAATTGATAAAAAAAGTGGGCAAACCTTATACATCGCTGATGACACTTCGATTAAGTATTTGAACTTTCTTTGAATGGGCCATAAAGTACAAAAGCTTGAGGACAATGGTCAATACATAAAAAAACAACAGAAAACATCCTTGCACACTGATCCAGGATCAGGCTGAGGAGGACAGGAGGAGTGATACCTGGGGCGTCTGTAAAGGTGAGGGCATAGATGACCATCTCGCCCTGGACAGAGAACAGCAGGCGACTCCCGTCTGGACTCCAGCAGCCCGTCTGACCACAGAGAGGGGACAAGTACATACACTTACTGCACATCACAATCACAGATACATTACACTGTTTTATTACACCCAGAATATGACACTATTTTATTTACACCCACTACGCTGCACTTTTACTTGAACACAGCATATTACAATGACAATGGGTTCTCCCTGCCCCCAAAATCCATAAAAGACAAGAGGAAGCAGGGAGTAGATAGCCAAGATAGTACTTACAAAACTTGTAGATTGTGAACAACTATCTGCAAGTTTTTAGATACTAAATGAGCTATCTATTTAGCTATGGCACATGTCATGTAATAGCAAACACCTGTTGCAAGTATTTTTCAAAGTCCACCATAAAACAGGACTATTGACCCCACCTGTCATGCCACATAAGCTTGTAAAAAAGCTAGAGAAAACCCAAAATTATATCCAGCATATTACAATATCTTATTTCTACCCACAATACTATGTCATTTTATTTTCACTCTACTTACACGCAACATTATAACAATTTACATTACTGGGTACATGCTGAAGCAGGTCTGGAGAAGGGGAGCTCTGAAGGGTATACAGTAGGATGTCCTCATCCGAAATTCAAACCTTTGCGTTTACAAGTTTGTTCCCACACTACTACACCGAAGAAGGTGAATATGTAAACAGTTCCCCACCTGACAGCGACCTTTCAAACAGGGCCATCTCTCACAGGTCCACATCCTCGTCTCCCAAACCCTGCAGAAATGCACACCAACATCGACACACACATGCACATATGAGTTATAATGTGCACTGAGTTACGCTGTTCCTGTCATTTAGCTTGCTTTGTTACTGAGGTTTGTGTGTTTTTTTTGGAAGAGAGCCCTCTGCAGGTCTGGAGGACTGAATGCAACTGCCCACCTGAAGAGGGAGGAGGGTGTGGCGGCCAGTACGCGACTGCCATCGGGTGACCAGGACAGGAAGGTGACCCCACCCCCACCTACGCGCTGCAGGGGCACGCAGCTCTCTGCTGCAACGTCCCACACCTGTAGAAAGTCAAACCTGCCTCATTACAGGTGCTCACTAACGCATAAATACACAACCACTACACACACACCACACACAACCACATTCTGACCTTACACATTCAAATTAGTAATTATTTGGTCCCTGAACATAATGCTATATTTGCACAAATTTGACACCTAGGAGTTATTAATATGGACATAATCAGTAAACAAGAGGACATGTTCCACACATATCACAATAATGCGTCAAGCCCCCTGCTTTTCTGCACGTATAGGTGTGGTTTAGATGCAGCAGCTGGGCTGTACCATCATGGAGGTGTCGACGGGGGAGGCTGAGATGAGCACAGAGCCGCTGGGGGCCCAGGCAATGGAGGTGACCGGGGAGTGGCCTGGATGGGACAGCACCTGCGCACAGCCTGACGAGGGCCTATGGACAGATGAGCAGACGGACAGACAGATAGTGGTAGAGACAGAGAGAAGAGGTATGGCACTTTGTACAGCAAGATAAGCTTTTACAATATGTTGACCAGGAGTACAATGGTAATTTCCATATTCATAGTAACATTTGTGTGAAGGGTATGAGGAGAGAATGCCATAACTGTAACCTGGCAAAATAATACAACCAGTTACACACTTATTTTTATTTCATCCATCTACCAACAGCTTCAATATCTGCCTACAGACAAATACACAGACCATCTCTGATCTGTGTCCGTCTGTGTCAGCTGTTTTCATATGGGTGTGTGTATGACATGGTGGAAAGAAAAGTAAGTGTACTTGTTAAGAGTGTATATGTGTGCATGTGTGTGTGTGTGTGTGTGTGTCAGACCTGGTAGAGAGAGAGGAGGGACAAGGAGTGTTTGTGTGTGTGCGTGCATGTGTGAGTGTGTCAGACCTGGTAGAGAGAGCAAGGAGGGCAATGTGTGTGTGTGATGTGTGTGTATGAGAGAGAGACAGGCGGCCAATTAGACCTGGTGGGCAGGGAGGAGGGGCAATGTGTGTGTGTTTGTGAAAGCTAATCAGACCTGGTGGGCAGGGAGGAGGGTCAATGTGTGCGTGTGTGTGCGTATGTGTGTGGGCGTTTGTGAAAGCTAATCAGACCTGGTAGACAGGGAGGTGGGGTCTACGTGCCACACCAGCAGGCAGTTGTGGCAGGCGACAGCCAGCGCTGTGGCACACAGAGGCTTCCACTGCAGAGCCGCGACACTGCGCTGCAGACGGTGCTTCAGGGTGGGCGCGGTGTCACTGAGAGAAGGGAGGAAGAAAGAGGGAGTGGAGAAAGCAAGAGAGAGAGAGAGACAGAGGGGAGGGAGCAGGAACGAGTGCCGGGGAGGCAGGGAGAAAAGGGAGAGAGTGAGACTGACATCTCTGTAACAATAACAGTGAAACACTTAACATCATTCCCAAAGAACGTGTCCTACAACGTGACAGCACTGTGCATATTCACTAAAGTAATGAGAGCAGAGCTGCTACCTCTTAGAATTGTAGATCCTAATGGAGTCGTCCAGGAGAGCCACGGCAAATTTGTCAGTGTGGGGGTGCCAGGCGAAACTCCTGACCGAACAGTCCGACCTGGAACGGGAAGATATGTAGCTCAACAATGCAAATGCTCCCCATCTGAACGCAGTGAATGCGGCCCAGCTGAACACTGAGATCACACCTCACCACAGCCATTTGAGCACAGCAATCACATCCATCTGAACTCTATCCACTCCATTAAGGGAGAACAGAGAACAGGTGCATTCAGTTTGGGTTGACTGATGTTTAACAGGGAAACAGGCAGAACCCCAATCTCATTTTTACATTGAGCCCAAAAGCATATGACACAATTGACAATTTTGGTAGAGACTCTTACAGAGATATGTTACGCAAAGATTCTATAGCTTTGGTAGGACAGGAAGTATTTTTACGTTAATTGGAACTTTGACTATAAAAGCCGTTACAGCTCCTTTAAAAACGTAACCTGATTGGCAAAACAATCAATGGAGAAACCATAATGAGTATTGTACTGCAACTACCATTTTAGTTCTCAAAAGCAGGGGTGCAAAACTTTTTCAGTGACGAACAAAACATTTCAATCTCTGCTAGCTTGACACAAGCTGAAGTCATTTTAACTCGTAAAAGTTATTCGACAAACTGCTGGCAACAGCCAACCCGTCGACCTTCGTGTTGTTTAAACCACATGCCTACCTCAGTTTATATCTGTTAAACCTGCTGGTTTTACTAGTCCACTTTACTGCTTCATTAAAGTAACTTTAATAACACAGTTACCATCGTCATTCGCCGAACGTTTTATTCAGTTCAGCCGTTATGGCAGCGGATCATCATTTTTTTCACACCAGACAGAGAGCAATGTCTTTGCAGCTGGAGTCATTTTCCTTAGATCCGAGTCTGTAATCGGATGATTGAATGGACAGTTTTCCATTATGTGGTTTAGGTCTTGGATACGTTCACCACACTCACATCTGCTGTCCAACTTTAAGCCCAATTTTTCCATGTTGTTGCCGGTTTAGCACACGCCTATCCTTGCCCTGTTTAGAGCTCACCACTCCTTTCTGTTGAGATTGGTGCCTTTGGGAAGCTTTTCAGTTGGGTCCTGCACTGTCCAGCTAGGAAGCTGTTTGAGCTGTCCATGTTTTAACTCAGAATGATTTGGGAGTGGTTTCCTGTGGGATTGGTCGAACCGTCGAGAAGCTTTTCCTCGACTTCAGCCTTTGACTTCGGTGTGGGTAGTGAGCTTTATATTTTTTTCCACTCTGGCTGGAGTGTCCCTGGTTTTTGTAACAATTCTGCAGGCTTCATTGAGCTCTGCGTCGACTTTGTTCAAGTTTTGATCGTGACACAGATTATGTACCGCTGCTTTACAGTGACCAGTTACTTATAAAATCTGTAACCTCCATCGCTGCCTCCCTGCAATGTATGCCCAAGTCATCCTAATTTTGACCACTTCAGATACTATGAGCCGTTGCGAAGCTAGCATTAGCACAGTGAGAGGCTTTTCTGTGAACCATCAAGTTGCACAGAATGTTTTCTTACGATTCGGAATAAATGTATGATAACACCACAACTTTACTCGCTATGCATTCTATCCATTAGATACTAGAACACCACCATGTGTCACAGACCACAGCCTATGACTTTTATTCTGTATAGTCTGTGATGTAATAATGGTGGCCTGGGTTTATTTAACACGGACTTGTGGGGTTTATGTTCTATTGTTTAATACACACAAATGAAGAGGGTTAAAACATCTGGAGGTCCGTGTCTTCAATTAAAATCAATTAGCAAAACCACACTTGAAGGAAGGTTATGCTGACAACCAAAATCCTGTGTTCTTGGCAGTATTAATGGTCCAGAATACATCATCCTTGATCTTAGGTAAGTAATTTTTTTCTGTCTGGATGAGATGAAGTATTAGCATATTAGCATTATTTCTCTTCCCTAATGGAGGTGAAGTATTAGCATATAAGAATTTTTCTCCTGCCATGTGGAGGTGAGGTATTAGCCTATTAGCATTATTTTTCCTGCCAGTTGGAAGTGAGGTATTAGCCTATTCGCATAATTTCTCATGCCAGGTGGAGTTTAGGTATTAGCATATTAGCACTGCTTCTGCCAGATGAATATGAAGTATTAGCATTAGTACTGGTTATGCTGTAGGTGAGATACTTGCATTGTACCGTTATTTCTCCTGCCAAGTGAAGGCGAGGTACTAGCATATTAGCAGTAATTCTCCTGCCTGGTGGAGTTAAGGGATTAGCATATTGTCCAATGTTGTTATTAACATTACTATTCTTATTTAGTACATTAGCATTTTTCCCCTTCCCAGCAGTGGTAAGCTATTAACATATCAGAATTTTTTCTCCTGCTAGTTGGAGCTGAGGTATTAGCATAGTAGCACTCTCTCTTGGCAAGTGAAGGTGAAGTATTAGCATATTAGCATGCTTTTTCCTGCTCGGTGAAGTAAGCTATTAGCATACTAACATTATTTCTCCTGCCCAGTAGAGGTGAGGTATTAGTGTACGGTCAGGAATTTGTGCAATATTGCTGTTTCTTCTGCCAGGTTGAGTTGAAGTAGCACTTTATCATTTTTACCATATTAGCATTTTTTCTCCTTCCCTGTGGAAGTTAGGTATTAGCTTAGCATTACTTCTCCTGCTGAATGGAAATGTGTTATCAGAGTAGCAATAGTTTTCTTGCCAGGTAGAGGTGAGCATAATTATCTTTTAACATATAAGCATTTTTTTCTCATTCCCTATGGAGGTCAGGTATTAGCTTATTAGCATTATTTCTCCTGCCAGATGGAGTTCAGATATTAGCATATCAGCACTAGGTCTAGACAGAGGTGTGGTAATAGCATATTAGCACTATTTCTCTTGCCAGGTGGAGGTGAGCTATTAGCACCCTTTCTTCTGGAGTTTAGGTATTAACACAGTAGCATTACTTCTCCTTCTCAGCAGTGGTAAGCTATTAGTGTATCAGAATTAATTCTCCTGTCAGGTGGAAATGAGGTTAATTACTATTTTAGCGCTTGTTCTCCTGCTAGACAGAGGTGTGGTAATAGCATATTAGCATTACTTTGCCTGTCAGGTGGATGTGAGTTCTTAGCATATTAGCACTCTTTCTCCTACCAGGTGGAGGTGCGCTATTAGCACTCTCCTGGCAGGTGGAGTTGAGGTATTAGCATGTTAGCATTATTTTTTCTGCCTTGTGGAGATAAGGTATTAGCATATTAGCCATACTTCTAATTACTAGCATTATTATTAGCATTACTGTATTGGTACATTAGCATTTTTTCTCCATCTCAGTTCTTGTGAGCTATTAGCACATAAGAATAGTTCTGCTAGATAGAGGTGTGGTAATTGCATATTAGCATTACTTCACCTTTCAGATGGATGTGAAGTCTGAGAGGTTGGGTATTGGTCTATTAACTTCATTTCTCCTGCAAGGTGGAAGGTGAGGTAATAGCATTTTAGCAGCAGTTCTCCTTCCAGGTTAAGTTGACATATTATCATATTAGCACTGCTTGTATGATGTGGTATTAGCATATTAGCCTTGTGTCAACTTACTAAAATTAGCATTATTTAGCATTGAAGCATCTCTCCCTTCCCAGTGGTTGTCAGCTATTAGCATTTCAGAGTTAATTTCTCCTGCCAGATAGAAGTGGAGGTGAGGTATTAGCATTTTAACATTTAGTGCATTTTAGCAATGCTTCTGCCAGATGAATTATCACTGGTTCTTCCAGATACAGATGGAATACCTGTATTGTATGATTATTTCTCCAAGCATTTTTTCTCCTTCCTTGTGGTCAGGTATTAACTTAGCATTATTTCTCCTGATGGATGGAGGTGTGGTATTAACATATTCATACTAGTTATCCTGCCAGCTGGATTTGAGTTATTAGCATATTAGCATTATTTTTTCTGCATGCTGGAGGTGAGGTAATAGCCTTTTAGCATTAGTTCTCCTGCCAGATGGAGGAGACATATTAACATATTAGCACTGAATGCTGGTATTAGCACTGGATATGAGCATTGCATTGTACCATTATTTCTCCTGCCAAGGTGGAAGTGAAGTACCCATATATTAGCCCTATTTTAATCACAAATATTATTATTTTTATATTAACAATTAGCATTATTGTTTTATAGCATATTAGCATTTTAACCTCCTTCCCAGTGGTCAATTATTAGCATTATTTCTCCTGCTGGATGGAGGTGAGGAATTAGCATATTAGCAGTAGTTCTCTTGCCAGATAGAGATGTAGTAATGGCACAATACCATTACTTCTCCTGTTAGGTGAAGATAAGGTATAAACATAGAACTCCTTCTCTTCCCAAGTGCAGGTATGGTGTTAGCATATTAGCTCTTCTCCTGCTAGGTGGATGTGAGGCATTAGCATAGTCACACTGGTTCTCCTTCCAGATACAGTTGGAATACAAGTATTGCAGCATTATTTCTTCTGCCAGATGGAGGTGCTGTATTAGCATGTAAGCACACTTATTTTTAGCATATAAGCATTTTTTGTCTTTCCCTGTGGAGGTAAGTTATCAGCTTACTAGCAGTGTTTCTCCTGCTGGATGGAGGTAAGGTATTAGCATATTATCATTAGTTCTCTAGGTAGCATATCAGCAGTCTTTCACCCGTGTTTAAAAAAAAAGCCTACTTATTGTACTTAAAATAAAGAGACACTCACCAGTTCAGCGCTTGGGAGAACTCAGCCACCATGTCCTCAGTGCTCAACTGTGCACAGACAAAAAAAAATTACTTACAACGATTACTTACACTCATGTTTATTCAGATTATGAAGTCTGAAATGGTAAAATGTAATCATGGACAGCAGACTTACTGTGAGGTGGGGGAACAGAGAGCCATGGAAGGAAGAGACCCAGCGCAGTAAAGCCAGACTGAAACTGGCTCCTACAGTCAGCCACCTGGGGACTGAACACACACACACACACACACACACACACACACACACACACACACACACACACACACACACACACACACACACACACACACACACAATGTAAGCAAACACATTCACATGAACCTACACACACATACACATACACATACTAAAACTGCACACAGCTCTGAGTCAGGCTTCTTGCAGTACTCACCCTCTCCATTGCCTGAATTAACGATTTCCTCAAGCAGTCCGTTCAGGCCAGAATCTCGCCTGAAACATGTGGGGATGGTGAGGAGTTACAGTAACACATAGCAGCTAGCAAGTATAAAGGGGTACTTGAGTTTAAGTGTGTGTTAGGGTATCTGTGTATGTGCATGCATCTGTGTTGAGTGCACTGTGTGGTAGAGTATAGTAGATTGTACTCTAATGCTAATGTGTACAGTGTATATATTGCAATAGCATGTTAGCACATACCATGCTCCTGCACTTCTCATCCACAGTGTGTCTCTGTGGTCCAGGAAGGCAGCCTTGCTACTACTTTCCAGGTGACTGTGTGATTTCAGGGCATCGCGAGGGAAGATCAAGCTTTGGTGGTCCCA
This sequence comes from Albula goreensis, assembly GCA_022829145.1. Lineage (NCBI taxonomy): Eukaryota > Metazoa > Chordata > Actinopteri > Albuliformes > Albulidae > Albula > Albula goreensis. The sequence goes on from CM040752.1 coordinate 9,104,612, forward strand.
CTCCTATAACGCACATAGTCCCCAATTACGGCAAATATGGTGTATATACAAATTATACATTATTTCATAATGTTTACATAGTCATGCAAGTTGCCCTGGCAACGCTGATGTGTCCTCACCTGTTTATGGTAGCTGTCGAGAGAGCTGCCCGTCACAAGCTCGTTATTGGACTCGTACAATGTCACCTGTCCATCGCCTAGCGGGGAAGGGAATAACGCCAGCGAGCACATCGTAGACTTCACATTCACATCGGACCTGGGGCACACAAAGATCCAGTAATACACGACGGCATAACTTGTATCATTGTTCGGCATATTTAAACTTTGATTGTAAGATCTGCAATAAGGAGGTAACATACTGTCAATTAGGCTACTGAATTTGCGGTCCACAATGACAACAATTAGATGACAATGCTTGTGACTTGGATATTCAATATATTTTACTAGGCCAGTTAGCTAGCCCGTTTATAGTTAACAGTAGCTACCCATGTTAAAAGTAAAATTGTTACCAAGCGATTGTGTAGTGCGCTAGTTGCTACATAACGTGGTACACTGTAGCTGGTTAGTCCTTTAACTAACGTTGGTTATGACAATGAGATGAATCCGACAATCTCTAGCAGACCATAGTTTATATTTATCTTAATTAAAAAAAACTACAAAGAATATTCTGTCGATATGACTCTTAAATTTATTACCTCTTTCCTACAAGCAAGTCCCGCCGATGGTTTGTCAACGAAGGACGGTGAACGGCAGGGAACAAACTAGGTAGAAACCGAAACGCTAAAAACTGACAACCCAGGAGGAGCACAGGAGGCGCCACCCACAGGAGTGGAGTTAGCACTACAAACAATTTCTCACAATTTTATTTGATGAGCAATTTGAGTCAAATGTTTTACACGTGACTTTGAATTATCAACCAGATACTCTACAGTCAACCTTTATATGGTTGAGCAGTACACTAGAATAGCCTAGATGTAAAAAATGAATGTCTTGACCAATCCCCAGTATTTGATTGGCATTTGGGACATATATTGAACATGTATGGAAATTAAGAGGTTTCCTGGCCTCATCAAGCCCTAGCATCTCATGAAGTCAATCAGGCCCCTGCAGTCTTTAGCAGCAAATCTCCTGTACAAAAGGTGTGGCAGCTCAGCACATGGGTTGCACTGGAAAAGACAGCTGTCATGTTGTATGTTTTAGAGGTTGTGTGTGCCTGGTGTGAAGCATATCTGAAATGGAGTTGGAGTGATGGGACAGGCCTACATTTATGGTTTGGTAGTGCTTGGAAGTGATTTTCTGTGAAGGAACATGTAACTTGTACCACATTCATCTGAACATAATAATGTGGATATACTAAACAAACACTAATTCAAAATCTATGGCCACTTCCTGTTTGTAAAATACATTAATCCTTATGGCATTAAAAAGCCTTTTATAGTGATGCAGAGCTACCTGTAGTATTAAAGATGACCTACGGTTTAATGGTCAGAACCTGGAATGTATTACAGCTGCATTCTTATGCTGGTGGACCAGCACTGCTGCACATGCCCAGTCAAGGGAAAGTTACAAACCAATTGTACCTTAAACACAGAAGCAATCCAATCCTTAAACCGCCAGACTTGTGAACTCAGCCCTTGCAAAATTAGGCTTCCATTGTGTGCAAGGCTCAGCGCAACATGCAAGCTCAAGAGGGGGCGACTACCTGAGAGGGTATTTAAAGGAGGAAATGGGACAAAGCTTGTGAAAACCTCACAGATTTCATGGGAATGCACCTTGAAGTTCAGCAGTCTGGTCATCATCTGATAAAATACCTGCAAAACCACTGTCAGAAGTCCGATAGCATCTACCGTCAAAACAGAACCTCAGGGATCCAGACCTCAGGGCTCCAAAAACAACCGGCAACCAAACAAGTATAAACGGTTTCAATGTTTCACATTAATTCCTAACTGCTGCCAAAAATGGTCCATGTTAAACCATCAGACTTTTATCACAAGACCGGCTTGCCGTCTCGGCTATTGACCCTTCCGTCATCTATATCTGCTTCATTGAGTCGAGAGTCACAGGGACATGGAACCTGTCCCAGGACACACTGGGTGAAAGCCTTTCCCTTAGAATGTCCCTTGTGGACATTCGTTTCTGTTGACTTTTCAATTTAGTTTGTAACGCTTTCATTGATGATGGCAAAAGGTGGATGGTATTTTTTTTTTTGCAAGAGGCTTGTGAGTTACTGGTACACATTCATTTAAGGTATGTGTCTACGTAAGTGAACTGATGACGGTTTGCTGATACCTGCAAAATGAGAGTATCCCATTAGGTTACAATGTCCATAGGTTAACTATTATGGCATTAAAGGATTAAAATTCATTGGATTTTACTTTTGCATCACTTTCAAAATGATGGTACTTTCATAGTTATGAACAACTCCATTCCCAGGGAGTATGTATCTATGAGGTACTACTGCAGTACCACTGCTGACAGCTAGTAGGTCCTACAAGCTTATGTGTATAATTAAACTGGACAACCTGAAATCATTTCCAGAGCCATGGTATTTTTAGCATTTCACATCTTTTTAATTCTGTATTTAATTTTTCAACAATTCTGTGACACCCAGGTCTACAATCTTTTTTGAAAACGTGCACAAAAAAAACAAAACAAAAAAATACAACTGGAGTTTCTTTTTCCTGCAAAGAATAATAAAAAATAAAATCTGACTCAAGCGAAGGAAAGAGCAGGAAATCTAGTGTTAACTTCTATACTTTCCCATGACTTGTCATCATTTAAATTACCACTGTTTCAGTCTCATCATATTGTAAAGACATACCCGTCTTTCACCTAAGTCTCGCCCCACCCCCCCCCTCCCGTTCCCATCTCCCTGCAGCCTAGTAGTTAAAAAAAATATTTTCTCTATTTTAAAACAAATATTCCAACTTATTAACTTGGTAGTATGCATCAGTGTTTAGGAAAAAAAAATACCAACCCTCCCTCCCTCCCCCTTCTTCCTGGCCCTTAGGAAGGACCTAAGCTCTTACCCGCCACCCCCCTACCCATAGTCCAAAACGTCTCCTGATAACTCCCCGATAAAACAGGGTGACAATATAGGAATGACGAGAAAAAGCTAAACATTAAATTAAAAGTGACAAAAAAAACACAGTTAAAACAACCCCTACGTGTGATATATGTATATACATATATCTATCTCATATAGATATATATATCTCATACCCAATTTAAAAAAAAAAAAAACATTTTTAAACATGTTAGTTTGCAATTCCTGTACATCATACCAACGGTATCAGAGAAAGCATTGCAGCATAATTCCTGGGTGACTTGTGGGATTGAGGATCTCCAGAGTTCAGAAAGTTCCGCTTGCACTAAACATGAGATTGGCGAGTACAAAGCGCTGAAGGACACAGCTTCCAACATGGGGTGGGGGTGAAGATAAATATAAATAAATACAAAAAGCAGCCAAATTAAAAAACGCAGAGAAAAGAGTCAATCTATTATTTTTATTTTGTCTTTTTTGTTTTGCTTTTTTTAGTTAAGTTTTTTTTTAGAAAAATCTGACAAGAGAGCATTTTTTTCCAACACCTATGCAGATTTTTCCACCTGTACTCTTTCCGATAGTAAACCGACAAGGAGAGAGGGCAGAAATTGGCCTCGCTCCCCCATCCAACAAAAAAAATTAAAAACCCTGATTCAAAAGGGAATTAAAAACAAAACCCTGCCAGAGTAATAAATATCATGTTTATGATTTTTGCAGATGGGAAAGAAGAACAAAAAAATGATACGTTGGAAATACTGGATTGTTGCATTACTACAGTAACGGGCCAGATGATGAAACATGGGGGCTAGTGCAGGCGCAGGCTTCTACGTGTTAGTTGGTTGCCAGTCCTGTCGCTTCAGAGGAGAGCCTAAAAGAAAGGAAAAACCATTCAAAATAAAATAAATAAATAAAACATCTCTAGTCACATGCTACCAAATGAGGCCATAATTACCTCTATACCCCCTAGGGAGGAAAGCCTATATTAATATAAAAACAATAAAACGATTTCATTGTTTTTATATTAATACAGGCCTTTACCGTATTGTCTGGAAGTCCCTTGGCTCTGTCTTTAATAACTAAGCTTCAGTACATTTATTCCAGTCATCACAAATAAGATTTGACAAGATGAAAATGTCTTACAAACCCCCATTCAAGTCGGTGATGACTCTTGCCACTGAACACAAAAACTATATCTATGCTAATGACAGCAGTTTTCTTCTTAGCTTTTCTTGTTTGTTATTCATTTCCCTGTTTCTTTTACAGTAGGTACCACATGAGACTGTTTACAAATCATGCTTTGATTTGTACTCAGTGCAGTCATAATAATAATCATTATAACAATGACAATTATAGTACAGATCATCATGGCCTTACTGGATGCAATTAATTCCAATTAATGATCCAATTAATTCAATATGTATACACTGCAAAGGCTAGTGTCTGGTCTACAAACATCCCAGTAAAGCATAACCTCATAACTCCCTGGCAACAAGAGTGATGGTCACCTTAGTCCAGCAGCATTCAAATTGTTTTACAGTACAAGCATAGCCCATGTCAGTGATGTCAATTTGCACATCATTTACGCTGTTGGGATAGTGAGACAAACCCAACGATATTGCTAACCAAGGAAGGTTAGCTGTGCGAAACGTTAGTTAACCAGCACTATAAAGTCACAGTGTAGACATCTGCACTCATTCACCGCCCATCTCCCATCAGCCCCCAGCCTCACCTGGCATTGATGAGGTACTCAGCCAGACTGATGCTCCCCGCAGAGCCAGTTATGGTGACCTGCCTGTCCGAGGACCCCTCCACTGGGTTGGCGATCTTGATCTGAGCCCCCGACATCTGTCTGATCTCGTTTATCTTGGCGCCCTGGCGGCCGATGATGCAACCGATTAACTGTGGGGGGGAGGAGGGGGAAAGAGACAGGTCAGGTGCCCATCTGAATGAGTCAAGCCAAGGCAAGCTATGTTTTCAACAGTTTAATAAGATCATAAAGGGAGAAGAAAGAAAAAATTTTTGTACAAGTGTACAAGCATGCTTCAAAAAGATTGTAGGCATGATTTTTTATTTATAGTCCTGGAGTGCTGGATCAATGGGGTGAAGAACTTACATCGTTTGGAATGGTCAGCTCATGGGATCCAGTCTGGCCCGTGGTATCCATCCCTGCTGAAAACAAACCATCCACACTGCGTGAAAACGCTTACGGAACCAGATCGATATTAAAAGACTGTAAACACTGTGTAAACACAGCCTCCCATCTCAGCCCCGAGCCAATGTTAAAACACTGTTCACACTGCCAAAACCCTTACAGAATCTCAGAGCTTATGTTAATACCCAAACACCACGTACCCTTCCAACACACTAAACACACACAAGCTGTCCAAATCCCCCCAGCTTCTGACAAGGGCCGCTGAGCTCCTGCCGTGTCGCATTTGCACCACACTGATTGTTGAGACAACATTACGCTCTTGACGGAAGTTTATTGGGCTGACGTTGGGCGACACCCATGATGTTGGCAATTACAACAGAGACAGTGGCAGTGTAAACAGCGGTGACACCGAACAGCCAGTGTTATCATCTGCAAAGCCATTCTAAATTCAATTAAGTCATTTAGTTAGAAGCCAATTGGGCGCCACTGCAATTCCTTAAGCTGCATGACGTTATTTCCACTGGTTTTCAAGTTTTTATTTACTTGCAGAGCACAACTGGCAGTTAAATGAGACTGGTGCTATTCTCAAGCAGAGACTAGAGATGTTTGTTTTTATTTCTGTTTGTAGCTGCCTTTCCCCAAAGTGAACTCAGCATGCAAGAGGACATGTCTCACATACACACAGACAGCCCTGTCTCCAGGTACTCACACAGACAGCCCCGTCTGCAGGTACTCACACAGACAGCCCCGTCTGCAGGTACTCACACAGACAGCCCCGTCTGCAGGTACTCACACAGACAGCCCCGTCTGCAGGTACTCACACAGACAGCCCCGTCTCCAGGTACTCACACAGACAGCCCCGTCTCCAGGTACTCACACAGACAGCCCTGTCTCAGCTACTCACACAGACAGTCCTGTCCCAAACTCAGCTCAGATACACACAAGATGTCTCTGGTACTCACCAGTGAAGCCCTGGCTACTGGGGGCCAGTGGAAACGGGCTCTGCTGCATGGCCAGCTGGTGCAGTTTGGTGAGCTAAGGACAGAAAGAGAGAGAAAGGGGGTTATGGAGGAAGGGAGCGAAAAAAAGCTACGGTGAGAGAGAAAGAGGTTACTGCAAAAGACGAGAGAGAGAAAGAGAAGGTGACACTTCCAATGCACGGCTGGCTGAGTCGTTTCAGATCAAGTTGTAGCAGACTGGTGTATTAACTCCATACCCCACACTCCAAAAGGTGGATCTTACAGGAAGTGTATAAGCATGCTTCATTTGAAACATGGAATGGTGCACTTTGTTATGTGTTGGGTGTGTCACTTATGCCCCTAGGCTTAGGACAGTCTGCGCTGTGCTGTGTTGCTTTGATGTGGCCTGGCTTTGGGGGTGTTGGTCTACTGGCCTGTGTCCATATGATGGGAGAGGAAGAGGAGGAGGAGGAAGTCTCCATACTTACATCAGGCTGTGGGATTGCATGCTGTCCTTGAACTGCGTAAGCCTGTCCTCCAGCGAAGATGACCGGTGACCCTGAAGGCTTGGGTCTGTAAGGTATGGTCACGCCTTTTGGGGGTGACTGCAGAGGGAAAAACAAGAACAAACCAATTTTCATCTTAACCCATGTGTGCTCTTCCTCACTTTTTGCTATTCGCCCTCTGGGCCCGGGCTCACCACAGGGGTTTCTGTCACAAGCCATTGTTTTCATTCATAGTGTGGTTGAAATGCTAATTTTCAGTGATCATTTCAATTGTGAATGGTGACTTCAGGCCAGTGTATTCAACCCCTTGATAAACCATCTCATCTTCTGTGAAAATAATCTTTTTCCTATAATGCCTTGTGCCCATATTCTACATCTGCAAGCAGGCACCTTTAAATAACTTTAAATAACCCAAAAAAACCCATTGGCACCAGAGTGATATTTCATCCACAGAAAGCTCAGATGAGCGTATATGAATTATTTTTAGTTATTAATGGAAACGTGCTTTGTCTCTGGTCCCCTGGGCAGCACCTGCTGTTCTGAGGCAGCGCTGCAGGTGACCACTGCTGTAAGCCTGGGACTCTTATCTCACATCTGGGGTTTTCAGAGTCTTTATTTAAAAACATCCTTCCTTGTTTAACTAAGTTTACAAAGCAAAACGAAAACCGCAATGCTAAACATGTAGCCTATATGACATTAGCCTACTGAATTTTGGATAACGAGCTGCTGACAAAAGGTAATGAGATGACAAAATGCTAGCATTGTGTTGGTATTGGTTTGAACAATGATTCTTTTCAAACACTGCATTTACACAGAATATTTACCACATATCTAACCACATGGTGCAAAATATAGGTTGTGAACCAAATTTGAGATATTAATTGGGTCATTAATTTATTGCTTATTGTGATGAGCAATGTTTTCTTGCTCACGGGAGATCTTGCAGACTTACACGTAGTGTTTAGATAAACAAGACCACAAGACCACATAAGGATCAATGTTTCAAAATACGCATCTTAAAAATATTTCTTTCACACACATCGCCTTCTTGCATCATACGATATTCTTAAAACAAACCACAATAAAGCTGCTGAGACTGAACATTCTCCAGTCTACCCTCTCAAAACTCCTCAAGCATAGGGACGAAATCTCACAAACAGGAACCAAGCCTGTTCTGAGCAGTGCTGACTCACCTCCAGCATAACCACACAGATTTGCTTCACACACTCGATGATGGACTGAGGGGTCCCGGCGATGGTGATCGCCCGCTCTGTGGAGTTGGGCAACATGTCCCCTGCCACCTGCACCTGCGCCCCCGTAGACTGGAAAGGAGGAATTCAACATCAGCAAAAGTTATGAACAGCAAGCCCATCAACTCTGTAATCAATAAAATATCACCAGATCAAGACCAGGGCTCTAGGGACAAAGGCTAAATCTACAATATGTATGGCGGAACGACCATGTATGGATAGTCTCTGACACGTATGAACCAACAAACCAAAGAACCCTTCAATTCACCAGGAAGCACTCAATAACCCTCAACCTCTCCTAGACAGGCCCACCTGTCTGAACTTTCACCTCACCTGGATCCTGACCTGTTTGACCAACCCCCCTCCTCCCCAATCTGGACATGCCCACCTCTCTGATCTCCTTGATCTTGCAACCACCCTTGCCGATGAGCGAGCCACACTGACTGGCTGGCACCACGATGCGCAGGGTCACCGGGGGCTTGCTGGTGGCCGTACTGTTGGTCATGGAGCTGCTGATGTCCTATGAAAGGACAGGGAAGGAGAGGGAGCAGCCAATCAGAGGAGATTACAAAACCAAAACACAAGGCCTACAAAAAAAAAAAAAAAAAAAGCACCTCCTCCGTTTACTCGCCAAGACACTGAAGGCTGGGACAGAGGTCGCACACTTCATAAAGCCACACCAGGTCCTCTCAACGTTATCAGACACGCAGCAATACAGAGTGCCATTCAAGTCACATGTCAACTGCAGTTAATAACTCTTAAGGTCCCTTCAAAGGAAGTCACATGGGTATTTCATTGTGCAAGTTAGCTTCATCTGATACAAATGCTTACAAGCAGTTTTTTGCAGGCTCATTCACATCAACAGGCATGACTGCAACATGCTTCAAACGAAACTATGTTTGCCAGCTGCTTCAGGAAAAAAAAAGTCTTTGCTTCATTTAAAAAAAAAAAAAAAAAAAAAAATGGAACACAGAAATGATTTATTGTTTATAAAAATAACTCTGATCCCAATTTTCCTTTAAAGGAACATTTTGGCAATGAAGCCCTTCCATTTATTTACCAAGAATAGTTAGTATAGTATTAAGTTGGTATAGTATTGCCTTGTGTATGTGATAGAATACACGATGATTTAAAACGTGATTTTCCCTAAAAATCAACTTTCATGTCACCCAATTAGAGTAGTTCCATAACCCAAGTGCTTTAGTTTACAGTGACATCCCAAACTAGTGATCATACACATGTAAAGACCATCTTATTCTGTTGTTATAAACAAGTAATGACATGGGTGAACATCTACTAACCTCATGGCAAATGAACCATTCGATTATTGTGATCTTTACTCAAATGCAAAACAACCAAAGTTAAAATGAACCTAATTTTACTCTTCTCTTTTTCCTCTTGTGAATTTGAAATTTATATTTTCACACATTTTGCTGTAACACAGTGCGGAGGCATGAATGAATGCATCTTTGCAGTAAGCTATTGTGCGCACAGATGGGGTATCTTGGGGCCACCGTACCTCCTCCAGCTTCTCAATGATCATGGAGAAAGCCTTGAAGATGGCGGTGGTGGGGCCAGCCAAGGTGATGATCCTTTCCGGACAATTCCCTTCTGAGATGTTGATGCGGGCTCCACTCTGTGGAGCACACACAAATAGCAAAACACCCCCATAAAACCGCACCCTTCGGAGGGCAATAAAACCAGCACGCACACAAACACACACACACAAGTGCACACACACGCCTGTCAGCTGTCAACACACTTGTGAGCTCACAGTCATTTTTTGTCATGAACTTCTTCAAAATCATTCTTAATGAATCTCAAAAAGGCATTTTAATATCATGGTACCAATCTGTCCATCTCGCCAGTGCAAGATGCAATCAGAGTTAGATTACCATAACATGTATAAACTGGAATCTAGGCTCTACATAGGCAAGCAAACCTTAAGATTTAAGAACTAATGTTCATGCAATGGACTGATGAAACGCCATGACTACTTCAATCGCTATCTGCTGAACAATAACAAATTATGCTTAGACTTGCTTTTTTTAAAAATGACTTACCTCTTCTCTCATCTTCTTCACAGATTCTCCCTTCTGCAGGTAGAATATTAATGTCAGATATAATATTCAGTGATGGCCTTACATGATATAGAACCTACACAACAGAAATCTGGCAGAAATTACACTCACCTTACCAATGATGCTTCCGACTTCCTGCAGACAGTAAAGATAGAAGAATGAATCTTTATTTGCCTTATAACACTTAAGCTCATCAATGTTATGGAAATAATGTACTGCACTATTAATAAGGAATATTTTCATTAGATTTGGCCTTAGAATAACCCACACTTAATAAAACGGAGTTTCACTGTTATTTTTGACCTTCTTTTCCTCATTTACCAATGAGTAGTAGAATAACAGTTCGGAAATGTAGTAATGTGTCTGTGTTTTAGCACACTGCACAGTACTTCCAGACATTAGAGTCTGGGATATAGAGAACACCATGGACACCCTGGGTTTGGCTATTTAGGTCAAAGATGTGCACATTCACTAATCTCTAAGTCATCAGAGTGGCCATTATTCACTGAGCCATCTATTTCGGTCAATCAAAGACAGTGATTTGTGGTTTTGTACAAAATCTGTACAGTAATGATAAAAACAGTCTTTTCATAAATACACAGCTGTTTAGTAATAGGTTTACATGTGTGATTAAATTTGAGAGCAAACTACTATGGACTTCAAATCACTGCATTGTTGTTAGAATGATGGGGTTCTTAGAAGAATGGTAAGAAAAGACTAAGGGCCAGTTACCTATGAAGACTGCAGACATGCATTTAAGGATTTTTAAAATAAATCTGGACTAAGCCTAGTAAAACTAAATAGCAGCATTTTGGGTGAACAATATTCTTTGATCCAAACCAATATTTAGACTATGTCTTGTTAACATATGGTTTCCAGGGCCATGACCATAATAAGAACCTTCACAGACAGGATGAGGGAACAGCCTGCAGTACGGACCGAATGAAGTCATCATTTATAAAAATAGTCACAGTCAATCATATTCAACATTATAATTATAATGACCCTGCCGTAATTCCCCACCTTGCCGTGCATAAGCAATCTGATAGTTAGGGTTACATTGAGCCCTCCTTCAATCACACCGGAGTCCATTACTGCGGCGTCAGGAAAGCGATGCTGAGCTTACGGCCAAGAACTTGAGTCTTTGGTCACAACAGCTGGAACTGAGAGACAGGGAGATACAGAGAAACCGACAGATAGACATGAGGGCAGAAAGTGTAGAAGACGGAGCGGACAGTAGGTAGCGAGCCGTGAAACGACCCCTCACAGAGTGTATAGAATTGATGTTCAAGAGTTCCTTTAGCTTCGCAGACAACTACCGATCATTCTATTCTCATACAGTACTCATACCCAGACAACAAATGTGAGCGAAAAGTAAAACTTAATAGGAAAGTCTGTCGCAAGCATTTGCCATCATACAAATGGGAATATGAATCAACACATTTATGCATAGCGTTTCCATAAAAATAACAAAAAAAAAATCCAATCACAATGCTGGACAGCTACGCTGTTTGCGTTAGCTAGCTAAAGTTAGCCGATTACCAACGTAGGGTCTGATGTGACAAGCTAGCGAAAGTTCATTCAAAACCCAGTAATCTGCAGCTAGCTAGGTAATCATCTGGTTACTTTTTTTAACATCAAAGAGTAACCCGATGCACGTAAACTTTTGGGTAGTTAGCAGAAAAGATACATCAAACATCTTATTAGATAGTTATATAGTATAAAACTGTAAATGCACCGCAAATCAAGGTAAAAATAAGCATAACCTTACGTCTTCGATCGTTTTAGCTAGCTATATCAATCAGCTACGTAACGTTAGCTCACTTGTTAATACCGATGAAAGTTGGGCCTCTGGTGAAACGGATTTGGACTGAAACGTTGCAGAGCGAACATAGAAAGGAATGTTTTATTATACCGTTAGAGTGAAGTACATTGCCTCAAACTGGAACGAATAGTTAGCTACCCCAATCATAAATTGCGAAAATCAGAGAAAGTAACGTCTGTAGTGATAATTTGCTTATAATTGTCACGTCATTAACAAGACAACTAGCTAACTTTAGCTAACGACAGAATTAATTGCATACTCAAAACATCCCTTAATTGAAAATATTTACTTTTTGTTGTCTAGCAGGCTGGGTGATGTTGACTTTCTGAGCTTTAAATTGTCATTATTTGGCAATACATTTAGAATGCTATCGCTATCTCAAATAGCCATGCGATTGGATGAATTAGCTTAGCCCGCTAGCTCTAACGACGTTTATAGCAGACGAGCTAGCTAGCTAGCTGGGTAACAAGCACGACAGATACGAACGGCCGCACAAGTTAGCTGGTCATCAGGCAGTATCGATATGCTAGCCAGAATCCTGGCCGTACTGAAAATCAATACATTTGGAAATATAAGCATATATGAAAATATCAGACCATATGCATGCTAGCTAAAGATAATGACTAGCTGGCTATACTGCCTAATAGAAAGACAGGGGGTCAAGCAGTGGAAAAAGCACAGTCGTGTTTGCTAGCAAACTAGCTAGTTAATACATAGAATCAGGAACCGGCGCATCGGGCAGTGAGGGTATTTTAATGATTTGCGCTCCTGAGGCCTAGTGACTCCACTCCCAGCCTGACCGGGAAAACTCCTGGTCGCGGCGCGTTAACCCTGTCTTTCACTCTGATAAACAACAAATGTGAAGTACTCTTACCTGATCCGATCCTTGAGCGGCGTGCAGGGGAGGGCAGGGTTCTAAGGGTAGAAGGGGAGAGGTTCGGGAGGGTGTGAACCCAGGGGGAGAGTTTTAAAAGGATCCGGGGAAGAGGGGAGAGAGTCTGTACGAGATCGAGCTCCACTCTTTACACAAAAGACAACAAAACTCACACCCTCAACTTTCACCTTTCACCCGACCCTCCTCCATTGCAAAGATGGTGGGATAAAGATCTGTCAAACACATGGCCGACCCCTCCCCCTCCAGTGAATCGAAAACCATATTTTCCATCATATGTATGCGATCTTCTGTAATTTATTAATCCATAAGGTTTTGTTGGTTTAGTACACGGTAACGCACGCTTTACGATAGTGGATCACTGTTGACCAGACTGGAACATAATAAATTAGGGATTTTTGAACAAATTGCTAATTTCCTCGAGCACCCTGGTTTACAGTACGCTGTCATTATTAATCATGAGAAAAATAAAACATTAATAGTGAAAGACAGTGGATGGCTTAACCTTTATAATCGATGTTGTGCTGTTCAAATTACAATGTGAAGTAAACTGTAAATGATTAGCTGTCATTTACAGTTTATTTCACATTGTAATTTGCATTGATTATGATAGTAGTTTGACCATATTCGTGACATTTGACACATTAACTCTTAAGAGTCCCATAGCGTTTCTCAGGTCTCTACTAATTTTTCGCTTATGTATCGATTTTTGTATCTTCATAGTCTGTACAGTGATTGTATTCAGTTTAATTTGGAACACCCTATCTACACGATCCTAGCATTTTAATAATAATAAAAAACCCTACAAACTGATTTAAAACCTAATGTGGTTTTGAGGGGGAAAACATTCAAGGAGGAAAACCCATTTTAGATGTCCCAGCTCTGCGTAGCTAACCTACTCTGTAGTGATCAGCTAAAATATTAAGAGATATCAGTCCATATTTTTAAGCAAACTGGACAAACCTGCAGGTTACCAAATACTGTAAGAATGAAGAAATGAAATTACCGCATTGTAACCAGCTATACTGATCACAAAGTCCTGTGCTCTTACTCAATAATTTGTTTGAGTGTGTTAGAAAATGTGATGACAATTATTATGTTTTTTTCCCTTTTCCCCACCTGGCTTGACCTGTTGTTCTGTCAGCCCCAAGTATCGACTCTACATTGATTCACCATGTAACTGAGGAGATAGGGGCTCCCCTATTGACCCCAATTCAGACCACAATCTACTTACGAACTCCCTGCAGGCACCCAGCTGGCCAGAAGAGGCTGTTAGAGAGCGCAGAGAATGTGAGGAATTTAACCGACTGAACCCCTGTTTTCCTCCAGCAAGGCTGAGCAGATTGCTGCCTTTGCGAGTGTTGACCTTTCGCCCCAGCCAAGAACAGTACAGCTGGAAGTCCTACACACCCAGCTGCAGGATATGCAGCAGCACCCTGATCATGTGCTTTTAATTCATAAGAAACCTAAAGGTCAAAATGTTATAATTACAAAACATTTGCTTTTCAAAATATTATTTCATTAGAGAGCAATTGATTGCATTCAATCAGATGATCAATATTAAATATTTTTTCAAAATTTTTTTGCTGGAATTTGTTTATTCAGTCCATTCTATTTAGTTTTCTATTTTGAAATAAACCTCCCTCTAACTACCACTGATGTCTATGGTATATCTCCCTTTATGACCATGCTACATTTCCACCACAAACTGTAAAAACCTTAGCAAATTTAGGACTGATTCATCAGCATTAAAATGGATTTTTAGCTTGTGTCAGGATGGAGATATTCACTCCTGAGTCCCATTGGAGCTCTGTATAAATAATGATTAAATGCAACTAATAACAGTAAATATATTAAACAAACACATGTGATGGGTCCTGAATATTTTATCAGTTTACTGACAGCTGATGGCTATCCTGAATATTTTAATGTATTTCTAAAGCAGGTTGGGTTTATTCTTGTGTTCAAAAACCTTTTTAAAACAAAATTCAAAAGAAATGGCTTTTGACCACCAGCAGTAAATGATTAATTGAAACAAGAGCAACTGTGTCAAAAATAGTGCATTCCATCCTAGTTAGTTAAATGCGTTTCCTTGGACTAGGCTGGTCAGATGACAATAGCAGCTTTGTTTGATACAGAATGGGAACAACAACTCTGCTCTTTTCCTTCAGATGGGAGTCGCATCAATCCCTGTCTCTTACTAACATGGCTCCACTTTACATTGACATCACATTTAGGCAGTTAGCTGCAGGTCATAACCAAGGTGCATACAAAACAAATTAGGCAACAATCCGATGGTGCCAAGCTGTAAGTTTTGTTATCGATTGTAGTAGTGATCTCATTAATCTACAAAGCCACACTAAAGGTCATAGTAGATGCAAGAAGAAGATTGAGAACATGGTGCTTTAAGTAGCAGATAGGTTTGATTAGCTGCAATGTAGATATCCTCTGTTCTCTGCGTGATATGGGCTTTTTGGGGTAAACAAGGGTTTGTCTTCAGCTAAGAGAAAAGTTTGATTATCCAAAAGTAAGCATTGAGTGAGAGATACACAATTTGTCATTTGTATAGGCCATAATCATATTTTGATTTTTTTTATTCTGCTTCATGGAAAGTGTATTGTTGTTGAATGAAAACAATCCAGAAACCTAAGGAGCAGCTGAGAGTGTAACACCCACGAGTATCCTGCTTGAAATATTATCAGTTGATATGCTGTTTGTTACTGAACAATCGGTGCCTGTTCTTTTCATCCATCAGGGCATCTCGATGTCACCAGGAAATAAACTCTCTGCAGCACTTCAGTAGGTGCGCTGACCTTGATCTGTATGAAGTGGAGATTGATTCTGAATCAATACTCACATGGCTTGCCCATTAAAATACCTTTTATCTCTTATTTCATACCTGACATGCTATTTCTAAGGCTCTGTGGTTGCACCTAAATGCCATCAGTGCCTTACAGCTGAGCCACGCTGTAACACCATAATCCAAAACAGACTCAAATATCAAAGCTAAGCACATAATCTCTGACACTGTCCTTCAGTTCACTGTGGAGCAAGAGGGAAATGAGCTGACTGATTATTACAACCAATCAGAATTCATGTCTTAGTGTTCTCTGAATTAAAAGATAAAACCGATGATCTCAAAAACATTTTAATTAAATATAAAAAAAACAAACAACACATAATGAGGAATGTCTTGAAACAGGTGAAATTACTGTGAAACCTCATAAAAGAGCTCACAAGAGTTAGAGCACTGTTGAGCAGATACAGGTGTCACCAGAACAAAGAGAGTGGTAGAGCAGACACAGTTGTATTATTGTGGATTCAAGTCAGTGGTTTCATCTTTCAGTTATGTTCCATTATGTAAAAAAACAGTGAAAATTGATAGTGCCTCACAATGTCCTCTGACCCCCGCCTCTTAGAAGAAAGGCACCAGTCACATGGGCATCAGGGCAAGAAGGTAGCCAATCGGTCAGCGGCACAGTGGGAGGTCAGTCGGGCCTCCGGATCATGGTCCCAGCAGTCCTCTAGAACCTCCTTGATAGTGTAAAATCCCTGACATACACAGAAAACATTACGTGTCGCTACAATTCCTTACCCCTGCTTTTTAATTTGCACCCAAATGCCATAGATATAACACTAAAAGGGTACCTGTAAGCGCTGTCCCCATTTCTCAGGTATATGGGGGCGCTTTCTCCTCTCTGAGATGAAGCAGACGAGCTCCTCCACACCTGGGCTGATGCCGAGCTCTGCCTCGTAAGGTAATTGGTGCTCAGGTACAGGGGTTTCTGGGGTAATGGAGGGTGAAAAAACAAACATTTCTCCAGTGGGTACTCATGTACGGTACCAGTGGCACCAGAATCACCCTGACTCATGTGATCACAGCTGACCTGTGGAAAGCTCGCTGCAGCGTGTCCACACCTCCCACAGCAGGAGACCCAGGGCATACACGTCTGCCTGCAGCAGGTAGCGACTGTTCCCCAAGTTCACACAGCCTTCAAGGATCTCTGGGGGCATGTAGCATAACGTCCCCATCTGTGTGCTCACCTACAAAGTGTTCGCACATAAGATACGTTGGAGAAGGGTACTTTGTGACATAATCTCCAGGCTGTTGTGTCATGTATGTGTGTGTGTTTGTATGCTGGGGGTAACCTGGGAGATCTCTCTGCTCTGTTCCAACCTCAGTTGACCGGGACAGGACCGAAGTACAGTGGAGCAGCCGAAATCACAAAGCGCACAGGAGCCATCTCCCCGAACCACTACATTACTGCTGCTGAGGTCCCCGTGGGCCACTGCAGGCTTGTGCATCCCTGATAATACAGGAATACAGTCATTACATTACATTATCGTCATTTAGCTGACGCTTTTATCCAAAGCAACTTACAGTTGATTATGCTAACCAAGGGCCAATCTCCCCTGGGAGCAATGTGAGGTTAACGGCCTTGCTCAAGGGCCCAACAGCAGTGGTGTTCTTGCTGTGGCCAGACTACGGCTTTAACCACTAACCTCAGGGGTCCTAGTCATGCACCTTAGCCACTACACTACAGGCTGGCCCTATACATACACAGTGATGCATAAAGGCACATACATAAATACAGAGAGGCACACAAAAACTCTATAACGCTATAACATACACATAGGAATACACATGCATGAATAATACACACATACATTAAAAATACATTGACATGCATGCTCATACTTGTGTGCTTGTACATGCAGATGCACAGACCCATGCACACATTAGGGCAATTGGATATGCATACACATGCAAATTAAAGAAAGACCTCATGGTATGAAACCTTGATTTTCTGGAGGAAGAACTAAGGGAAATGTGACAGGGAAATCCACATCACCGTTTGAAAGCTGGCAGATCACTTGAAGTATGATGAGGGAGGACATCCTTCCTTCCAATAACTACTGTTCTGCTAACAGGCCATTTTAGTCTATTTACTCTCTAATCCTTAATGAGTATGCTTGGGCAGATGGCAGGCCTGTTGTGTCTCAAATCCTCCTCCAGAGGACCAAGGTTCCATATGGTGCAGTTCTGTTCGGTTCAATCCGAACCTCAAAGTAAATGAGTAGGGGAACCCCAATACCGTCACACCTGCTGACCACGGGAAGCACGAATGGCTGAAAAGGGCAAAACTGCACCTGTCTGGAGGGAGCAGGGAGGGGGCGTACCAGGATCCCCCCTCACAGGTCAAGTGGACTCAGCTGTGCTAAGCACCATGTGCACCGGGGCAGAATGGGCCACATACGGATTGTGAAACCTGGTAATTATATGTGGGGATGCCCACATCATCTCCACACACACCTGGTCCACAGCAACCTCTGAGGAGTTCTCAGAATGTAGTAACCCCTCTCGTAGAGTGCACACTAACACTCACATATGCTCAGGAGATGGCCTCTGTGAGCCAATGCGACAGCCTCTATTTGACAGCGGACAAGGGATTTTGCATACCGATCCAAATACAGACAAAAAGCTTGTTGTCCTGATATACTTTCTGCATTCCTGAGACATATTTCTGCAGGGCTCTGAGAGGGCACAGGGAACAAGGTTCAGCTGCATGCTGCCAACTGACCAAGCAAGGAGGGACGGCGTTAAACTCAATGACCTGATTACAAAAGCGGGCCTAGGCCACCTGAGGAGCGGACGCTGGATTAGGTCTCAGTGAGAGCGACAGCATGTCCTTTGCCAGAGTGAGCTCCCAGCATTCTCCATTCAGGAGACAGACCAAATCTGCAAACCATGGTCTAAAGGGCCAAAGGGGTACTACTAGGAGAACCAATAGCACCCTCTGCTGAGACCCTGTCCACCAGCAGATGGTAAAGGGACAACTGTGGGAAGGTGTTCAAGAGACACCTTGGACTTTTATGTGTGAGGTCATGCTTCTGCTCAAGACCTACAGCAGGCCTGCCAAACTGCACCCAGATCATCTGTACTGTTTGAGAATGAAGGTACCACTCTGCAGTGAGGAGACCTGTTCTGGAGCAGTCTGTCCCTACATTGAAGTTACCAAGCAGGAAGTGACCTCGGCCAATCCCGTGGCCTGTCCTGGGGGAATGGGAATCTGCTGTGCCTGGGAGCACAGGGTACATGACCACAGGCCTCGCTGAGAAATGATGTAGGCTAATACCAATAGGTAATGTGCAATACCACATGGCACCTCTAGAGGACAGCTAGGAAGTGTTGAAAACCCCGGACCACCATCCATAGCTAGTGTCGATGTGTCTAACTAGAGCAGCTAAACTAGTGATAGTAAATAATGCCTGAACAGAGTAATAAGTGCATCAAGTAGAGACTTCCTCCTCCTTCATGCTTCATTGTACCTGTAAGATTACAGGATATAATTATGTAATTGGAGCCTTCAGCTGATCACAGGATGGTGTGGATTTCTCTGTGCTGGTGTGAAAACTGAAAGAGGATCTAAATCTAATTCAAAAATAGCTTGTCAGCAGCTAGGCTAGCATTTGAAGCAGATGGGCCATGCCACGTTAATGTCACAGCTCACCATTTCTGTGGAAATCAGAGTGCAGGAAGGCCAGGCCTTGGGATAAAGTCTGGGCCAGTTTTACGCAGCAGGCCCAACTTCTGCTGCTCTTGCACAGGTAAGACCTCAAAGAACCCTGTAAGGAGACCAAATACCCACAATTAACCTTTAACCCCATTTCAAAACAGTCACTACACAGGAAACCAACTGCAGGTCCTTGGGTCAGTTTTCATGATTTCAAAGGAGATTACCTTTACCTATATCCCACAGGCTGATTCAGTTTTATCAATACTGAAAGTTGAAGAAGAAAATGTGTACCCAGGTCTTATCTATCCTGTGTAAACCTCCGACCTCCTTTTCTTTCAATTCAAACACAGACAAATGTGCTTCAAGCCTCAATGTCTTTTGATCAGGCTAAGCCACCAGCTACACCAGCCAAGTGACTGAGTCATTATTCTGGAGAGGTATATTCATCAGCAGCTGCTGAAGGCAGACTTCAGGCACTGGATCAAATAGAGCAGGTCGCTCTGGAGTGATGAGAGTAGAAAAATCCCACCAACTGAGTCCCTATCCAAAGTCAGAGTGTCAATCAATAACAACCTCAGAAACATGGGCCATCCTGGACCCTCTACCCTAGCAGAGAGGTAGCAGCTATGCAAGGGGCTACTTAAGGCCTTTGCCTAAACATGATGCTGCATACAATATACCAATAGAATGGGACAAAAGACTTCTGATAACACTACAGATGAAGGAGGGAGTTGGAACCAAGGATTAAATATACAGTGATGAACAATGGAGAGAACAACAAAATTCCAGCATCATAATAAATATACATATACATGTCCCCATTCGTGACATCTGCTGTCTGGTAATGGTTTACGTACGTGTACAGCCAGCTCCAGGACCAGGAGCCTGTCTCCGCTGTCTCTTCCTCTCCCTGCCCCCAGAAAGCGCACGATCCCTGCGTGATCCAGGAGAGGCAGCGTGTACACCTCCTTCTCCCTCAGAAAGTCATGCACGTAGCGGGTGGAGAACACCTTCACGGCGACCGGGGTGCCCTGCAGACATCCGCGCCACACGAATGCAAAGTGGCCCTGACCCACCACCTGCAGAAAATGTCACTCTGCTTTAATTAGGCACGGCTTAGGCTAATGAAGCACACCCTAGGTGCCTCAAGCACACAGCTGTCACCTGAGACACACCTTCTACACACACTGCTCCCTCAGTTAATTTTAGCAGATTAGGGAAGACATGGAGTGGGGGTTGCTATGATGTTTAATGACTCCAAAGGAATCACACTGATGCTGCCACTTCTTCAGAAAAGACCGGAAGTACAGTATGCAGTTATTACCTGCTGAAGCTCGATGCTGGCAATGTCGAGATCTACAGCCTCGGATCGGTGACAAGAGCACTGTGTTATCAACGTCCCGTCACAAGCGGGAGCAGACTTTCCCACTGACGGAGAGAAAATGTCACCTTTCACCTTGAGATAAAAGTGCCTCAACCTTACAGTTAAGGCGACTGAATTCCTGCATTAGACATTGGAATCACAAATATTGTGTGTAGTTTCTTTAGTTCAAGTCAGTCGTTCTAGAATAATGAATCATTTTTTAGACTAGTTATAAACCATGACGTAAAAATTAGGCATAGGTACCATACTTTCATGGATGTCAAAAGTGTAATAAGGTTACTTGTCTTTAGATACAGTACAATCAGACAAAAAGTACAAGAAGATAATATGTTACAGAAACATTGAATGTTATTCTACTGCATGATTCAGTTCACAACTCTATATTTTGCAACAGTCTGTGGTTACGCATTAGATAAGGGTAGGAGCTGGAATTGTGTTTATGTTAAGAGGTTAGGTGGTAGAGCTGAGGTCGGGTTCAGGTGGAGGTTGAGTAAATTCAGATAACCTGACACTGCAGGAGCTGCAGATGCTGCTCCATGTTAGTCAATTAAAAAAAAAGAAAAATATAAGCAGCGAGAACTTGATTCCACAATTCCACATTCATTCATGCACGTGCTTTTGATGCTCTGAAATTTTAGTTACACCAAATGGTGAGAATGTTATGTGGCACGGTTTTCTGTAAACGTTAATTGCCGTCTCCTTCCCGATATTTTAGCTTTCTCGGTTGAGACTCCAAGGTTGAGAGGAGAAAAAACGAGAGAGAGAAATAAATGAACATAAAAAAACGGCAGGAAAAGGGAGTGAAATTGTTGCAGGACATGCCAAGGTCAGACCATGAAAGAGGGGACTGGAGAGAGAAAGAGAGGGAGGGAGGGAGCGAGGCAGGGCGGGAGAGAGGGCAGGAGAGAGGGAGGAAGTGAGAGAGGAAGGCCAGCTGGTCGATCAGCATCCAAGTTTCCTGATACATTTTCTCGCTCAAAAAAAGCTTAAAAATAAAACAGACCATGCCAGTAACCTCAGGTACTTTTGTAGAGCAGAGTGAAGACAGGTTATGCAGCACAAGGGTATACATGCATATATAAATTTACAGGGTGAAGAAATGTGTAGATACTGTATTAAGACACACATGTGCATACACACGCACACATGCACTAAACACACATTGTAAGGGAAAGGTACGTGGAGAGAAAATGAGTTGACAATAAACTAGGTCTTACCACTTCTGAGTCGTTGCCATCTGTGTATGATGTATAGGATGTACATGATGATGAAGGAAACCAGCAGAGCGACTAGAGGGGCTGTCATTTTCACCATGAAGGTACAGCTCACTCCTACACACACAAACACACACAAAACACATTTACACACACACACACACACACCAGAGAAACACACAGGCGACAGTATTTCTTATAGGCAGAACTTTCACTTGTGTATGGTTGTGAAGAGTTATGTTTAGATGACTGGTCCTGAAGCTGTGAAAAGAGAAAAAGGTCTTGCACTGATGGCACATCCCCAAACCTGCACTGATACTGAACAGACACTGCCTCAGTAAAAATTCAGCGAAATATGCTGAAAATGCAGCTTACAAAATATAAACTACGGAAGAAACTGTAGTAAACTGCAGAAGTTGTTAAAAAATATACCTTGGCACTTGTGAGAGTCATTTTAAAGTGGTAAGGTCCTCTCAGCAGAAAGTGCATATTCCTCTTTCCCTAAACCAGCTACATCAACTACATATTACTGTATTCCTCTGACTTACAGTTTAGAAACTGGAACAAACAGCTTTATCTGTGTGCTATTGGCAACATAGACAAAAAGCACAAGTGAAAGGCAACATTTTATGTGAACATGTGGGTGTGTTTGCATTTGTGGGGAGGTTTGAAGTGGAAGATTGTACCGAAACCTTGCTTCAACATAAGAGTTTTCACAAGTAGAAGAAAAAGGGAGAGAATATGAAAGAGAGGGAAGCCATGGAAGAGGGAGGAGAGATGAGCAGTAAAATGGGCTGATAAGAACGAGCAGGGAAAGCTGAGAGCATCCAACACCTGCAAACTACATCCACCCCACCATCCTGAAAATGAATTCAAAATGTCCACCCTTCTGTCCTCTGTGAGGAAACAAATTACTCTGTCACTGCAGAATTAGCATTAGCACTGCTAAGTCAGCATTATCCCTATGAAATAAGAATATTGTCATGGTTGCAATATTCACTGACACCAGCATAGATACATCAAGTAAGCCAGCTTTCCTTTGCTAGGTTTTAAACTCCAAGTGATATCTCAAATCACAATAATGCACCATGCAAAGAACTAGACTGCAACATATTGAAAGATCACTATGATTCTTTTATGAAAGGAATTTCACTAATGAGTGAAAAGTGCCTGTTTCAGACATTCCGTCTTACTATTCACCTGTGCAAATGTTTTTGAGTTCATGTTGCATATATACAGATGTAGGTTTACTGTTGCTTTCTCATGCAAAACTGCTGCTCTCTCTTTGATAACAGAGGTCCCTTTGGCACTGACCCCATCTGTTGGCGGTGTGGCCACAGTGTTTGAAAGCCTCACAGAAAGTCATGGAAATATCACAGATCATTTATCACCAGTGAGATCACGCACTATTAGTTCCTTCCTGCTGCAATGATCGGAAGTTCCAGTGTTGGTAAACTTCAGCATTTGAAAATACATCATCAGAAATTTCTGTCGATCTCAGAATCTCTGTTGTTTGCCCCACCATCTTGATGTGACATTTTTATAATTAACAAACCACAGCCAAACAGATGCGCTCTCACAGGACCTTTTATAATAGACTGGACAAGATGAAGGGCGTACCCTGAGAGACAAGACTTGGGGTGGCCGATTCCACCCAGCTGAGGTTGGCGTTGCAGAAGTCCGTGTTGCAAACGCAGTAGGTTACATTATTCACTTGATCCGATGAGAAACAGTCAGATTCAGGACACTCCATCTGGACGACATTGCACCCTATATTGTGGAACGGACAGAGCAAACGACACACAGGTTTAATGCATTAAACCAGTGGAGCTGCAGTGTCTGCTGGGTTTTGGTGTGTTTCAGCACTTCATTCATTCATTTAAATTGATGATTGACTACAGAGTCCACAAACCTGGTTTCCAAGGCCTAAATGGCTGCCGACCGAAAGGAAACAACAAAAACCTGCAAACACCGCAGCCCACCAGGACTTAAGTTTGACACCCCTAAATTAAACAAACAAACAAACAAACAAACAAACAGTCTCTAAGCATTTCAAGGCAAATATGCAGCTTGTTGCCGTGCCTTGCAGATCTGGAACGAGGTGCCCGTCCACCAGGTTGAAGTACCCCATGCAGCAGGGGGTCCGGGCGCAGTGCTGGACTGCTCCGCTCACATTGCCCGCCTCCTCCATGCGAACGGCGTTATTGGGCCCCGCCCTGTAAACGCATCTCCTCCGCTGGGCCCACGCTAACTCCCGAAGGCTCACTAAGAGACGAGGAGAAGGGTGGAGAATGATGGAGGGAGGAAGAGAGGGCAGGGGAGGAGGTCCATGAATAGAACATGGATGTAAGCATAATACATTATGCACTGGCTCACTGTATATATATTAGTATGCAGGAATTGCTCTGAGCACTACAGTACAATACCAGGAGTTCAAGACATTTAATTCTATTTGTCATGAAGAGAGTACTTCACTTATATCACTTAATAATACAAAAACACTATTTTACAAACCTCTTCAAAGCAGTGGAGTAGGTAATGTGCATGATATAATAAAATGTGCATACGCAGAACAGAAGTGCACAGTGAGAAATGGTAACAAACAGAATACTTCACAAAGTGTCACGTCCAGCTGCTGGACCTGATAAAGTCTGACACAGGAATCAGATTTTGTCTGACTCCATATCTCATACAGAAAAAAGGGCTACAGCTAAGCCTGGTTCTGTTAAATGAGCACTGCCAGACTTGATCAATAGTTGTGAGTTGAAAAAAGACTACTATAATGAAAAACGGTAAGAACATGGCCAAGAACGCTACTTAAGTTATACCTACCTTGTTCTGCTAAGCAGGACACTGGAGAGCTTAGGTATGGCACTGAACAACCTTTACAGCACTATACATGCAAAAAAATATGACTTCACAACATAAATGAAACCAATGGAAATTGTAAATAAACTCTCGTCCAGTACATTATGCTGTACAGAAGTAAGATTTTGGTCCACTTGGTCTGTTCCGCTACATGGGCCACATATCCAACAGAAACACGACATGCAGAAACATTCTATGAAAAACTCCAAATAACTGTAGTGTATTTGGGCCAATTGTCTGGTTCCCATATACAATAAACATCCAGAGAAGCAATAAAAAGGATATAAAATCAAGTACTGAAGACACAAAACAAATTAACACGCTCATAACCCTTAAGAGATTAAGTCTGAAAGAAGTCCCTGAGTCGAATTTAAGTTTCCTTACCAAATGACATTAGACACATATTCAACCACCAATTTCTGAATAAACCAGATTATGAAACATATCAAAAACTTCTATTTGGAGCTTTGGGACAACATAACCAAAACACAAAAAGAAAAATTGCTAACTATCAGGCCTGAAAATGCTAGTACACATTAGCTGGGTAGCTCTGAGAGCAGACGGCTTCTGACCAGCTACAGGATCAGTGATCATAGCATGAATATTTAGAAAGGCCAACATAATAAGTAATGGCTGCCAAAGAAGGAAGGCTATTACATCACTAAAAGAAACACACTTTCTCCTACACTGTAAAAATATATATGCATATACCAAATTAAGAGAAACATATCTTTAAATATTTAAAGGACAACTTTAAATTATAAGCAATAATACCCATAGTTTGTCCTATGTTCTGAACTTCATTTGAAATAAAAATAGGTACATTTACTGTTGTGTCATAACTTTTTATGTGTACAATTGTATTTATTTGGGAGATGGGCAGAGAGGGAGAGAGAACATGACAGAGAGAAGGTGAGAATGTGAGCCTGAGAAATGGAGAGGAACAGAAGAAAGGGAAAGCTAGAAAGGGGAAGGAGGTGAACGTCAAGAAATGACAAAATTAAGAAAGAGAAAGAAAGTTTTTGCTGACACTGTATTGTACTCTGAGTCAGTCCAACACACTGAAAGACAAAGCAAGAAAACAGGATATAACACAGAAACACAGTCCATACCTCCAACAGTTTTCAGTCTTACAGAAACATCACATGGAGGATGATACCATATAAACAGATGAAAAAAGAACCTTGCTAAGGAACGATAACTTCATAGTACCCGCTGGGCACCGAGATAAGTAAAACAAAAGCCGCAGTACAAAATGCAGTACCATATAACTGTATTTGACCTCGCATAAAAACATAAGACTTGAGTAAAAAGACGTTACCATGAGAAGGAACTCACCGAGCAGGATGAAGACACTGAGCCTCATCGTGGGAAATGCACGCCGCCTGGGCCTCCCTGAGCTTGTGTCCCTTCCACTCCAACGCAGAGAGGGAACAGCTCCCACATCTCCACTCCCCCGGACACTGCACCTGCATACACACCCACACACATCCACACACATATACACACACACAAACATACCCACACACATATACACACACACAAACACAAACATACAGATACACACCCACACACATATACACACAAACATACACACACACATATATACACACACACACACATACACACACACATACACACACATATACACACACACAAACATACAGATACACATATACACACACACATACACACCCACACACACAAACATACAGATACATACACACACACACACACCCACACACAAACATGCAGACACACATATACACACCCACACACATATACACACACAAACATGCAGACACACATATACACACACACACAAACATGCAGACACACATATACACACACACACACACATACAGACACACATACACACATATGTCCACAGATACACACACACACTCATACTCACACCAACAGACACACATACACACCCACACATATGCCCACAGATACACACACACACACACACCAACAGACCCACACAAACATACATACATATACCCACAGATACACCCATACACACATACATATATGTAGACACAAACTGCCATACATACTCACAAACAAACATTCACACACACATATACTCACAGACACAAACACCCACACATACCCAGACACCTACACATTCTTACAGAAAGACAAAAACACACATACAACCCACTGTACACATACACACACTATACAAACACACACTGATCCAGTTCTGCAAAGCTGAGACAAGAACAAAAAAAAAAATACAAAAAAAACTCAGCACTGTCCCAACAATGAAAGGTTCTCATGGTTCTCTAATGGTGTCCAGCACATACTTTCCTGGCATTGATTGGCTGCATTTCCCAGCATGCCATTGGTGCATTCATAGTATTACAAGACAAGGCTGAAACAAACAGTTAATGTTCCTGAGGGATCATCTGTTCTTCTTTCCCTTTTTCTTCATTCCTGTTGAGAGGGATATCTCTAGCTAACCATGTCACTGTCAAAAGAGCAAGAGTAGTAACAGAATTAGGTGATTATTCATCCTTTTCAGCTACCAGATCTGAACCTGATCAAGAATTAATGGGATAAGCTGGAAAAATGTCTTTGGCAATGTTTATGGTTTTGTCTAAGACTATGTCAGCATCGTACTGAATGAGTGTGAGCATTGGCCAAACTTTATAAAAGATCCATTCATTTCATGTGCGTATGTTTTTATAGGCCTTGTACATGTTTGCAGCTGCGCAGGCATGTCCTCTGCATGTGCACATTAAAAAAACAGAAGTGGAAAGGTGTGCATATGCTTTTAGCTTTCATTGGTTACAGTGATATCGCCACCCTGACATACAGTGATCAATCTTTTAAAGAGAAAACAAAATTTGTGCAAAACACCAGAACATACCACAGTCCAAGCATGCAAAAACAAAAATGCTGTTTGCCTTTTTGTCAGGCAAATATTCATGTTTAAACCAGGCTACTGTTTGGAAGACATGTGGGTGTGGCAATGCAACATATTGCAGTTTTTTAACAATAAATATTATTAAAGATATTGATGTTTGCTATGTGATGCATGTAGTGGACATGCTTTCATAAAGAAAAGCTTAAACTTGAGAGTATCTGTCTTGTTAAACCATTTGAAGCTGTACATGGAGATGAACATATAATTATCTTAATTTTTCATTTTGTTGGCTCAAATGACATGTGGTACGTTTCTGAGGGCTCTTTGGTCTTTAAAAAGTTCCTGGGAAAATGTCCTACATTTATCATTATTTCAAGTCGCATAACTTTCAGTATCATGTGTACACTGTCCAGGACAGAGGCAAACCAAAACTGACTCCACACAGACAGCAGTTCAGAACAAGTCACAAAAAATTGAAAAGCTGTTCAGACATCTAGGAATTTTTAATATGCCACAATAACATTCTGACAGTACGTTTAATTGTTAAAGTACTTCAAGTTCTCCAGTGGAGGGGAGTGCTCTTTTGGGGCCCTAACCTGCCAGCACACGTCAGAGACCCGGGAAATTTTCCACACTGAACGCTCTCATGAGATTGAAGAGCAATGGAATGTGATTAATGTCAAATCATGCCATGCAAATACATGTGATTTCTGGGCAGAGACATTAAAGATGGATACACCCATAGTTGGGAACTACAGATAAGCATCCAGGTCAGTGAGCAAGCAGGACTGTAAGAGGTTAATATTCTCTGAATTTGATCACTCAATCCTCTATGTGGAAAGGCCCATAACCATTATTATTCACTGACAAACCTAAAACGTAAGTGCATTTATTGAATATATCATTTCCCTGAATGTGTTTAGTTTTCCCAGACAGAATTTAATGAATATTCTGAAATGTGCTCAATGTGTTAGACAATACTTAGAGCTCCATTACTCCGGCACTCAATACTGAAGGGCTCCAGGCATGGCAACTACACTTTACCTGAAGTGTTGCTTCTTTATATTTAATTTTTTAAAGAATTTATATTGTAGAATTTAATCAGCATTAGAAACATTCGAGCTACACAAACATGGTATAATGCACTTACTTTGTGTCTGCTGAAGCAATGGTACCAAGGACTCATCCCGAGGCAATAACTTGTCTAGACAATGTAGTGAAATCCTACAGAAAACATGGCCACTTACCTGCCCTAATGACACTGCAGTAATTATATGGAATTTTTCATGCTATTTTAATTTCTACTTATGGCGGATCTCTTCCAACAAAACCACATCGATCTTACAGTTCTGACAACCACACTTGAATTCCACTGTTTCTTGGGTGTAGCATTTGGATAAACTGGTTTCACAGTCCGCTTGGAGAACATGCTTGGCGCTTAACTCCTGAGAAAGCAAAGTAAATAATGGATTTGATAGGTGGGGCATTGTCTTGGGGAATATAAGGTCACACTCATAGCATATCTAGATTATGAAATATGGGTAGTTCTGGTAGAAGGCGGCTCAAGTAATTTCAGCAAGAGGAATAACACAAAGATAGCACAACCACTGAAAACGCTCGATAGGAATATATTTTAATCCAACTGTTATCTTTTCATAGTACTAGTCTTTATTTTCACCAATCCCTTCATATATAAAATGGAGACAGCTGAAGGTAAACAGGTGTGTTTTAAAGGGTTTGGTGAGCTCCCACATGCCTGCTGCCACTTCCAAAAATCTGAAGTGCATTTTATGCTGAAAAAAATATATATTTAACAGAAGTATAAAACCCCCCACATGTACTGTACAGAACACAGTAGTTATAGTAACTACTCCGGCCATTCAGTTTAGACTGAATGAAATAGTGCTGTATAAAAAAAGTACATCTTAAATGTTACATTAAAAAAATTCAAGAGAAAGTTTTCCAACCAAAGAATAACCACTTTTTTATATAAATTTCATTTCATTGTTTCCACAGTAGCCAAAATCCCCCTGTTCTGGAAGAGTTCATTAGTAACTGATACAGCGATAAGCGCAGCAACAAACTGAGAAAAGCGGAGTTGTCCAGGATAAGGCATTGCTCTGCAGCGGGACGATGCAGATTGGGCGTCCGACGTCCCACCAGATTTCCCGTCCCTCCTGTACCACGGCCACGGGTGCGGAAGTCGGACTCAAAATTAAACAGTAACTCAAAATTATCCCTAGATAGTGGCAGGAGTGTGACGTTTCGGCGAACCTCAGAACAGGCCGAGCTACGGCGGACTGTCAATCACTGACGGTTGTTTGAAAAACAGGTTTGCGCCCCGCCAAACGCAAACCAAGGTGGTTCAAACAAAAAACGACTCGCCGGGAGCATGAGGTAACTCCGACCGTTTTGTTTCGCGAAACCTCATTCTCCTCTCACCACTGTGATGCAGACGCACACAAACAAAATGTCTTTAAAGCACATCTGATAGGTTAAAGAAAGGAAGCTCTTTAGATTATTAAATTAAATTTAAAAAAAAAAGTGCCTATCTTGAAAGTGAAAATAACAACCCCCCAAAAAAAAAAAATATATATATATATATCCTGGCAGGAGAAGCTTGGGCCACTGGGCAGGACACAGGGGCAAACACGGGACATAGCATTCAAACTGAGAGGACAGCTTCAACCAAAAATCCCCAGGAAATACTTCCACCACAGTCCTGCACAGGACCATGTCTGAGCACACCTCATAAAAGTTGGTCTCTCAATATAATCAATACATATATAAAAAGTCATAACAATGAATGCGATTAAGATACGTTTGTGCATGAGACACACACACACTAGACAAAGGGCAATATCTGCTCAATGTAAGCCTTCATCCCTCCTGTCTTTTTGGCATCCAGGTCTTAACCCCTGCCCCCCCGCCCTCCCCTCCCCACCCTAAAAAAAAAAATGCAACAAAAACTGCGAAAGACATGGGGGAAAGAAGATGGGGGGGGCAATAACTTAGCCACTGATATGATTCTCAAAGCATGATCTCTGTACACATGTACCTATTTATATGATAATTTAAAAAATAAAAAATAAAAAATACAACTCTATATAAGGAAATGAAAGAAAAGAATTTTCCACTTAACAGTTACAATTGATCCTCGCTTAGGTCACTCATGACCCTGTTCAGCTACACCAGACTGAGGCCTGTCCCTCAGACCTGCACCGCTCCTCACATTGGTCGATACGGTTGTGCTGGGAGAGGTCTGAGACACAGGTAGAAATGGATGAGAGCAGTCTCCGCCCCCTAACCGACGCCCTCTCTCCTCCACTCACGCCCACTCCAATGGCCTTCGCCCCATGTGACCCGTGCTACCTGCCCTGGCATTATTGCTTGGCCAGAACAGGAAGTCCATCCTATTCCCCGGTGCTAATTCCCTCTCTTCCCCTCCCCTGGCACCCCCAACCCCCACCCCCAAAAAATCCCTGATTCTTGTTCTGCCCTTATTGCCCTGCGTGTTCTCTGACAGTCTCAGCCCCCTGTCCTCAGTAGCCGTTGCTGTTCATGTTCACAGAGTGGAGGTCAGTCACATGCATGACGTTGATTCCGCTGCTGGCCAATCGGGCGATCCCCTCCGGTGACAGCGTTTCCATGGTGATGAGACCGTGCTGGTCCGGGGCCGCCCCCCCTGCGGCGCAGGCATCTGTGCCGGCGGAAGCGGCCGCTGTGGTGTCCATGGCGACCTGGGCAGTGGCGGAGCTGGCGCCTGCCTTGGTCGCCACGGCGCCTTTCTTGTTGGCGTGGGTCTTTATGTGCTTGGACAGGTGGTCGCTGCGCATGAAGCGTTTCGGACACTCGGAGCAGACGAACTTCTTCTCACCTGCCAGGAGACAGAGAGTAAGACGGCCCTCAGTGACACACACTCACAAGCCTGAGAGACTGTTTCTTTCGTGCCCTGATCTGACACACGCGTGTGTGCACACTCACTCACTCACCCACCCACCCTCCTCACCTCAAGCACACCTCATACCTCACACCTCATCCCCAATGCAATATTCTCATTTTTATGCAGCAGAAGCAAGTACATCCTTCTCTACACCTAATGAATCATTTACCTCATATCTCATTTACCTCATGAATCAATATCTCATTCAGATTTTAGATAATGTTTCTAAGATACCTTGTAAATGACCACATTTTTTCTCAAAAAATTTGTACCTAAAGAGAATATTTGACACTGCTGCTTGTCTTTGGCTGCATTAAAATCAGCTGATGAAGATCTTACACTTCACTAATTTATTTTGAGCATCACTGCCACCTATTGGCCACATGTTGCACATGCCCATATTTGATTTGAATAACCAGAAATGTTTTAAACTTTTCTTCTGTGAAATTTCTGTCCATGAAACTGGTTTCGAAAGCCAATCATGAAAAAACACCATCGATAACCGCAAATCTGAATTCTTTAGAACATCAACAGGCCCAATATATAAGGTAAAAATACTATAAATTAAGCAAAAATTAGCATTCTAATCTCCGCTCCCCCACCTTGAGTTCTGTTTGATTTAAGGCTCTCTTAAAATTATTCACGCCCCTAAAGTGCTCTGATTCATAAATGTATGTGATGATACATCTGACACCAGAATCCCAATGCAAATTCACTTCTGTGTGCTGAATGCAAACTGTGGTGTGCTGAATAGAGATACATATTTGGGCTATATTCTCTGAGAAATATAGAAATGATAGCCTACCAATAAATAGACAAATGCACATCTATATGCCCCAAGCAAAGAAAAAAAAAGCCACAGAAGTCAATAGCATTCTAAATAGATTTTTAAAATAAACTAATAAAGGGTTCATATTCTCACTCCAAACTGTGTTCCAAAGAGAAAAGGATGAAACGCAAAAACGACACTGATATTCTATTGATATTCTTATCGATTTTTTTTCCCCCCACGTCAGAGATTACTCCATATTCGAGGTTTGCCTTTAGGAACGGTAGCATGTACACACACTATTCAATCAGGCCTACATTACAGAACACTGGTACAGATGGAGCAGTTGGCAGGGTGCACAGATTCACCGCCAGCCCTGATAGAGCACATCCTGTGGCACACGTTTCCCTTGCCATAACGTCCCACGTCTCTTCTGTGAATGTGATTTTGAGCTTAAGGTATTTCCTTTTTTAGTTCTTTAGTGTTGCAGTAGTTATTTAATGTTTAGAATTCTATAGTAATTATATATTTTAATACATAATAAGACAATATGACCGAGGCAACATCCCATTTAGTCCGTCTTTAACGGATGTAGGAGGTCTTTCGTTTAAAAAGCATACGCGTTTAACCCTGCTCATCTCTTGCACTAAACAAAAGCAGCGGTAAACATAGCGCTTAGACTGTGCTCAACTGCGCCCAGCCCCGCCCCCTCACCGGTGTGCGTCCGCCTGTGCCTCTGCAGCTCGTCGGAGCGTGTGAAGCGCTTGGCGCAGAAGGACCAGGAGCAGACGAAGGGGCGCTCGCCCGTGTGCCAGCGCAGGTGAGCACGCAGGTGCGACGTCTTCCCGTACACCTTGCCGCACCCGGGAATGTGACAGATGTGCTGCTTCTTCCGGCTGGGGTCGTTGCTGAGGGCAGAGGAGCAGAGAGGAGTCAGAGACACACCTGGTGCAAAACGACTTTGCTTTCAGACACAAAGGGTAAATAGTGATGCTAAATGTCTGTACCAGGTGCGCTTCCTTGCATTGCCTACTGGCTGCGTGCTCAGTCATTCAAAACTAATCACTGGAAAAATTATACAGTCAAAAACCATGGGAACAGCATCACATGTAAATACAATTATTGCTGTTACCAGCAAAGAAAGAAAGAAAAAAAAAAAAAAACTTTGGCTGCTAGTATAACTCTTGATGGTCTGAGTAAAAGCCAATACAAGTTAGTCATGGCCAATTAAAATGCTGCAATGCTGAATGTTCTGTGATTCCCATGGCTTTTATGTTTTTTTAATGGGTAAACAGTATTCGTCCTTTTAATTCTAAAAACACATGGGTACATAATCACACTGAGCCGCTGGTGGTCACGCCCTCCTGTCTCTCTCTGTCTCTCTCTCTCTCTCTCTCTCTCACACACACACACACACACACACACACACACACACACACACAGAGCGTACCGTCCCTCTCCCTCCTTGCAGTAAGGGCAGGTGCAGGCCTCCCTTCTTGAACGTCTCATTGGGGGCTGGGGACTGGTGTCTCCGCCATCATCCATCAGGCTGTCGTCCATGCTGTCCCCACCCCCACTACCCAAGCCTTGGTCTCCTGTGGAACACAGAGAGGGAGCAGAGGTCACACCCACAAGCCTCAATACAACCATTTACTGGACAGCTCAACCTTAACACTGGAACAAAATCTACTTCACCACATACTCTCAATTAAGATTAATTACATTCAGACTACAGTATTGGACAGACCTGATTGTCGCAAGTCTGGAATTTTTTAGTGTAGTGAATAAAAATGAGCACCATGACCATGACATTCAACTGCACACAGGGCAGAGCGCTGGACGGACCTGAGGGGTGTGCGATGGCGATGGGGACCCCCTGCAGTGTGTTGAGGTTGATGGTCTGCAGGCCGGGCAGCTGCACGGTCCCGCCGGGCTGAGCCAGCTGTGGCAGTGCCTGCATGGGTGCCAGGGTGATGGGCGCGCCCGCCGCGCCCTGCAGCTGCAGTGTCTGCCAGATCTGGCCGTTGGGCCCCACTGTGCGCAGCACGATTGGGGCGGAGCCTGGGAGGGTCTGGATCTGCAGGTTCTGCAGGGCGTCCTGTGAGAGGGTGGGCGTGGCGAACACCTGGCCGCTGCCGGCCTGGAGAAGCTGCTGCGGCTGAATGAGCACCTGCTGCTGCTGCTGCTGCTGTTGTTGTTGCTGCTGCTGTCCACCATCTTTGCTGTCAGACTGGGCCACGACCTTTGACCTCCCGCCTGGGCTTTGGAAGCCGCTGTTGCTTTGGGCTACGCCCGCCGTGGATGTCTGGGTGGTGACGGCGGAAACACTGGTGGTGTACCCTGTCCCGCTGGTGGAAGACACTGTGGTCCCGCTGACTGGGAGAAGGGTGATGTTCCCGTTGAGCGAAACGGGCACGTTAGCAAGGAACTGGGCCTGGTTCTGCAGGACGGTGTTGTTCAGGCCCAGGTTCTGTAGGGGGATGGCTTGCTGGATGAGGCCAGGCACGGTCAGGATGTTTCCGCCGGCGCCGGCCCGGTTGGTGGTCGCGATGAGCTGCTGGCCGCCGCCTACTGCGGAGGAGAGCAGCTGGATTGGCGCGGCCCCTGCCACGGCGGCCTGGTCGGACTGCGCCAGCTGCACCTGCTGTCCGTCCAACGTCTGGAACTGAGGGATCACCTGGTACTGCACGCCGGGCATCACGCCAGACAAGGCGGTGAGCACCTGCTGGCCGGCCAGCGCCGGGGCGGATGCCACCACGTACTGCTGCTGAGCTAGCGCTCCGGCTCCCGCCCCAACTCCCGCCACCGCCATTGCCCCCTGCCTCCCCTTGCCGGCCTCGTCCCCGGCCGGCGCGTTGGCGGATGACGGGACACTGACAGGGATGAGCTGCCAGCCGTTGGCAGTGTGCGCCAGCTGGGCCTGCCCGAGCTCCAGCGCCTGGTGGGGGGGCTGCTGCTCGGACGAGCCGTCGCTGTCGCCGGGGGTGTCGATCCTGCTGCAGGTCGCTGCAAGCAGAGCCAGGGAAGATGTCTGCTGGGAGTCCTGCAGCGGGGGAGGGGGAGTAAATCACCCACAGTACTCTACAAGTTCTGCAATCCTCACTCTGCACCCTCTCTGCTGACTCCAAACCCAACACTCCTAACTCTGTCCATATACTACACTCTATACACTAAATACTTTTCCTCTTCTCAATCTGCACACACACACTGTTCCCTCCGTATTCAGCCATTACAACCCATTCCCCACACAATCATCTGTACTGGAATAATTAACAGACTCCAATGTCCTTGTAAACATATGATAACCGAAGTGTACAGGAATTTGGGGGAGGGGTTAAAAGGACAACCCTACTAAAAATCTGTACACTCACCATCCACAAGATCAGATCATTTTTACCCATACAGCTAAATATACAAAACATATATTAATAACATCCACAAATATCTACAGAAGTGGCGATTTTGTAAGAACATTACGTTTCACATTTTTGCGAAAGCTCCATTAGAAGCTTATGATTTGAGGAGGGAGATCAAGTCAGCCTGGCACGTATAGTACAAATGGGTAGGGACAGGCTGCTAGTGCTTTTTTTTTCCACCGGAGGCTGGCCATTCATTCCCTCCCACATCCCCTCCCACCTTTTCTACCCTATAAACTCACTCTCACTGACAACCAAAACACCCCCTGAGAGGCGAGTCAAACGGGACAACTTCCGAAGCGCGGGACTTCGGACACTAGGAACACCCCATCGTCTGCACAATTTATCTTCCAAGTATTAGTGATACCTCCCACCCCTAGATAGCTTCCTACATGTGCTCCGGCGAAACCAATAACAAATCGGACGACAGTGTTCAGCTAGTGTTTAAATACCTGCCCGATAGCTCTCGTTTGCTGATAACGCAACGAATACTACAAACACATACAAAACGAGAGGAGAGATGTTCTGACGGGTAACTTAGCTCTAGTTGTTTGCTAGTTAGCGTTAGCTAACTTACCTGTCCCGTATTTGTGTTTCGGTTTGGAAGAAACTCTTCGTTGACATCCACCAAAGCGGCCATTTCGTCTTCTTGTTGCTGGTCTGCAGAGTCAATAACGTCGTTTACGAATTTTGCAAAATTATTTAGGAAATGGACGAATATAAAGTTAGATAATAATAAATATTGTAGCTCGGTGGCTAGCTGATTAATACTTGGACATGACAACTGACGTTATCTGGGTAGGTAGGAAGCTAATGTATGCTCATTGATATACATGGAATTAGACACACGAATATTAGCTATATATACCTTGATACTTTAGATGGAATAGCTAGTAATAGCTAAACAATGATAGAACCGAGTAGCTTCCTGACGAGGCCCAACAATGGCTATGCTAACTTGGCAGTTTGCGAAATAGGAAATTAGCAGGGTTAGTTAACTCATCAAACCAGGGGCAATTTCTGTAATTTCTCATCCGAATATATTTACCGGTAGTACTGCAGTTAATGTTATATGATAGCTGGCTAGCAGGCTACACAGATAGCAAAATAAGTGAGCGAGCAAACGTTAGCCAGTAAGCTACATAACTACTCTTTGAAAGTGAATGAAGAGCCTGCTATCCAACTTGTTGACAATTTCAAATAGCTAACTTTAGCTTGCTGACTGACTAGTGACGTTAGGAAACAAGCTAGATTTAACAAATATCAAGCCTTCGCAATGTACCAGTTGGCTAGTCTGTTTTGGCTGCATTTGAGAGCTTAACGAACATACGCTAGCTAGCTGGGTAAGTGTATGGCTGACGGAAATTGATTTAGTTAGCTAGCTAAGGAGAGATAAGTGCGGTAATACATAGCTCCTCGACGTGGAAGCTAACCGAACAACTTAAGAGTTTAGCTAACTTGTCAGCTTATTACAGTGTACATTCGAGCTGGCCAATCAACTGTCTTACAATGTTGCTAAATTTATCCCTTCAGAAACTATATTTCACTTTTTTTACAATTCAGTTCCCTACGCATTTAACTTTTGAAATAGTTCTCTTACCACTCATTTTTTTTACACGGGGAGTTTCTCAAGCTGCTTTAGGGCTGGCACCAACTTCTTGAAGAGCAACCGAACTAGAATGTAGCGAACAGAAGAGGTAGATTGAAAGCTCTCTCTTCCAATAATTTTTTTTCTCGATTAAACTTGTCTTTTTCTGAACCAATCGGATGTGTCTAGTATGTGACGTTGTAACATTGCTCTATATTCTGCCACAATGGCTGATTCTGTTAGTTCAATGTACGCTGTTCTTTCAGAATCGCCTCAGGTTAGAGTGCTTGGTCCTGGAATGGCTGCTGGTGCTTAGAAATTATCAGAGCAATGTTAAAAGTCATGCTTTACCGTTCGGTATTGGGGTTTCTATGGACAACGTTATTAAAAGTCCAGATGAACTATAAAATATGTTAAAAAGGGTCAGGAAATAGCCAATAGAATCGTGTTTTGGGGGCAGGCACGTGGGTGTGGTTAATGTTCGGTTGTACCACCTTGGGTGTTCCAGTGTCAGTGACTGACGTCTGCAGGAGGGAGTTTCGTCGGAAAAGGCGGGCTGTCTGTAGGGCAATACAATATCAAGAAAACAATATAATTACTAATTACTAAGAAGTCTGACCTGTCTTTGCCTTTAGGACATTCAGGCTTTCTTTGAATGCTGTTTTAGAGTTGTTTTTCCTTTTCTCGAGTTATTGGACCATTCTTTATGACAGACAGCCTCCACTTCTTCCATGAGAATGAATTTCTTCACACTCCTTTTGACCATTACATATCCCCCACTATCTGCAAGAGTTAGAAACAGGCAGTAAGGGTGAAATCTTCATTTAAGTCTGTCCAAGCATAAACCCTTCTGTTCAACAAGGTTATTTACTTCCTCCACTCAGCAGGCCAGTTTTTGTGATGGTAAGACCAGTCAATGTGGTGTTATATATTGGCCTTGGGGAAAATTTGTTTCTCCATGTCAGCCCTACAAAAATGTCATTTATTAAGCTATCATTACCTTGCTTCCTATCTTTTGTAGAACTGTGTCAGTGAAC
Organism: Albula goreensis; assembly: GCA_022829145.1. Lineage (NCBI taxonomy): Eukaryota > Metazoa > Chordata > Actinopteri > Albuliformes > Albulidae > Albula > Albula goreensis. The sequence goes on from CM040752.1 coordinate 9,142,934, forward strand.
TGGCCATCATTGTTGTCTAAATAGCCTTTACTGAGTTGGCATTCTCAATATTTGCAGAAGGACCACACTCAAGGCGAAATGGGTTGTGAGGACTGTGTAGATATCTCCTCTTATCTATTTGCCCCTCCCCAATTTTGTGTGAGTGATTGAAATTCTCAAAGAAATGTTACCACGACTACTCTGGTCCTGCTAGAGCTGCAAGAAACTGCTAATTTTTTAGGCACCAGAAATTTTTGGAAAATTGAAAGTATGCATGGAGAAGTATCATCAGGACCTCTAAGAATAGAGATAAATGATAGAAAAGGTATATAAACATCAGTATTGTTTATGTTGTAATACTCCTTCAGAGCCAAACAATACCTGTGAAATGTGTACAGGACTTAACACACATTATGTTCATTAGATGGTTACTTTTTCATCCCAATAAATTTAAGAAAAATCACACAGTATCAAGCTGAAAAAGTACGATCAGTTCCCTTTTAGAAACCCAAAACATCATAGATTAATTACTAAATTCATGGACAGTTAGAATTAGTTTGTGAATTTAGGGGCAACTACAAAGTGGACTATAATCAAATTTTCCTACAGTATGCCAGTATTGACAGCTTGTTAATTATTTTCTTATTATGGGGCTGTAGCAGTATGATTAATATGCTTGATGAAATAGCATTGAGGACATAGCTTGCTAAATGCACCACACAAATGGTAAATGGTATGTACATATCTTTCTGCTACCTGCCGATTCCCATGTCTCAAGCGTGTAGGTTCAGCCATTTAAAATCTGTGTGTATTATGTTGCGGGAACTCTGATTTCCTATTGCCTGAATACAGTTACATTTTCAAGTTGGTCAGCTAGTTTTTAAAAAATCTTGTTTTCTTGCTTGCTGTTTCATCTGGCATTAAAGTACTGCAGTCATTTCTGGATGCTTCAGCTGACAGTGAGCATTTTGTTTATGTCAGCTTGCATCCTTGATGCTTTATTGCAGAAGAGTTTTATATGAGGAAATTTGTCATTCCTATAAAATATGTGCAGTGTTTCTAAATGTAAAATCAAGTATTTTGTTATAAGATGCATGCTACCAATATTGTACATTTGTTACATAATGTAAACTAAGTAATGTTGATGAAGTATTTCCCATCTTAGATATGCACGCATGCTTAATGAGTAAGTAAACCTAAATTCCATTTTCCTTTGGATGTGATGAATAAACTTAGTTATTTTATTTGTATGTTAATCAAAGCAACAAAAACAATCAATTTGCCTAAACACAACACACTAATCTACAAACGGAGACTGCTGAGTTCCTGTCCCGCTGCATCATGGGAGGTTATATATCAAATTCCATTTCATCCCCTAACCAATGACTGACGAGCAAAGTTTGGCCAGAGCCAATCAGACGCTGCGACAGATTTAAAGGTATTTATAACAGGGAGATTTGAATTCAAACAATATCTATGCTGCGGTAATCGCTGTGGAGTGTGGAGCGAGTGCTTGTGGTGGAAATTTGCGTCTTAGTGAAGTATAAGAAAATAAAGAAGACACAAACTTTGTGTTAAACGTGCAAGTCGAGTTAAGAGGTTTGTAGTGTGAACTAATTTGCAGTGACTGTATGCGTTATTTGAAGGAGTAAAGGCACGCTTTTCTCGCTTGTTAGGCTGTGGCTAACTGAGGTAATGTCCGAGCTAACGTTCGATGGTTTTCGATTGTTTTGAAACTTAAAAATTAAAGGTTGCCTAGCTGTGTAGTTTGTTCCCCGACTATGCTGACTGTCCTGGTTAGTTAGCTGCTAACCACTCGGTTTCGAATCTTTTTGTACAGAAAATGCCGAGCTAACTAGTTAAACCAGCTAGCGGACGAGGCTTACTTTTCTTGGGTAGCCTTTAAGTACCTTTAATGATTTTTAAAACCGTTACAGTATAGCATGTGTCGTTTATGTTTGATAATTCATAAACCGACATGTTGTTTTATGTCGCAACGAATTAATCAAAATGTCAATGGACGCTATTGCTAGTTCTTTGCAAATAGTTAACGTTAAGCTAGTCCAGCGAGACATGGTTCGTTAGCTATATACTATGTCTCTAGATACGTCATGATTATACTGATGGTCCATTTGTTTCGACCTGTAACTTGCTGTCATTAACCTAGCGATCGCAAACTAAAATGTCTTGTTTGAAGGTCTAAGTTGGTTAACATTCGTTCCTCCTTTCTGCTGTGCTAATTCACAAAGGAAAACAATGCATGCTGCAACCTCAAGGGCTCGCCACTTGAATGAAAACGGAAAGGTAAGTTCACATTTATTCATTTTGTAGACGCTCTTATGCCTTTTGATTGATAACCAAGACCATTTAAGATAACATTGATTGTTGATCATTTAAACATAAGGAATCCGCTTATATCTGTTCACACTGACCAAGGTGTGCCTCATTTAGCGTTGGTTAAGACTGTAGAGGCTGTTAGTAAGAATGTTATCGAATTAGTGTTACCTAGTGATACTGTTCTCATCTATACCTTTCTAAGTAGCCATGGTGAGTTCGTAATGGCTGTAGTTGACTGAAATGTGACCTATGCCTCACTCAACGTTTTTCCTTCCTGTTCACAGCCTAACCCACATGGGCCACAGCGGGTTCCTGTGTCTCGGGGCGGTCAGAACCCCTCGGTAACACAAACCCCTCGCGTCTTAGGAATGTGCAATGGCCCCCAGCGCATCCAGAGGCCGACCAGCCCACAGAAAACGCCGAACCAGGGCCCATGTGCCAAATCCAAGCCGTCTGGTACCCAGAATGTTCAGCCCCAAAGCCAGAGTCAGAGGAACCAAGCCGTGAACAACCCCACACCTGCTGCACCTGAAAATGTCATGCCGACAGAGACCAAAAAACCAGAGACCACTGGTATGTAAAAGAGCACAATATGTCCTTGGTCCCAGTGACCCTCCTGGAGTATCTCTGTGCTGTTATGAACTGTTTGCAATGAGAAAATGTGTCATCCCTAAGCAGCTGTGGGGTTTTTTTGTAATGGTTTTTAAATGATTAATCTAGATTGGTATATTCTAGCAAATTGCACCTCCAGTGAAGGCACCCTACCCCATTCCCCCAATTTATCTTTCCCATTACAGGACTTCATGATTTAAAATGGCAGAAATGTATATGTTTGAATCTAGTGAACTTAATGAAATTCAAATATTGGATGTACTGTGTACAAGTTATATTTTTCCAGTGTTTACCCATTTTCCCAGTAAAATTCCTGGAATTGTCTCGAGTTAAGTGCTGGAAATTTAACCACTTAACTGTGTTCTCCAGCAGTGCTCAAATAGTGAGTTCTGAAAGGAAATGTGCAAAATATTTGCACATTTGGCATGTTTGAAATTGCTCTATCTACAGATACATTTCTGTCACAAATGGTGTTTTATTGCATAATAGCCTAGTTCATTTGCTGTCTTGCATGCATTGCTTATCAAATAAAAACAGTTGAACACCATATGTAAAAGGAGGCTAGCCCTTGTTGTTATCGATAATTACCACTCTTTCTGTCCTCTTGGTTATACTACATGAGGTTGCAAGGCCTCATTCAGTTTGGTAAATTTGTTTTTCATTTGTGTTCCCCCTCAGATAAACCTGGAGCCACAGACTCCGCAAAATCAAAGTAAGCTGTATTTAATGACTTCTGCAGAATTGATGTGTGAATATGTGGTTAAAGTAAAATTTTACTCCTACACTTTAACAGTGAGAAAATGTTTATGAGGGGTTTTGGAACTAATTGTGAATTGCTTTTAGTACATAACATTTTCAGAATTTGTCTTTATCTCTGGTAGTCCTATCTCTGGAACTAACCATTTTCTGTTCCACTTTCTGTCTTGCTTTTAAATTCAAAAGTAAGTTCCATGCCTATTTTTGAATCATCCAATTTCCCATGGCTGCCAAAGCATGTTCTTAAAGGAACCCCCTACTGGCTGCTTGGTGCTGTAGAAATGCATTGATATTAATTTGTGTGAGTCATAGTGACATGCTGTAACATGCATTGAGTTATGCTTTTGTGCCAGTGGCCGTTAACTCCTAGCATGTGCTACGTCCTGCTGTGGCTTATACAGGAAGTGCTGGAGTCTGGACAACTTCGACATCGGCCGCCCCCTAGGGAAGGGGAAGTTTGGGAGCGTCTACCTGGCCAGGGAGCGGCAGACCAAGTTTATCCTTGCGTTGAAGGTGCTCTTCAAAAAACAGTTGGAGAAGGCAGGGGTGGAGCATCAACTGAGGAGGGAGGTGGAGATCCAGTCCCATCTCAGGTAGCTATGTGTCAGTTTCCTCAGTCGTTTTACCCATGAAAGGTAATACCAAAAAAGGGTAGTAGTTGTTTAGCATTTTGGATATATTCAGCTGCGATTGTAGACCTTGATGGTGCATTATTTCCAGCTGATTCACTTCAAGGTTTGTGTCTTGAATGACTCCAAGCATTACTCTCCAACCCAAGGTTTACCTGTCAATTTCATTGTTTGCAAAGAGTTGACTATCTCTCCTGCCATCCTAACTGCTTGACTATCAGTATGTTTGGAGACACAGCATTCCTCATGTGGGTAAGAGTATGCATACCTTTAGTTTTTGTGTGCTGGCTCTGCATGTATCTGTACCTCGGATCTATGTAGTTCCTACTTTGTTTCTGCATGCATCGGTCATACATGTCCATTTTGTTTAGACTCCGCTCTGTGTCCCCTCTCCAGGCATCCCAATATCCTGCGACTATATGGGTATTTCCATGACTCCTCACGCGTTTACCTCATCCTGGAATTCGCACCCAAGGGTGAGCTGTACGGTGAGCTGCAGCGCTGCGGACGCTTCGATGAGCAGAGGAGCGCCACGGTAAGAGTCCGCCTCCTACCCGCCTGGGCCTGTACTTGTGCTGTTATGATTGGATTTTTGTTTGGGGTCTGATGTCTACAACAGTAGAGTGGTTTGTCGTCTTACCTGTCGGAATGTGTAAAGTCAGTTGTAGTCACCATGGTATGAGTTGTGAAACCTGCAGTTCAATATGCAGTCCCTGGCTGAGTAAATGTCACACACAAGTCATTAGGATTTGTGAAATGACCGCCTGCACGGACTGTTCTGAGTGAGCTTTGCTCTTCTGTCTCCTTTCAGTACATCACTGAGCTGGCAGATGCTCTGCATTACTGCCACGCCAAGAAGGTGATCCATAGAGACATCAAGCCTGAGAACCTGCTGCTTGGAGCTGGGGGGGAGCTGAAGATCGCTGATTTCGGCTGGTCTGTCCACACACCCTCCTCCAGGTAGGCACCGCTGTTACAACGTGTAACCCTCAACCTCAGGGGCAGGTTCATAATGCCTGGGATGAGTGGTGTAGGACAGGAGTGTAGTCCAGGTTAGGGCCCTGCTGTTCTACCCTTAGGTACTTAATCTGAAATGCCTCAGTAGATATGAAGCTGTTTAAATGGGTCGTGTATAGAAACATAAACCGTTAGTTGCTCTGGATAGTAGCATCTGCTACATGCCTAAGATTGAACTGTAAATGAGTGCAGCACACTTACTGCATGTAAAGGGGTAGAATGAACATACAAACTGAAGAGCACAAGTGAATAGTGATGGGTTAAGTTAGTTTTTCATGAACCTTTTTGAGTAACAGTTTGTCTTAAATTCATATTGTGTAATATAATTTTGGACAGTACATGTAAATATCATGGTACATCCATCCATCAAAGACAAGTGCAACTAATTTTTACAAGTAAGTTAGCCTAGCTAGCTTGCAGATGTTACAGGTAGTACGCCGCCTTCCTGTTCTAAAGACGTTGTGCATTGGGGCTTTTCAGGAGGTCAACCCTGTGTGGAACTCTTGATTACCTGCCTCCTGAAATGATTGAGGGACGGACTCATGACGAGAAGGTGGACCTGTGGAGTCTAGGTGTATTAGCGTATGAATTCCTAGTTGGAAAGCCACCCTTTGAGACCAAGACCCATGAGGAAACCTACCGGAAGATCTCCAAGGTGAGCAAGAATGACCAATGGGAGCAGGGGAGCAGCAATCTGAACCGCCTGCCCCCAGTCTTCCTTTGTCTTTGTTTGTCTTTCTCTGTCCTTCAATATCTACTTTTTCCACATGTGTAAATGTACAAGTAATGGCCCTCATAGTTGAGTGATAAAGAATGGTGGTTTACGATTCAAGCTACAGTAGAAAGTCAGAAACATGTACATAGAATCTAGGTATTGTAGAGTTCAGGTTTTTGTAACTTGCCTGGGCTGGGTATTGAGACGCTCTGTCTGTTTCCCCTCCCTTCACAGGTGGATTTCAGTTACCCCGCCCACATGAGCGCGGGCAGCAGGGACCTGATCAGCCAGCTGCTGAAGCACAACCCCCTCCACAGGCTGCCCATCCTGGGTGTGCTCAGCCACCCCTGGGTCCAGGAGAACTCCACCAAACAGCCCTCCTATGCCACCGGAGCCCCCTCCACCCCTGGCCCTTGAGACATGCCCCGCCCCACCCAGCCCCGCCCCGCCCTCGCTCAGCAGCTGAGAGCACACAGAGCCAGCCGTGTCCGGCAAAGTCCGGCATGGCCAGAGGGCCCTGAAAGGTCAGATCTCCTCTTCCAGAGCGAACCGTCTGGCCTGGCCTTTCCTTTTAAATGTACTTGAGCGTATGTAATATTTTGAGTGTTTCTGTCTTGTGTATTTCTGTCACTACTTGCCACAAGGAGCTGTGCAATTGCCAGTATTGGGACTGGAGGTGGGGAAGGGATGTTGGCTGGTAGTAGCTGGTTGTCAATTTGTAAATACTTGACTGTTTTTGTAAAAATTATGAGATTTTTAACAGAATTGAGACAAACAATAACAACTAAGGAATTTATTTTTTCCTGTGCATTTTTATTTGTAACTTTGCCTCATGTAAAAATCAGTTGCCCATGTACAGGTGCTGACGTTTTATCTAAATCGCAACAAAGTCATTTGAATAGCATTGAATTTCATAATTTAAAAAAATAAAGTTTCGTTAAACAAACCTCTGCTAATTTGACACATCTTTGGGGGTCATTGGTTTAAGCTCATGTTAAGGGGGTAGAGGGTATGTGAACTGTCAGAGCATTGTCTGATTGGAGTGAAGCGTGTTAATGTGTTAAACTCAGACTCATAAACTTCCTGTCGGTCAAATCCTCTTGCAAATTTTCACCCCTCAGCTGACGTTTGCGTCCGTAGCAACAGCCACAAAACCCTGCAGGTGGGGAGGGGAGAACATTTTCTCAAAATCCATTTTCTAATACAGCTTGTAATCACTTCTGTCCAATCCTGTCCATTTATATGGTTTGCATGTGTAAGAACAGATTGTGTTTGCTCCTTTTGTCCACTCCACTGTTAAATTGCAGAAGGTTCTAGCTGGTGACAAGTTCCTTGTGCAGTATTTCAAAAATATTCATGTAGAGCAAGCCCCCCTTAAAGGGTTGGGTAGGCTAAGGCATTTTTATCCCATCACTAAAACGGCTGATTTAACTAAGGAGAGAAGATACCCAGTTAGCTGATTATCTGAATCAGGAGACTGACTATATCTCAATTTTATGTCCAGAAAGTCTGGACCGATCAACAGCAATGCCAGAATACTACTTTTTAAGCAGAACACTTGTTTTACTGTAGCGTTAAGTACACGCTTCTGGTACTGACCTTTTTCACCTTCAGCATGGAATTGACCCATTGTACGTGTCCGATGGCGGGTAAGGGGATACCAGCTTTCAGTTTTTCTGTGGGATGGGGAAAATGTTTGATTAATGTATAGTGCCCGTTCAGGTTACCATGGGCATTACAGAACAACTCATTGCATTAATACATTTATAAACTACAATCGCAATTATACCGCAAGAATGAATGTGCTAATATCCATCTAAAGGTGACATTTTAATTCTTTTCGTGACATTAAGCTGAAAGTGGTTGGCTCATAGAGCCGAAGCCAAGTTTGTCGTGCAGCCGTTCGACCCCTGGCTGAACGTTTAAGTCCCAGCTGCCCTCTCCCCAGGCAACAGCCGAAAGATCTCATTGGCCAGGGAGCAGCTAAGGATAAAGGTTAAGGCGGTTCGTTCATTAGTTCATTGCTCTTCAGCAGCTACTGCTGACCGCGTGCTGATTTCATGCTCCTCTGGTCGCATAGGCAATAGACGATGGGTGGCGCGAGTGCAGTGCATGGAGAAAGCAGAGGTTCGCTGCCGTATGACTATGAGGAGTCCTATGTGGCCGTTTCAGTGGGAGAAGGTCACTCAGTTAGGGTGGCGAGGAGCAGAGAGATAAAAATGTAAATGAAGATCGCTGACGAGAGGCGTAGAAAATCCAACATGCCAGCTTAACGGGATGTTTAGATTGACTTCACAGCGATGACAGTGTCTCACACGATTGGAAAAAATGCCGCCCTAACAATTTTGCACAGGCTGTGACATAATGAAACGCGTTTGTACATCCCATGTCGGTTTGGATAGAAAATGCAGGTTGAAATTTTAATACGCTAAGTTTGCTCGGTTTATTGAAGTTGGGGAAAGTCTATTTAATTGATGAAGGCTTTAGCCCTGGGATATTCCTCCCTCCAGTGGGGATGCTGAGAGAGAGGAGCCACTCACCATTCACCTTCGGCAGCACTGCTACGTTCATGGCCATCCTCAGCATGTACTGTAGGGTCCCCGTCTGCAGAGGTGAGGAATGAATGTGGTGAAGAATGGGTAGACGTGCCCCATAAACTAAAGCCCATCCCACTCCAGAGATTCATTGACTGAACTTTTCAGTACTCTTTCCCAGCTCTGTTTAAGTATACTGTGCACATCCTCTCTCCAAACAATGGTACTGTGGAGTACTTTACCTGAAATGTCCCCACTTCACTCGCCCCCAGCGTCAGCGTTACACTGTAAATACAAAAGCGTATTCATTCTCAAAAGAGCTCGAGGTCAGAATTGTGGAAGTACAGAGTCCATATTTTCTGAGCTGCAATAATTCAAATGGACAAAGATGCCCATTCACAGTGAGCTCAGAACCAGTCAGATCCAAGCATTCCAACAGTTTATATTAATCAGAAAAGCTCTCATCTACAACTATAGAAAGTGTCTCTACAGGAACCAATAGAGTAATATTGAGTGGCATGCCTGTGTATATTATAAAGGTTCAAATAAGGGATAAAGGAAGCAGTAATACTTAATAACTCACTTGTTCAACATCAGCGACCCCTTCAGCTTCCCACCCTCCAGGAGGAATCTCCCGCTGAAGCTTGCGTTCTAAAAAACAAACAATGCTGCAATACTTAATTTCAAAACTGTAGGCACTTTGGAATCATCAAATGGTCGCCGGTGAGAACAGTCTCTTAATCACTCGGGGGCGCGCTATCACCGGTCCAGATGGTTAGGCTTTATGTTAATCATTAATGATCATTGAATATTTTATCTAATCATACCATGAGGGATTTTACTGTCTGTTGCACACTTTCGTTCCAGGTGACCTCCCTGATTCCTGTGATTTCTGAATGGAGTATATTGAGATGAGCTGCCCAATATGTTGTAGCACTGTGATTTCACAATATTGAAATGTTTCATTGCTTTAAATGACACTTTTTTTTGTCATGTGACTACAGCCTCTCATGCATGACAGGAGAACACACGTCACAATGGTTTAGCCTCATTGACAGCAGAGTCGAAGTGATTCACCCCAACTTTATACTCTTTATTTTGTGCACCCACCGAATCCAGCCTGAAGACTGGTACCAAAGACGAGTTTTTTTCGATGACGTAGGCCTTGGCTGATGCAGACAGGCTCAGAGTCACGTTGTCCGGAAGGAAAGAGAACATTGGCGTTTCGGTAGCGTACACGTGGAAAAGCATCTGCATGTTTGGATACATTTGAGGAAGCTGGGGAAAACAAAATGTTACATGAGTATTTAGGAGGAAAAGGGGGGGGGAGGTTGAGCAGCGGTTCAGCTTTAACAGGAAATTCAAATTGGCTGAGGTAAACAATTTTCATACAGCTACTGGCTTGGCTCTGTGTTGCTACCCATCATTTCCTGTCTGATATGAGAATTTTTGAATCATGCTGCATGGTGGATAGAGGGACATGTTAAACCCACCTGTGGGACAAAGGCTCCAAAGCTGGTTGTAGTTAGGTGGATTGGGGATTCTGGTGGAATCTGGAAGTGTTAAACCACACAGGAAAAGCAATGTTAAATTCAGCACCAATGAAAAATAAGTTATAAAAACAGGATGGAAACTGATACCTAAATCTGTCTGTATTAAATGTATCACAAATTGCTGGTATTGCACGTTGTTTTCAGCCCTAGCTTATTAAACAGTATCTTGACTGTTGAGCAGAGCTCTGGCATATCATCGTTTAAAATTTTGGAGTTTTCAATGGTTTGTCACTGAGGCTTCACAAAACCCAAAATGAGTGGAAGTACCATAAACCAATCATTGTTTGACACTGTAGAGAGCAGAATATTTTATTGGTTCAACCAATAATGATCTTCAGGAGGCCTCACTTTCTTAATATTAGTGCACATCCCCCCACCCAAATCAATGTACTAGCATTTGGTCGTTGACAGGTGTTTATTTTGGTCCCAATGTACAGTACATGCTCACCATCTTATCAGTGATGTTGATCTGGAACTTTCCACCAGAGAAGTAGGCAAAGGTCGCCGAGTTGAGGGTGAACTCGGACATGCCCAATGAGACCATGAAGCCGTCCTGCTGGGGTAGCTGGAAGGGGTCGGCCACAAACGGCGGCTCTGTGTGTTGTTTGACATCGTAAAACTCGCCCTGTAAGTAGATAAAGGCATTTCGCATTCACTTCAATTATTCAATTCAAAATTATTTAAAAGTGGTGAAAATTGTGCAGTGAAAAATGAACACAATCCCAAAATATCACAAATATAACACCCACATTTGAGATATGAAATATAAAAATGCCATTTTATTGTAACAGACAGCCTAATTTGTCCATGGTGCCTACCAAAAGTATTGAGGGCAATGTATTTTGCAAGCATACAATTTAGAAACATGTTGTTATGAACTGTATGAAAGATTTGGGCAACAAATAAAACTGTCTACAAACTTGCTATCATGAATTATGCATAAAAGATATTAGGCAACAACTAAACAAAGCTCATATACAGGATTTTGCCAGTGTGTTGAAACCTGCAATGTAATAATTTAGAGATTGGCCCAATGATAATAAATGCTGCTGTATTGGAAAAGAGTTGAATCAAAGAAGACAAAACAAAACAGTTGCTTGCAATTCTGTACCTTAAAGCTCAGATTTAAGTTAGAAGTCTGGACCATCGGTGGGCTGACGAGGGGCATGTCTATGAGTAAAGTAGGAGTCACCTGGAAGGAGACTGAAGGAGGGAAAATGCCGTTATAAGGTAATATGTTGCTAACACAAACAAATGAGTGTCAGGGTTATGCTGATTGTTATTCTTGATTAGATTCTACTGTAGTACCTTTCATGCCTGCTAGATATTTCTCCACATCCTGGATACTCTCTTCGAACAAAGGGCAGATCTGACACATAATGAGATACATAAATGTCTGGTCACTTACAACATGGGTTCATGTAATCTATCTATCCATCTATCCATCCATCCATCATCCATCCATCCATCCAGTCTTTCATGGGTGTCATCCATCTATCCTTTTCTTTCGTTCTTTCTTTCTTTAATAGGTGTCAGGGGACTTACGTTCTGCTGAATCTTTGATTGAATCTCAGGCTTAAAATATTTCACAAAGGATTTGAAGATGAAGCTGTGAACAGAGATGATATAGAACAATTTGAAAAGATTCAGTGTCTGATTTGGCTGTCCCTGTGTGAATTGTGTCCCTTTTCCACTAGTGAAATAACTTTTACCTGGCCCCTCCGTGAAACGAGATCTGAATGTCCCCGACGGAGGAGCTGCACTTGACGCTGGAGACGGAGAGATGGCCTTTGCTGTCGCTTCCAAGCTTCACCACGGAGGCTGTGCCGATACGGAACACCGCCAGGTCAAAGGTGCCTCCGTCTCTTCTGCAACATCGGAGGAAAAGAGGGTAGGTCATACCTGCAGAATCACCCACACTCAATCTACCCCTACATTTACCTGAACCTTGTATGTGTGTCTGTGAGGGTCTCCTTTATTTCTGTCTCTGTGTGAGACCAAAGTCCCATTCATAAATGACAATGCAGATATGCTGGCATGGATATGAAGCTGATCTTCCAGTTGATGTTTCACCAGGCATTGTTGATGTACCCTTGAGCATGGTTCTTACCTAAAGGAGCATGGTTACTAATATAAGCTTTGTAAGGCACGCTGGATAAGAGCCTATGATCATTGTTAATGTACTAAACCAACCCAAAGCCCCACCAACCTCATACCTTACAACAAACCAACTAATTTTGGCCCTTACTGTAATATGCAGACCAGAAACACAACTTTCCACCAACACAAAGTAGGTGCTATTTCTGGGCTGGTGCTAGTGCTGGTTAAGAGTTGGTTCAACTTGCGAACCATAGAGCAGCGTCATTACGTCACTATATACGTCTGTATACGTCTCCGCTTTCCCAGATTAGGCACCGGCTCTGAACCGGCCGTCGAACTGCCGTGGTGGAAAAGGGGTATGAGTTTTTTTTATATGTAAGTTGTATCATGTATTTAGGGCCAGCATTGGCTTGGTGTCCGTTGAGGGCAGTGGTGGAGCTGTCACTCACATGATGTGGTAGTGGGTGTTCCATCTCCCACTCACTGCGATATTTAGTCCGCTCAGATCTGCTTTCACCCCTGTGCCCTCTGAGAAGCCCACTGTAGGTAGAGGCAGGTTGACTTTGACCACCTTCATTCTAGAAAAAAAAGGAAACGGTGAGCTTTCTGTGTGAAAAGAGCGCCAGATAATTTAATAACAGGATGAGAGATATTTTATGCTGTCTCAGAGGGAATTTTGTGGGACATTCGAACGAAGCTGTACAAATGAAAAATTGTATAAAAATAAAAGAAACACTTTTTGAAAATAAATACTAATACATTAACAATGGCTTTTGGTATGTCAGCTAAATATGAAGAGGTGTTAAATACCTGAAACTTGTGTGAGTTGGTGAGATCCTGTTTAAGTCACAGTATTTTTAATCAATAAAAGCTAGTCCTGTCCTCAGTGAGCCAAATTTTGGAAGCTGAGAGAATCTCTTATGATGTTACACCAAAAAACGTGTTTCTTAAAGATGTCCAAGTTGTTGCTTAACAGTGATCCACATGGCCAGCAGGGGGCACTGTGACATTTAACACTGATTTAATGATGCATGTTAGTGAACGTCAGTAAGATTTCACAAACCCTTATTTGCTGTGGAGCTTTCACTAACTCATTTCGAGCCAACTGTACAATTGATTTTCCAAAGCACTATGCTTTGTCTAAATAAGGCAAGCATTGATGAAAGATGACAGGTATAAGCTCCGCCCATTTTTGACCTAATAAAGCCTCCTCCCGGTCAGAGCTGCAGTCCTATGGGCACCTGTAGAGTTACATCATTTGGAATCTCCCCAAATGACAAATCTAGTGAATATTTGGTTAAAAAAAAAAAAACATTGGATCAAGATTAGGTACATCAAGGAATATATAAATTTGGGGATTGGTACGTACCCACTGAGAGCGTACTGCACGGATCCAAGCGGCCCCAGGCTGACCGATCCGCTGACTTGTGGAATCGACACCGTCTCGATCTTTGTCTGGAGCAAGTCCGCCCCGACGCGCGTTCCTGATGAATTTCATTGCATTACAAAGCAGCATCGTGAGCAATCTGCACGCCTGCCATCTACAAGTCATCAGTTTCCGCGGTTGTATATTTGCTTAAATTCTTCATTTTCATTTGCACAAGGTTACCAAGGCTGTTTCCCAAACTGTGATTTGAACTTGCAACTAAAGGAATTGTGTCCCATAAGTATTACACCTCACTGTCGCGTCACACGCTTCTGTCCTCGACACTGCACAGAATCTTTTTTTTTTTTTACTGAAGTGTATGCCCATTGTTTTAAATGTGAGTTTCCAGACTGTTTGAATGTATTCTCCTCAGAAACAAGCCAGTTCCACCAATTTACCATTTATGCGTCACTGCATCTGCACAAAATAAGTAAATACATCTGTTCTATAAATGTGTTGCAATTAAAACAGTTGCTGCAACAATCACTTGTAAATAGAAAATAACGGTATATGTGTGCAAGCAATCACATTTGAAAAAGTGGGCGTTTTGGATTTTCATTGGGCGTTTTTGCCTTACCATACTGAAGTCCCTTATTGGTCAGTGCGACCTGTATTCCAGGATTGCTCCCTAATGTAACAGCGGCCAGGCAGGGCAGGATGAGTAGAGTGAGATACATCATGAAGAGACCTCCACAGCCACACGTACACACACACACACACACACTCACACTGACAATCGTGCTGGTTAACACAGCACACTTTACACATATCACAGGAGAGAGAAAAATACAAATTAGGTCCATAAATATGGTCCGCTCAAACACAAACTAAGACGCACCTCTGTAGTTAAGTCTTCAAGATATAAACTGTACATACAGTGCACACATAACTTCCTTGATTGATTGCTTGCAAGTTATTATTTTTTTAAATGTATGCTTTCCTTTTTTATCTAAAGCTGGGCATAACTTTCAATGTTCAAAATAAGTGCAGGGGCAAACAACTTGCATTTTAGTACAGTGACTCATTTGCAAATGAAAGGTGTGAGAAAACTGAAAATAGATGTATGCCTGGCCAACTGTGGCTTATAAGCACCTATGATGAAGACCCCACTGACACAGAGTGCAGAGACGCAGAAAAAGAAACTTGTCAAGACTGTAGAATTATGTTTTTATGCTGATCGTCATAGTTATGGTTCCTTCTGCATTCACAGAGATTTCTGGAAACGGAGGTGAAGTGAAAATACACTGGAGAACTTCAAGGAGCAAAATGGGGTCTTGCGAGCTCGCTGAGCGTTCCACCCAAAGAGGATAAAAGAGGAATTGAGTATGCAGGAAGGAGATTCAGCACAGTGCTTCATCTGCTTTTTAGACAGTTAAAATAAAAATGTGGCTGTTCTTTAGTCTGCAAAGCCTGGACATTTTTCACCAGACTACATTATCACAAAGGAAATTCCTGGAACAATTACCGACAATAAAAGTCCTGCCTAGATCTGATTTAGTAATTACAATAATACTGATAGTCATCATTATCTTCAATATAATAATCATTATCATTAATTATAGAAATATTCTAAGCTTGACTGAGCTATTTTATGAGATAGCGAAAGAGAGAGAGAGAACTAAAGGAGCGAAATCTCTTCAGTCAACTTTTCCCATCAATATCCAGTCTTTAAGTAGTTATCGAAGCTGCCTTACAATTACTTTATTATTTTAGATATTTATAGATTATTATATTATTCTGAGAAGCTTTTTACTAATAAAGTCTTCAAATTGTACTTTTTATGCCAAAATATTTTTCTTCCATCATAAATAACACTTATCTTTGGTGACAAAAGGGCAACAATGGCTTTGCTTGCTTCAGTGATCCATGTTAGAGATTACATTGAAAATGCATGACGAGTGAACTCATTCTACTTACCGTTCAGCCAGGGGGCTTGATAGTAGACTGAATGAAGGTGCTAAGAGCTTTGCAGTTTAATGCCCTGTGGTTTCTGCAAGCTTACTTCCTGTTTCTTAGTGAAATGTAACATCCCACCTGACTTTTGCAGTGTGATGTGTATGAATAAACTGGTAGAACTGATATCATTTATCAGACACTAGAAATATTGTTCTGGGCAGAATAGTGTTGTACTTACCTTTCTGTACAGTACTATGAAATAGCACTTCCTCTTCATAATTTAGACACATAAAAAGATACATTTTAGTTGCATGAAAAAAACACAAACCCATCGAGTCACAGAATAAAATTCTCTTCCCTCCAGCTTTGTGTGGATGTAGTTACAGATCACATGTCAAATATCTGAGATCTTTAGGAATGAATACTTTTAGGAACTGGTATAAATTCTGCAGTTTAGTATATTTGATTTAAAAGCTGATAAGATTCCACACACTCTTATCTGGACCATGCAAGAGAAGAAGCAAAAGGGTGGAGGTTTGGTTATTTATAATCAGAAGCATAAAGCGTGTTGATCTTCACAGCTTTGCTTTTAAATAAAGACATTGCTATTGTCTTTGTTCTTTAAATGTTTTAACATGTTTGTTGGAGTGGGCCAGTGCAGAGGGGAAGTGAAACTGACTTGTGAATGCGTGGTTCACAGTGTTAACTTGTTTGGATACTCAGAGGGGAACCCTCCTCCTTTTGCTCACTTTAGTGACTCAGAGGGGTCACATTTTCTGTTGCACAGCTCCAACTAAGATTTCAAAATCATCTCAAATGATCTGAATGTGCCGGACTAATACCCATCAGCTAATCGTACAGTGTTTTTCTGACTTTCAGTTCAATTTCATGAAAGATCTGGATCATCAAATGTTACTATCACTCTTTTTTTTCTCTCTCTAAGTCTTTACTTGCAGAATGTATACCAAGTGATATTCTCCCATCATCATCTTGGTCCCAAATTCAGGTTTTGGCTCAAGTATCCATATGAGGTACTCTGCACAGTTCTCACACATTCAAGAAACAAAAGAAGAACTTCTCGCCATTGATTCATTTAAGATTTTGGCACCCACACCCATCTCTGTTCTGTAAAGTGCAACTGTTGTGGAAAGTGGAGCGAGCCAGTGAAACCATTGAATATGCTCATTTCCTGTGCAGGCTAGCCACTAGCCACTGAACCAAGTTATCTGTTCAATGCTTATTGGGTAAATATTCACACGTATCTGCTTCTCAGTCCCAGGGAACAACATATAGTAATGCACACACTGCGCTAACTTCTGCTGTTGTGTTTGCTGGGGCAGGCTTTTAAACATACCACTCTTTGGGCTTATGCACTCTGTCGTTAATTGATGGAGCAGTGTAGTCACTGAAAATGAAGGATCCAGTGCCCTTCCTATGGTTCACACAACACAGGGGCCTTTTCATCCCACTGCTGTGAGGCTTAGTCACTTGTCCTGAGTCATGTATTTCAAAAAGTGAAAAGTCATTTAAAAAAATCGTTAGGAAATTTCTAAAAATGTTTTTTTATTATGACATAATCACTTGTGACATAATCACGAGGTTGTTAGACGCTGATGTAAAGGAAGAAATATTTAAAAACAATGTAACCCTCTTTCAAAAAAAAAAAAAAAAAAGGCAGGACAGGAAAACAGCAGACACAACAAACTGTCTCTATATTGTGAGTCACTCTCTTATCCCCAGAAAACACAGCTGTGAGGTGAAACTCGGCCTGCGGCTTGATCAGTGCTGTCTGATTGTCTCTCAGTGGTTACTGCAGTATTATGATTAAGGAAAAGGTCTTGTAATACTTCTGCTGCTCCTATTATACCCTTTCATCCAGCCTGAATGAGGGTTTCTGTTCCGCCGATATAGAATATCTTTTAAAAAATTTTAACTGACATGCTTTGTTTGACAGTGGTTATGTAAGTGTGCCAATGTGTGTTGTACTTATTGATTATGTACACTTATATTTAATTACATTAGCGCAGGGAAAGCTGGTTGTGTTACTTCCTTGTTTGTTTGTTTGTTAAATATAATTCTTTAGTTTTGCTGGATATAAGGAATACTATCTTTCTATCGAGCCTATGCTTGTGCCCATGCCTAAAGTTAGACAATCAAACCACTCTGTTTCATTCATGCCAAATCGTATTCAAGAGCAAAAATAAGGCTGCAACTTGACAACAGCTAGTTCTGGAATGAAGAGTCAAGGAATTCCTGGGAAGCAAAAACAAAGTAATAACATTATAATAGTGCACGAGGGAAATAAATGTAATGAAAGTCGTAGTAATGTAAATCAGAGAATAAAATTTCTTGATTTGTCGGAGGTTCACTGATAGGAAGTTCACCGGATTTGAGATGTACTCTCCCTTTCTCAGAATTGTATTTTTATGCTTCAGCAGCCTGAGAAGTCAACCTCAAACTGAGAAGCGAAACTGCGCTTTGTATAGCCTATTATTTTTGTTTAATATAATGGCTGCCTTCATACAAGACTGTCAGGAACGGAAAGTTGTTTGTGACTTCTGCGCGGTAATCTAATTGGTTCTTCAAATTGTTGGCTATCTTGTTGGGCTCATTGTGGGTGCCTTCTGCAGTGTCAGTCATCACTCCCATGGTATCTTTAGGATATCAGCCTGAAAATGAGGCAACAAATATCCATTAGTTTGAGAAAATACCCAAAAATGAAACCAGACTGTACATGTGACCTAAGCACGGGATGAGCTAAAGCTTGTCGCTTCAACCTGAAATCAGTTCCCTACACTTCCGCTTTTCTTTATCTTTAGGTATACTGACAGCCGAGATTTTCTCGCAGGTATCATTGGATACTGTTAACATATGGCTGGTATGAGGTTATCTTCATATCAAATGCTATTTATTTTGAAGTCCAGATGTTACCCCAGAATGCAAAATATGTGTCACATGATGACTGCACAGGTACTGTTGAATAGCCGACAGCAGAACACCTGGCAATCCAGTCTGTTCTGGTCAATGTTCAAGCCAAAGCAAAGGAAGCGTACATTTCGGCTGTTGTTGCATTAAAAAAAGAGGTCTAAACAACTTGTTTGGAGCAACTGTTTTCCATGAGAATAACAGTTAATGTCAACGTGGTGCTGCATCAAACACCGGACGTCTTTTTAAAGCGAATAGTCTTATACTACATAAGCAAAATACACCAATAAAATGATTGCGCACAGTAAAAATTATTCTCTCTCAATGTTATTTCACGGGTGCACCACAGGGTGTCACTCTGTCTCTATTTTTCCAGTTCCTGTCACATCAATGATGGCCACGGCGAGCGAGTAAAAATATTCTTGTTCCGAGCCTACTTTTTCACGACCCTACATTTTGTTTCTGGCTGGCTGCCTGGTACTGGAAAGGAAATCAATTGTTTGACAAAACTTAAAGAATTCTTCTCCCTCTTCTTCGCGTCCTTCTTCATTGGCATATCATGATAAGTAACAATTAACCAATTCGAAAAATCTTGTGATGGGAATTTTTTTTTTCTGGAAGGTTTTTGTCGGATGTTTTTATTCATTTGTTTTACTGTATGTCCAAAAAATCTAATTTAATTTTAAATACACATTTTCCAGACTATCGTCTAGTATTTGTATATTTCTATATGCCCTATAGAACATGGTCCATTCTTTTCAGTCCATGGAATTCAAATTATGAAAGACTTCGCCGGTGATCTTCATTCCCTTTACATGAATGCATTGTGTAACTCGAGCCAGGCATTCACGCGGTCACGTATTAAACAGTTGATCAAACCCGAGTCGACCCTCTTGTACAAAATGCACTTCATTCATTGAACAAAAAGACAACATGCACGGTGAAAGCTTTCATGCCAAGCCAGCTACCGCCAGCTACCACTTAACTGCACTAAACTGGTAGGAAGAAATAAAAACACCATTGTTAGTCTTTGAGCTGCATGCTTAATTAGAAAGCACATTTCTGAGCGTCTAAACCTACGTTAATGTTCTCGGTGTGCTTTTTTTCAAAGCGAAAAAATTACGTGAATAAGCCATAGACCCATTTTGTAGGTATCAGTGCGGTGCGCAGTGTGCGACAGAATTGCTTTTTTATATTAGCCAAAATTCATAATTTTGGATCCAGTTATTACCTCTCCAAATTGGTAATTTTCTAAAGAGAAATTGTCTCCTCAAACCATTAACATGACGAAAAAGATGTCTTCACATTTTCCGATTTTTTTTTCTTGAAATTTCAGTGCATTTCTATAAAAATACCAAATGTCATGTTATTTCCTCAGTTATGAAATTCTTAGATATAATTCTAACTTTACCGATTAAATACCCATAATACAAAACCAAGCACGTTCAACACAACATTATTTCACGTATTTCTTTATTCTTCAATATATTTATTTTCACGAGAGATAATTTGTGATACACACTCCATCTTTTTGAGACCACAATAACACTACACATACGGTTTTATAACATTTCAACAGGACCCGTTGGATTGCACAGAATGAAATGTATGCACGTTTCTTTTGTATTTATTTAAATTAATATAAAACACTCCTCTGAATGTGGAAGTCGAACATTAGGATCTCAAACCATGAAGGACTCGTGTTGTTTATCTCGGAACGAAAGGGGCAATATTGAAATACAGATAGCCTAAAGAAACGATTTGAATAAGTGATATGAATCAGTGATGGCATTGCATGGACTTTCGTGTAAATGTGAAATGGAATGGAAATTTCGAGAAGAGTATCGTCGGTTTTCATGTCATCATAATTCGTTAAATTTTGTGAAGCATTTATTAATTTAGTTATTCATTTATTTATTTATTCATTCATTTAGAGAGGGGAGGGGGGCACCGTGAGTTGCAGTCCTTCTATGGCTTGCACTTTTTGGCATATTAAACGAAAGAAGTGTACGCCAATTAATTTTGGGGTAAGTTTGGTCGCAAAATAATCGGTATTTTTTTATTCCGTCCAGCCTGTGCATTTGCTCTCTATTTAATTATGTTCACAATAGTTCAGAAGTAGCTTCTTTGTTCTTTTTAGGTTAAAATGCCAGGAATGCATAACTAGTCCAAATTTCTGTTATATTTCATTGTGCAGTTATACACCACCAAGTGTAGCTATTAATAATTACACTGTACATAAACGGGTATCTGCCCACAGAATCGCTCGTTTTTCTTCAACATTTTATGCCTGCCAAAGCAGAGAATTCAATAACTCAGACATACTTTACCTAACTAGATAAATATGCTTCTTTCTTTAATCTTAGTCATATTTACAAATAGTGCGACCATCTAAAATAATTATTTATTTATACGAAGCTATATTGTTGTCTTGCTATACATAAATAGCAGCCTTGTACTTGTGGCAGTATCATTTTGGACGCAAGAGATACTGGCCATTTATGTGCCCTCGGATTCATCTTGCCTTTGATATGCTTATTAAAATATTGCAAGTTGCTGTATTTAAGACAATAACTCTGAAATACAGGTTCTCTGTGTATATAAATGTTCTTTTTTTTTTACTCCCAACCACCGCCACAAAGTTGCATGTTGGAATGATATGTAAAAAACCGTTAATTCAGGTATTCAGTCACATAGACTAGATAGACTAATAATACGGTTGCATTGCTGATAGGTCAGTTGATTTGACTGGTAAACCTTCACTCCACAAGTAAAAGATGGATGTGACCTTTTGTTTATATTTATATTCGCTTGTTTTGCGAGGATTCTCTCCTTGTCAGAATATGTACGTGTTTTTTGTGCGAGTTTGTGTGTGTATGTGTACTTGTATGTTTGTTTGTATGCGTGCAGCTTTTGGGTGTGTGTGCACTGCTCGCTAAGTACTGACGTCATTGTATATTGGGACTATGTGGATATGCTTTTTTCACAAAGTCCTTAGTCTTGAATATTGTACTTGTAAGCCTCGACGAGCCCCTCCATGGAGTGGATGAAACCGGAAATACTGCAGATACCTCCAATTACAAATATGGCGACATCGAAGAACACCTGGTGCCACAAGAGCTTCCTCCACATGAGCTTGAGATGAAAGAGGCTGGGCAGTAGGAAGCACAGCCCGGCGCCTGTGAGACTTCCAGTGAGACCCATCAGGAGGGCGAAGTGTGGAACGTAGATGGCCATAAGCAGCGTGAACACCACCAGAGCACACCGAAGGCCAAGTCCCCACGACTTCAGGCGTCCATCGACCCCATAGCAGTCCGGGAATATCGCACGTCCCCCATCCTGGAAGAGAGATTTCTCCAAGACCTCCACCGCGGCAAAGAAGGGCAGCGGGTAGGACAGCAAGGCCTTGGCCACAAGGAAGATGTTGACCACCGCCCGGATAGTGGACGGCAAATTGTCTGTTATTACCTCCTTTGTGGCGTCGGCCCAGGTTAAGTAGGCCACGAGAGCGAAAAGGCCCTTGAGAATGCAAGCGGCGATGTGGGTCCAGTTCATCATGCAGTGAAATTCACTCGGTTTCTGCATGTTCCCCTCCAGCGACGGCAGAAAGATCTGTGACGTGTAGCTGAAAACGATGATGCCGATGGAGATGGGGAACTTCTTGACGTCAATGTAGAACTTGACTTTGTCCCAAGCCCAGTCACGTGCCCTAGAGAGGCAATAGGCGATTACCAGGATGTTGATGACGAAATGCGCGAGGGTGCATAGCAAGCTGAACTTGGACACAGCCTTGAGGTTCTTCAGGAAGGCGCAGGGAAGCAGGGCGGCTGTGGCGATGATAGACCATGCTTTCTGGGATACCGGCAGACTGGGGAAGCTGTTGTACATGAGATTTCCACTCACCACCACGTAAAGGATGCAGGTCATGACTAGCTCGATTATCTGTGCTACATTCACAACATGGCCGCCAAGAGAGGGAAACCGTGGTGCACAGCAAGCATTAGCGATGTCCACGTAGGAGTCTCTCACACGCACCAACTCTCCGTCTTCGTTTTCCTCGTACAGACAAGCGATGAGAATTTTCCCAGTGTAGCAGCAGACCACCGCGGCGAATATGATGAGAAACAGTCCGAGGTAACCGCCGTGCAGAATAGCATACGGTAACCCAAGGACGAACATTCCCTGTGAAAACAAAAACATAATTGAGTGGAAGTGGACATTGCACTACAAACAGGCACATCTCAGCGTGCCCAAAGGAGAAATTTATTTAACTACTCTAATCCCACACTAAATAGCAAATTACAATGTAGGCTAACGAAAATGAATGCAGTTTATGAAATACAGTAATATCATGGAAGAAAATTAAACTAATTAGAAAGAGTTAATTGCAGATTATGAATTAACAATACAGTGAGAAGCTTCATTCAATATTGTTTGAAATGTTTCAGCACAGACACATAATCTCTTAAGAAAAGTTAAAATAACTAAAATGCTCATTCTTAAATTCTTTCAGTGTGTGCAATCACGACGGTTTAATTGACATTCCATTTTGCTCAGTTTTTGTCTTCTGTGGGGATTGGGTGAAGACCCAGTGACGTCAAAGTGCCTGCCAGCGATCACGACGCGTTTTTAATTACGCAGGACTGTGGAAAGGGCTTGGGAGGCGGAACGGGGTTTTGCACACGAATCTGCAATCGAATAAATCTTCAGTTGTCAGCAGTCACCTTTATGCTCTTCTAACAGCAGAGAACATACTCAACGGCCTGTGTCGTACGCTGTAGTTCCAAGGGTTTAAAAAGCAAAAATTCAATGGCGTCCTCTGCCCTTAGGTCTTGCCCCATTGGCCATTAAGTCAGATGTAGTATATATCCCAGTGACATACTAATGAAAATTTCCTAGTAACGATTAAAGATGCTTAAATACAGCATTCATGTAATTGAAACGATTTACCGTGTAATTGGTGTGAATTAACTTTCCTGTATGTACATAGTGTCTATATTACATAGTATGGTTTAATAATTAATGTAAACATTTCCCTCTCAATATTTTCACAATTAAAGGTTTTTTTTTCTGGTATTAAATATGGCGGGTACTAATAACGCCTTCATCAGTGATAAAATATTTTAAGACCTACCTTTACAAGGGAGTCTTTAATCATTTACAGGTCATGTCTGTTTTGGTTTGTGACAAATTGAACCTTATATTATGTCAATGGAGCCTAGCTTGTTAACATGTTTGTGCATTAACATTAGAATAGGGGTTGATAACAAAATATTAAACTGGTTGTCTTATGAGTTGAAAATGAAATAGAAACACGTTTGTTGCTTGACATCTTTTATATAAATTGCCTATTGAAATGTTTTCATTTATAGTAGTACAAATTCAAACTAAGGCATAGGATCAAATGCATGTATATTAGAATTGCATTGTTTTTTTAATAAGAGGAGGAGAAAATATGATTTGAGATTCACTTTATTATAATATTTATTATAATATGCACTAATGATTTGGCGCTGGAATGCTGCAGCTTTGCGGTCCTTTTCAAGGGTGCGCATCCAATGGTTAGGCTGTCCAGTCACATAACCACCATATTAAACTAGGGATGGCTGCGCAAATCAGAGCTGACAGGTCACGTACTAAAACAAATAACTAGGCTCATTTCACTGTGTGTTTTTGTCGGTCGCAAACCTCTCACGCCTTGCGCCTTTACCTGGATAGCATTAGTGACGTTCCAACCCGCTTCCCACGCGGTGATTTTTGGCTTGTCTTGCGCTGCCAACTCATCGCACGCTCCGCCGTCTTTGAAACTTGAAGACGGATGACGGGTCCCATCTCTCTGATAATGGCTGTCTCCTTCGACCATGCCCTCACTGCCGCCTTCCCCTTCGCCCTCTCCGCCAGCCCCTTCAGTATTGAGAATGTCCATCTGCATTCCCTGTCTGTACTCATAATCCAGGTCGTCGCAGGCTGCGAACCCCAAGCCCTCCTCGTCTGTCGCGGCCTGGAACCCCAGTTTAGCAAACATGCCGCTGACCTTCGCCTGCGATTTGTTGGACACAGTATTGGCCGCATTGGTAATCTTATTTGAAATCTTGCTTCGGATTACGGTGGCCATGGTCGCTTGTCAATATCAAGGTTTTTTTTTTGAGTGAACTAAAAGCAGAACACTGCAACTTCTAATAGTGGGTATGCGAGCGCAAGAATAGGCTAAACAAAAGTGAAAACTCGTTAAAAAGGTGGTCTTCAGTTGTTATCTCCAATTCTTCTTGCAAGTGCACCTACTGGTCCAGATTACCCCGTGGTTCATGTCACCCTCAGATATCGTCTCTCGATTCCTGCATCTTGTTTGCGCCTGCGTCTGTTTCAGGAGAGAGGAAAGCAAGATAACAACATTTAAATTTGCAATAGTTATTCTGTGAACAGAGACGGAATCATAAAAACTTGCATGTTGCAATACGCAATCTTTTTTTTTTTTTTTTTTTTTTTTGTTTCTCCTTGTTTTTTATTTTTATTTTGTAATTGGCTGTATGCAAGCGCCTGTGGTGGTCGGGTAGTGGAGGCAGCGTTTCCACCGCTGGGTTCAGTAGTTACTGATGCCAATGCGGCGCAGGGAAGCCCGGGGTGGGGGCGAGGAGAGAGCACGTGTCACCATCAGCCCGCCAATGCGAGGATTCGTCAGCCTGGCGGAGAAAGTGTCCAGCCCCCATCTTGCACAGTCCCAGTCATACCGAAAAAAGGGTAGAGCTTTGGTGCATTTCTGGAGGTGGTGCTTGCAGAACCCCAACCCCCTCTCCGCCCTCCCGTAAGTGTACATAAAATGTACATTGCCCCCTGACAACCAATAACATTCTGATGGTCGATGTCTTGCATAACTTCACGCATATAAAGAGAAGGAGTGTGTGAGAGGGCCCTATCTCTAAACTGGACTGGGTGTTTTATATTAACGCTAAGGCATCTAACTGACTGTCTTTTATTGCTTTGTACAACTTTTCTTAATGGTCTTGTTTTCTTTTTTTTATTATTTTTTATTAATTTCATTAAGGCTTTTCTGTCATTTCCCCACATTATTTTAAAGTGGAGAAATTGAAATGTGTTGCTTTGATTTACTCGCAACGGTAAATAGAAAGACCATTTGAAATATAATTTCAACGATGTTTTCAAATGGATTTCAAATGCATGTCCTCTAAAGTGACATAAGATGTGTATTGTGTGTCTTATGTTTATCTCATTTTACTCGAAGCATGTTCTTGTGAGACTAACGTCATTTGAAATCATTTAGAGACAGCCGACAGAGAAGTGGAATCAAGACAGTGCTGACGGCTTGTTATTGTTTTGGAATATGACGGCATGAGGGTACTTTCTTGTAAACGTGTTGAGAATCTGTTGAGCGCTAGGCTATATAAAATTGTTGGAGAAAAACTGTGATAGCCTGTAAGCTACACAACTTTCGTCGAATTTCCTTGATTGGAACTGAATGTGGAAAAAAAAACAAAGCGTCTCGTTGTAGGGTAAATACACACAATTAGTCAAGCCTGTCTCTATACAAATTACATTCTACAACCAAATAATTTAGTTTGAACCAAATTTATTCTCAAATTGAAAAATATAATCATGGTGGAATTCAATCGTTGTGGAAGAATTTTACAAAAACAGTGTGCATTTAACGTACAGTAATAAAATATAATAGTAGTAATAATAGTAATAATAATAATAATATCATTAGGTTTATCGAGTTATGTGGCATAGGCTAATTAAAATCTATTCAAAAAAGTGATGTGCATTCATATTGTCTCCCAGCGCTTTTCATGTGTCACTGTTGTCTTTTTCCGTTTTATGCCATTCCAGTATGTAGATTTGAACGTGGAACGTGTGTGTCAAAGCATCGCTCTTGTGCAGGAATCGTGTTCCAATGTCATCCAATCCTCATCTGTATGCATGCACGCGGCTGGCACGCACACCTCTTTTTTTTCGGTCACCGGCATAACAGACACAGTAGGCACAACTGCGCCGAACTGAATCAGTGACAAAGCGCAGCCATTTCGTTTGGAAATGAAAAACTCAATAATATACATGTCGAAGAGCAAGTCTTAATCGAGCGCAGCCTTCCAATGCTTTGATTTAGTTAACTACAATCTGTAACATGATCTAAACTTGTGTATTAAAATACTGGCTTTCTGTCATGGAAAAAATGACAGTAAATACTGGATTTTAGCCATGTGAATGTATTAATTTGTACATTTAGAAATTTGCTCGTTTATTTATTTATAGATATCATTCGATTATATATCAATCAAAATCCAAACAAATTTCTAATTTCAGTAATATTTTTTATGTCATGTGTCGGCCTACTTGAAACATTGAGTGAGACAGTGCACGAGCCACCAGGCCTGTGAATCAGGTTTGGTTAAAAGCCATTCATTGGTTTGTTGATTTTTGAGCCATTCTAGAACCGTGTAGATATGTAAATTTTCCCATATTAAATGTTTGTACGTTTCTAGGCATTATTTTACAATCTGTGATGCATTATCTCAGTAAAGCTAACATAACTATTAAATGATTGAAACAGTATTATCAGGTTAATATGCTCAAATATGTCCATGTTTGGTCTCCTTAAAGACTGCAGAATTACGGTGATGGTTGTAGTATTTTCACAGTTCTATGTGATTGATGAGTTAATTTCAAAATTATATGCCAACTATTCGTTTTTAATTTCCCGCATTGTGCTTGACTGCGTCACAATTAAAGAATTTAATTTAAGGAAACGAAGAGGAAAACGACAGAGCAAGACTGAATCAAAGAACCGCCTTGGCTGAAATAGCTGCCGTCATTCTTTCATCTTTTACATTTCAGCACTGCCGAAAGGACAGCGACCGAATGAGAGAGAAGCTTTAAAGGGACGGTGCAAAGGTTTGCGCATGCATAGCTTTTGCTGGGAAGTCGTTTGAAAACCAAAGCAAAATTATTCAGCACAACTCCAGTTGCAATGCTATGTCAAGAATTTGCTATACATTTCATTATAGCTTGCATAATGTCCTCGATTAGTCTAATGTTGTAGGACATTTTCTAAACTGAGGCAAAGGGGAAGGACTAAGTTTATTATTGAATACTGTTTTTGTTGTCAGTATCCGTAAATAAGTGGTTAATCTGAAATGTATATTATAATGGTCGGGATCTATTGTTTTGTAGTGGCAAAATCCTGGATTTCCACAATGGCTGTATAGTTTAAAACACATGTGTTACAGCTCAGAATCGCTCAAAAGGAAAAAGTATGTCCAGTCGGAAGCAGATGAAATCCCCTGAGAGCGTGAAAGGGTTAATCACGTGGAGTGTTATCAGCCGCGTGCAGACCCCTGTGATTTGTATTACGGCTGTCCGGTTTAATGCGCTGTGAAAATCTAGTCATGAAAAGAACAGCCGCAGTAGCAAAAACATTATGGCTGAGACAGTGTCTGACCCACTGCAAGCACAGTACAACAAACACTAAAACTGATATGATTATTATTGTAATAATAATAACAATAAAATATTACTATTATTATTATGCAAAACCAGCAATATGCGATCGTTATATCCATGTGTTGTAAATCCACGGGTATTGCCTATACTTTGAATGGTTGTAGGCTCACGTTGTTGAGGTTATGGGTTCATTATTTGATGGAATGTGTGGTAGGTCTATGCTTACGCACCTGCTTTGCTTACACGACAGCGCCGATTCACTTTCCTCTCTTAGATTTTTGTCCTCACCCCCCTGTTACCACTGGCACGTGCGCGAGTATGTCAGAGAAGACAGACAGAGAGGGGGAAGAAGAATATCTATGAATAGAGGTGAGAGCTGAAGCCAGTGGGGAGGCACTAATGCACACGCATTTGGTAGAGTTTATTACCTGTCACAGAGGGCAATTTGGGGTCACGTGGCTAGAGTCTGTGTGGATTATCTTCTCTATGGAGAACAGACCAAGACGAATAATTAGAATAATTTTTTTGGCTTGTCACTCTTTGCGACAATTATCAAAACCACAGACAGGCTTTCAGTAGGCCTACACATCCGTCAGAGATGCACGTTATTCAAGTTTAGCATTATTATCCAGTTGCACGCAACCTGACTGAACCAGAGAGAACCCTCTCTCTCTTTTTTTCCCCTTCCGGCTCGCGCAGTCTGTTCTGTTCTTTTTCCCATTACACGCTTGGAGGAGCCGGTTCTGGACAGGCAGACTGGGCGTCACGCCTCCTTGGAGCCAGAGGTGGGTAATTAGCTGGGTTCATATGGAAGATTCTACGCCAGATTAAATTCTGCAGCTTCTTTACCTGTAACAATTTACTGACGTCGTAATATCTCAGAAGAATACTTTCTTTTATTATTTCAACGCACTCAGAATGACTGCACCCCTGACACCAGTTTTCAAACGTTTTCATGTGACCACGTTCTCAAACACAGGTTGCTCTGGACAAATACACCCCCAGCCCAACAAATACCAATTTAACTGTTAAGGCGCCAAGGCTGTTTATCACTGGTTCACGGATAGTTTATTAACAGCGTTTTTGTTGGAACGTTTTTGAAAATCCACTCCAGCGGTCTTGAAGATGGTTTTATTCTTTTCCTCATGTTTTAGCCGTCACTGTTTTCCAATTCTATATATTTATTTTAGGAACAAGATAACCGTTGTCTTTTATGTTTCCATTTTAAGGTAATAGAGTTGTTTTTAAATCATTCCACTCACTATGCGTCTGCCTTCTAGCAAAGACGACCATGCCTCTCCCCGTTTCTTTAGGCTATGGCTGCCTCCATTGACTGAGGCTCTGACAGCCCGCTGAAGCAGAAAATAACAGATAACACACTCCAATTAATAAGAGAATCCGAAAAGACACGCGGCGTCTCAGGAGGGCTGGCGAGGGACAGAAATGAACCAATCCCTCACCACGTGAACGTTGGCCTACCTCCGAGTCCATTACCATAAGCATTGCAATTATATGTGTATTATCGCGCTGATAAGCTTGTGCTGAAGACAAATAGCCAATTTGGCTGCAATTACATTTGCGCACATGCGTAGTTTTAGTGGAATGGTTATTGTTATTTTTGTTTTGATTATGTCCTTGATTGTAATTCGGTGATAGTTGTTCTTAAAATTTGTGGCTTCAATGTATGGGGCTGATTATAATAATAGTACTAGTACAAATACGAATAATATAAACAATTTCATATTTTTATTATTATTATTGCACATTAAGATATGCCCAGACAACCAATCAAGGAAGTGAGTTAATGCAATTCCAGATTTAATGTAATCAATATGTAAGCATTAATATTTTCTATCTATGTATAAAGACTAACGATAACATTTTACAGTGCAAGCTTTTTCATTCGTTTTGCACGTCGTTTTAATGCTGTTTTAAAACCCATAAATACACACTCGAGCGGTGGAGCTCCAGTCTTTCATTCAAACACAGATATTCATTTGAGTGGGGGCTCTTTAATGTGGGATTATGCATATTGCCGGACTACGGATACTGTATACCTCCCTAACCTCCATGTCTTTTGGTAGATGTCATGTCTTTGAAAATCATTGAGGGTAGTAGAGCACAGGATGGGCTGTTGATTCTCCTACGGCTGGTTTGCTTCGTCAAATAAGTCACTCCCATAGTCCACAAAGGCGTATCAATTTACCGACACGTGTTTCATTTCAACTATGCAAACGCAGGGTTACATACCTGTATTTCAAATTGTCATCTGTCAAACAGTCACAGATTCAAACCAATTCGTGACAGGTTCTTCTGTAACGAGCATTTTGTTTTCATTTCTGCCTGAAGCCTAGGATGAATCATGGTCATTTGAGTTTAAGATCGTATCGGCAAAGCAGGCAATTGAACTGGTGAATTTGTAATCGTTCAAAACCTTGTGCTACGCCATTTACAAACAAAATGTAGGCACATACTACATATCCTCTAGATCATTTCCTCATAGGGATGGGGGCACAAAACCATTTGGTGGTTTTACTGGACAGTGATTCAAATTATTTGTTTCAATTACGTATTTATTTGATGTTAACAACAAATGACAGAATAGTATACTTTATTTGAAGGGCGAGAAACATTTTTATTTGTATTGCACTAAATCATGTTTATAAAAAAGTCATTTATTTGTTATCGCGTTAACATTAACTTCACTTGAAATTATTGTGTCAATTAATAAATGCATCATATTTATCTTAAAAATAAATTTTAAAATGCTACTTAATTAAAATATTGTTATTTTTCAGCTAAATAAATAAACAATATTTTATTTTGCTTAAAAATAATAATTAACAATAGTTGTTAATTATTTAAAACAATAAAAACATAAAGAAGTTGAAGACAATGAGATGCTTAGAGAAGTAACCTCCTTCCTTTCTGTTTTTGGCTAAGGGGCTGCCACTTCGAATTCAGAGACATATGCAAATGTCTGGTATCTCTTATCGGAGCGATACATTCATTCAGAGCCCGGATTGTTCCCGCCAGCGCCAAACATAGTCCTCCGTGGGGAGATGGCCAGGTGGCTTTGTGGTAAATGCTTGAGTGCCTTTTCATTTGTCCTAATGGGACTGTTTAATGGTGTATTATGAGGCCCCGGGAGGGGAGCAAAAAAAAAAGGCTCATATTAGCCCAGGCAGCTAATACACGTGGCTTTCGCGGTGGCTTTCGCTAAATAGGCGGACAAAGGGACAAGCAAACGTGTATGCCTGCGTTTGTTTCCCTCCATTATTGGTTAGACTGCATGCGCTCACTGTATGTGTGTTTGTGTTATGTGTGTATGCCTGTTTGTCAGAATACGGTTTTTTTAATTGTGTGTGGATGTAACGCTGCGTATACTGTTTATTTTTAAGTGTGTGTGTGTGTGAGAGAGAGAGAGAGAGAGAGAGAGAGAAAGATCATATCGTGATATTTTCCCAGCCGATAAGTGGCTAGCTGTTGTTGCAAGGGTTTGCGTTGCTCCCTAGACTCCACTCACTGTTAACCCGGCGTGACTCCCTGCACTTCATCATTTCTACCTCTTCTGCTTGTTCGTTTATGCCCCCCTCCCCGTCCCCTGCTGTGATACATTAACATTGTAATTGCCTTTCTCCCGTTTCTTTGTGCCAAACTCAGCCCTGTACCCCCGAGGGCCACGCGCTGCTGAAAACAGTATTGAATATGAAATTGAAAAAAAAATCTATAGCGAGTTCATTTGTATTTATTCTGGTCCTGTTACAATTGAAGAAATTGATTTGACACACGATACCAAGATTATTCTGAGGAATAAACTTTCATAACCTTACATGGTTTCTTATCAGAACGAGACATTTATTTTGTTCATGCAGTAACACTCAAAACTCATGTTCTTTTCGTTTTCTTTATTTTACTCCAACTTAATCCCAGTATAGAATAAAAAGCTTGCAGCGTTTGAATTACAACACAAAAATTTATAGCATAAAGGTGTCGTCTACAAACTATCCCTGTTGTAAGTACCAGTCCTGGGTCAAAAACATATTTGAAATTGTTGTAACGTCTTGGATTCTGGTAAAATTTTAAAAGACCCCTGTAGATTCCAGTGAACTTTCAACAAAACATGTTGTTAACCAAAATAAAATAAATGAAGATGAATTTTATTTAAAATGGTTAGGAATCAGCAGGGATTTTACTTCCCTCCTAAAGAATGGTCCAATATCCCACTACAAACAGTCCAACACTTGTGTTACAGCAGTCTGTGAAGGATTGAGGCCATTCTGAAGGCACTGGTAAGCCCCTTATCTGTTGATTTTTACTTTTTTTGTATGTCCAACCACAGCCAATGGCTCTCCTGTAACTGGGAACAGAGCTATGATGAACGAGGCTAATGGAGGTTGGCACAACTTGTGCAGAGTGACAGACAGGCCACGGTCAGTCAACTAATAGCTGAGTACAACAGCACTGTTGAGAGAGCCATATCAGAATGGACATCTCGTCACGTCTTCTCAGGTATAGAGTATGGCAGCCAGCGGCCTAACCGAGTTCTCCTCCTGTCAGTGGAAGACGAGAAGGCGCTGATACAGGAGCTACAAATCGAAATCACTGGGCAGAGGTGGATCGGAAAAGCATCGCCTGGTCTGATGAATCCTGCTTCCTGCTGTTCCGCGCTGATGGGAGGACCAGGATGGGTTCGCGGATCCAACCTGCTGGATTAGCAAACGTAGGCTGGGTCAGTACGTGCAGGCTGGTGGTGGTGGTGTAACGGTGTTGGGTGTGTTTTCAGACATTGGGTCTCTTTATAGTAGTACAGCAATTATTGGGTGCCCCAGAATATCTGATCATAGTTGTCAGCCAGTTGCCAACCAGCTATATCCTTTCATGACAGGAGTGCGTTCATTTGCACAACTCATAGGATTGTCCCAAAATGGCTCCATGAACGTGATGTCAGTGAATTCAGCTTACAGTAGCGGCTTCCCCAGTTACCCAATCAAATTTCAGTCAAGTGTCTGTGAGATGAGATGGAACAAAATATTTGGAGGAGAGTGTGCAAAACATGGGAGTCCGTATGGACCAGAATCCCAGAACTGCACTATCAACGGCTTGTTGAATCCATGTACTGTGGGCAAAAGGAGGACCAGCTCTCTATTAGTTACATGTCTGATTAGGTGGCCGCTAAGTTTAGATGACTCATCGGGTATCTGTCAACATTGCTGTTGCTTCTCCCATTTCTTTAGGTGAACATAAGTTCATTACTCACTTAGGTTAAAAACCAAGTCAACCATGTCGGCATACAATGAATTCAGTACTATCAACATCCTTGAGAAAAATTTCAGAAACATCTGGTGTGGAATGCTGGGCGGTCTCTGATTGACACATATATTAAATATACCGTGTATAATGCTTTCACTGGGTTGTAGCTCTTCTTTGTATCTGATCCTTTTTGAGTCTTATTCACATTTATCTCTTTGGAAACAATTTGGAGTGTTGTTCTCACCTCACTGAGTGTTTATGGTTACTACTACTCGGACTACTTGCTAGTTACTACTTACTTATAAGTTGGCCCTTCAGATTAAGGTGTCCTGGCTGGTTTTGGTTAATATACACTGTCTTGTGTGCCAAACACATGTACACACACACACACACACACACACACACACACACACACACACACACACACACACACACACACACACACACACACACACACACTCACACACAGCATTATAGGCTATCAAAGGCCGCAACAGCACCCATAGCCTGAAGGTGCGCGTTCCCTAGGTTGACAGGCTAACCCAACACAAAAACATGTACGTGAAATCAGGAAGCAATCAAAGCAGAGTGCTGTAACACGTTTTGCCCTGAGGGGCAGCAGGAGTGAAGGTACACAGAGGTGTGGAGCATGATGGGTTTATGGCTGCCTCAGTCTGGGGGGAGGGGTGTGGGGAGCAGGTGAAGGGTGAGACACTGGGGCTCTGTCACATTAAAGAGCTACACACAGAGGAAAAGTGGAACTGATCAATAGGTACACAATGAAAAAAAATAACCCAGAGCAATGTGTTAGCAATGTTTAGAAACTCAAGGGAATGACTATAGATTAATATTATAAGTGGTGCTGAGCGACTAAAATTACCTCCATTTTTCTTAGAGATGAATAAATCAAGTTAACATGCATGTTGCACAGAAGTTAACCTACATTTACTGCCATTCAGCATAAACTATATAATAAGCACATTTTTGACAGGAAGAAAGCCAAAACCTGGTTTTCACGTCTTGAGCCATTGTTCTATGGTCATAAACACCAAAATACTTTTTTGAGTTTCTTTTTTCAGCTTAATGAAAAAAGAGAGTGGAGTAAGATGTTGTGATCCTTGGTACAATGCCTGCTTACATATCTGTAGGCAACGATAGCACACAAAAATAATCATCAAGCACATTGATGTCTTTTTACAACTGAATGCAATGTAATTTTTTGTATTAGGTTTATGGCAGGAGCCCCTAAAATGGGTTCTCAGCTCTGCTCAGCGTTATGTACGTTTGCATTTATATCCATCATTGACCAAGGCTAAACTCAGCAGCGGCAGTAGCACCGTTTCAGCATGTGGGCAGAATGTGGATAGAGGAGAGTTCAATAGCGTTAGCAGCAGCTGCAGTTAGGTTGGGTGCTATTACCCATGAGTGGGTAATTTCTCCTGAGTGCACGCTCCTGATTTTACATAAGAAAATACTGCAGGAGGAATGCAAATGAACTAAGCGGACCCCAGTATTGAGCACATGCACACGTGTGTGTGTGTGTGTGTGTGTGTGGGGTGGGCTGGTACACAGTGAGTAATTTGCATCATCACTATGAAGATGGAGTGGATTGGCAGTCCGTCGGTCAGTGTGGCGTTCCCCTAACTCTGTTGCCTTCAATCGCACCGCTATCCACTCTAAGTCCAAGCCTCCACGGCGTGTGCCGGGACTTGTGGGAAGCGACACCATCCTCATAACGTCGTTAAATTTTCATGGCTACAAAACAGCCGGCAGTGAACTCCCATTCCGCCCTCCGCCCTCCACCCCCCTTCCCCATCGCCTCCCCTCAGTTCCCTCCCCTGCAGCACCTGTTCTTGTACAAACACAGAGCCTGGCTCTCTGGGGCTCTGTCTCTGGGCTGGATTAGATGACATCCACTGGTCACTGCTTCCTGTTATTGCCCACAGCGTTTACACACAGAAGCTGTAGCTGGCCTGAGCCTCCCCCTGGATGGGGGGGGGGCGGGCGTTCTGAATGACCCCTCAATCAGGACACACTGCGGAGCTGGGTTTAGCATACTGACTGCCTTTAAGTCTCTGTACTTTAGCATCAGATGGCTTTGAATGTATTGATTTTTGATGTCTCTGCTTGAAAGGTATAAGCCTTGATTCGAAGTTAAATAACCTAAGCTTAAGTTGAATAAACACTGAATAATCTTATTCTGTTGTCTAGACAACTGCATGTCTAATTTGTGTGATTGTAAGAGTTGTTTTCTGTAGTATATTTACCAGCCCATAGAAAGCTAAGTGGTACGCTACCATTGATCTAGTGATTGTACATAGGCAGTCAAGTAGGTAATCCTTGGGTCAAGAAGAAGACTACATTCATGACCTCAGTGTGACTTTGTGGGGCTAGTTTTATGTAATGCATGTCTATGTCTTTCTGCAATACCTGATGTGGAGAGGTCTGATGGAATAACATGACTTTGGACTTACCTGAGTGGAGGAATCCACCTCAATCACATGACTGTGGACTTACCTGATTGGAGTAATCTACCTTAATCACATGACTGTGGATTTACCTGATTTGGAAGAATCCACCTCAGTGACATGACTGTGGATTTATAATTCTGATTCCAAATCCAATTTGTATATGATGATGGTGATGATGATGACTACGATGATGATTATTATCATAATCATCATAATCATCATCATCATCAATAATAATAATCGACATTATCATTATCATCATCATTAGTTTTTGTATAACATCAAGTGAAATAACGTCAATACTCAGTTAACAGACATTCAGCCATAAAACCCATGACATAATAACTGTGAGCTCATTGTAGGACGAAGAGAGCATGACGGAGAGAGAGAGAGAAAGAGAGACAAAAAGGCTAAAAATAGCACTTACCCCAGAGGAGAGAGAAAGTTATGTTGATTTTCATGCTTGGCTAAGGCTGTTTTGCCAGCTGCCATTTTTGTTCAGGCGTGCTGGGTGTGTGTGTAGGGTTGGGGGGGCGGGCGGAGGGGGGGATAGAGGATGTTCACTGGGGTAAGTCTCATCCCAGGATGCCTTTGGGCAGCTGTGTGACTAAGCCCAACCCTCCCTTGCCCTTCCATTCTCGATTGCAAGAAAAACACATGTAGATGCGCACACACACACATATGGACTCAAAGACACATGCACACACACACATGCACAGTGTTGCTGTATCGTCAGAACGAAAAAACACATTTCTGTGGATGGGATTTATTGTACTTGCATTACTATGACTGCTGTACACTGTGAATGTCCATGTGATTGAACTGCAGAGAACATTTTCTGGAAAGAAAGGCACAAATGTGGTTTTCTTCCACCTAAATTGTTTGATTTTATATGCAATATCATCTCCAATATTATTGATTGAAATGCTATCTGAGATTTTATATGCAATATTATCTCTGATGGCATTCATTGAAATGCCAAGCCACCATAAGATTTCTTTCTATGTGTACATATGAAGGGGAGAGACAGACAAGTAGTCGTGTGGCTTTTTTTTTTACATGATAATTGGAATGTAGAAGAGGCTAATACGTGTTATTACTAAAATTGCATCCAATTGGTTGCCATGGTTATCTATTTAGCTTTGGGCCACAGTGAGCAAGATAATTTCAGATCAGAGAGGAGAAGGGTGAAGAAGAAAAGAAAAGGATTGAGTGAGAGACGAGGGGGAGAGGGGGCATAAAGTAAAGGACTGAGTGATGGGGGTGGGGGGGCGCCACTGCAGAGCTATGACCTGGTAATAGTAATGCTCTGACTACGGGCCATATTCCAAGATAGTTGCCATGGCCACAATAATTGGGAGGCAGAAAATGAGGACACAAGTTGTCTGCCTGAGAGCCAGGAAAGGGATCCTGACAGAGGACCCCACTTGATGCAACGCTGCACCCTGGTGGCCATAAGTATTACTGCATTTTTTGGCATTCTCCTGGCTGGAGAGATTCAATAGCAAGATAAGTTTAAACACTAAAAATAATTTGCTCTTTTCTCAAAGGCACAACACAGAGTATTGAGATTTCTTTTATTAACATGCGTGACAGTGATTGGATTTTGGCTCAGTGAGGCAGCCTCACTTTAAGACGTTGATGTTTTGCACAGTATTTTTATTAAGTCAAAACTAAACATTCCTTTAGTTTTCTGACTGGCTGCTGCAGCCAAGTGCTTCTGAAATCAGGTGTGAGGATGGCCAAGCCTACTTTCCACAAGCGTGATGGAGGCATTTGCAAAAACGTGGCTGACGTGTAGCAGAAGTATATTACGTAAGCAGAGGATAGATAGCACACACCCGTGAAGCAGG
Organism: Albula goreensis; assembly: GCA_022829145.1. NCBI lineage: Eukaryota > Metazoa > Chordata > Actinopteri > Albuliformes > Albulidae > Albula > Albula goreensis. The sequence goes on from CM040752.1 coordinate 9,180,446, forward strand.
GTCCCCTCTCTGTGCTGTACCAGTTTCTTTGAAGGTGTGGCTTTTGAAGGAAAACCCAAGTAAACCAGCCAATGAGATTTCCCCTCTTTGGGTCTAATTTCTTAAACCCCCCACTTTCCTCAGGGTGATTTGTGTGAATGGTCATTGTGGAAGTAGAGATGACACATAGACTTGGAGCTCTTTCATGCTAACATACAGATGCCAAACAGCTCAGGTTCATCTTCCCCCCTACACAGCTGGGTGTCCAGGCTACCTCATGTCCGCTATGACTGATCCAGGATCAGCACTCCCAGACCCGATCCTCACCCAACCATTCTGAGAATAAGGCAGATGCTGACTTGACATCAGTGGCGGAATGTACAGGTTTGGCTCTGGGGGTATTCTGCACTGCTATCAAAAGATTTCAGTTTTGCTGTGTCTTTGTTCCCCTGTCTCTCTCTCTCTCTCTTTCTCTCTCTCTCTTTCTTTCACTCTGTCTCACACACACATGCACGTGCACGACACACAGTAGAAGACATGGAAGGAAAAAGACAGGAGAAAAATCAATTAGCATTTAAATTAAGAAGGCGTGTGAACAGGCTGCTATCTGATGGGAAACAGGCTGCAGGTTTGCTGATCTGAAAACCACAGCAGGATAAATCTTGATCTGCCACCAGGTTCCATTATCATTGTTTTATTTCTTTGGCTGGACTATAAAGAAAAAGGGTCAAATCAATAATCGTTACCACACCACAGCAATAAAGTGTGTAAACAGGAAATAAACAGGTTTTATTTAACATCCATTGCGAAAAAATAAAACCTATGTACTATTAGATTTTATTGGGGTGAGCAGCATAATTGAAAATCAGTTTCAATTAAAAGAATGTATAAGAATGAAATTCGATTTAAAAATAGGGAACACTTTACAGCAAAGAGATAAAAAGTGCTCTAGTAAAGAGAATGAATAAAATATGAATAGTAGGATTATAATAGTCATGTATATATGTGCTGGTGATAGACAGTGTTGTTTTCCCTGTGGACTGTAGCACCCATGACAAAGCGCGTATCTGTGCTGCTGTCAGGCCGGGAACACTGTCAGGTCTGTGTGACACTACAGCTCAAACACATGCCCGTCCTGCATCCTGTCACCAGCCCCCGTTCAGCTGTCTCTTCTGCTCTCTGTGCATCCAGGGCTCCAAGATTTACTCTGATTGGCCATGTATGTGTGCGTGTGTGTGTTTGTTTGTGTGTGCGTGCTTGCTTGTGAATTGTGTTTGTGTGTGTATGACTGGGGACAATATGTTAGTGTGAGACTGTGTGTATGTTTGTACATACTTTTGAATTGTATGTTGGTATACGTGTGATGTATACACTTGTGAAAAGTATAATTGTATATGTGTATATGTGAGCATGTTTGTGATTTATGTTTCTGTGTGTGTGGCTGTGTGTGTGTGTGTTTGTGGACAGTTTGTTTATGACAGATTGTATGTGTGTGTGTGTTGTGTGTGTGTGTGTGTGAGAATGTGCATGCATACCTGCATATGTGTGAGAACCCCATGTGTTCTCCAGTTTCAGTATGCTTTGGCATGCCCTAACAGTGGGCCTGTCAGTACTGCAGAGGCCAATGGCAGGCCTGTTTCTCCAGCAAACAGAAAGGGGCATATGGAAATACAGGGAGGGGGCACCCGTTTAACGCACATGAATAAACGCATTAGGCACACAGAGGTATGAAAATGAGCTGAAAAATGATGGAGCGTAGGCAATGGAGTGATCTCCTCTGTGTTGCTAGGTAACAGCGGGGCTGGATGTTGCTGATAAATGGGAGAATTTGCCCCTGCCTGGTGCGACGGGGATGGGGGGGTAGAGACTTTCAGCCGCTACTGACACAAACAAATCCCGTCAAACTCAGTCATCTCCTTTCTGTCATTATTCTACTTCTCTCCTTCAATGCGACTCTCTCTAGCTGTCTGCCTCTCTATCTCTTCTAGTTTCCTTCACCACTTTTCTCCCTGTCTCCCTCTCTCTCTCTCTATCTCCATCTCCTGTGGTTCATCCCTCCATCACTATTTCATCTGTCACTCTGTACCACATCAGAAAATAAAATCCCCAAGGGGAATGGAACAAGCCGCACAGGGGGTGTGACATTGTGCTGTGTGGGATGCTTCCCTTTGTGAAAAAAAAGAGAGAGGAACTTATGCAACTCTGGCCAGTGGATGCATGATGAAGGGGTGGGGTGGGGTTGGGGGGGGTGGGGTGATGGACGTTATCAGATCGTGAAGCGGGCGTCTGAAGGTCAGTGTTCCTGTTGTCTCGCGGCGCATGCAGAAAACGCACTGGAGGAGTGAATGAAATCCTCTCTGGAGGAGATGCGGACACACTTCCCCACACAAAGCAGCTGATTACCCAACAGTCTCCTGATTGCCCTATTGAGCGAAAAACGGCTGCGCGACCCCAAAGCAACAAGCCACACTGGAGAAGAAGCTGGAAGAAATAAAACGGCAACTGTCATGCATGTTTTTAGACAATACACTGCAGCTTACATCACTACAATATAACATTTTTATTTTATTTATTTTATCCTTATTACCTATGTAATTCAACTGACAACTCAATTTTTTGGCAGTGAGGACCTGGGATAAAAGTGGGCAGGGACTGCCTGGGATTATGTAGCCAATCAGATCAAGAGGATTGGCAAGATGTAGAGAGCTAGCCAGGTGTGGAGACCCACTTCTTTTGGGAATCCGATCAGGCTACAGGTCAACAATACTCATTCAAAAAGTGACAGAGCGTATTTAATGACCATAGGAGGGCAGGACATGAGCTTCATGTGTCACCTGGATGATGTCACTCTGTGCTGCACAGGGTCCCCATCACTGTGAGAATGTGTAAGATTTCTATTGAGTCCCCAGGAAGAATGCCCACTACTTGCCCACCAATACCTCAGTAACTTAAGTCTCCCATCCAATTACTAACCATGCTTATACCAGCTTAGCTTCTGCAATTCTGCATGAAAAGGGATCCTGGTCATGAAGAAAAACCACAAAGTAATTTTATAACACCCTAGTGTAGCTCATGCCTACCCAGTGTAGCTTATGACTCTGTCACTTATAACATCCCATTGTATTTTGACACCAGCTTATAACATCATACCATCAATTATAACTGTACACTGTTGCTTAAAATACGGTAATATAGCCAATGACATCACACTGTCATCAAAAATAGCAAGATGTAGCTCATTAAACTGCGCTGTAGCTTATATTTGTAATGCCACACTATAGCTTACAACATCACATTGTGGTTCATAACAACACTATCACTCATGGTATGATAACATAGCTTATAACACTTCCTTATCACTTATAACACTGAATTACATCTTATAACACCAGCTGCAGTGCTTATAACACATTGTGAGACATGAGAATGCATGCTGGGTTAATCTACATCCTGATGAGGTGTTTACATGCAGTCTGTCCAGACTTAATAAATTTATGGATTATCTAGTTTAGCAATGGATTTTTCCCTTTCCTCAAGATAACACTGTTAATCAGCCCACATTGAAGAATCTGTGTTTATTTTAGTTTGTCTTTTTTTTTGGAAAAGGTATTTACCTAGCCTCTTTAGCTCCCCTGTTTGGGTGAATCTAAAGCACTATTATAATTTGTATTAGTCTGAATTTTTCTGCTTTCATTGGACATCCATTAATGAAGTCCATTAAACTAGTTCTCCTTTGTGGCGGCTCTATTGAAGTCCACCCCCTTAATGCTGCGCCCACACACAGGGTAATGAGAATTAACGTTTAGAACGATCAGGCGAGACGCCAGCATCGCTGTCTCTCTCGTTCAGGGCATTAACGCTCGCCCAGTTCATTCGTTTATGTGAGTGACAACACGGCAAAATGGCTTTTCAAACGAGGTGCATCATTTCGCCCATTTGTTTCATAAAAGAAAGACAGAAATGTTCGTCTGAATCATTCAGCTGTTTGTTTATTACAGATGATGGAGATATTTTAATTTGTGTACACAATTTTTTTGGATAATTTTCACTTTGATTTTTGAGAAAATCTCAGTCTTAATTGGTTTCAGTGGTTCAGTCAGTGCATGTTACATCACTCAGTCAAAGGAATTTTCTTTTTACAGGTGCTTCATGGTTTTATGTAAAGTTAAGTATTTGATGTTAAGAATTTAAATAAATGGGGAATTGCTCTAAAGGAGTGAGGTGTCTAAATGTACAGAAACATAACAAAGACATGAATCACTTCTTTTTGGTTTACATGAACAAGGTTCTCTCAAAATATCCAATGGAAACCGTATGGTGGAGCTATTTACATAATCGGGAATTAACGATATTTCCGCCATACTGTTCCATAGACAGGTAAGCTCTTTTCATTCCTGTCCAATGAGATGCCACTAAGATGTGCTGTACATGGATGAAGGATGGATGTATTTCCTGGGGGGTGGGAAGGGAGGGGGATTCTGGGTAAATGGCCCATTGCAAAGAGCACAAAAGAACACACACTCAAACACACACATCGGGGGCCCATACTGCTGGGTTAATTGTTGGGCTTTTTGTCTTTGCGTGCATCCACGTGTGCGCGTTAGCCCGGCGCGCGGCATGGCGTTGGCGGTACGGTGGTATGGGCTCGCACTGCCACCGCTGGCCCTCCGGCACATGGTTTTTTTTTAAAGATGACCTAGTTCCACTTATTAGGATCAGCGCAAGGAGGCTCTCTCAGTGCTTTGTGTGTGGGCGATGACCTGTGTGCCACGTACCCACAGCCAAGGAAGAGCGAAAACCTCACAAAACCCCACTGCCATTGGTGTGTTCATCCTTCATACTCTCACTGCTGCTCTCTAATCTGGTGCAAGGAGTTCTGTTTGTGCCAATAAATCAGGCAGAAACACGTTATCATATTTTGTCAGCATTTATTGTGATGGTGCAGGAGACTGTCAGTCTGTCGAAATGATCCCACAGGACATCCAAAATGTAAGCCTTCTGTCAACTCTTTTTCAGTCAGGAAGCTAACCTAAAGGGGAATTTACATCAACCATCTGTGTTTGTTTTTTTTTCCTTCTTTATCTGTGTGTGTATGTATAACTATGTTATGGTTGACTCCTTATCAGTCAATAAGGCGTGAAGCCCAGACACATGGGAAAACCCTATTTTTGTTGTGTTGTGGTTTGTAGGCTGTCCCTTTTCCTTACAACCACATCCATGTGGGAGGAGAGAGAGAGAGAGAGAGAGGAAGAGGGAGAGAGAGACTGCTCCCGCCACTCTGGCCAAGGAAGGGTGGCCTACTTACCCAGCTGGGTCTCCACTGAGCGCGCTCCATCGCCCGAGGCTGCAGCTCATAGGCTAAACAGACTCAGCTCCTCCCCGAAGACTGAGGGTCAGAGATCAGGTTATCCGCACTGTGACAGCTCCCTGCACTGGAGGAGAGAAGGGGGTGTATGAGCTGGTCTCCTCTGACTCGCCCCTCACACTGTGCTCTCAAGCACCCCCTGCTGGCTGACTTTGTGGTATCTTTGTGACTTAATATGGTGAATTTGTGATGCTGGATCTAAATAGACATTCCTCCTATTAATGTTAGTACACTTAATTTCACCACCTTGTGGTCAACTGTGGCACTACAGTAGTTACAATGATCCCTGTTACCTCCTGAGAAACAGAGACACTCGATGAAAGTGTTTGTATTTTGCCTGAGCCAAAACTAACCGCAATTTTTCATATGGGTATTCTCTCACTCATACATACTACAGTTGGCACAGCAAATTAATTATAAAGCTAATGGTACACACACAAAAAAAACAGGAAAAACAAAAGGAAGGCAGCAGAGATAGACTATTGGAAGCCACAGAGCAAACATGCAAGCAAGATCAGCCTTAAACTTCAGAATGGCCAGCCTAAAGGAGTGCAGGTCTAAACTCCCTCTACTCCACTGATACTCTCTAAGGTGATGAAATAAGATGCATTGGTCCAATAAAAACAATTATTACTAGCTAAGGCTGGTGGTAAAACATGTTACTGGAATGAAAACTGAAAACTGAGTGACCCTGCAGATAATGATGAAGCAATCAAGGCCAAGGATTTGGTGATCAAAGTTCACAGTGAAGTAACTCAATTCCTGGCAATTGTCCTGAGATTTGGGTCATTTCTCCATTTCTTTTCCTCAAACAGTAGATAGAGCCAAAAATACTCCATGTTAAATCACCTGAGATTATCAGATGAACAGGACAGCCATTTCCATCACAAAGAGGCCAAATTGTCCCTATCAGCGTCTGACCTTTAAGCGAAGAGAGTTCCTTTGTGATGCCTGCGCTCCTCGCAGGCTCAGGGGAAGGTACACGGCTCCAGGCGGAGATGCAATCAGACGCACGGACCTGGAGGATTGTGTAACGATCCTTCGCCTTTGACTTCTCTGGTGCTCATTCTTTCTACTCTGTTCAAAAGGCTAAACAAAAATACTGTACCTCAAACTTCTGAATGTTCTAAAATAATGCATCTTCTACATTTCTGAGTGAAATTTCATAAGGACTTGCAGTACCAAGCCTAATTAACATTATACAGACATTGTGTTATTCAACTTTTTGAAACTTTCGTGTCAAGTTTGTGATAAATAGACATGTGAACAGGTAACTGATAGCTACCCTTTGCATTAGTGTTTCAAATTATTAAGGCATAATTAGAATAGTAGCCTATATTTGGATTTATATCCTGTTTGGTCTACCAGTGTGTCTGGATTACTGATGTTCTTCTGCACTACCTTATAAAGCTCTTGAGCCTGTTGCCTGTGTTTCCAATAATTGCTGTTTACATTTTATAAACTGTGGCATTTTAAAATATACTTGTTATTACCAAACATTCACTCGGGCATATACAGCTGCTTTGAATGAACTTTCACAAATAAGTTTCCTTAAGAAACGGTGACTTTAATTGTATTATTCAGTTCACCACATATTATGTAGTGATCTTACATCACCTGGAAATGATTCGTTGCCGGGACTGGGGATAATACAGTATTTTTAAAAGAAATCTATCAATCAACGTACACCGTGAGAACATCTATGCGAGGCTACGTCTGACGTGGGAACTGTTGCATCAGGTAACATAGTCTGCGTTCCTGACCGGACATATTTTGAAGTTACATCTGTCAAGATGTCGGCTAAAGCAGCCGCAACATGCAAAATATTTTCATTTCAGGATTACAGATCAACGCCAGACCCAATTTTCGAAGTCCGTCCTGAATGTTTACAGCCATCTGTGGCACCGATAATTATAGATAACGGCTCATTCCAAACTCGAGCCGGATGGGCCTGCGGAGCCGAAGATCTCTGTGCTCCCCTGCTCCAGTTCAAATCTGTGGCGGCAAGAAGTCGAGGAGCAGCTCGCAGCGAGACTCAAATTGGCAACGATATCTCAAACCTTGAACCTTTACGCTGGCTTTTGAAGAGTCAGTTCGACCGAAATGTTGTGGTCAACTTCGAAATCCAAGAACTTATGTTCGATTACGTTTTCATGCATTTGGGAATCGGCTCAGAGGTAATGTAAGGTTTGTTTGCAAGGCTTGAATTGAGCAACTTTTTCAGTGACTGAATTTAGGCTTGAAGTTAGCAGTCCAAGTGAAAAAAAGTTTTGGTTTTGTAAGTTGTCAGTCAGTGAGTTCTGCTGCAAGCTTCACTTACTGTATGGTGCGATATTGGCTATAACAAGTTGCAAGTCGTGCTTGCAATACAAATAGTACAAATTGGTGTTTGTAATTGTAATGAATCTTGCGAAATTTAAGGGAGAGTCCTGATTAAAGACAGTTTGGCCATTCATCTTCTTGAAATGTTTGCTTAGCGCGCTTTTACAAAGGATATTACCATAAACCAGCTTAACATGGGTATCTGAGACCTGCTCAAAGTAAACCTAGTATAACAGTGGCGTGATTATTCATACACGTGTTCAAAAGTTCACCACAGAAACGTCTAGTTACTTCCTGGAACCAGCGAAATATACAGTGTAGTTTGTAAATCTGATTTCCCTCCGTACAGGGCAGCGTTGAGCATCCCGTGGTGTTGACCGAGGCTCCCTGCAACCCTCTGCACTGCCGCCAGATGATGTCAGAGCTGCTGTTTGAGTGTTATCGCGTCCCCCAGCTGTCCTACGGCGTGGACAGCCTGTACAGCTTCTACCACAACAACACCAAGCGCGGCATGACTCCACCCCACACGGGCATGGTCATCTCTTCTGGGTACCACTGCTCTCACATCCTGCCCGTCATCAACGGCAGGTACCGTATTACCCAGTGCCTTCCCCTGTGCCTTCAAACTAATGTAACACTGCAGTCCCAAAGACAGCTAATCGTTTGTGGTTGGAGCCTGTGGTTTTCCTAGATTAACAGCTTGTTTTATGATATCTGTGAGAACAAGGCAGTTAAAAGGCAGTCAGAAACACCCATAGTTGTTGGAAAAACTAAATAGGTGCTTATCAGCCAGAACAATCAAACTGTAATAAAGAGCTGCTCATCTTCACTAGGACTTACCTAAAATAAAGACTGGAGTCCACAAAACTCATAAAACAGTCACTTTAATAAGCAGGGGAGACTGTTTCCAGTTGTGGTTCTCTCACTCAGCTAGCTACAGACAGTGTGCTTGTCATTCAGACTGCAGACTGGGAACTGTAAGTGGGTAAATAATTGGTGTTTTGAACTGGATGCTTTGAACACCAAGCAAGTGAGTTATCAGTGTACTCTTATATCTTTCAGACTAGATGCTGGGAACTGTAGTCTTTCAAATTTTTATCTGCTGCTCTTTCAGACTGGACGCGGGGAACTGTAAGCGGGTGAACGTAGGGGGCAGCCACGCGGCCTCGTACCTGCAGCGCCTCCTGCAGCTGAAGTACCCCGGTCACCTGGCCGCGTGACGCTCAGCCGAATGGAGGAGCTGCTCCACGAGCACAGCTACACCGCGCTGGACTACAAGGAAGGTCTGTGAACTACACAAGCTGGACTGTTCTGGAGCCATACACTTCACACACACTCACGCAGACACAAACATTCACGTATGTTCATACACAGAAACATGCACTTCACCCGCACATATTTTGTTCCATATTTTCAGCATGAGCCAATGAAAAAACTCCAACATAGCTTACAGTTCATTAGCCCATTATGGTAAAGAAAACACAGTCTCTTCCAAACAGTCAAATAGATGGCTTAGATAGAGCAGTATTTCACACACTGCCTGGCCATTGTCGCGTGCATATTTTCAATCTGCAATGCACACATTACAGGCCTGTGAGCCTGTCCAAGACTGCCACAAAATAGGCCAATGAGCAAGTGGATATATCCTAAATTACTTCTGGCAACGTTCAGTAATTGATTCTTGAGTATATTTGAGGTGTATGTTAGCTCCGTGTATAGATCAGTAGAGCATCCAGTCTTAGTTATGACACACGCGCTCAGACAGAGAGAGTGTACAAATTGTTAGCTTGCTGTTCGTTTGCTTAAGTTAACTTTGTGAGTTTATCGTCCCTCAGAGCTGGAGAAGTGGCGGAGCGGCGAGTTCTACGAGCGCGAGGTGCACCGTCTGCAGCTGCCGTACTCGCCAAGCTGCTGGGCGGCTCCTGAGTGCTGAGGAGCGGCAGGAGAAGCGGGCGCAGCAGCTGCGCAGGCTGCAGGAAATGAACGCGCGCCGGCGCGAGGAGAAGCTGCAGCAGGACCAGGAGAGGCTAGACACGCTGCTGGCAGTGCAGGTGAGACGTGGCCACGCACACACACACACACGTAACACACACCAGGCACACAGCAGTGCATTTATAATGCAGCAATGTAGCATTGTGTGTCTTTCTGATACTTATTGTAGTAACGCTTCTGTTTTCAGCTCTGAAACACAAAATTTAGAGCCAATAACCACATTCTGTAGACAGAAAGTTGAGAAGATGTTGAAGCTGCAGAAAAATGCTTGAATAAGTTGTTGTGATAGTAACTTGTGTAACGTGTGTGTGTGTGTGTGTGTGTCTTTTCACTTCATGTATTTGGTTGTTTGCTTGTCCGTGCTCGAATTTATTTGTGTATTGTATGTATGTATGTTTGTGTCTTCCTGTTTGCATGTGTATGTGTGTATATATATATATATATGTGTGTGTGTGTGTGCGTGCCTGTGTGTGCACGTGTGCATGCTCATTGTTTTGCAGGAGCTGCTTGAGGACGGCTTGTTGGAGCAGTTCCACAGGAGACTGGTGGAGCTGAACATGGACTCTGCAGAGGAGCTTCAGTCCTACATCAGCAAGCTCAGCCTGGCAGTGGAGCAGGGCCGACAGCGCGCAATGCACAGCGACACCGCCGACGGCAAGACCGAGGTGAGACTGTGCAGCGGTATGGGTATTTACTGTCCAGCAGTCATTACTTGTACTGATGCAGTCTGGGAAATGAAGTCTGGTCAGAAACTGTCACTACATGGGACATCCACTAGGTTGTGCTATGGAACCAGAGCTTCTTCAACCACCCACATACATTTGCAGGGGAAGAAATAGACCTCAGTTTTTTATTAATGATTTTTTTTCACTACAACCTTTTAACTTTTCGCATAACAATGCAGCACTCAGAACAACATCAACAACTGAAAATGATTCCACTAGAAAAGGAAGCAAAAGATGAAACTGACCTTATAATAAGGGCAAGAAAGTGCTCAGAATGCAGGCTAGCATTTAAAATGAAGCTACTCACCATTGTTCTTAAAGGAACTATGACAACCAGACTTAAGTTAACCCTTCATTTACCTCAGCCCTTCAGATTATTTAATAATTACTCAGGCCTATCCTTAGAAACGTGTTTTGAAAGCTCTCCATTACATTAGTGTACAGTGTATTAAAACATATAACCTGCAACCATTCTGTAACTGCAGCGTTGCGTGTCTGCTGAGTGAATGAGGTGGCAGTTAAAGTTTGATTTTGCAGAAGCGTGTACACCCGCCTGCTCCTCCTTTCCTGTAATGGTGGCCCACAGTCACACATCCAGTCCGTTTTTGGAACCACTTCCTGTTTCTGCCTGTAACCGACTGCACGGAGGCTTTGAGTAACGCGCACTTATATTTTGTGTGAGAATGTGTTAGAACATGACTGTCTCCTGCTGAAAGTGTAACTGCAACATTCTTAATTCTGCTTTAAGAATATCATTATTTTCATAATAAGTTAAGTTATAAAAAGTTAGTTTTGTAAAACATAACAACAGGCATGCAACAAAAAATGTAACATGCTTTCTTTTATAGCTAAAAGGAAAGACCATTGTGGTTAGAGTGAGGCCATCTGGTAATTGTTGTAGTGTGAGTTCACAGATACAGCAATGACTATCTTACACTAATGAAGAGTAGTACCGTCTTCATGTAGCATTGAGATGTCTTGAATATGAAGAATACGTTGCAGCTTGTCTTCCTGATCCAGAGCAGACGTGTCAGACACCAGTGTTCAAGGGCCTCAGTGTCTGCTGGCTTTTGGTGTTTCAGCAACAAGTGGTCAATTCTGTGTTATTTGTATAGCGCTTTAAACAACACATATTTGTGAGTTATTTATTGACTTAAAGGTCAACACACTTTGTTTCAAAGGCCACATTTTGCTGGCGTAACTACCGAAACAAAACCACCGCTACCTGCAGACACTGCAGCCTTCTTGTAGTGTGGTTTCACCCCAGTGTTGTATACGGTATGAGTGATTAGAACCTTCTAGAATACAGAAGTACATAGGATGGTCAAGTTGCAGGGCAGAAAGCCTCCTGTTAAATAGAGCCTTGTGCCTCTCTCCTCCTCTTCCTCTCTATCTCTCTCTCAAACACAAATTCTCTCTCTCTCTGTCCTCTCTCTTGCCATCAGGTGTCAGAGCTGGAACCATCTGTTGACGAGGGAGACGGAGTGACAGAAATGGACCCTGAGCTCACGGAGGACGGCGCAGAGGGAGAAAAGCCTGCAAATACCGTGCAGGTAAATGTGAAGGAAGAGATCTTCAAATGAAGGGTCCCGTTTTTAGTGTTAAGCAGTAGCTGAACTACATTTCTTCTGTGACGGTGCTAGCAGCAATTTTCACATTCATTAAGAGGCCACTTTATAATGCAGACATGCTCATTGGCTGATGAGGTTGGAAGTGGGCGGTGCTTGTTCTGTTGCCCTGCCCTCTTGGTGCTGATTGACTGTTCCCACAGCCCGTGTTTAACATGGCGGAGTACCACCAGCTGTTCGTGGGGACGGAGCGGCTGAGGGTGCCCGAGATCCTTTTCCAGCCCCGCTGATCGGGGAGGACCAGATGGGACTGATGGAGACCCTGCAATACGTGCTGGACAGGTCAGAGGTCACCGCATCAAATCGAGGGGTTATCTCAAGGGGTCGAGAGGGTAGGGGACATCTCAAGAAAACTGGAGATTAGGGGATGACCTTAGTGGGTTCGAGGGAGCAAAGTGAGTGGTTGGATTTAGATTAGGGGACATTCTCAGGGTTTAAGGCTTGTTATTCCTAAGGTCTGAGGGAGATGGTGTCACACCCAGGTATCCCACATGTTAAAGTGGAAAGAGCAGTTACAGGTGATAGGTGCCATTCTACTGCAAGTCTTAGAAGACTGAATTGCCGGACCCTAGTCAGACGTGAACATTTTTCCCCTCTCATAGTTTCATAGTGAAAAATAGGGAGTCGAGATTCCTTACAAAAATAAACTTGACCGTGAATTACAATATGGGTACACCCCCTCAAAACAAAGTCTAATTCCACAAATATTCTCACTACTGATCTAATACAGACAGTTTCTCTGATAAGAATTTTGAGTCTCATCCAGTTTTTTTTTTTTTAATGAGAAATGACACACTCGGAATTCAGTAATTTCCTGTGTGGAATGTTTAAAATTCCAAAAGGGGGTGGGGGGTTGGGGGTGGGCAGGGGACTTGGCTGCTACACAGAAATAAGGTATTTCCACATCAGTAGATTATTTTCATGTACAGGAACTGTGGGTCAAAGATACTCCACATCTTCTCGTTCTGATATCATTTGCTGTAGGTCATTCAGGGTATTTGCAAAAATACAAACCTTCTTCATCGATGGCTCGGTGAATGGAATTCAAAACACACTCCCACAGTATGTTCCATCAGCTGTAACAGTGAGATATCATCGTACGGGACTGAAAGAAGCGATCTCCCGTCAGCTATTTTTGAGGCTATCTTTGGAATTTGTCTGGTCGGCTGAATATTGTGGTACAGTGAAGTTCAAAGCGTATCCAGAATTGCGCTTCAGGACAAACTGGTTGAACTCATGCAGCTGAATTAACACATTTACTAATTTTGGATATTCATATGTCAGGTATGTGGTATAATTAATGCGCTAGAATCATACAGATTCTGAAATGTGTTTGTTTCCATTTTACATAAAAATGCATTATTGTGCATCATTCTGTTTTAAGATTGTGATGTCTGGCATGACCTTAAGATAGGTTGGAAAACACAGACTCTTTGAACTGTTTGAAAAACGGGTAGTAGTTATGCGGCAAAATAAGTGAAAGAAGAAATTTATAGAAGGGGAGGTATGTTTGTGGTGATGACATTAACTTGGCAGAGTTTTGAGCAGTTATGCTTGTGTGGGGCAATATAATGACTATGGGAATGCTGGTGCTGCAGGTACACTCCGGAGCAGCAGGAGGCGCTGGTGCGTAATGTGTTTCTGACTGGAGGGAACATGCAGTATCCAGGCATGAAGGAACGTGTGGAGAGAGAGCTGCTGGCCATGAGGCCGTTCCAGTCTCACTTCCAGGTACTGTAACTGGGACCAGGCATGGGTGATGGGTATTGCCAACCATGTGTCAGTTCTTGTAAAACTAATATTTTTAACCTTCAAATTTATAGCTCCATTCTGCATTCAGGACCAGAGTCTCCCTTGTCTAGACTTTCTTAAAACTGAAAAATCTGATCTTCTTTTTGGGTATACCTAGTAGAAACTTTGCTGACTGCTTTCTCACATCAAAGGGGTGTTTGAACGTTAGTACATTGCATTGTGGGAAATGGTGGAGACAGAACTCAGCGTGTGGCCTGAAGCTTTTAGGTTCAGATCTCAGCTAGGGTGCTGCCATTTTACCTATAAGCAAGACTTGATCTGCTTCAGTCAATTATCCAGGTTTTTCTGTGCTAAGTATCCTGTGATCTAGATGTGGATAACTGCTTGGTAAGTGAATGTGATCTGTTGTTTCATGTGAGTCATGTGGCTAACACTTTTTGGGTCATTGGGCATTATATAGATTTAGCATTATGTCCTTATACATTATGCCACATATTCCCCATGCCATAATGGGACTTCTGCATTATTATATGAAGTTTGTAATGTCTAATAGGAATAGAAGAATATGTATGAAGGCATTTTATTCCATGCTGTCAGTCAAACTGTACATTGTGTGTCATGCATCACTCGTTGTGTGTCTCTCTCAGGTGTCCGTGGCATCGAGGCCTGCCTTGGACGCGTGGTACGGGGCGCGGGATTGGGCTCTGCAGAACGCCCCCGGGGGACACGGCTGGGTGACGCGGCAAGATTATGAGGAGAAAGGGGGCGAGTACCTGAGCGAGCACTGTGCCTCCAACGCCCTCGTCTCCATGAGGATATCCAAGCACCCCGCCCGGGCACCGGAGCCCCAGCAGACCACGCCCACCTCTGGCCCCGCCCCAGTCTCCGCCCCTGGCCCTGCCTCTGTCACCACCACAGCCACAACACCAGCCCCAGCTCCGGCTGCCACAGATGTAACCATGGTGACTGCCTTGGACAACCCCCAGGTGCCCTCTACAGCAGGGCAGTGACACGCCTCCTGACTCCATTGCTATGACATCACTTCCTGATGTGTCTGGCAGCCCTTGACAGGATTTCATGGACAGCATTTTCACACTCTACACGGCCTGCTTGGTGTCTTCAGGGCAGCGTAGACCTGCTGTGTCTAAATTCATTTCATGTGAAGCTGGTGTGTGTAGAGAGAAATTTCATCTGACCCCTGCAGATAATTTCTGACTTGCTTGACCCATCATTTCATTCAGGAAAAATTGCAGCTGACAGTTGTGCATCCACCTAATATAATATATACACTGGTAATTAAGTTATTGGTCCAAATAAAGTGATATGTTGGCAGCAAAAAACTAAGACTGCATACTAGCCCTTCAAGTAGTGAATTTATCAAAGTATTAGTTTGATTCCAAATGGCAGCTGCAGCTGGTGGGTAAAACCACAAAGCCCATAGAAGCTAGAGAGACAATGACATTTAAACAATATTTAAATAATAAAGTGCCATTCAAAGGCGCACTAACATGCAGTAGACTTCAGAGAAGTAAACGCATGAACATTTGCTATAGACTTTTAGCAGGGTAGGTGGGTAGGTGTATCTCTTTTTGTGTAAGAAAGAATTTTTTTTTACACAGTTGACAGTGAGGGTCATGATTTGTTAGCCACAGCAGATTTAGCCTTGTAACAAAGCGACATAGCGTGGACTTTGGCTCTGAGTAAAACAACTATAATGCTCAGTGACTCTTTTTATATGTTTATTTTTTTTATCTAAACAAATGCTGTGTATGAGCTGGTAGGCTACATTCACTGTATGGAGTATTCTGCCAGTGTTTCCTGTATGGAGTGCTCTGCTAGTGTAAATTTCAGCACCAAGCAAGAGTCTCCTAAAAGAAATTTCAGCCATCAGCATCAGTCATGTAAATATGAATAAACCGATCCACTGGCTGTTATTTATTGTTGCTCAGTCAATAAATTGATCAGGTTTTGTCTCACACTAAACAACATCATAGCCAGATATGCCATGGCTTCCTGTGACTTATCTGTAGATTTGTTTGTTTCCCTGTTCGAAGGTCAGAGGTCACTCACTCTGTTGGAGCCCCTCACCCCTTTCCAGGACAGAGGTCCTGACAGCCGGATTTCATTATGAAAACCAGTGAGACCACCTGACATTGATCCAACACACAGACACACACAGGGACCTAAACAAATCAATGTTGGCTTGAGAAACTCTGAACGGTAGCCAGGTTTGTGAGAGAACTGTCCTAAGAGAGCCTGTGCTACACAGAGCACTGTGCTAAGAGTCTGTGTGTGAGAGAAGTTTTCTGTCATTGGATCTTGTGAGTAGGATCTTTATTTTCAGATACTGTGTTCCAGATTCATTCAGGACATATACATTGTGATGTCACACGTTTATGACATCATGCTGGCCTGGCCCAATCGTATCAGGTTAAGACATGGAGTTTCGTTTTACAAGCTTTAAAGTCACATTGAATTGTGCAGATGGGCTTAGAAAAATGTATCTGCTCATTTAATTAAATCACCTTGTTGGCCTCCCCAAACTGATTAAAATGGACCAGATTTGTCACCATATGGACTGATCATATCTGCATGAATCGTCATTCTCTTACTCTGAGGCTGTTTCTCAGCATCTAGATCTAAGACTTTTTATACACAAAGTTACTCGCCCATTCAAAGATGCGTTTTCTATGCTCGCATACTCTATATGGTGCACCTGTGCCATGCACAACTAATTACACAATTCACATAACTTATGTGGTATTATAAAATTATATTCATGTAAAGTTATTGCGAAGAAGCACAAGCCACTTTGCTCCAAAGGGTCTTAGCGGCTTTGCTAATTAAAAATGCTTGCCACAGGTACTTACTGGGCCCTGAGGTCATAGGACTTTGCCTATCCTATGTAACTATCTGATGACTTGACTGTGCACTCACATCCTGTTGGATTAAGTCAAACAAATACATACAGAAAAGAATTTAACAGTCTTGTGTAGCGATTGGAGAGTTGGGTTTCATTGAACCAAAAATGGGAGGAACTATTGTATAGTATCAGTGACTCATTGATTTTAACCAATGACTGCACTGGCTGTGGAGAGTGAAACATTTTTGATTGGTTGAAACAAATCAACAATCGCCAGGTGAGAGTCTAGCTCCAGCTATGTTCTTGGAGTAAAAGGTATGATCAGCTGTTATTACCCAGCTTACAGTTCGCCTGACTGGGTGAATGGGACTGATTCAAAATCTCACATATAAAGCTATTCAATGACCACAGTAACTGTCAACAACTAGGAAATAACAAAACTGCTTTAGCAGAAAACCTGGATATTGTTAGGAGTTACATGGTGAAGGTCGATCCATTGTACACATAACCTAATTTAGCTCAATTAAAGAATTGTTCAAGGCAATATGAAATGTTCCCTTGATGCAAGTAGGAGGACAAATTACTTCTCGGAATTCAGATATGAGAACAATTAACTTCAAAAGCAGGTATATTTCGATTATTTAATTGAAAATAACCAATAATTCGAAAGCAGCCATATCTGAAACGTAAACAATCACCAATATTGTATAATATGTAATTTCTTAACAAATTATGCTATAATTGCTGAATGTAAGACTGTTGTTTAAAATCACTTTACACTATTATAAAATCCATTCTAGGAGACCCTCAAATAACATGCTGTCTAGGTTTATTCTTTTATTATTACCGGAAAAATATCAATTAGTGTTTAGATATATTTTGCTCCGAACGCCTTCCACACCAGCCCCGCCCGGAAGGAGTGACTTTTTTGGTAGGGGGCGTTCTGCAACCAACAGCCGCTGATGTTACAGCTTTCGTCCCATAGCTACACAGTACTGTCTGCGGAAGGCTAAACGGACGACTGCGAACTGCGAGGGGATTCCAGCATGCGCCGACGGGACAGCCAGGAACAGACAGGTCTGTGAACTCTGTCAACGCATTTTGTAAACAGCTGTACAGCGACCACGGCATTTAGAAACATATACCTTTCTCTTTCTCCATGATTCCTTTTCGGTGTCTTCTTCCTTTGAGACCTGCATTTCAGCCGTAAGAGGAAAGCGGAGAGGAAGAGCAACTCTCAGTTTAGCTGACAAGCGAACAGACCCTCTGTAAGGGGAGGTGCAGTCGCTGGCAGCAAATTTAAAAAAAAAATAAGGTTACCTGTTACTGGAGATGTTTTCATTGTTCATATAATAGAGTAGCAATCAGCTTTAGGGGTCAAGAATTCAATTATGGGGAAATTAAACAAAATATCTCAACTGTAACCAATTGACTTGCAGCGCAGAATGGGCGCACAATGCAGTTATATTATACGAACCCGTTACCCTGCAGTCTATGCATATAGAATTACGCTGGAACACATAAGCACATTTGAAACACGGCGGGCGTTGAATTCGTTTCGCGATCCTCATGTATGTGTCTCAATCGATTAATACAGGAATATTTTGGTATGTTTTCCCAAAAGAAGCGTCAGGCACATGTGTCTTCGTGAAACAATTGCACATTTCACTTAGAGCCCAACGTACATAATGTTTTGTTTACAGGAGAGATTTATCTCCTGGGTTTTTTTTAAATACCATAAAACACGGACACTTCATAAAAAGCAACTCGATAAAGACCGTAAATACTATTCACAGTTTATCTTTTTTAAAACTTTGGGTGCATAGGGTTAAATTAGATATCTAATATTTCGAAAACTAATAGTGATGGGTTTTATTGATGTGTGTTTTCAAACTAGAGTACTGATCTATTGAGTATTGTTTTTACATCCCTCTGGAGTAAAAGTCCAGTTTTCCATAACCTGTTTTGGAACATCTCTCTCAAATGTGTACAGTCGACAGGACCCCCACCCCCTCGCTGTTCTAGGGTGTGTGTGTGTGTTGTGTTTTTTTTTTTTTTTTTTTGAGGGGGGGGGTTTGTTCTTTCCACTCAATTGAATTGGGCACGAGAGGCTAAGGCGCGTTTGTATCATCCTGTTTGTTCCAGCGCCGCAGTGATGAAGTGTGTGCGCAAATGTGAGCATGTGTTGTGCGCGAGAGAGTGTGTTGTGTGTGTGACAGCACATATGATTTTCAGCTGGTACCCTGCCTTTAGGAAAAATAATACTGCAATAAAAATATTATGCAACAGTTTAATTTTGTTCCGGTTCTAATGTGCCATGCCTGTTTTTATCTGCTTTTAGGGGTATCTGCTACCCCCTGCAGTGTTAATATTTTCAGGGCATTGAAATATTGATGAGCCAACAGCTCAAGCTGACTGTGAAACGATGTATTTACAACCTTCAGAGGAGAGCGGTATGTCTCCCTGCTACTGCGTTTTTAACACCTTAAATTAATCCCTGTAGGTGTAAAATGTCGCACTAAGGAGTGGCTTTTGGCAAAGCTGGGCCAGGTTTTTTTTTTTTAAACTGACCGAAAAACAAAAAGTAAACAAAAAGTAGACATGCACAGCTGAACAACATACATTAACAGGTAATCAACACCTGCTAATATTATATAAATACATGCAACAATAAAAACATTAGTACACGTGAATAACAGTGTTTAAGGTTGTGGCTGCTTTCTTAGGAGGTTGCAGGTTTGAATCCTAGATATAATCCTCACACTGTATCCCTGAGTAAAGTGCATGAGCATGACTTCTTTAGCAAACATATACAGTGCCTTGAAAAAGTATTCACCCTGATTTTCTGATTTTCAGCATTTTTAATTATTCAGATAAATATTTAATTAAATATCAGATCTTCAAACAGGACCTAATATTAGACAAAAGGGAGCATGTGTGAACCAAGAACACAACATGTTTGTACTTATTTCACTTACTTAGTAAAGTAATCTATGCAACATTTCATCCCCCCCATTTGAAAACAAAATCCTGGGGCAACAGTGTAGGATAGTGGTCAAGGAGCTGGTCTTCAATTGAGAGGTAGCGCACTGTCGTCGTACCTGTGAGCAAGGTATTTCGCCCCAATTCCTTCAATAGTTGTCCCGCTGTATAAATGGATAGCGTGTAGAAATGTAGACTAAGTTGTTTCTCTGCATAAGAGCGTCCGCTAAATGTCTGAATTTGTAATGTAATCACTCAATAACTAATTACACTTCCTTTAGCAGTAATTAACACAACCAAACGCGTACTGTAGCTATTGATCAGACTCACACAAGTGAGTTTTGGTCCACTCCTCCATTCAGAGCTACCTAAAGCCTGTCTTGACTCATCCTGTTGTACTTAGTGACGCATAGTTTGACCCAACCCATGGCGTTGCCCTATGACCCTACGCTGAAGATTGAGATGTCAGTGAAAGTATGAGTAATTGTATAAAAAATACAAGAAGTATGACTGTTAAAGTCCATTTCCTGACTTCCTCTTACAAGGATTTCCCACAAGCTATGTCACATATGTTTTTTGCATAGTTACAAATGTGATGTAGTTCATCGCATTATGTCATTACATTGCTTTGTAAAAGAGGGGGTGTTATTTTTTCAGCTAATTCAGTGAAGTGTTGCAGTACTGCTACTCTCAGTTCTTGTTGTATGAGTGTTTCCTCCACAAAAATCTGAATGTAAGTTTAGCTGGAGTTCAACTTTTGATTCAGCTGTCTATATAGCATTGCTAAAGGAACATCTAGGAGCTTTTCTGGAATACTTGAAATGAGTATTCATGTTAGTCTTAGAGAGCAGTGCTTTTGACCTTGCTACTCTGCCATGAATCCCAATTTAGCCCTGTGTCTTTCTGAATTCAAACCAGAGCTGGTGTGGCTGGAGGCCTGCACATCCTCTATCGTTGGTCTTGGTTCTTCGTGGCTCGCTGGATGATTTTATATTCTTGGAGCCTCTCGTGGGAAGATTCACTACTAAGAAAAAATTCTATATGTGGACAATATGGCCCTGACTGTGAATCAATGGTACTGATATACATCAACATCTGTTTTCGTTAAGTAGCTAACCCCAATTATCCCTTTAATTAGGTAGTGATAAATGGGGGGGGGAGGGCTGGACAATAGCTTTTCTCACTTGAGTATTGCATGTTTGGTTACCTTGCACACCAAATAAATAAAAAAGACTCAAGTGTCATCTTTTCTCTCAGACGCTTGCTGTTTACTACGACAACAAAAATTCTGATGAATTGCAATGTGAAAAAAGTTGGAAAAATGCCAAAAATAGTTTTTCATGGCACTATCCAATGACATACCGTATATAATGCAAGTGACCCTGGAACTGAGCATCTCTTAAGTAACCCAGTAATGCAGTGAAATGTGTTTTATCAGAAGGGAACATATTTTTCAAATACTGAAGCATTCCATTCTGGCTCCAAATGGTGGAGCCGAAATGGAGTGTGCTTCTCTGTTTCTTAGCAGATGGTACCACTTCGCTGTATGCAGCAGTAGAGTGTAGCACTCAGGAGAGAGGAGAAGTGTGTGAGAGTGTGTGGTCCCTCTGATCTCTCCTCTGCCAGTAAACACAAGCTTGGAGGGAACATTTACTGAAATGAAGAAAAACAACTCACAACGCTTTCTTGAATCTGGGGGCCTTCAGTAAGTGCAGGGGGTAGAGCGGACCTGGCAGATCGCATATTTAGGTTTTTGTTTGCCATCTATCTCTAGGATACAGACCAGCAGAAACATAGCAGTGCTGTGGAGCTCTCCAAGGGTAATTTCTGCATTGTTGACGCTTTGACTTGGCAAGGAAAATGGTCTGGCAGGAAAATCAATGCATGGTCTAGGCATGGCATGGTCTAGGCATGGGCTTAATGTCTACGTAGGCCTCAAATCACCAGGTGGTGTTCATAGGTGCACCAGCAGGGAGAGAACAGCTATTCTCCTCTGCCCCAACTCAGCTCAGTGTGACTGGACTCTTCAGCCGTGAAGGGCTCCAAAGTAAACAGCAGTGCTTCCCGATCTCAGTACGGCATGGCTGGACCCACCACAGAACCGGCGCACTGAGAGGTAACAAAGGAATGGAGAAAGAAATAGGCAAGACAGTGTATGGGAAGCTGAATGGTTTGTGTTAAAGTAGCAGAAGAGCTTTGATCGTAACTTGAAGGTTATCATTTCAAATCTCATTCCAATGCAATCTTGAGTGAAGTGATTCGCTTTCGCATCTAGAAATAACCCGTGGATGAAAAGCGTAACTTGTGCGATGTGCGAGCATCTGATAAAGGTGTCTGGTGATGAGGTGGATATAGGTGATGCGCTTCCTTTTTTGATTGGCTGATGCTGGACATAAGTTGTAATGATTGGTGGGGGTGTGTTTTAGAACAGACGTTTGTTTCAGGGATCTGTGGTGGTGATTTAGACACTGTGAGAGAGGTTCTCCCCCCCATGGTAGACGTAGGACTGCATCCTACTTAATGAGCCGCTTAAAGCCGCCATCTGCTTTGGGCACAAGAAGGCGCTCTCTCCTCCCCGCTCCCCCCCTTCCGGTGGGCCTGGCGTTCTACCCGGCCGCCCTGAGGGCCTGGGAGACAGTGACTCAGTCTCGGGGCAACCCAGGAGCGTTAAATCACCGCTCAGGTAGAGGGGGAAGAAACAAATTTCATTCTGCCGTTGTGCATCCGAGCGGGACAGGTAATCATCGCCATATGGGGGACCCTCCAGAAAGATGCACGTCGTCATTTTAAAAGGGCTGAGGGAGCCAATGGCAGACACACCAATCAGGAAAAAGGAGACAAGTGCCACATTTGGGTTCAAAGGTCAGAGGTTATCCTCTGTGGAGCAATGGGGCCAATGTCACAGTGAGAGAGAGGTCCGATTGCGTTTAACCCCGCTCATCTGGAACGGATGGAATTCATCCAATCTCTTGTCATTGCTCTTGCGCAAAATAGAGAAATGCGCTGCGGTGTGATGTTAACTTCAATTACACGGTTGTGGCGCGAGTCTGTTTATAGCGTCGCTGATTTTCACACCGCGTACCCACATCAGAACTGCACGGCTTAAGCGGTTTAGAGGCAGGGCCCGTGGGCCGGCTCGTGAGCGCTGATGATGGATTTCCTACGCTCGCATGCTAGAAATCATCGAGCCAGGCGACGCTAATCACTCATGTGTGGAGCAGGATGGGTGTGGGGAAGACATTATCCACTATTACAGAATCAATACTGAGATTCAAAATGGCTGGCACTCACCTGATGCATACTTAACAAGTGAAAATGAGTTCTGTACTTGTTAAATATGTATCAGGTAAGCTGAGGCAATTTTTTAGGAAACTCAAGATTTAGAATAGATTTTGGCTTCATGCACCTGTAGAATCCTAATTTTTTTTTAAAGTTTAAAGCTAAGCATGCTTTATTTCTGTAGCTGACTATTAAAAAAACCTTTATTGTAAAAATACTGTTAAAAAAATCTGCTTCTTTGGTGTGGTAGTCATGTAAAGAGAAAATGTTTTGCAGTCTTTTTGTCTGAGGGGAAACCTCATCTTTAATTATTTGTGAACAGAGAGAAGCATATTTGAATCTGAATCACAGAGAATCAGCTTCCTTCAGTCCTGAAGGACAATTTTCTCCAGTCGGAGCAGGTGCTTGTTTATAATGTGTAATTACTGCTGTTTTAGATGCCAACACTGAATTCTGATGCCTGACGAACCGACATAGAAATAATAAAGGTTACAGCAAATGCATGACTGAAATGGCAAATATCTATTATCTTTCGCCGTCATAAATCTGTAATCATAGGGAATGTCAGACATGAAGAGGATGCAGTCAGTGAACTGATGTAATTTATGATTACTTAAGTGGTAAAAAACAGCCTCCATATGCACAAATGTGACACGGAGAGGCAGCTGCAGAAACGATTGGCATTTTGAAACAACGCCATGATCTACGCTAATGGCTTTGAGACAACGTGCTGTTTTTCAGTAAATTGTGTGTAAGCAACTAAGTCTTTTTGTCTTCTTGTTAAACAGCCGCTTGTTAAACCCTTTATGTCTTCCCTGTACGTAACCGGAAAATATGTCTACTGACTAACCGATACTGCCATCTGCACCTTCACAGCAGGGCCACGTGCTAACCTGTTAGCCATTGGCTACTTTATACTTCAGCACGGAAATACAGGGTACATAGCGCTAAAATGAGGTGACATTTATCTCTGATAGTCAACTCTCAGCTGCTCATTTGAGGAAGTGATGTTTGACTTCTGAGGAAGTCTGGCTGGCTTAAACCCACGTTAAGTGTGGCAGAACAAGGTCTGTCGCGCTTCACCGGCATGAACTTCCTGTTGCAGTCAGCTTTAAGGCATAGCTGTAGCTCAACTCTGCTACAGGAGCCAGTCTACTGCTTGAGCCACTTAAACAGCCCCAGACTCACCTTTCATTGGTCCATTCTGCTAGTGATCAAAATCATCATCACATGATCAACATTAATGTTAATATTAATTCATACACCTTTAGAAATAAGGGTCCTCCGTTTCTCCACCTGGGAGAACCCTTTTAAAGTTCCTCTTAGATAATGAGATCTCTAAAGAGTTGTACGTTGAACAGAATTCTGAGGGTTCTACAAAGAATCAGAGATATCGTCATTTGAGAATAACTTTTGCGGGTTCTTTCAGGGGTGCTAGATAGAATCTTTGTTTCTAAAGGTGTACCCAAACTTACGTTTTGCTCACCTGCTTTTCCCTTAAGTTCTTAGGTGACCTTCTTACTTAAAATAAAGTTGCTTATTCATATTGTTCATGAATGTAGCAGAAAGTATATTTTAAGAACCACTGAGATCTGCTATGACTGGCTGCAATACCACACCAGGTGTGGATGTTAGGATATGACAGAGAGACACATTTCACATGTGTTTATGAAGCTTTGCATGCTGTCTGTTGGTGTTAATGAAGACGTTTGAAGTCTGACGTCTTTCCGAAAGTACTTATTTTAAACAGGATGTGAGAAAGTTTCTGTCAATGCTTGATAACAACTTCATATTCATCGGCTTCTCTAATCTCGAGCTGTATCACCGTGACAACATAAGCATATTAAATCACCTCATTTTCCTTACCCCGACACCAAACCCGACGGAATGGGAAATGGTTCTCAGTTTGCGTCATTATGAACAACATTTGCATAACAGACACAAATACACAGTGACATATAGTATAAATCTATAATCTAGAATTTATACTGTGAGATATTTTATCAGAGAACTTTGGCTTTGCTTTAGAAAAATTTGCCCTTCGATTACGAAGTACAATTATGAAGCAGGAAAGCAAAAGGAATTTTCAGGAACATAGCAGGAGTGGCATTTAGAACACCCCTCTGTTGTTTTTGGGGCTCTGTGTCTGAAGTGTGCCTGAATGGTTAGCATGGTGATCTCCTTTCTCTGAAAGGAGATGCTGAACGGATTTCACTATCATACTAAGTGCAGTTTCTCCTCCTCACCCACCAGGTGGCGATAGTCAGAGCTGAGCCTGGGTCGGTAATGGGAGGCATCAGTGAGGAGGGCAGCAGGTAGGCGACCCTGCTCCGCATGCCCGCCGCTCTGGCATGGCCAGCCACCGGGAACTGCTGAAGGAGCTGGAGGCCATGGAGAGGGCCCGAGCGGTGAGAGGATGCGCGCGGCGCAGAAGAGGAGGTCGCAGCAGCTGAAGAGGTGGGCCGCCTACGAGAAGGATATGAACAGCAAGAAGCGCAAGGCGGAGAAACGCCGTGCTGCCACTGCTGCAACCGCTACTGCTGTCGCCACCCAGAGCCCCGCCCAGGGCTCCACCCAATGCCTGAAACCCAGGGCACAGGAAAACACGTCTCCTTCACCGCCAGTGTTGCCCTCCTGGAGGCAGCCACTAGGAATGATTCAGAGGAAGGTGGGTGCTCTCTCTCTGTCAATCTCTCTCTCTTTTTTCCCCCTTGTCTATTTCTCTTCTGTTTTTACTCCCCCTTCTCCTTTTATTTTTCTGAACAAACTGGGAGTGATTAATTTTATCAATATTCCAGGATTGCCTCACTCGGCATTTCAGCTGAGCATTAATACTGCTAACACCCAGCTGCCATTAAAAAGCCATTACTATTGTTATTATCATTCAACATTAAGACCGTCTCAAACGTTAAGACTTTCTCAAATGTTTACTTACTGAAAAAGATAGGACAGTGATAGAACTTTGTCACACAATCATGGACATTATACATCTTTCAATAGCAAGTGATTTGAAAATCCTGAACATAATCAATTAGACCTTACTGTAAAGCCTGCAGCCATGACAAAAAAACAGGGCTTTAAGCAGATTGATTCCGCACAGAGGAAAGAGCGCTTGCCTGATTTGATCAGCTCTCAAAAGAAGCACAAACGCTGGAGGCAGGTGCAGCTCTGTATTAATAAAGGGATATTTCGTTACATAACCTGTCGCTATTGTGCGGATTCAAGGTGAATGAGAAGAAGGGCTGTTGCACATGGGGAGGTGAGAGTTTGCAGATCTGAAGGATGAAGCAGGTGTAGGCAGCCCTGCAGAGCCTTCATAAGCTCAAAGTAAAGCAGTTTGTGGAAAACATGTGAGGTATGAGCTGGAGAGAAGGTGTTGGTCATTTTCTTGTTTCGTGTTTTAATGTGCATGCAGCGCAGAGCCCAAATGTAGAAGCTATCACTGCAGAACTGGGAGATCAAAGGATTATTCCTAAATATGTCCGTGTTTTCCTGGCAGTTTTCCCATGCAGTTAATGGAGGAGGAGGGGGTCAGACAGGGGAGGGGCAGCCGAATGGGTGGGGTCCACTTTCCGGTCTTTGCTTATCTGTTGAAAAACATTCATGTCGCACCCCACCCAATTCTCCACCCACATCTCACCTTTTTGAACTTTTTGCAGAAATTGATAAGACTTGGTTAAACACCGTGACAACATCCATAATGACTCACAATGTGTTATGATGGTGATAATTGTGATGGGTCATCGCCATGGCAATAACCTGCTGACCCTATTGGCAGTTAAAGATCCAAACACTGGCAAATCCGAGCTGTGCTTTCGATCACACCTCGTTTTCTCTCTTTGCCTCACCTCAACAAACTTATGTTCCTCAATGGGGCAGGGTAGCACATGTGTAGCTGCTGTGTTTTTCATGTTGTATCTGGTCCATCGACAACAGCAGCTCCTGGATGATCAGTTTCCTGCAGTCTGCCTGAGGCTGCTGAGCCTGTTTCAGTGGAGGCGGGGGGGGAGATGGGTCAGGGCAGGGGGGGGGGGCGGTAGGGGTTGCTCAGTGTTTTGGGGGAGCGGATACAGGGATCAGACAGAATATCTGATTATCCTAGTGTTCCACCATGAGTTCACTAATGGATTACTTGGATCAACATTCCAACGCCTATTTATTAACAACGGAAGGGAAGGAACATTCTTCTGTTCTGGTCTTTCTCCTCAATTCTGATGATGGAGAATCGCTCTGCATATCTCTGATGTATAATCACATAAAATACCAGATGCCTCTTTGATACCATTCATTTTTCCTGCCTGAACGTCTGAGCGAAAGCAGTTTTCTTTGTAATGAGCCATTATTCAACACAAAGAACTGGAGTTTCATTATCACTAATGAGAAAAAAGACAGGTTCGGTTAGCCGAGTAGTCAGTCTTGGGGTTATAATATATTCCAATCCACAATCCTTTGAAGGAGCACAGTAGCAAATGAGATGGTACTTATTGCAGCAGCATATAGAACAAGAATAAAGGCTGCTTAAATCACCCAAGAACAAATCAATGGCAATTTTACATCCCATGATGCTTTGCTCACAAGGGCTAGCAATACACACTTGCTATTTTCATATCCATCCATACAGTATAAGTGTAACTTTCTTGAGGTTGCTTGTACATAAAGGTACTCATGCAAGCAGGTGTATCGATTAGTAAAGCACAATTTAAAAAGGTGACAGGAACATAGTGGTGTTCATTTTTATCTTTCTTTCTGTTCTGGGCAGTGTGCGCGAAGAGAGATCAAACAACCCTTTCCTGTACAGCTACTGAATGCTTTCTTTCTCATCTCTTATTGCAAAAACTGAAAGATCACAAGATGATCAATAAACAAACAAAGCTATAGAAACGTAAGCAGCACTTGGCTACCGAGCACCAGCACATACTCACACACTATCCTTTGGATAAACACAGCTCTCTTTTCACACTCGTAATTCCTGCAGATTCAGTCGTTCTGTTCACAGTTATAAATGATCTTGCTTTGTGCGTGTTGTACAGAAATGCGGTTGTCCGAGTTGTTTGCTCATATTTAGCTGGGTATGTCGTACGAATGAAAAGTTGCCATGGTTGCAGCTTATCTTTGATCTTACATAATATTTGTAGTATTGCAAGACTTAGATTTTTATGTCTTTTTTTTTTTAATACCAAGATTGTGGCCTGAGTAGAAAATACTTGCATAGTGTCTTATATCGCTCGAGTAGAAATGACAGTAGCTGCTTCACTATCTCATACCAAGCTGAAGTTAAAACCCGCTTTACACAGGCTGTAAAGGAACATTTCTCTGCTTTCTGACAGTAAGCTTAACGATTCCAGGAATGGCTTTCATATGTAGCGTGACGAGGTGCTGAACGTCTCTGTCCCATTAACACTGACATGGAAATTCCATGCCAGCTCAGCTATTTTGTAGGACTTGTTGCTTGATAGTGTCTCACTTTGTGATGCAAAAAGAAAAAAAAACAACGGCAGCAAGGTGGTTTGTGGATTTTCAGGCCAGAGAAATACCCATCATCCCATTGTACTTTACGTTTTAGAGATTTGAGGTGCTACTTTTTTCTCCATGGGGTGTAAAAAAAGAGCGCCCCCTCCTGGTCACTAGGCTGATTAACTTAGGTGACAGGAGAGAAGGATGTGGTTTTGGTTTTGGTGGATAATTCACAGAGATGTGTGTGTCTGTGTGTGTGTGTGTATGCATGTACATGTGTGTATGGGTTGCTTAATGAAACAAAGAGAAAGTCTGTATCCCAGAGATGGGTGATTTGATATGTCCAGGCCGTCATCTTCCTCATAGATTGTGGCTTTGGGCTATAGACACAGCTGATGAAGCTAAGGTAAGCTACGCTGAAGCCAACTGGGTAATACCGTTCTGTCCATGTGAATCCCTGCACGTTTCCCCTGCCGTTAGCCCGTCTCTGCTCAGACACTGAGCACCTGTCCACTGTCTCCCACATCTCCCCAAAACGCCTAATCTGCTGTCCCAGAATGACTGCCACTGTCACTAAATACTGACGGGAGGCCATTTCTCTCATCTACCCAAAGAGGGAAGATAAGGTTAAGAGGATATGAGAGAGAAACTAAGACAAGGCCAGGTGTGGGTGCATGTGCGTGAGTGTGTATGTGTGTGCGCGTGTGTACGCAGTATGTCGTTGTCCCCTGAGGTTAGGAAACACTTTTAGGGCTTGTAAATTGTGCAAAATGTTACATGTATTTCTGTAAACTTGTGTAAAGAATTTTGTACCCAGTAGCTCTCTGTGAAAACATGTTAAAGAAAAGTAGGGCAGGGACGCTGATGGCGATTTGATGAAGCGTGAGAGACGCTCAGATATCAGACCGAACATCGTACCTCAGAGCTAGCGCGGTCCGTCAGAGCACTTCTTGGTTTTTTTTACTGAGGCCAGCTTCTTTTTCATCAGCAGATTTGCAGGAAATGCAGATCAATCCGTTAGCCAATCGCAGATGAACCTCGCTATGACCCCAGATTACACCAAATCCTGCCAAATTCAGGGCCTCATAACAAATCCTACCAAATTCAGGGCTTTCTACCAAATCCTGCCAAATTCAGCCCATCCTACCCAGTTCCACCAAATCAAATGGTTAAAAATATATATTATAATATATTAAATATTTTTTTTTTTTCTTAATATTAGATGTTCCTGTTGTAAATCAGTGTTGTTTCCTTTTATTCTTTTACAATTGTGTTTTTAATGTTTGATTGTAAACTGGTGTGTGATTTCAGTCTGTGACTGCGAAGCACTAATAATAAACCTGAAATATCAAATTATATATACATACATGTAATGTGCTATATCTGTTATGGACAACCTGTTGGGGGAGTGGCTATGGGAGGAGGCGGGGCTGTAGAATGTTAGATTAGGGTTTGAAGTGGTTTCACAGGGGCTTGATTATGGGGGCTAAAAATAACATTGTCATTGGGCGTGTACATGTGTGAGTCAGTGTGTATGACTGCGTATTGGGGATTAAAATACAGTAGGCTGGGGGGAGGCAGAATTACACAGTTTCAGGTTGTTATTCCAAATCTGTGGAGCCATTGCCAGAACACAGAACTGAAGGGAGATTTGTGTTCATTTGATTTTTTAAGCCCTTGTTTCTTCCATTAATAAAATCCTCTCAAGCAAAGCTGCCAAATCTGAGAATAACAAACGTGATATGAAAAAATTATGCAAAAATGTATTTTTATCCAGTTCTGGTACACCGTGTGCCGTGTCACGTGCCAAACATGGGGCTGGCAAAGATGTTAGAATGTGGGCATTGGGTGATTATCCCAAAATATCATCTCCCTTCCTCTCCGCAGGGGTTTAGGGGGGCATTATGTCCTCATATTTTTCACCTGTGATAAAGACGACAGACTTGGTCTTACAGGAGACACTCCTGCTGCTCATGACAGGATGTTCTGTGGAATTAAATGGACTCGAATAAGCAGGGTGGGCCAAAGGTCACCACCCAGAGGTATTACAGTCAAGCGACGATTAGCTTCATCTTTGCTAAAGCTAGCGCTCAAATTGTCGGCCACCAGCTTTGATGTGGTTATTGATGCGTTACATAACTATGGATTGCGCTCGCCGCGGTGTGTCCACAGACATTTCATCACACTCGGACCGGATCTACTCCCAGAACTCCTGAACTATTGTGGGTCAGTCGGTATCGACCAAAGTCCTGAGGCGTAAGATCCAGGTACTGATGCTGGTGTCCGAGATAAAACTAAACTTAATTTTGACTGTAAACCTGAAGGGGCGTGAATTTTGGCCCACACTGTATATGGAGTATGTAAACAGTAGTTAATAATAATATTAACATTATTAACAGTAATTAATAATGTTAATATTCAGTCCAGTCATTCACTTTCACTCCCCCTGGATCCAGCTGCCCCCTGCAGACTGATGACATCACTCAGGTGTTTGACTCAGATTCAGTAATACGTAACAGGTGAGATTTGGAGGGAGTGTGTGTTGCGCCATCCAGTCTTCTTATCCCCTGCTCCTCTCTCCCAGTGCGCTACCTGATGGGAAACGGCATCAGTCCGGATCTGTGCAACGAGGACGGGCTCACCGCCCTGCACCAGGTAAGAGAACCTTCTCATTGGTCTTCATTCACCTTCTCACACTTCTGTAACTGACTGGAGGTACGTGACTGTTGCTCCCACCTGTGTTGTCACCCACTGTGCTGTTTGTAGGATGCAGCTGGCCTCATTCAGTAGGCTAGGGGGGGTTTAGTTGGGTCAAGGGTCCCCAGGATACGGCTGTATTAGTCCCCAATCAGTAGGGAAACAGTAACTCACCTCCTCAGGTACTGCTACTCTACTGATTGGGAACCAGTGAGGAGATGGGCAGAAACTACAAAGCCCATATGTATAATGGTACAATGCTGATTGGTTGGTATACTGTAATTATGCCCTCTGGACTTTTATGTAGGTATACTCCATATACTTGGGGTATACTCTTGAATTCACTGCTGCTCGCAATTTAATAGCATACTGTCTGCATATCACAATTCATTTTATCACAGTACATTGTGTATTGTATTCGGTTTATGAGGAGAAATGTCATAATTAACCTGGTGAATGTAGCCTTTTGCGCTGAGAGTGACCAGGATTGAATCAACGTTTGCCCTTCACTTTGGTTCACAATTAAATACTCAATAGTTCATTTTTATCTTCGCCGACACAGTTTGACAAGTTCAGTAGCCATGAAAATGAACTTGTCTAATTGTTCTTGTATAGAAAACACATAAAACTCTTAAATCTTGGTGAAAGTTAAGAACAAATGTTAATTGTATCCCAGACGGTATGCAGTAAGGAATATAGTAAATCTGTCCTCAACACACACACACACACACACACACACACACACACACACACACACACACACAGACACACACACACACACACACACACACACACTCTTATATGTAATTGTGCCCTATTATCCTTATGTGCATGGACAAGCACAATGCCAAAGAAGGTCCCTGTTGTAATTCAGTCTCACCTTTTCTCCTCTTTTGTTTTCCGCAAGGTCTTAAGAGGCCTTATATAGATCAAGTCTAGCCCTTAGACAAAGTCAATGAGCAATTAACCTGACACCCACAGTCCTCCAGCGAGATCATTAATCATTCCCATCAGCAAAAGGCTTTTCTCAAGGTGATCCATAAGTCTGTTTGAGAGGCACGTAGCGCCATCACCGTTAGCCTCCCACTCGAGATCAGAGTCTGGACTCATCACATCTCTGCTGAGACCTTCATGTTAAGCCAAGTTTTGGCAAACCGGTTCTGACGTTTTATGCCGTGGAATGTAAATGTGTAGGCGTCTTATCATTTTGAGCTGTGCAATCACAGATATTCGATATGCTGAACAGATATTCAGGTCTGTATACTTCAACATGGCAGCACACACATAGCCGTTATTGAAGCTCAGAGTGTTGTATCCGCTGGCAGGTAATGAGCATTTATCCAAACTGTAGTACTGATACCATGCAGATGGTGCAAGACAATCAGACCCCAGGAGCATCTTTCTGTGCAGCATATAGAATATCTGTATTTTATTGTATCTCTGTACAATTATGTAAACCTTTATTTAACCTGGAGGATTCCATTGAAATCCAGTCTCTTTCACAAGGGAGAGTGGGCCAGGAGGACAGCAGCCAGCATTAAATCATTGCATTACATTGCTGTACATTACATAAAATCGAGGGACCATACAATCCATTACATTACAATGAAGGACCATACACTGCTTTTCATTTCACTGTTAATTTTACCATCTGTCACAATTCTCTAGCCTTCTGCATCGAACTATTTTAGGATGAAAACAAAATCCCATCCATATGGTTAATGACTCATCCTTGATGAATCCTGAGTCCTGATAAGAGTGAGGCTTCACGGGCCCCATAATGGGAGGAGCTACACTGAAGTATGGTTTACTGACTTGGCTGAACCAATCAAAATGTTTTGTTGTCTTTAGACAATACACAATGATTGGTTCAATTTGGTGAGTCATTCATTGTGAATGGCAGCATTGGGTTTCATGAAAACTTAATTTGTAGTATGAGACAGACATGATTGTTTTTGTGTGTCTGTGCTACAGTCTCTTCCTTCGGGCTCCATAAAATAATTTCCCCCGAGTGTTGGATAAATTCAGATGTTCCCTTAATCTTTTCTTCACAGTAATGCAAAACATATAGGAAGTAAAACATATAAACAGCCCCTCGAGTCTCTCTCATTCTGACAAAGCTTATCAGTTAAACTCGGTGCTACCAGCTTCGCTGTCAGCTTCCTGTCCCGTCTCTCACCGCACGCCGACGGCCATGAGCCAGGGTGATGTCAGACCGCTCACGTTGTCCCGGAGACAGTGTCACCGCTTGTTCGGTCCCTGCAGACGGGTCCACGTGTCCGGGACAGCCCGAGCACGTTATGCGAGGGAGGCAGTGAAAGACGGGCTTTGTGGTTGTTTTTCCTTCGTCTCATTGTCCTTCGTCACATCGGTGGTGTGCACACAGAAAGCTGACTTGTGAGTCTTCGCGTGGGCTTCGGTGTGCGGGGTTAGGCATTTCATTGTCCTCAGGGTCATTCTTCCGTGAAGTCATCTCCACCATCTGCCATGGCCGTTTTCGAGAGCTTGGTACTCTCGGCTTTTAAACTATCTTCTTTTTTTCAAAAACATCTATCAAAAGGTTGCTTTGTTTCAACCTTATGTCTTGCTTGGGAAGAAGAGGATAGATAATATAATACTAAGTTAATGTCATGCAAATGGTCATTTGTGATATTCTGCTGTACAGCTCAAATGCTTGAAATGTCTTTTGTATATCTAAAACATGATTTTAATTAAAAAACAACAAGGATATGATACAGCATGCTAAACGCTAATAGCTCGATAGAAATGTCCTAGGCACAGAAAGGAGCTTTTCAGAGCGTTGCTTTGTGAATTCACATGATGCGCCCTGGGGCTAAGACTGAATCCAAGTTTGTCCTTAACTTTTACCCCCCCATTTCATCACTCTCTGTGTTTTCTTTATAAACATGGTTTTTATGAGTTCAGTACTTTTTTAGAATGTTTGTTTTTCAGATATGAAAAGCAAAGGACAAATGTTGAACTCTGGTGTCTGGCAAACAATTGTTTTAATTTGAAACGCTTTTAATATTTAGGTCTTGTTTTGTAGTGTTTGCACATTACACTTTTATTACATATTACATATGTTATTACATGTTAATTATACATAGTCCTTTGTCTGCAATGGATAACAAACATGTAATAAATATGCCACATGATTCCCATGGGTTGCCTCCTTGATCATATTTGCCAGGTAGTAAATTAGCTATTTAACTTAGTCTTTATATCAATATTATATCATACAAAAATATGTTTCCAATGATTATTTCAAAATAACTGCCCTCAAAAGTCATTACAGGTATGCATTGCATAAAGTCCGTTCGGCAACCTCCGACCGCATATACGTCCGTCGTCCCAGAAGGTTGTAATAGAGCTCAGAAATCCCAATCAGAGAACGGGACGGAGTGGACATAACCTTTTTAACCCATATATTACCTTGCCAGATACATTGGCTGAAATACAGTACTGTATGCGTACAGTATCTTGCTATTTAGTCAATACAGATACACTTCAGTATCCCATAAAGCTCTGATAATTTGTTGTTCGCATGATGTTCAAGTCACACAACGTCCTATTTCACAGAACATATCGTCGACCTTAAGCGACGCGTAGCCATATATCTATTGCTGCCAGTCACACTTTCATTCACAAATAATTTGAAGTACTCAATGCACTCACTGTCTGTTCGCCAACTCTGTATGTATCACCATGTTTATCAACCGCTCAGACAGTTTCATCAGACTGAATGGGGCCCTCAGGATAAAATGAGACAGGATCAGAGCGCAACTCAGAATAGAGACTGATAATCTCTCTTCTCATTTCGTCAATAGCCCTATTGAAGGGACTCGAGGGACTTTTAGATGGCACAAATCCCGCTGTATCTTGTACGAAAGCAGTGATTTTTAATGCTGTCGAACAAAACCGTTCATGAACATTCTAGAAGACAGTATGACATTTTTAAAAGCTCATTATTATTACTACTCGCATAATAATAACTACATGTATGTATCTGTGTGTAATGGAAATACATTGCATTATTTTATATTGTTTTATTATTTACGAGTCTAAATTTAGGTTTAACTGTATAAGCCTATGTATTCATTCATATTTAAATCCTGTATCTCCTAGTGTTGTATCGATAACCATGAGGAGATGGTGAAGACTCTGCTGAACGGGGGGGCGAATGTCAACGCCCGGGACAACGAGCTCTGGACCCCCCTGCATGCCGCGGCCACCTGCGGCCATACCGGCCTGATCCACATTCTTATACAGCAGTGAGTCTTCACCAGGGGGCACAGCAGTGTGGAACTGCTGTTATCATACAGGGCTTGTGATTAGGGGGTTGCAGGTTCAAGTCTCATCAAAGGAATAGAACCTTTTGATAAAAAAGGACAGCTGCTATGGTTATACTGTACCACAGAGGAGTGTTATATTATCCTGTTTAGAGTTCTAACAAATTATCTTGGCTTAAGTTGTTACTGAATCAGGGAAACAGATTTAGATTTAGAGTGGTACATTTGCTAAAATATACTCCAGTGAAATGCCTCCATGCAGGCTGTATCTGCGCATTGCAGAAGTAATGAATGTTTTTTATTGAAAGAAAAGAATCCCAATAGCATGTAGTCGATGAGGCTAATTAAGAGTTTAAAATTGGAGAGTGGGGCGAAGCCCAGCAGAATTGCCCTCCAGGATCTGAGACCAAAACCACAGATGAGGTATAATGAAATATCTGATGAAGCTGCGCATTTTTATGGTTTCACCGTTATGCGATACCCGCCTCCGTGTGTGAGCTGAAAAGGCCCAGGGGGTCGTTCAGAGGGAAAAATGCTCCCAGTAAAAGGTTTTTGGAGCAGCGTGCCTCACCGGAGACAAGTGGCTGGCTGAAGGTGTCTGGTACAATGTGTTTTGGGGTCATCTGATTTCAGATTCTCCTGGGGTTCTGTATATGTGAATGCTTACTCCCTCTCCACTCTGGTAAAGATAGAGAATGAGCATGCGTTGTTGTTATGCTATGGTGTTTGTGTGTGTGTGTGTGTGTGTGTGTGTGTACAATAATGCTGCCTTTGGATATGGATTCTTGAGTGTGTTTGGGGGTGTGTGTGTGTGTGTGGTGTGTGTGTGAGCCTGTGGTCATGCTCACCCCATCTGTCCATGTTTTCCTTAGTGGTGCAGATCTCCTGGCGGTGAACTCGGACGGGAACATGCCGTATGACCTCTGCGAAGACGATGCTGTGCTGGACCTCATTGAAATGTCCATGGCCAATCGCGGTGAGCCACGGGTTTGGGGGGGGTGGGGGAGGACTGGGCTGGGAGTTTAATACTGTGACTGACTGACTGACCATTCACACATAGCACAGAAGCCTTCTCCAAACATCTACAAGAACACACTGTGCAGTCTGGCTAGCATTCAGTCGATGTTCCTAACGTTCCTAACTCAGTCTCAGTACACGGGTTGCCTGTTTTTTTCCTTCACGGTTTGCTGAGATCAGAAATGTCAAAACTCGCCAAAATGTTTGTGAAGAAACTGTTCATCGGGTAGGAAATGAGCGCTTAGACAGCTAATGACTGCTCTAATCATCTCAATCCTCCAACACAGACTAGTGAGTGGATCCTGTGAATGATCTAACGATCCATCATTAGATGATCACTGTAGATCCCAACAGATTAACAGAGATCTCTTTGATAAATCTCTATTGGGTGCCAACATTGACAGTCATAGCATAGTTTAATTGACAGCCAATGTTGACAATTACGTGGTGGGCAGAGCATTCAGGGCCCATGTGGTAAAGATCCACAAAAGCAACCGTCAGTCCGGGCTGGTGAGTGCTTTGTCCCGCTAAAAGCCAGGATTTCTGGGTAATGACATTCCCTAGGAGGTGGTCCTGACTACTGTACATTCTGCATGAAAGTGACGACTCTATAGAGCAGAGCTTACTTACATTATTCTGCATGGAGGGCTACAGATGGGGGAAAGTTACAAAAGAAAACAAGTTTACACCATTTCATGTCCTCACAAGTTATAAACAAACATCAGTTCTGTTTGACTGGATTGCAGTGAGGGAATAGCATCGACTTTTCTGTTTCATGCTCTGTAAATAATCGACAGCCCGGCACACTGAACGATGGAGGAGCTCCTCGGCCCGGTGGAGTCGGGCCGCTTGCAGTCGGGTTGATTGACAGGCCTCCGTGATTGACAGACCCTGTCTGTGTGCGATTCGCAGGCATCACTCAGGGGATGATAAACGAGACGCGCGCGTCCCAGGAGCAGAGGATGCTGGGAGATGTCCAGAGGCTGCTGCGGGACGGCGAGGACGTCAACCTGCACGACTCGCAGGGCGTGACGCTGGTGAGAGGCTGTGAGAGGGATGGGAGCGCACGTGGGGAATTTGAACGCTGGAGGTGCAGGCTGCGCTCACTGATCTCCTCTCTCTCTCTCTCCTCTCTCTCTCTCTCTCTCTCTCTCTCTTTCTCTCTGTCTCTCTCTCTCTTCAGCTGCACATAGCTGCAGCTAATGGCTATGCGCAGGTGGCGGAAGCTCTGCTGCAGGGGGGAGCTAGGACAGAGGTGCAGGACAGAGACGGATGGCACCCACTCCATGCCGCGGTCTGCTGGGGACAGGTAACACACACACGCACACTCACACACACTCAGGCACACACACACTGGCACATATGCACTCTCACACAAACTCACACATACACACACACATACTCTCTCACTCACACACTGTCGCACAAACACACACTCTCACTCACAGGTAGATGGAATTATTGCAATATTAGTTACGCCCATTCCTACAAACACGCCCATGCACACACATATGCACAAACAGAAACACACACACACACGCTACCTGAAGCTGCATTGTGTGCTTTCAAAATCTCTACAATGTTAAAGAGAAATATAGTACCTGATGTGTTTATTGAGATCTAGATGGATGTACTGATAATAATGAATCCTCACCCTGTTTCCCTGTCTCTCTGTGTCTCAAACATACACACACACACACACACACACACACACACACACACACACACACACACACACACACACACACAGATACACATGGCTGAGCTGCTGGTCTCCCATGGTGCCAGTCTGAACGCCAGGACCAGCATGGATGAGACCCCCATAGGTAAGCCATAGTCACACACATGGTGGCCACACCTCCACACACAGTCATTGGTGTAGGGGGCGTGGCCCTCTCAGTGAGTGACAGGGTCTGGTCTCTGTTCCTCAGACCTATGTGAAGACGAGGAGTTCCGGGCCCTGCTCCTGGACCTCAAATTCAAGCATGACATCATCATGAAGTCACAGCTCAGGCAGAAGACCCCGCTTTGCAGACGGTCCTCCAGCACGGGCAGCCGTGGGTGAGTGCTGCCCTCTGCTGGCCACTCCAGAGAATTGAGGGTCTAATGATTAAGTATAGACCATACCTGGGGTCAGTTCCATTTCAGTTCCATGTACCTATAATTATTAGTACCAATGCATTTCCACAACATGTACAGCAAATTTTGTATACTAAAGACTATTTACTGTGCTATTTGTAGTGAAGAGGAATGAAAGTGTTAACCAATGAATATATATTTAATATTTAGAAAGCAAGTTGAAATGCATCTAGGAATATCTCAACAAGTCAAAATAATACTTAAATTTGAGTTTGCAATTTCATGTACATTTTAAAGACAAGAGTCTTTATTCATAAGCAGATCAGATATAGGATAGCTGATATAGGATCCTGTTTCTACTTTCCATCCAAAACTTATCCATTATCAGCTGAAAGAGAAAGCTGATCCTAGATCAGAACTCTGGACAAAAGTGATTTGGAATATGAGCCTACAATAAATTTCTCATACATGCATTGAAAGAATGGGTATATTTTCATATTAGCTTTATTCTGTTGTCATCACAGCAATATGTATTATGACCACTAGATGGCAGCATACACAAAAACACAGCAGAATTCCGTACAGTAAATCCTGTTTTACAGATGCATTTTTCATGGACCAAACAATAAATAATACAGACTAAATTCATGTATAACAATGATTAATACATTTTTTAATTTCCTGTGGTGACCATCTTTATTTCTGGCATATTATTTATTTCTTGGATTTATTTAGGTGTTTCTACTGCATAAATATATCGAGTGACTGTTTACAATGTCCTTTATGACCATTGTTAATGGTAACAAACTAACCTACCAGACGGAATTTATAGAAACCACTTGTGCCATATTAGTTTGTTAAATTTGGGGGTTTACTGTACATTCACTGCTCTGGATTACAGGAGAGAATCCTACTCATGTATGCAAACGAGATTCTGAGTCTGATTTATCGTGTGCGGCTCACGCTGTTTTTCTATGTTTCTTCAGCAAGCTGGTAAGGAGGACCAGCCTGTCAGACAGGAACAACCTTTACCGGCGGGAGTACGAGACAGAGGCCAGCCTGTGGATGGGAGGGCGGGACGAGGAAGAGGAGGAGGAGGAGGGCGAGAGCAGGAGTGACCAGGAGCCGGATAGCCAGTCAGTGAGTTTGAAAACCCAGTGTGAAGGTGATCAGGTGTTCAGACCAGGGCTGTTCTCACAGCTTAACCAATCAACAGACCATTTGCTGATCAAATCCCCATAAAAACTGGCTCTCTGCATCTGGCCACCTGAACATACTTACATCTGATTGGCTGTTTAATCCCTTGCAGTCTCTACCAACATTGAACTGAGCTCTCAGCTGACATCCCTGAAAACAGACAATGGTCAATGATGTTTCACAGGAAATTATGTGAAAGTGACCCCAATTCCAAAACATATTTCCTACCATATTTTGATTTTTCAGATTATTTATTATTTATTGATAGTAATATGCCATTAATATTATTTGTATCATACCTGTCTTGCTTAAACATATTGTTGCCATGATGACATTTGAATTAACTGAATGAACTGTTGCCATTTGAACTGAATTATGACAATCATGTCTTGCCTGCAGTGAGTCTGTGATAGTTGCTTGCATGTAAAAGAAATATGGTTGCTGCAGAACTTTGTCAGTTTGTCATTGTGACTTGTTGATTTTTCATGGATCTTTGGTCTTGTAGAACAATAACAATTGCTTGTTACAAATGCTTGTGTTGTTAAAATTTTAGGGACAGTTTTGGACCATAATCGTTGTAATCCATTGGATATAACCTGAATTACACCTGACTTACCTTTCCCAAATAATAAAAGGCAGAACCATTACTGGATATCTTTTATCCAAAGTGAAGTTGATTAGACTAACCTGAACAATGGGGGTTAAGGGTCTTACCTTTCAGCAATGGTGTTCTTGCAAATAATGAACAAAAAGGCAGAACCAGCCTGTTGGAGAACAGGTCTACCTGGGTCATAATTCTGGATGCTTCTTCAGGTTACCTGCCTGAAGCTCCTCCCCTTTGTCCTCGCAGGTTAACACCCAGGAGAGTCCCAGAGTAGAGGCAGAAACCCACAACGGCTTGGTCTCCATTGTAACAGTCGCTCAACCCCTCCCATCCTGCGAGCCTCAAGCCCCGGTACTCCGGAACATTCCATGCTCCCCTCCCCCCGAGGGACCCTGGTCAGGCGGTCATGGACTCACCCTGTTTGAGCTCAAGAAGCAGAGGGCGGCCGCCAAACTTCTTGCCCACTCTAATGCCCAAGCCCATACCCAGCCTAACGGACACCTGGGTAACGGGTCTGGGGGACAGTGCTCACAGGACTCCTGCATGCCCCTGGTGGCCTCCAATGGTAGTGCGGTTTATTACACCCCCGCCAGTGGGACCCGCCCCTCCTCAGACTGAAACAGCCAATGGAGGAGCTGGAGGTGAAAGGTCGCGGCTGCTGTACAGTCTCGTAGTAGAGAGGACATAAGGGGTGTCCCAGAGCAGAGGGGGCAACAAAGCAGTATGGGTACATGGAAGGACTTAGTAAGTGAGTGAGATGGTGTGTATGTGTGTGAGTGCCTGGTAACTGAATGTATGTAAGTATCTCTGAGCGTGTTTGTTCATGTGCAAGCGGAAAGCAGAGCTCCCAGCTGCTAAACCTGGGAGACCAGAACCGTAAGACTGTCTAAAAAAAGTCCCAGAAGAGATGTTTCAAAATATATGTTACATAATTCTCTTAAATTTGTCTCACTGGGCTGGACGCCATTAGAGAACCCTGTGGTTTTGTCTTCTCAAACTCAGTGTTCCACATCTGCTAAAACCAAGTAAGCGTTGTCCTACATCCTGGTCCAGATGTGGATTTCTTTGCTGAAATGTGACAGGAGAAATCTCTATTTTTATTGCATTGAAACGGAAACAATTTAGCATGAAGTATTGAAATTCTCGATCAAAAGACAAGACAGCTTATTAAGGAAACTGGGGTTTTGGATACATGGCGTTAGTGAAGTACTTTGCTCTTTTCAAAAAAGTTAGAACAAGTCAGTGGAGAAAGTACCGGTTGGTTGTGAAAGCACGGTCTGTGGTTACGCCGCTGCTGTTTGCGCCCAACCTTTCCGGACTGACGTCCATCGCTTTCGCAACACAAGATATTCTAAGGACAACCTCAGACTCACAAGGAAATGATTATATTCAATCTGTAATGAGGATCTTAATGCAACATGAGTACGACCCTGTAGGTTGAAGCAGGAAATGATCAGCTGTCATTTCCTGCTGGCGGTCAGAGTGATTGGTTTTGATTAGAAACTGCCGGTAAGTATCCATGCCGTACGCAGTTCCTGTCTCTGCAGACGGAGCAGGGCTCTTTAACTCGTTTAGCTGAGTTTAAGAACGTGGAAAGTTTGAAGAGATTTGCTTGGACGGCTACTTCCCTGACGTATTCATCGAAACTTTCAGGCGCTGATGGGAGGTTTAGCCCGCTATTTCAGTGTGCGGAAGGGCCTTTGTTGTCTTGTATGGAATCATGACCGCGGTTTTACTGACTTTGACCAGTGGAGCTCTGCTGAGGGGTAACTGTCGTGATTGCCCGTAGCATCGCCAAAGCGAGGGAGGCGTAACCATAGATGCAGAATCGTTTATATATCTATTGGCGTAACTGTCCTTATCTCATCACACGCATACAGTCTACTGTGATCACATGGGAGCCTGTCTTCTGCCTGCAATAGCTGCGCAGTTAGTGCAGTCCTCCTCCAGCTCAGCTGGTCGACTGCAGAGTTTCCATGCCTTGCAGAAGCGCGCTCTCAAAACAGGCCTACAAATATGAACGGACCCTCCGAATTACGGCTGAAATGGAAAATCCAGGTTAAAAATAGATCACCTAGACGATCTACATCCGTCACCACAGCAACTGCATTTTATAGGTCTGTAAAGCTGGCGGAGTGCTGTAACATAAGTGTATTACCGACAGGGGTAGAGGGGTGTTGACACTGCACTTCAGTCAATGTCCAGTAAATGTATCCAACACTTATTTCCTCATAAGACTTTGTCTCGACTTCTTTTGATTGGCACCGGATCAGAGCTTCGTGCTTGGACGTAACTTTAAAGGGAGCTTTTCTTTCAAAGATTTCAGCTTCCTTGATGTCTTTTGATGAGAAACTTAATTCGGGACCATTATTGTTTTGAATCTCAGATTATCTTTTTTGCCGGTTGAAAATGCATGAGTTTTAACAAAGAACAAAAAATTAGAAATAGTGAAGTCATTCTCAGTCTTGCATTCATGTTGTCTGGAGACGAAGTCAGGTGATAAACAAACCACATTACACCCTCAGACATCTTTTTTTTAGCAAAAGAAACCTGCTTTAGTTTACATACATCATTTCACTAAATGCGTATGTTGATGACTGTTGTGAAACCCACACATGAGAATATATTTTCACCTTTTTACTTAAAACCTTACATGTAACCCCACCTCAAACAAAATATGTGTTTAAACAAAATCAAAGGCCAGTCCACCCACTCAATATATGCAGCAATTCACAAGAACAGCATAAAACATAATTCCTCAGGGTTTAAAAGTAGCTAATAATGGATTTCATGTTTGATGTTTCAATTATTGAAGTTTGTCTAAATGAAAGAAACATCTGAAGAATTTTGGCTCTTTTATGCTGAGAAGGCCCCCTGTGTAAGTTTTATTGTATTGATTTGTAGAAAATGTATCCTGCTTCTCTATGCAGGCTGAATATGTTTGATAAAGTGAATATATTTTTCAGTGAGTGGGTTTCACTCGTTTCCCTCTCTCTTCTGGGGGCAGTGTTAAGTGTTATTGGGCAGTGTTATTTTGTAAGGTCGCACTTTGGCTTGGTTGCTTGACCACGGAATTTCCCACATGTATGGTAATGGCTGGCGGAAGGAGAGAGTGAGCAGCATCCATTACCTTGTAGAGGATGAGACATGTCTGTCAGGATAATATGGCTGTCATATGAGCTAGCGGCTACAAAGTAGTTGTGGGTAAATGTGGTACTGGGACACTGAAAATAGGTGGAGCTACAATTAGCTGCAAATCACTGGCTTGTTTCAACCAATCAGGTTTTGGTAGTTATGACAAAGCACAATGATTGACTCA
This sequence comes from Albula goreensis, assembly GCA_022829145.1. Classification (NCBI taxonomy): domain Eukaryota; kingdom Metazoa; phylum Chordata; class Actinopteri; order Albuliformes; family Albulidae; genus Albula; species Albula goreensis. Next base: position 9,223,989 of record CM040752.1, read on the forward strand.
AACTACTGGGGTAATAGTTACACACTACCCTGCCAGAAATATTTGTTCAACTCTCTGATTGCAGATGAAATTAACGTAATGGAAAATATGGTTATTTGTTTTTGACTGTAAATGACTGGTATGTTAATTGGAGAGGCTTCCACATTCAGACAGCGGATAAATATGTGAAGCGACGAGCTAACAGACTTTCAGAGAAGGATGATGGAAGGGTGCCATTTAGGATGAATTTCAGCATGTACCATCGCAGTACAACTGAACGTTCCAGAATCAACCTGTGCGAAATGTTGAACAACTGTTGTGAGGAAATGGAAGACTGAAGGTGATTCTACAGTGAAGAGAAGAGTAGGAAAAATTTCTTACTGACCAAGTATGATGAACTTTGAGAGGATGGTTTACTCTTGTTTGAAGTGAACTGCAAAACGTCACAGGAGCACCTAATAGTGTTTCGGCAAGTGTTAGAGAACTGCATGATGGGAATGGGCGAGCAGCAGCACACAAGCCATGGATAACCAAACCAGCTGAAAAACGAGGATTGCCATGTTGCAGAGCACACAAAAAAACTTGACCCTGGACCAATGGGAAACTGTATCGCTTTTCTCCAAACTTTTGGTAGGGTTTTGTACATGATAGCTCCACCCATTTTTTGTCATACCTCATTCTCTTAACACTACATTCAAGTCACCACCAGCTTTGGCACTCCCTCTGGTGGCCAGTGTGAACATTGTCTGTGGTCACCTCTTTCAGGGGAATGCCCATTGTAGCATGAAACAGAAAAAGCATGCTTTTCTGAGGACATTTTTGTCTGTCCACTTTCCTTTCCACCCTTGTGGGTTTAAAACTACTGATTTTATAAGGGGAAGATATGGAACCGCTGTATTTACACATTTTAAATAAACAATATACATAAATGTATATTTTGTTCATAAATTTGTGGTGGTTCTACATTTCTGATTGCTTCATCATTGGATTGGAACTGCAGAATTAATTTGGAATGAACTTTTTGTGAAATAATAATAATAATAATAATAATAATAATAATAATAATAATAATAAGTATGTATTTTATGATAGGTTGGTAGGGCCCTGAATGACAATGTAGCTTATTAAGAACTGTTTTTGTGTAAGGAAAATTTAATCGGTGGTTATTTAGTTTGTGCCCCAGAAAAGGTAGCAAACCATAAGCATGTTTTATTCAGTACTATATTTATTATAAAACCTAACTTACTTGGTATTCCCACTGGTGAAGTTTATATTACTGAAGAGATTTTAACCTTAGTTAAATGCCAATATTCTACGTGAATCCTGGCGTTGTTTCAACCTGTAGCCACCAGGTGGCACTATTTGACGATAAAGAGTGGTACTTTTCTCTCAATGATTAACCTTTCGTCGAAGCTTCATTTCATATGACAAAATCACTTTTGTCATAACTTTTACCCCGTTATAAAGACATTTTAATAAAAAAGTTAGCATAAAAAAGTTAGTTTCAGATTCAAGTCCACACCTTTTGATTGATCCAATATTCAAAAATAAATGCATTATAAAATATATTTGCCTAACAAGACAAATACATTCCTCTTCATATATGTTGCATTGAAAAATAATTGTGTCCACTTACTCTGCTAACATAGAACAGTCTTTTGCTTGCTCATCCTTACAATCTGTATATTAATCTGTGCAGTTTACTGGACACTTATGGCCTGGCACAGTTTTGCAATCTTATTTAGTCTGCTGCTGGTTTTTCAGCTTCTTTCATAAGACTTCGAGCTGGCCTCAAAACTGTAATCCTTCACTGTGTTAATCTGTTCAAACTGAACAACAAAAAGTATAAACACAGTCATTTTACTCTGTATGGATTTAGTTGTCTTTTCGAGATGATTTGACAAAATAATTTGCTTTCTTCTTTCAACTGTCAGCATCACTCTGACACACACCAGTGCACATTCATACATCACCCACACACACACATACACACACACACAATCTCCATCACATGAAATAAAATGTATACCCAAACACACAAACCACCCCCACACATACTTACACACACGTATACCCAGTGTGTACATACTCACACCTACATGCACATGTGCACACACACTCACACAAACATATATACATGACACCCACAAATAAGATACAAATGAGCTAACATGAGCTGTAACTCTGGAACTTGATGGATGGCAAATAAAACTAAAAATGTGCTCTCAGTCTTGGACATTCATAATATCTCATAATTAAAAAAGGAATAAAAATAACCATAGTCGTACATATGGGACAACAATAATTGCTCATGGTTGCGGTAGAGGCAGAGTTAATCACCATAATTTAATTTGCTCTGATTAATGGCTGTAGAATCTGCATAATTGATGTTTTTATTGCTTGATGGATCATTTTATTAATGCTGATGCCGCTAAGAAAGGACAGAGATGTAGAGCGGACGATTACTCCTCCGTTCAGAAATGAAAGGCTGTGCATGTGTTGGCTGCGATGTAATTTCTCCAAAAAAGGTGGCAGGAACTGGTTATATCGATTTTGCTCAGATATGTCTAGAACTGAACACACACACTCATGGACACACACTCAGTCTCTCTCTCTCCCTGCCTGCCTCTCATGTGTTATGGGAAGTACACTCCCCAACTGAAAACTGAACCCGCCTCAAACACTGACCCTGGACCAGTTTAATTCTCTGTCCCTTAGAGGCTTTGGCTGGGGTCAAGGTTAAGTGGAACTGACTCAGGGTTGGTTATAGAGATGGGGTTTGGGATTAGGAGCACAGAGATACAGAAGGGTGCACGGTGCTGCACTGCCCCCTATGGACGGGAGAGTCCAGTTACGCATGTCAGTATGAATCCCCATTCAAACCCCCCAGCACATGTTGGGCTTATGCCCTTGCAAGCTTTTGTAGCTCCACACAAGCCCCTGGAGATGCGGTACCTCATACCACCACCAGATGGCAGTAATACACAAATTGGATGACATGCCTACAGCTGCAGTAAGAGGCAAAGTTGGACACAGTGTAAGGTCAAGTTAAGAATGGCCCTGAAGCCCAGAGCCTGGCAGCGGCATAGCAACAAACTTTTAAACCAACATTCAGAAGCTAGATGAAGCAGGGAAGTGTGCATTGGAAGGCTGCAGCTCTATTTGACACACCAATTAAGCCATACTACTTCTTCACCTGTATAGCTTAACGAGTGGCTAATATAGCATGTCAGAACCAGCTAAGCTGAAAAGAAGGCAAATTCATACTCTGTGTAATGTGCAAATGTTTATTATACATCTCTCCTCCTTGACAACATTGCAGAAGAATTACAGGGATCTCAAACTCTAACCCTGCATAGCTGTGGTATTAGCAGGTTTCTGTGGTTTCCTTTCAATATGAACATAGCACGAAGACCTTGGAAACAAAATGTGTTGACTCTTTAGGTGATCAATGACTTATTAATCTCAGCACTGAAACACGACAACAACCGGAAGACACAGGAGACCTCCAGGACTGACTGGAGTTTGAGATCCCTGCTCTGTTCTAAGCTGACAGCTGACTGCAGTTAGTCCACTCCCTCTCATTTGCCTCTCACCAATGAGGGAACCGCTAATGCTAAATATGACAACAAACAAATCACAGTCACAGTCCAAATGGCATGTGAATACCAGTGACCAGGACAAACCAGGGTGGGATATTTTTTTTAGCATTCTGTGCCTCTGAATTCCCACAATGGAGACAAGAACCGGAAGATCAACAATAACAAATAATGCAGAGCCTCCCAGCGAGCCTACGGCACGTCTCTCCAAAACTCACTTACCGCCCTCTCCAGCAGGACCTCGTGGACCTCATGTAATTCATCAGGCTTTTCAGAAACAAAAAGTGCTTCCCTCCTTCTCAGATCCCAGCCAACAATACTGTGTGCCACAACAAGCACAGTTTCAATCAAACCATAGCCAGCATTACCCATAATTCTGAGGGACAATATCATGTTAAATCGTTTTTTTCCCCTCAGTTTTTTTCTGCCTGGTTATGAGTCACCAGATTTGACTCTCAAATGACTGCAGTGCTGTTGCCATAGCTTTGAACTTTGTTGAGAACATAACATAATGAGTATCACAGTTGCTGAAATTAACAAAAACGAAATGCAGTGTAAGCAACTGAAAAACTTGCTTAAATGTACAACTTACGATTTATTTATAAAAAAAAAATTGGACTTTGCACAGATAGTCTGACAGTTTTCCTTGAACCCACAACCATTCAGGACCAGCGCAGTTGCTCTGAATGCTATGGAACAGATGGAGGGGGTACGGGGGAGGGGGGAAGGGGGATGGGGCAGGCGATGGGGGCGATGTCACCTCCTGTGCAGGCCAAGGCTGAGTCAAGCAGCAGGGCCACAGGAGCCATCTCACAGACCATGCCAGCCCCGGCTTTGATTAACGGCAGGGCAGAGAGCAGGCTGTCTTCTCTGCCACGCTGGAGACACAGAGTCTGTCTGTGGGCGCTGGCCACGCCGAGGAGGAGAGCGGAAACGATGTGCACCCCTTTCATCATCGTCATCTAAGCCAACGATGAAATACGGCAACACCATTCAGTGACGCCACTGTAGTTCAATACAGGCAAAATAGAGAGAAAGTCATAAGGCACTAGCACCAGAAAAAAATTGGCAGTTTTTGCTTGTACCCTTGTTTCAGATACGAAGAGGAAAGACAGCCCCCTTACCTTGTATTTAAGAGCTTTCAGGTAACAGTTAGTGAAAAAAAATGCTTTCTGGTTACTAAATATACTTTAAAATATAGACCCAGAAAAAGTGGTACGACATATCAACAACTAAGAAACGGAACAAAAGCATGTAGAAAGAGGAATGTATGTAAGTAGTTATATTCATGCAGTTGTTGGGTTTGTATGATGGCTGGTTAGAATCTGGAGGACCGGCGGAGTGAAACGCCTCCAGAAACAGGCATTCCTGCATTAAAAAAACAGCAATAACTTCCACCTGGCAGTGGTTTTCAAAAAGCAGCAGTGGGCAGCTCAAAACTGGTGAAATAATTGGCTTACATAAAATAGCAGCACTGTTGAGCTCTGGAATTATAAAACTAGAAGTGTTTCTTAATGCAGGGGAAATCTAACGAAAATATGTTGTAGCAACTATTGAAAGACAGCTAAAAAAAGAAAAGGTAATATTTCATATGTTAAAACTGAGTTTGTTTGCTGAGAAAAAGAAATTGTTGTTATGGATTTGCCACTAAATGATAAAGCAAATTGTACAATCTGCAAAGGGCATACAATGCAAACAATGAAACATATCTCATCATTTCCAAGTGTAGCATAAAGCTTAGACCTTTTTTACTTGATAATCTGCGTCTCACCGCTACTTAAATCCACTCTGTGCAAATGTCAGTCAGAGGCAGAACCAGCCTGCCTCGAGTTTGCTCCATGTCATACCCACTGTTGTACAACATCCTCTCATGCTTCCGCCATGTGTCACACTCCTCTCCAGCAGGGGGAGCTGTGCGAAGAAATCTGTGAGACAGCGACACCCAATCCAAGCACGAGCGCCAACCAACACCTCCCACTTCCTGCTCCACTTCTACTCCAGCCCTGGCACCCTCAAATTCAAACAGGCAGACACTTTCTCTCAATTAGGCGGACGTGGCTGGCTCGATATATTTGGGTCCGAGTGCCTGCCGTTTGGGCTCCGTGGTGCGCCAGGGCGAAAATGAAGACTAATGGCTGGAGTTGATCCACTGAGCTGGGCCTCTGCTTTCTGCCCCTTGGCATTTCCCTGCAAACCCTCTCCACTGCTGATCATGCGTTTGTCTTTAAAGCATTTATTTGTGGCTCGTTTTTTTTTCCAGTCGTTTAACAATTAATAGACCCATTTATCAAGCTCATTTCGAGACAGAAATCGATGCACAACCCTTCACTCAAATCAGGAATAAGCAGTGCTGGTCTGCCATCTTATAAAAGGAAGAGTGAGCACACAATGAGTCAAAGTTATAACTTGGTTCACAAATTAACCCTTGTCACTATTAATAATCAAAGCACCACCCAGACTTGAGTTAATTTTATTAAATCAAATTACATACACACAGATGCCCCTGTTCTGTTTTGAGAGAAATGCACAGACACACATGACAAAATCACTCTGATTTGATGCTAAAATTTTAATGTTTAACCATTGTTAGTGCTAAACTATTATTTATTTTAAACAGATTTGAATATGCAACACATTTATAACGAAATCTATCAAATCTGTACATCGTCAAGCATTATACAGATTCCAACATGCCAAATATAAAGTATGTGTATTTTTAATATAAAGAATCATGTATGTTTGATAACTAATGTTATATTCCTAAATGTATACCTGGTGTCATGGTAAATTTGTTGAAGTAGTGATCATTTTTGATAAATGCTCTAGTCTTGTGAATTGTGTCAAGAACTCCATATGTTATTTTGCTGACAATGTGGACCTTAAAATGCTTAACAGTGTATACGTTTCCCTTGCAGACACAGTGAAAGCTGAGAGTTATTTCTGGTCTCGATGACAGGGGTGTTATGGAAAAATCACTTGTTGATGGAGACGGTAGCCAATTGGCTGAAAGTGAGACGTGGCTTCTGAGGGCGTCAGGGCGATAGCAACAGGCGTTAACCTCCATTAAAACGAACACAATTCATCCATCGCGCCGACCGTTAACTCCACCTGAAAATGAAAGGCACGGTCCCCCCGCTCCTCCACCCCAACTATCCGGCAATCAATAGGACGGAGCAGGAACCAATCCATTTTTAATTTTCCAGTCAGATTTGCCGAGATCCCTGTGGGCGCTTCTATTACAACAATAATAAAAAGGCAAATTTGAGTGCCACCGCCGGTCTAACATACACACCCAATAATCCTAATGGGAGGGAGAGAACAGAGGCGCGGATGCTCAGTCACCCACAACCCTGACCTCCAATTATAGCATCTCCTTATAACCCTGAGGAATAAAAAAATAAATTAAAACTGAAAACGGAAAATATACGACACCGTCATCTGCTTTTAATAATGCCTTCCTCACATCTCGAGATCGTTCCATTATGGCAAGGCAATAAAAGGATCATTTCATTAAGCAGAGTGGACAGAAAGACACAGCTATAATTCTGTCTGTATTCTCCTATTTATTCGTTCGTTTTGTGGACCCTTCGTGTTTTGGGGGCATCTGCAATCTTTCTGCCTCTTGGATCCCAGCAACAGCTTGACCCAGTCGCGTCATTCCCTTCCATGAAGGACAGTCATTATTGTGTGCTGTTTCAAGCCTCCCTTCTCAACGGCATTCTTCATAAACCACCCATACCTGATAATGCCACAGACCCTGTAGTACAACACTCAGATATCACCTTCCAAATTATAAAGGCTTCACTTACTTATTCAGAACCAAATTGATGTACACGATATGTACGTTGTGCAATCAAAATGGTGGACGGGTTGACCAGTCAATGGCTCAAATACACAGACCAGATTAAAAATTAGGCAACAAACCTGAATATACTAAAACAAGAACACAAATGAATTTACATTACCTTAAATTAGATTTATTCGGTATTCCTTGTGTGTTTTGTTTAAGTCAGACAACACAAGCATACAAACAGTAGAACTGATGAGTGAACAAGTGAAACATAATGGCTGATTCATGTGAAAATGTGAGGCCTCTGTGAAAGACCATTGTTTGTTTCGTCTGTCCCCATTGTGCTGTCTGCATGTTCCAGCCAAAATAAAAACACCTGCCTTTTTCCATAGAGGATGTGGACACACCTCCCTTGAAAGTCACCAGGTTAAGAAAATGGCTTCATCTGCCATGCTGTCTGACCTCACTACATGCAGAGAACATTACAGGAAAGATGCAAAGGCACATGCAAACATATTCATATGCCTAACCATAACAAAATCATGCTTGTGTCTCACACGAGGACATGTGTATTTAGCCTTATTCAAAGTCAAATAAAGTTGCAAGAACTGTGAATTCTGAAAGGCCAAATTTAATAAAATTTTATTGCTACTACAAACAGTCAGAGGCTCCTCAGTGGTATAGATATAATTGATGGTCAAATTAGTAAATAAAAGGTTGACATGTAGGTTCACTTTTCTGAGTAAATGAGTGTAGTTGACATGAAACAGGCTGTGGAGGGTTCAGTACCCTGCATTTGGTGCACCATAATCTGCAGGAATTGCCATGCAGAAACAAAAATTGAACAAAGGTATGACCTTTACAACCTACAGTACACAGATGTATTATTGACCAAGAGGCTGCACTTAGAAACCTGCTTATCAACCAGAGAGTCAAAGTGTACAAAAGACTATTGCTGATGAATTAAGCAAACAGGTTGCGCATTGGGAACCTCTCTTTTTTGGCCTCATCTTTTGGGGAGGAGGCATGAACAAAGGTTGCTCCTCTGTTTTGGCCTCATCAATATCAGCCTCCACATGATACTGACATCATAAGGGCTATTGGAAAATGGACAGCCATTCCCCAGCCCAGCATGTTTAGGAGGCTGAGTTTCCATGGGTTGATATGGTTTTGGTGAAACAGCTGTGGCACAAGAGTCGAGTCCATCTGGATATAGAGCGATAACCTGTTGCTGGGCTTGGGTCAAAAGTTACCACTGACCTAAAAAACTGGTTCATAACATGACAAGGCAAGAAAACAATAACAAGGTACATAACGAGGCACAGAATTTTCCATATGATATGTTTTACCTTAGCGAAGCGTTGCTGGGAGGGAGAGTGATTACCCATTTCAGAATTACTCTGGGTACAGCATGATTTTCTGCTGCGCTGCACCTCAGCGCTAATTATATTGGGCCTCAAAGTGCCGCTCAGGACCTTAACGTCCACACTCACCTGCATCACTTAAGAACCCCCTGATTAATGTGCGGACCGGGGAGGGGGGACGGGGGAAGGGGTGTGGGGGTCAGGCCCGCTGGGAAAGAGACGACTGTCATCGGAGGGGTGTCCGATGGCCCAAAACAAAAGTAAAGTCAGCATACAGGACAAGAGGAATTCATCTCAAATGTCAGTTCCTGTTTCCTCTGAGTCACAATGGTGTCCGGTAAGTGACATCTTCTATGCAACACCGTTGCATATGGAAAGCCGTTTTCACATCCAGTGGACAGCAGCACAATTGCTTTGCATTATTGTTTTGGCACATTACATTGTTGAATTGATTGCATGACATCGCCGGTTGAAGTCTTACCTAGATGTCAACATAGTTTTGTCTCAAACATATGCTCTCACTCAGCTTATCCTATTAATACCAGTGTATGCCCTCTCCACTATCAACAAGGCTGTTTGACTGGTGCAATCTGTTTGCATTGTCAAGTGCTTCTTCAGTTATTTGCAAAATAGCTTTATAACAAAAAGGCACATTAATTATTTTGAAGGATGTGAAGGCAAATGGGATTGTAAGCAGAGATAGGAGATGGTAAGATGTGAAGCATGCAAATTAGGTTGTCAGAGGAGACATAAGCGAATAAGAAGACTCTGCTGTCAGCCTATAGGAGGTTTATGGATCTGCATGAGTTTCTGCTAAAAGCCTTATTTTACATGGCATGCTTACACATGTCTCCTTACACAGCACATGCAACCCATGCTGCCTGTTTTGTGTTGCGCTCAGGACTGGATATCATGGATATCAAAATCAGTCATTTAAAAACATGCTTGTTTCTGAAAGCTAATGGCTTGAATTTCAATATAACCTGCGTAGTTGCATTTTCTTTGTACATGTTACACTTGATATCAAGGTTTTTTGTGCCTGATATCAATCACACTATTACAGGTAACTTTCACTGAGCATCATTTATCAATAATTTACACATATGTAAATTTATACCTGTTTTGTTAAGAAATATAACTCAAGAAATGTTAATTTAAAGCAAAAGTAAATACTGCAGATACAATTCATTCATGCCAAAAAGGATAAAACAAAAACATTTCCTGGTCTCATTTTAAAGATTAACTTTTTATTGTCTTGAGAAAAAAAAATGGGAAAATTTGCTTGTGTGTAAATGTATGCTAAACTATGCCCGTAATGTGACAGATAACTTAATTCCAGGTGCGGTGATGACATCGCTGTAGTGATCGTTTGCATCGCATTCTCTATGGATATCAACCAGATAAGCCCTATTTACAAGAGCTCAATGTAAGAGGAAATAAAGTTTATCTGGATATCCACAGAGGATGCTGCCACCACAGAGCTGTAATAAACATATGTAATGTGGTTATCATCCAACATGATGGATGTAACCTGCCATGGAACTGCTGATATCAGGGAGGTTGGCTGCTTGGGATGGAGGATCCCTTTCGTGGACAATTTCAGGTCTTTCCAGAGCTCAGTAGAAGGAAAAGGAAAATTCACAGCACTTTAGTGTTAACCATGTTCATTTAAAATTAGGATCGATGGACATCGACATTTTCCCATGCATTGTATGTATCTTGTGTGAGCAAGGAGCAGGAGGTCTTTTCTGAATTGTGAAGTTTTGGGCATATAAATATGTTTTATGGGTGTGCTTTGTTCAAATGTGACTATAGCTGAGGTTAAAAGATGATGCAATTGGCAGCTAGCTAGTTCTACCAAGGAAAAAGGTGAAAAATTATTCAGGCTAATACTAGCTTGTTCCTTAATCCAGGGTTGCCAACTCTGGGTTGACTGGCTGGAGTGAGATTTTTATGCCATGGGCTTAATAAATCACGCGCACATATTTGGACTCAATTCACCACCAGGGTTTACAACAGTGTGCAGCTTGCACATGTGGCAGGAGCGGGGGCTTAGATCTAGGATTTAAGGATATAGCCAGACAATGCCACCCCGGGACTTCCACCCAGGGGAATACTCACAATTTCACAATATTACACATCTGTGGCTGTTTACATGAATCTCTCCACAGTAACGATGGAAAATCCAAGACGCTGAAGACCTTTTCAGCACGTTTTCCATATCAGTAATGGAGGGACAATTGTGCCGTGTCATATGGTGTGAGATTTGCCTGGATGGTGTGAGAGTGTGAGTCAGAGCCTGAAAGTGTGCGTCTCATGGCAGAAGTGTGAGAGTTGGCAGCCCTGCCTTATTCCTGACACCATAGTTCACCCCTTGAACATGAAAGCTAGCTGGCTAGTTGCTAGACTAAGATAAAGTGAACACATAAAGATAGCATCAATTAAAACTATCTAATGAGGCCAACAATATGGAGCTAATGTTAACCTGCTAGCTATCATCAGAGAGAGTAGTTTCACCATCTTTAATTAAACTGAGTAAAAAAAAGCTACATGGCTAGCATGAAAGTCACAATAGGTAGCTATCTTGCAGATAACAATAACTATGAAAAAATGTGGAATGTAAAAATGAAACACCAAGCAAGCTACTTATCTACCGACAGGAATAGTAAACAATAAATAAAACCAGCTCAGAGCCTGTTTTGAGGCCTTTCAGTTCATATCTCTCCAACATGCTAATACCACACTTAGCATTAGCCTTTGCTACTTTCCATAGACAAAGCCGTTTGCTCTTCAGCAGATGAGTCTGAACCAAAATCATTTGTGTGGAAGTAGCAAACATTTTTTGTAGCCTCTGCCACTTTGTTTGAACTTCATGCTGATGGAGCTGTGTTGTGTTTTCCTTTGCTCAGACTAGCTTTTATAAGTGACTCTCAAAATGTCCTCAAATTTGCTATACTTATCAGTTTACCTAGTAACCAACTTGGAAAATATTAGCTGCAAATATTTGCCTAACTAGGTGGCCAGGTAGCTTGGCGCTACCTCGCAGAATGAAGTCCGTATGAGTCCTCTGAGCACTTAGCTAATCAGCTAGGTCCACAAACTTAGCTTCAGGGCATAGCTTTATTTACTTAAAATAACTAAATGTATCACGACTGTCCAATTAGTTCAAAAGTTCTTGAGATTATCATGATAGCAAATCCCTAGAAGCCCATAATGTTGCACAGAGAATGTAATCAAATAGAACTGGTGGGCAACAGTTAAAAACCTAAACAAATTGCCAAACTGCAGTACTTGTAAAGTCTAATATTTTGACTGGAACTGGGTTCATTGTCATCCCACATAATTATGGTTCGGCTGTGTGAAAAATGTCGTCTCATAGCAGATGGTGCCGTGTTCCTCGCTCCTTCACACATCAGACATGTGTTAGCCAAATATTATTATCAAACGATTCAACAGTAATTATGAGAATCATTTCTGCCTAACTTTGACAGATTGTAGTCTGTCTGAGAACCCAGATACCTATATATTGAGACTGAATATGTTGAAAGTATATTTACACAAATATTCTTCGCAGTATGCAGGTGTTAAAGCAACATTTCACTTTCAAAGGACCTCGACCTCAAAAGTTTTTATACATCTGGTATGGCTTTATTAACGAGCCAGAATCATTGTCTGTTCAACCTGTGCTCCAAACCAACTGAATCGTCTGAGGCCTACCATTTTAGGCCTTGTCCTAAAGTCCCAGCTCCCTTGCATTCAATCAATGAAACAAACTGGAAAACATACCTCTTCCACATATATGTATGCCATTGATGTATAATTTTACCAAATTGGCTGTTGTAGTTATAAATTAGCATAATTAATATTTCTTCTTATTTCCAGTTATTGTATTTGATCCGCTAATGTTAGGTATTGGGTGGCTATCTGAACTATGCATGAGATAACAACCATGCAGAAAAAGATTCCATTATAATAGTGCTTTAATTTTATAGAAATGGAAGCTGACCTGCAATATGATACATACCAATTATCGAGTTCCATGTTGAAAGGGTGTGATATGCTGGAGGTACATTTCCCAGCTTGTTTCATGTAATGAATGTAGCGATAAGTGAACTGGAGGTCCGGATGAACCATAATTGGACCAGCACAAGATTCAGTTCGTTTCTACCTCTGACAAAAAAGCAAACTATAGACAGTGTCCTAAAAACCGACGAGCTTGAGTTACATTGATTCATGTAGTCTGTTACAATTATTCTCTGTCATGGTCAATACCTAGCCTGCGTTCAAAAGCAATTGCATTATTTGCTTTCCGCTACTAAACTGAACATCTAAATGCTACGCAATATCCGAAGCAGCTTCGCTTGTTCTAACTAGTGATAGAGTACCCACCCTTCAATTACTTTATTTCTTTCTTTTAGTCTTCTTTAATTTCATATCTTTTCTCTGTTTCTCTGTCTTGATCCCCGAGCTGCTGAAATAAATGTCATGTTATTTTAATTTATAGGGGATGAACTTCAATGCTTGTGTGACGTCGGCCAAAAATTGATGCTAGTTTCGGCCTTGGCTGTCTTTTGTGACGTCGGTGTACAATCCATTATTTTATAACGGTGGATAATTGTAGAACCGTGATGCTTAAAATGAACGGAAGCACATTCTATTTTCGCACATGAATTTTAATTTATATATAAATATAAAGATTTAAATCATAACATGGTTTTTGACATCCCGCTTAGCTCTGCGAGACTGTAAATTGAAAATGTCCCGTGTTTACTTGCACCACATGTGAGAAAGGTGCAATCCAATCTTTTTAACGTGTTTATTAAATGTAAGGACGATGTGCGCCCACTTGTCATGACCTCAAGTACGTACCAGCAAGTTTTCTGCACTGTTGCATCACGAACCAATGCGCCACAATATATCTTTATATCTCGGTTGTTTATTACGATCTGTCAATGGAATCCGCTTTAATATACAATATATAAAATGTAGTAATGAATGTGGCCTAAACCTGTAAGCCATGGTACTTTTTAGGCCAGCCAGGTTAGGTGTAATACTTCCGCCGTCAAATGAGAATATAATGTTTCGAATTACTTGCCCAAAGAAGTAAAGGTAAAATAAACTTAACCGCTTCTCGGTCTGTTTGTTATGATAAGATAATCAGTTGTGTCATTCAGCACTTATGTTAAGGCAAAACTAGGACAGACGCATATCCAAAATCAAACGCGAAAAGTACATTATTTATGACTGTCACAAAAGCTTTCTTTCAGCTCTTGCCAGGGCAAAAATCCAGACTTGGTTTTATAGTAAGAATGAAAATGTACTAACTTGAGTTTAATTCTGTGCATATAATGTTGCACAAAGAAAAGAAAGAAAAGCTAAACTACAATCAAATGTTGTCCAAAGTCTAGTCGGACTGCTCAATCACTCGTACTTTGTTAACGTGTATTTTTCTGTGTAGTCCCTAGCGGAACTGGGGAAAGGTTCTTCACTTCTGAGCGACCTCACACGAGGACATGCGAGAGCTGTGGGAACAGCTTGCTCTTTCGAAGTTCCGATGTTTTCGGGAGTCAGAAAAGGACGTAACAGTTCCGAAAAGCAAACAACTCAAAGCAAACCTCTCACCCCGATGCTCCCCTAGGACAAAATAGCCTACATCATCTGAACGCAGTTTGGGAAGAGCACCAACAAGTTTATTTCGCTCCTTGATAATTTGGCTTTTAGCCACGCAGATGAAGTTTGGCTGCAGCTGAAGTTTTAAATTTCCTAAAACTGGGTAACGAAAATAAACATATTACATACAACACGCAAGTAATTGTTTTGTTTTATCCTTCACCCATGCACACCAGTGCTGAAGTTTTTTCCGCATGTCAAAGGAAAAACACATTTACCAAAACTTTAAGACATTGCTTAACATAACATGATGTTATGCCCTGTTCTTGTATTTCTACTACAATCTTTCGCTCAAAGCAAAACTGACATATCAATGAATGTAATTCAAAATATTCGGTAACTGGATAGTTATGACAGCTACAGAATATTTACTTATGATTGTAAGGTTACTCAGTGTATGTTTACTCAGCGTTCAGGACGTGCCAAATGTCTCTGGAGATTCTAGATGCCAATTATGAGGATTAGATAAGTGGATAACCCTCCTTCGTCCACCCCTCCACCCCGCCCTCCTCAGATCTGGGAGAGACGGCTAGCAACAGGTCTAGCTCTGGACTCTCCCAGCGTTTGAGGTTTGCACAATAATTTTCTTCGCATCAGCAGATCTCATATTTATATAATTTGTAGTCTCATTTTGATTCATTGCATCTGGGAGCTGTAAGTCCACTTTGCAAAAATGATTCGGCTGGTCATTCAGCATGCAAAGAAACATCCCGGAGTAAGTTCTTTGTTTATTTCACTTTGTACTGTTTTTGTTGTGACTGATAAAAATTTGACTTATGTTACTGTAAGACAAGAAGTAGTTGGCTAGCCATCAATGTTACGACTTTTGCGAAGGTGCTTTCCCCTGACGACATGCTCAACCATTTTGTAAATTTTTGCGTATTATTATTTTTGTTAACATCAAAAAAGAGAAACAGGCAAATATAATGGAAACACAAGCTACTGTTTAATGGCAATTCGCATAACATGGGGTATTAAACTTTGAAAGGTATGTTTATGCGTGTACCCCTAATGTCTCACTTTTTTATTGTAGTTTAACTTCTATCCTTTTCAAATGACCCGTTTGCATTTCATGCTTGTTTTCTTTTACAAGAGTGTCGTGCTATTTGAAAAAAAGTCTGTTGAAAAAAAGTTTGTGAAATGAACATGACGCATAGTTTTCTTTTTGATTTATGACACTCGATAGGTAAACTCGACATATAGAAAGTTACTTTTTGTAAGGCCTTTTTTAAATTGTATATATGAAAACTGAAACTTACAGGTGTATGAACATATAATTTATGATTTATTAAGACATCCCGTAGCCTACACTTATTGCATTTGTAAATATAATTATGCTTGTCATGACTACTTGCAGGCATTGACATGACATGGAAACTCGGGTACTGGAAATCAAAAGCTGCGCGCGACCTAGATCTGTCGCGCGACCTGAGTTGGCACAGTACCCAGAGAGGACATTATAGTAAGAACGAAGAAGCTTCTGACCTAGCAGCGAGCCGCCACACAGGCAATGTTGAATCAAAGTCAGCCTTTACCTCGTCGCTGAAACAAGCTCAGTTGTACACGGTAACAGTAAAATATTATCACGCACGCACAGAGAGTACAAACAAACACACAATGCACTGACACGCAAAAACACACGCATTCGATCTTCAGCATTTGGACAGCTCCTGTTACAAAAGGCTCCACGGTTTAGATGTCATTGTTATTGAAATTGGCATCTATCCTATTTATTCTCAATTGTTACGAATAGGACATAAAATAAAACTGTGCAATATTGCCTCGATTTGTCAAATAAACATACACGCACGCCTTGGGTTTGTTATTTAAAAGACAGTGTACAACTAAAATCTTATCGAGCGCCTAATCTCATTTAATCTAATCGCATTTGATTCGAAGGTTCATGACGGCCGTTAATTTCAGGTGAGCATTAAAACTGCCACTGACGGGCAGAGTATTACTTACCGCTTAGATAACATGTCTAAGTTTACTAAATAAAGTGCTACCCACGACCGCTAAAGCTACAGTGTGCATGTAATTAGAAGGAGAATATATTTTCTTTCCAAGGATATTCATCTTCCTTAGACCCCATTGCTTCTTATCATCTCAAAAAACAAGGACACACATCATAAAATGAACGACTCTTCAAAGCAATTGCTGGTAGAGTAAAATTTCATCGGGTGTGGATTAACTTCTTTAATTCCCCGCAAATCTATCCGTTAACCGTCTGTCTGTCCATTCTTATATGTGACCAATGCAAACAGCCCTCTCAATTTGGACCCATTGGAGAGAATTATCTAAGAGCGACATAAAACGATGAAATTTACAATTTAAATGATCACGGTGTAGTATTTTTCTACAATATAAACATCAGCAGTGTCAACCAGCTGGAGTTGCTTCAGTAAATGGACATGTAGATCTTTACTGTCAAGTCTCAGGCTGGTTTAAAATAACAGCAAACATCACCGTTATTTTGTCACATACTATTGATATTTATGTTGTTTTTCAGTAAAACAGATTCGTGGTGTGTGTCTGGTGAACCGAAAGAAAATAAGGGATTTTTCGTTCAGGCTCCGTCTTTATTTTAGGAGGTTCACCGAGAGTATGCCAACCTTCTGTTTCCCTGGCCTTGGTTTGTTTAAAAGCCCTGCTTTGCCGGAGTTACCACGATATTTTTTTTCCGAAAGGCCTTTTGCACGTCTTGCACGTTTCGCACGCTCCTCATTTTCTGGCACTTTCCAAACCAGGCACGCGCGACCATCCATTACCCACTTGCACTTTTGCAGAGTCATACATATTTGGACATAAAGAATATTATTTTTGTTTTATTCCCAAAACAAAGTGATGGTTAAGAGGAGATCAAAAAAAGGAATCCCTGCCAAACACGAACTTTAACAATCTCTCTCTCTCTCTCTCTCTCTCTCTCTCTCTCTCTCTCTCACACACACACACACACACACACACACTAGGGTTGCCTGAAAGAATACAGGCGTTTCACAAAGTTTACAAAGTTTCTTTCACTTGTACTTGTATGGCTGAGAAAAACACATAATTTCTTTTGTATTTTGGTTTTGTATGGCTTTTTTTTTTTTATTATTCAAGGTATGGATCTTCTACTGAAATCAATATATATTGCTCATTCTTTTTTGTCATGGAGTCGTATTATGAGAAATGGATTAGTTAAGTTCCGACTATAATGACATTACTATCCTGCAAGGCTAGATGGCGCATTTTTGTACATACCCAATAAAACAATATCTGCGTAAACAACTGAAAAAAACCTGTTTGTTATTCGTATGCTTTATCTTGCACTTGGTTCACTTGATAGGATTGAGGAAGGTGGACGGGTGAAATGCTGCCAAAATCATGGGAGAACAGCATCCCTTAATTCTTGTCAAATTATAATCTGTCAAGGAAATCTCTGCCCATGCAGTTAGACACAAAAGTTGTTAATAAATTGATGTTTATACGAACATTCCTGCAGGCCAAAGCATGATGAATGTTGCTGAGGAAAGAGCTGTCAAGCTAGTGTCATATAAAACAGCTTTTAAAATCTGACTTGTTAAAGCTGAAGTTTCCTCATAATATTTCGTTAACCAAGTGGACATTACTGACACATTATTTAGACAATGACTCATTTCGTCCATGAGAAAATAGCTCACTTGAGACATGGTTGGGAAAAAAACTCAACGATTCCCTTTCTAAGACAAAGCACTGTATCCTCTGTATAAATTTAAAGCTTTTACAGAAAATCCACCCAACTTGAACGTTTGTTCCTGTTTGTTCCTCCATGATGGAACACAAAATTCAAAATGGCCCAGAATGGAAGGGAGAGAACAGCGAGGGAAAGAGGTACAGCAAGAGTTTGGTGGACTGATTAAAACGGATTAAAAAGTCCTTAGATGTCACTGAAGAGTGTGAGCTGTGATGGTCCGGCCAAGGTGTAATGCCTGGCTAATCGTTAAGCTAATTCAACAGGTTGAAACTCGGAGGCATGATTAATCAAGATGTTAATAAAACTGAATGGGTTTAAACTTGAAAGCAAAATTATTGATGCACTCACAACTCTTATATACATATACATTTTTTATGAATTATCTGGATTAATTAATTGATAAAAAAATATTTTTAAAAATACACCTGTTACATTGTTTTTACGCGTTTAGGACAACGTGGCCCAGTAATTCCTGTCCATCAGAATCATTAACTAATTCCACAGGAAAAAACTTATGAGGGCACTTCTGGCATAAGACCATACAGACAGACGGACAGACAGACAGACATGTATTCACATGTGCACACACACACACATACACATGCACGCACACACACGCACTCACACAGCCATCTACACTGGATGCCGAGCAGGACCACTGGGATACGCACACCCAGGGTGTTATGGGTAAAGAACCTGCTTAATAATCTGACCATTTTCCATTCTGAAGCGGTGAACCTCTTTTTTTAAATCCTTGACAGTCGTTCATAGTCTGAGTCTATTCAGCACACTCCCCACTGTGTAAAAGGATAATACGTGAAAGATAATCTATGCAAAACCGTCCCGGATAAGGCCGTCCCCTAAGCCAATATGAGACATTAGAGGTAAGGTAGTTCATAGGTAGACGTTTCAATGTAAAATCCATCAATTATGTTGATTGAAATGGAATTCCCCGGCTAATCCCTGATGTGCATTTCTGGTTGTAATCCCCTGAAATTCTGAGTAATGCCACAGTTTCCGTTCGCTCTGTCACCCCGGCGATCAGGATGACGAACAGGGTGGAAAGCTTTGGCACAGCTGGTTCACTCGGGCCTGCTCTCTCTCTCTCTCTCTCTGTCTCTCTCCACCAGCTTCATTTCACATTCAAGCTGCTTTCCTGGCAACTTGTATTTATAGGAAATACATGGGTAAATATTGCCAATAGATGCAGAATGTGATTTATGGATACAAAATAGATGAAAAAAATATAAATTGAAAGCTGAAATAAATTAATTCACATAAAGTTATAAACAACAAAAACAACAAAAGCATATTCTGGAATTAAGTACAGTCTGGTCTCTTAGAAACTCTGTGTAAGCTTAAATGTTCTCTCTCTCTCTCTCTCTCTGTCTCACAATGTCCTCCCCTGTCTGCTTCAAACAAACAGGGCAGCCAGCAGTTTTTTATCCTTTAGCCTACTGAGCAGAAAGTGGGGATGGAGGTGAATAATGAGTTTAGATGCTTTAGATGCTCATATGCACTTTTGTATATGCACAGAATACATGGCAGCCATGTGGAACAGTGGCTGTCATGTTGTCTGACACCACCAGACACTCATACAATGTAATCACGTATCTACAAGTGATGCAGAGAGAACTGAAGTGTGTGTCAAGAGATCGAGATCGAGATTTCTTTATTGCTTTATTGTCATTTTTTCTTGCACTTACGTACAGTCAGAATGAAATACTGTTCCTACGAGACCAACAGTGTACGTGTGTGCGTGTGTGTGTGTGGGTGGGTGTGTGGTTGTGTACGTGTGTGTACGTGTGTGGGTGGGTGTGTGTGTGTGTACGTGTGTGTACGTGTGTGGGTGGGTGGGTGTGTGTGTCCGCACGTATCCACATCTGTGTGCGGTTTGTGTGACTGTAATTAAAAACAGACACAGACACATCCAGGTGAGGGAACACATGTGCACACAGCTGTGTATGTTGCTGGTGTCTGCCAGAGCAGATAGAACAGGGTACATACCTCAGATGTAGGTGGACAACTAAGGTATTTATTTGCTCCATTAAAGCCCAAAATATATTCCAAATACAGAAACTGCGTACTTATCTTCCATGGTCCTGACTGTCCATAGGCCAGTCCATTGTCTGTCTGACTGTCCATAGTTAATTCTAGTGTGTATGTTACTCAGTGTAACTGTTGACATTCTCCATGCTGAACAAAGCCAGTACGCTGCATATGGTGAGATATGTTGGGCTTTTTGCCAGCATATTGCAAAATATGTGGAGAACAAATCTTACAGATGAAATACCCCAAATCCATTGATCAGTTTGGATTGGACCTCTCATCTTCTGCTCCTCTCTCGTCTCTTTCTCCCCCATCCCCCCATTTCTTCCCCCTTTCACAGCTCATTCCCCAGTTTTTCTTCATCGTGTTGGGGATGGGCGGGGCCTCCCTCTACCTGGTCCGTCTGGCACGGGGACCCCACGTGGTGTAAGCACTGCACACAAAACGACTGTTTCCACTGACCACACGCACACACGCACACACACACACACACACACTTACACACATACACACATACACACACACACACACACACACACACACACACATTTCCAGTTATGACAAACATTGCAATCATGAAAAAAACACAATGCATCTAATTGCATGGCACAATTATTGGAACAGTTCCTAACCCACCTGCGCACAGATTAAAGCTGTCACCAGAGTTTATGTATTCTTGCCAATCAAACTGTGTAGAGCGAGGTCTCAAGGCTCTGTGGTCGTTAACAGGAATAATGGACTACACTGCTTTGTTCACAATATACAGGCAGGGAGAATGATTGTCCCGATCGTTCAAGAGCTAAATTATGAAGGGCTGAAGGACATTTAGTCTAATCATCTCTATTCTTGTGGCTGCTCATCATTAATGACGCAAAAGAAATAAGTTATTATCGGTACCGTTAGCGTTGGGTACAAAATGTCCGTTGACACAATCATGAATGGTAGAATTCTGTTCATTATTGGTGTGGTCAGAACACTGTTTGGGGGTTCAGGGTAAGACAGGAGGGAAACAATGCCTGACTGTTCAGCTCCCAGCATTCCCTGCGCCGCCGAACACGTAGACGCTAATGTGGGTCGGCCCTCTGCCCGTGTTCAGCCATGTGGGTCGGCTCGTATTGCCGTATCTGTGTGAGAACCGGGCCCAAATGGTCAGCCACAAATGCCTGCCAAGATAGCACAATGAATGTTTTCATTTCGTGTTTTTCCTCCTCCCTCCATGTCTCTGTCTTTCTCTCTTTGACTCTCTCTGTCTCTGCCTCATTCTCTTCCTCTGTTTATGTATCTCTGTCAAACTCAAACAAAGCTTTATTGGCATGCCAAAAATTGCTTTGCCAATACATTCACTGTCCTATAAAAATAGACTAATGATGATGATCACGTAGGCATGCGCATCAACAAAAATAAAAACGACAATCATATGTGTAGGTACTCTGTGTATAAATATATAAAATCGGTGTATGTCTCCGTCACGCTCTCTTTGACCTGGTTTGTTCCATTCTCAGCTGGAACAAGACGAATGACCAGGAGCCCTGGAATAAGCTGAGCCCGACCTATCAGTACAAGGTGAGTGCTCCCAGGTGGCCTATCAGAGCAAGGGGGCGTGTCCCCAGTGGCCAATCAATACATTGGTGAGCATCTTCAGCGAGTGTGAAGCTTTACATCGCTCTGATGATGTAAGGGATCCATCTTCTCCCCTTGCCGCTCAGAATGTACCTGTGTGTTAAGGGGAAAAAAGATTAATCCTCAAAAGTCATTCATCAAAGGTGTTAAGCTCAGTTTTTTTCTTCCAGCAGATGTTAGTACACAGCACTTTCATACTCTGCGTCCCTGAATGCAGCTGACTTCAGGCAGCTCTTAATCTTATTCAAAAAACCAACGGCAACATTTATTTACCAAAAAAAAGGTTGCGGGAGGACACCAAAGAGTTTTAAATTGGTTTTGCAAGGAGCTACTTCTATTGCTATGAAAGGGGCTCTTAATCAAAGGTTGTGACGTGCAGGGCGCAATTACGTGCATCCGGCAAAGGTCAAACAGCATATGTTCACCGTCCTCTAAATATAGGCTAATCAAGAGTACCTGCATGGATGAGAGTGGTGGCAACCAACAGCTAAAAAAATGAAATGTAGAGGAAAAAACAATGTGTCATGCTGAGGGGAAAATGGACGCCGTTCCATGATGGCCTCCATGGATGGGAAGCACATTGATTACAAAGGAGTTCCTGTGGAGGTGCTAAATTAGACACAGTCTGGAACCAGGTATAAATATATAAGTCTAAATCTAATATATGTCCAAACCAGGCATGTCTGATGCAAACCAGATCAGGGTGTTATTAATTAAGTAATTAATTACATAATTATGTTTATTTATGGCCTAGTTGGAGCTCATGGAGAAAGTAATACACATTTATGTCTGTGCATTTCCCAGAATGCTTTGCTATATGCTATGCCTTGTTTATATGAGGAGATGTCATGGCGTTAGAGCACAGTTAGGAGTCATGATTTTGGTTTCAGTTTGATGATGTTTGAGCAGAAGTTGTCAAAAGGCACTGTTGTAGAGGTTGTGGAAAAGTTATCTAAAAAAATCTTTATCCTTTGTTTCCCTTTGCTTTGATTGTTAACCTGAAACCATGAAGGAACCATTGGGCTGTCAACCAACAGACACCAAACCACCTGTTTCTTCAATGATAAACTTGCTTACTGCTAACTTTGTACCAAAAAGTAAATGAGGAAAAAGGGCAAGGTGAAAGCACCATAGCGAAGCTTTCGTTTAATGCTTTCACGGGCAATAGATTCAACACTTTCACTGTTTACTCATGCTTACAATAAACCGTGAGGACAGGTGATTCCTCTCCTTAGCAGCAAAGAGGGATGAAAGCTATGCCGCTTCACTGCACCCGTCAAGCGATTCATCAATTAAACAATTCCAGCGCTTCCATTACAATAGCGGTGATGTGTGCAATCGCTCAAAAAGACAACGCAAATAAGCGATTTCTCAAAGTTGACCGGGCGGTGAGGAGATGAAAAAAAAAGAGATGATTCAGGAACTTGTCGGAAGATGATCAAGCGCTCTTGTGAAGAGATGTGTCAAATTATGACAAACCCGGGGCCCATTTTCAAACAGATACCACGAATTATCGCATGTAATTAATGGAGGCGATTATTCTTTCAGAAAAAAAGTCACTGGTTGTTTATGTCCTTAGGGTTGTTTAGCGACATCCACTACTGAGATACAGGCAGAGGCTAAAAAGTTAAAAACGTTGATATGAAGCCACTTAATGGGGCATTGGGACAGTACATGTTGCCATAGCAACTTATGTATACTGTGGCATAGAATCTGCCGGCATCTGGAGTCACACACGAGGGACCATTCTTCCGCTGAAAATGCCAATCACCAATGCCTCACTGCTGAAGGTAGGTGTTAGTCCAGAATCTTACATAAATGGCTGATTTGGTGCAGATCCGGTGACTGAGAATACCAGCGTATGTGTGGATAACATTGTTTCTGTTGCCATCAAACTGATGAGAGACTGCACATGCTCTGTGGGTAGGTGCATTAGCATCCTGGAGGACGCCCCTTCTGGCAGGAGGGAAACGCTGTTACCTAAAGGGAATTGCTCAGAATCAATGCTAAGTGGGTGCTAGCATTGGGTGTGCTTTCTGAATGATGGCTCCTGACCCATGCCAGGAAGATGCACCCTGTGCCGTGATAGAACCGCCTCCAGAACACGTCATTGCTGGAACCAAACACCTGGAATCAAGCCTCCGTGCTTCTTTAGCTAAGTGCTACGCTTACGCTCATCTGTTTGTTAAGAGCTTGGAGCTTGAAGGATGATCTGCCTGACCAAATTGCATTTCTCCACTGCTTTTTAGTCCATTGCCAGAGTGTTCTTCTCTGCAGCCGTTCTTGATGACCCTGTCTGCTCATTATCTTGATCTAATTTTGCAGCCAGCTGATTCAGAGTTGCTTACCTGTTCAACCTGTTTCGCTTCAAACAGATGCACTTGCATCAGGGATGTGTGCTACTGAAAGCAAGTTGTTCCTTGCTGATGGTTTCTTTCCCTCTGAGGTCCATGCCAGCATCCCATTAGAAAGAACTTCCCAGGAAATACTGGAAAGCTCAGCTGTCTTCGCCAGTGAATCTCCCGCCCAACGTTCCCCAACAAATATCCCTTTCCTATGTCACTGAGATGTCATCCTCTTGCCATCCTAGCCATAATTATAGGTAACAGTGCTCGCCCAGAATCTCGTACTCGACAGTTACCCTGCCTGTGCAGAAGCACCTGCTTTCGTCATATTTAATGTCCATAATTTTCCCAACTGTTTCCACCTTTTTGTCCTCTTGATACATTTGTCCTGTGCTTTTCCCAATGGGAAGCTAAATAGAAGCAGTGCTGTACAGTGTATACTGAACTGAACTGTTAGCATTGGGGCTGTGGGCTCATAGGCGGCCCATGGTCATTGTACTCCACAGCAACGTGCATTACCTGAATGGCCACAAATATATAATTCTCTCTGGATATGCGTGCCCTCTAAACCTATACATAATTTAACAAATAATATATAAATAATTTTTCCTGAACTTATTCTTTCCTTACGCTGTCCCTCTCCCTCTCCATATCAAAGGAAAATTCAAGTTCAAGTATGCTTCAGTTGTATCACAAGAGATTTCGTGTTGCTAGAGACCTCATTGTATGAATAGGTTGCCGGGTTCTCTCTCAGAATGACAGCAGACGTTATGAATATGATGAGCCATTAGCAAGAACCCCCTCTGCTAAAAAGGACAAATACAATGCCTCCACTTTGAACAGAATTTTAAAGAAACAAAACAAGACTCCCTTACTATGACAAGCACAGATGATATAAATGCAAGCAGAAACACAAATCCTCCATCTTCTCTTAGAGTCACATCGGCTGCCACCTCTTTTGAAAAAGACTCTTCACCTTGAAGCAGTTTTATTATATCCGTTGCTGGTTGGTCTTGAAATTGATAGATCGATGCAGAACATTTAGGGAAGTATTTGTATTCGATTAAATGGTATTTAAAATACTGCATTTATGTTTCTGCTGCTGCTGTGGTAATATAAGAACAAGGACATCTGACTGAAGAATCCATATAAGCTTTGTTACTGTGCTTATTTTGTGGGTGTTTGAATTTTCCTTTTTATTTGGCACATTTGTGCTCCAATTTGACCATGAAAATGTTGTCTCTGTTCACAGTTTTATGCCGTCAACACCGACTACAAGAACCTGAAGAAGGATGGCCCTGAGTTCTGAAAGTCCCTGCGGCTCCTTAAACATGCCTGGCTCGGCCTCTTCCTAAAATGTATAACTTGTAGGTTTCTTTGCTTCTCGTGCCTGAAAGACATCAGAATGCTGACACAAAACGATGAAGAAGGGTTGCCAGATATAGACACTGACTTCCTGGAGCCTGAGAGTGAGATTAGGACAGGCCCCGCCCCTTTACTCTGTTCCACATCAGCATTGGACAGATGTCAGATGCTGCCAATCATAAAAACACACCCACAAACATGAAACAGATTAGGGAATCCATGGCCCCTCACATCTTAATATGTAGGTGTTTACCCCATGCAGTTTTAACCGCTGAACCAAAAATATGGCCGGAATGTCCCGGAATGATGGCGGTGGTTCAGTTTGTCCTGAAGGACTGGCCTCGCACGGCTCAGTATCCCCATCCTTCCTCCTCTTCCCCTTCCAGAAGTGTGCGACAGCACAGCCTGCTTATTGATAATGCATTACAACAGCTGGCATGGCCTTTGCACACACAGATTACCTGTCAGAGTGATTATAGGTCTGGTGACTGGAACTGAACCGTGCTTGTCTCTGAGGCTGTGTCGGATTCTCGCTTTCAAATATGGCCAGAGTTAGTTGCTGCCATCATCTTCATTTCGGGGAGCGAACTGAATCTCCTTGCTCTGGTTAATGCAGGTGAGGCTTGCATGCAGTCTGCCACCTTGTTTCGCCTCGTGTCTGCGTCTCATGGCAAAACATTCTACCTTAATAATAAAAACATATTTGCTTGAGCCTGTTTGTCTATTATTTAACATTAGGGTACTTAACTTTTCCAAAGAGTAGAAAATCTAACACTGCACACTACCTCACTAGTAACAGACCATTGCACACAGACTTAGGCCCACACTATAATCGCAGATAACTAAACCCAGACTCAGCCCCACACTAATCACAGAACATTACACAGATTGTTTAATATTATTGTCTGGCTGCCTGCCACAAGTAGGACCACATTGAAATAATTGTTACGGCCTCAGTACTTTATTTTTTGTGCATTATATTTAAATATCCTTATACTCAAGGTTTAATTTGTTGCAGATCTCTCATATCCTGTTCATTTATTTAAAGTTAATTTATTTTTTTGGATTTTACGTTGCTGGGAACAATTTTTTTATTCGATCCAAGACCTTGGAGCCACTTCCTCGTCACTGCCCCCCCCATGTGTTCCTCCTGATTTCCAAAGGAAGAACTGATTATATCTTCCACTATGTGTGTGTGATCTATCGTTCCAATCGTAAAGTAATATCAATCAATCAATCAGCTACACTGAACCATAGATCACCCCTAAGAGGCTCAAACATACAACACTTGACAAACGACAGAACCCTGTCATGATGGTCTCATTGGACGAGCTGGGAGAGCTCTACCTGAAACAGACCAATCAGGTGTGAACTTTGACCCGCAGGGTCCCCGCAGAGATCATCGGTCTCCCTCCGAGGACTGAACCCAGACCTCGGCCATCCCGCAGGGCGGTGGAGCGGTGGACTGGAGCAGAGGCAGCGACGGGGGCGAGGCTATTTTTAATGCAGGATGGATGGATTTAACGTGAGAGATAAGGACAGCACAGGGGTGAAGAAAAAAAAAACGAGAGGAAAAAAACCCCACAAGCACATCAGGCTGAATAAACAAACAGCGAGCCCGGCCAGTAGAGCGGCCAGCGAGCCGGCGCGCTGGGGGAGGCGTCGGTGCCTCCAGAGAGCCGGGAAAAGACCCGATAAGCAGCAGGCAGGAACACAGATCAGCAGCTCAGATAAGAGGCGCCCTTCTTTTCATCACCCAAGCCAGGGACAGCTGTCCCTGGCCCACCCTGCTGCAGGCACCGAGGCAGGAGCAACATCTGGCTGCAGGCTGGAGCTGGAGCTGGAGCTCCAGGCCCTAAACCTAGAATCACTGTGCACACAGCTTACTGTTAGTATGAGATGGTCCGTTGAGGGTCAATATTTTGTTTTCTGTTTTTAACATATTGAAGTTCATCCAGCTGAAAACTAGCTGTGACTAATCTACGTTGCTGTGATGAAAAATGGAGAAAAAGAAAAGGTTTTTTACTTCTAAGAATTCTGTTTTGAGAGATAATAGTTTTCTGTAAAACATTATGGGATGCCAAATGGGCCATACAATATATTCATGTTACCATTCTTGTCACGCGTTTAAAAGATTTCTGCCTTTGTCCCACATTTAACCAAAATTTAAAAAGTTTCCCCTGCTTTATACAGTTTGAAATAATAGGTCTAAATATTAAATACATTATCACAGAATAATACATTTTGACCACAATAAATGCTTAAGATTAATATTTGGCTATTTTATTTTTTAGTTTCTAACATTTAGTGAATATTTTAAATATTCATACATATGAGTGACTTTGTCAATCACTAAGCCACAAAACATCCACAAAAGCTAGCTGACAGACAGAGAGCAGATATAATTTGATTGGCCAATACAGCAGACTGACAGATAGCAGTGTCACACAGCAGAGCCAATGCAGCCAAACAAACGTGCGTGCACGCACACGCACACAGCTGTCACTCCTTGGAATGTACAGCCTCTGCTGCAGCGCTCTTCGGCCCGGTTGTTCTGGGTCGTGAGAAACGGATGGGGGAGAGATCAGGGGTTACCAGATGTTAGCTGCTCTGTCGCTTCTCAGTTCAACCCTTAGAATGGCTGAACTCTGACCTGGCATAGTGAAAGTGGGGACATTACACGTACAAACACACATTGACACACACACACACGCATACACATGCACGCACGCACACGTGCACACACACACACGCATGCACAAACTAACACATACGCAGGCACGCACACACACGCGCACACACACACACACACTTGCGCACATGCACGCACACACACACACACACACACACACACATTCTTCAGTCCACACAAATCCCTAGAGTAGTTTATGGTCCTCCAATCAACACAGACATCTATATACAGAAGACATGTGATAAACATATTTATGAAGATATGGCTTTGATTGCTTAATTTCATTCTGAATTATATAAGCACACACACAAACATATTGCATCATGTATATGTTACAGTTTTCTCCTTTTTAGTGCTTTCAGTGTTAGAAGAAAGCACACAAAACTTTAAATTGTCTGGCACATATACTTTCAAAACAAGAAGTCAAACGGCTTAAATCTTTGCTTTTAACTTTTGAAAAAATGCTTGTTTTAATTTCCATATGTTTCGTTTGTCAAATTAAACAGTTTATGATCTTTCTTTTATGAATGTTAAATGAAGAGCTTTTAGAAGTTTCTTCCCTCCACTCCCTCTCTCCCTCCCCCTCCCTCCCACTCTCACTGTCTCTCACAACACACACACATACACACACATACGTGCACGCACACATGCACACACTTCACTCAGTTCCAGAGCTGTCTCTTCTAATTGGACCCAAGGCGCTGGACAGGGACTGGTGAGTGACGATAAAACACTTTATGAGACTGCATAACAGTGTGTGGCATCTCACAGCTATAAAACCCCCAAATTCAATCAGCTCAGATCCTTACTCTTTCTGAAATTGTCAACTTGTCTTAAAGGCACACGAGAAAGCTCTAGAACAGCGTAAAAACATTGCGCACTTCAAACAAATCACCTCATTCTGCAACCCACAGTAGACTGTCACCAAGTAAATTTAGCCTATTGATAAAATCGTATTTGCATCTCAGCATGGAAGATTGCATTTACAGGTTTGCATGGTCCAAAGAATATAAGACGATAGTTCACAATAAACCTGTTTGTTATTTTGTCAGATTTGTCCTGATACATTTCTAATAAGGACACTAGCAAAAAACTTGAGTATGAGTGAGCAAGTAAGGAAATATGGATAAGGGGAATGATCAGTTGTAATTTAATCATATTGATTGATTTATCTCCTGAATACAGGTGGAAGAGGACTCTATCCTTCTCACCGAAGCCTAACAGTCAAAATAAACTACGGGCATCATGGGTACAGTGGGGAGAGAAGTAATTAAAAACAGATCCTGGTTAGTGAGAAGGCTCTGGGCTCTGCCAGTGTCAATAACAGGTGACGGCACTTAATCAGCCAGGAGACAGGAACGCTCATAAAATATTCAATTTCACTCATGTTTTTCTTCTTCCTCTATATCTTTTCACATTGTCTCCCTCCCACTCCACCGTCGAGTCCTGTGGAAATACCGTGCATGGAAAATAATAAACATGGGGATCGTTCCCTTGCAACCAATTAGGCGCGCTAATCCTCTCAGAAAACACCCAATTAATCAGCATAATTATCGGTACTGCCCCCTCCCCCGCTCCTCTCTGTATTAAATCGCGCTCATCGGTGGTTCATCAGAGGCAGAATTAAGGCAGTAATGATTCATAGATGAGGATGACAAACACAGACTTGCACTCTGTGGGAGGGACACTCATCTTTGACAGCGTATATAAAAGCCATAGAGGAAACCCAGAATGCATCTGAGAACTGGGAGGCTAAATATTGACAAACAAGAACCCCGGATGGGAAACGAAAATTTGAAAACCAAGGACTGGGACTGAAAAATAATGCTGAAATAGGGCCCTTGAGTGAATCAAAGATGAAATCCAGGGTTCAAATCAAAGGATTGCTGGAATCCAGGTTTGCAGTTTAAGAATGACTGAAAATGGAATCCGAAAGTGGAGAGCAAGGGGAAGGGAGTTCATTAAAAATAATTTCCATTATTATGCATTTTGTGAAATAATGCAGCAGTACAAGTTATCAGATTTCTGCTTCTATTAAAAGGCCATCTTGTCTGTGGAGAGAGCACCAAATAACTTCCCGAGCAATAACCTAGCCAATTATTTTTATAACACAAGACCGTACGCTGTACTGTAAAAACTGGACAGTAAAATTTCAAATTCACTATAAAATCTTATGTTATGTAATGGCTTGTGTGACTATGAGGTGCTTCCTTAATGAATTCTGCTTTCATTTCTATCACTTTCACATACTTTAGTAAATCTGGCCCTATGGATTGCTAAACAAGAATCGGATGTATCAACATCCTGGTCGCTTTATACCAGTCCTGTCAGGGAGATATGGAGAATGAGGAGAGGGCAAAATCCATTTCAGCTCCGAGCCGCAGCTGTCTCATTCATACAGTAATGATAGCGGGTTTAAAATAGGCATCGTCCCACGCATTTTAAAGTTGGAAATATCCCCTTAATGTGATTGAACAGTCTGTCACAGGAGTCCAGGGGAGAAGCATGCACACGCTCAGATGGACCGTTTCTAAATATCTCGGAGAGGGCGAAAAAAACGCAGACGGTTCGTGATCGCGCCCTCTCATCGAGCCATTCATGCTGTCATGTCCGGACCGGACCACATCTCTGTCTCCTCATGTTTTAAAAGCCCGGTTTCGAAAAGTTAGAAAAATATCGCTCGCCGTTGGTCTTTCCATTTACCGGCTTCCAGTTTGTTATTGTTTCTCTATGCTGGATTTTATGAAGGACTTTATTAATAACTTTTATGACTGGTCTAACCCCTGCGATAATCTCAGAGTTATTGACCCAGTGTGTTCCTCTGAGACGCCTCTGGATCGGGATCCCAGCCCAGCCAGCACAAAACATTATTACAATAAATACAACACTGCTCTGAGGTTGAGGTAAATAAAAATTGCTGCGGCAACCTTTTGTTTCTCCGAAACTAAACCGTAACTTTTGAGGTGTATTGTAAACAGGCTTTTAAATCCTGAAAAACGTTTGAAATTCAGACCTGCAACCCGTTGAAATCATAAGAGCGCAGGCGTTTCCTAACTTTCCACAATCTAAAACAGAAAAGTTGTTGCTGTAATACTTATTCACTCACATTAATACTGCATCATGGGAAACTGAGTACTGATCACCAGAGTATAGATGATGTGAGTTTGATTTTGGGTAATGCACCTTTGATTGGTTGGTGTCCCATCTAGATTAAGTTGTAATGTATTAACCATTGCAGTCATTGAGAATAGCTGTAACTCTATGGGGCCCCCTGGTGCAGACACAGCTGCTAAGTCACATATAGATATTACTGCAAGCAAACTTTTCCTTGACATTCAGTCAGACAAACTTGAAAGACCAACTCATTGCTCAGCATTAATTAATATACATTAAAAAACTGGTAAAAGTAATTTCCCAACATTACCTGGTAGTTACAATGTTATTACACAAGTAAAATGCCCAATTACTTTACAACACATTTACTAACTTGCATTAATGAAGGACTAAATTTTCAATGATTGCTGTATATTGCATTGAATTTATTTATAATGCAGGTTTTTAAAAAGTTTTTTTGCGTGGACTCAAAAAAACAAAATTACCATTGAAAGAAATTATCCTCTCTTTTCGTTTTTAAGTGTGAAACAATAGACACTGGACAAAATCCAGTGTTTCAACCAAAGGATTTTGCCTTCCTTTTTCTGTTTGTTTGTTTGTGTTTTAGTTCCATTTGAAACAGCCAATAAAATGAAGGGAAAGAGGATAAGGTGGGCGGGGATAAAACTGAGGATGCCATATCTGTCTAGGATTAACTATAGCCCACAAAATGGGTGGTTGCTATATATTTATTTGTTCTAAAACAAATATAATAATCATGGTTACCCAACAGAGGAGGAGAAAAACATTAGGCAAAGAAGAAGAAAAAGTAAGAAGAGCACAGAAGCTAAAAAAAAAAACAACCAATCAGAGGACAGACACTGAATATACAGGCAGGTGTAGGATCAAAGTGTCGTCCAGAAGTTTTCCCAGACAGCAGAAAGATTTTGCATTTTCAGTATTCGTGTCACGGAGACATGAGAATATGAAAGGACGTCACCGCCGTATTACGGTTTACGGTTTGACACCTGGTCCTGCTGGTCTCGAGCAGGTGTATCGAAAGTTTTCAGGTGCATCTAAGTTTATGATGCAAAGTTATTGCAGAGGGTATACACTGGAGTGTGCTTGAAAGACGGCATATATGCAGTTGCTGTTGTGCGAAAGCTGTGCGTTTGTGGTGAAGCAGGATAGGGAATGCCACATATGACGAATCGGCTACTATCTTTAATGTAACTCATCAAAACATGTTTGTTTTATTGGGAGGGTATTACACATATGCCCTGCTGTTTCTGGGGGCATCCTGCAGTTATATCTCTGGTTATTGTAGAGGGAGCACTAGGCTGGTGCGCTGGAAACCCCTAAAGAAAGAAGGTGAGCGCACTAAACACCATGGTGTTTTTTTATTATAGAGAGTTCAAGTAAATACAGTTCTCAGAACAGGCTTGAAAGTTGTATTTATTTTCTATATACAAGAGTGTCGGCCCTCGAGAGAAGATTAACTGTTCAGTGGCAAGATAAACATCAAGTGAATCTATGGATGGCAAGATATTTTAGCTAACAAATTGCCATTTCACACTCAGTCAATCCATCAGTCAGTAATCAATATCGTAGCAGAAGTACATTAAAATGGCAATAGCTAAAGCAGCCCTAGGTCATACTGGGTATTGGTTTGCTTTGTGTCTTCTTTTTTCCTCAGTTTTCTTTTTGTAGAGCTGTGTCATTTATCTGTGCTGCTCTCTTTTTGATCATTTGTGTGTTGTATGTTTTTCTTGACTCCTTGTTTCCAAGCAAATCAAATACCTGCCTTGCTGTTCACTTGTGTCTTGTTTGCTTGGTCGTCTTGTGCATTTGTACCCTGTCCGTTTGTTTGTTTGTTGTGAGTTCGTCTCAGCTGTTTATTCACTGTGCACATTATGAGCATTCTGTTCCTGTCGGTTGGCACGATTATCACCTGGTTCGTTTTCTAGTGTTTTGATTCCTGCCGCTCAGTTATGTACCTTTTGCTGTGCCTGCCTGTTTACCCACCTGTTGCCTGTTTTTGACCTTCCCTTTGGACTGTAATCTTTGTACCTTTGCCGAGCCTTCCTGGTTTTGACTTTCGCCATGGTTTTTGAATTCTGCCCAATCAAAACTCTGTTCCGGTATCAGTTGCAT
Organism: Albula goreensis; assembly: GCA_022829145.1. NCBI lineage: Eukaryota > Metazoa > Chordata > Actinopteri > Albuliformes > Albulidae > Albula > Albula goreensis. The sequence continues at coordinate 9,257,424 of CM040752.1, forward strand.
TTGGGTCCTATCTGAGTCATGAAAATCACATATTGTTGTCATCAAACATATGGAGATATATACTATGCACTGGTGTTTTACACAGAGGCCCACTTTTTGGGGGTGGTCACTCCTGGTCTAAGGAGTAATAAACCCCAATAGCTGTATGACCTTTAGTGACCAGAGCTGCTTATTACCCATCCCTTCTGACAATGGACTACACCAAGACATAATCTCAGATAGGGGAGGGGGAGAAAATGATCTGATTATTAAAATTATATTATGTTATCTTTTCATGACGATAAATGGTTTGTTGAACTCGTTTTATAAATGTATCTAAATATGTATATAAAAATAAACTAATTATTTAATTTATTAGGTTAGAAAGGACAAAGGAGAGAGAGAGAGAGAGAGAGAGAGAGGGAGAGAGAGAGAGATGTGGGCAGGGGTTGGGGGTGGGGGGGGGGTAGTTGAAAGTATGAACCCAAAATAGCCATGGAACCACTTCAGCAGAGCAGATCTCATCTAAAATGTACAACTTTCAAATCTCTGACCATCTGTTACGGCAGACACTGACTGGACCTTCCAAAATGTGTGAGGGGTGCAAGAGAGCCACAATCTGGATCTGCAGTAGACAGCTAGGAGGAAAGGGGTTTTATTTTAACTGTGATTGGGCATCGCAATGCTAAATATGGACAGGTATATAATGAGTGGACAGACTGTAAGATGGACAGGAAGTGACACAATCAATGCGCTATTGTATATGGAAGAGGTCAGACATCTGCTTCCTTAGAGGTACTGTTTTACTTGGTGCTCTTTCTGTTCAGTCCAGAAAGAAAACTGTGCTGCTACTTAAGCCGCAGCGATACCGCCGATATCATTAAAAAAAAACAGTGGCAAAATGTAATGTCACTGTTATTCCTCACATGGATCATTCATGAGATTAAACGTTAATCCAATTACCCAACATCACACAGACAATGTGCATGCGGAGGTGACTCACACCGCCTTCAGCTCCTAATGAAATCAGAGCCATGAAGAGCAGCCTGAGGGGAGAGCCAATCAGATCTGTCACTCTGCTGGGGTTTCACCCAGGACTCCACACACCTTAGAGCAGGTGCCTGAACACTGTGACAGCTTACCCACCTGAAACAGGTAGCGTATTCACCTGAGGCAGGTGGTGTGCTCACCTGAGACAGACACAGGTAACAGCAAAAAAACTTCTCAGGCCACCAAAAGGGTACCAAAAACTCTGCATTACATGGACAAATATGTAAAAATATGACTGTTAACTCCCTTAAAATGTACAATTTCTAATCTTTCAGGGTGCACCAGTGTCTGCCCACCCACTCAGACGGTCTGAATTATACATTGGATCATGCAAAAAATAAATCATGCTAAAAGACGTTCATAATTGCACTATAAAAGACTGATGACCATATTGCTTGCCGTGGCAGGCACAGTGTTGTACGTAAGAGCATTGAATGTTGCTGAAATGTGTTAGAAACACTACCGATGCCTTTATATCAGTATAGATATCGATATGTTTTAGGATGACATGTTGCTTGACTCCCACTGGTGATGGTGACTCTGACAAGAACTTCAAAGCCATTTTGAGAAACTGCAGGCCCTAAAAACCAGGGAAACAGCCTCCCCTCTGGGTCTTGTCAGAGGGACGCAGTCCACAGAGACGGAGATACATAACCGAAACAGGCACGCTCGGACTAAAGCTGGTCGCTAAAACCTACACCCCTTACACCGAACGCTCCAAACCCAAATTTATTCTTTCGGCGTTGATGGAACATGATCACCCCTTTAGCAGAGTTGGAAAGTCCATTTCAGGACTCCTTAAATAGTGACAAGCATTTACAGACTGAATAATGGATACAAATTACACACCGTCACTTTCGCTCTGAGCGTTAGCAACGGCTGTGTGTGCAGCTCCTGCAAACCGTATATTGTGAAAAATCTTCCCACAAATCTGTAACATTATGTACAGCATGTTAGTCACTGCTGTCGGGGCAGCCAACCGTATATTACTTTATGTCCGGAATTGCAGGTAGAAGCTGTATTCAGTGAAATCTGTGAGATAATATGACTTACTTGCAGTGTGTGTGTTTGTGTTAATTCCTCTTGGGTGTGCATACACTCGTGTGTTCATAGTCATTCAGAAGACATCTGTTCATGCAGTGCTAATTCCCCTTAAAAGTTTGTTACCTGCTTCAAAGTCTTGTTTACAGCACTTTATTTGTACTGCTTGATAGCGCTCTGGTTCTCTGAAATATGCATGCATATGTTATTTCATTTTACAATTCCAAATTAAGGATTGTAAAATTTAACAGGAGCTTCTGATGCTGTTTTAACTGTTAGTAGCAGCTGTTAACGAGAGTCACCTATTCAAACAGACAATAGACAAAAGTTAACGATTTTAATCAAAAAAGGATATGAATTCTTTCGATAGCAGAAGTTTCAGAATCACTGCCGTTCCCATGGGGTCTGTATCTGTAAAAATCTACTGTACGCACACACACACACACACACACACACACACACACACACACACACACATACTCGCGCACAGTGACATTCCTCTGTAGATGGCAGATGAGGTCGGATACGCATACCTTGTTCCTGTTCCTTTTTGCCCTCAGCTCCCCAGAAGCCATTTTCCATCCACATTATGGCGATCCCGCCATGTCTTTCAGCGGTAATGATGGCATGCTGTGCTCAGGTTGGGCTATCCGCTGTCAGAGGCCCTTATAAAGAGTACACAAATTTCCATGACAGCATCTACACCTGCATATCTGCAGATGCTTGTTTCATACAGCGCGATGTGCTGGAAATATGCACATCACTGATCTGATATATTTTTCTCATTTTTGAAATTGACAATGGTGGCTTGATTTTTTAAAAATTGCACCAGGTCTAATAAATTTGAATATTGATTGCTAAGTTTACTTTGATTGCTAAACTGAAATTATTTTTTGCATGTTCATGCCTTGTCTCTCATAAAAAAATGGTTGGAAAAAGGTTGCAAAAATGTTAATACAATTACCAAATAATACATTGAACTGTAGCCCCTTTTGAACATTATTTATTTGTAAAATAATCTTTTGTAGGTGATTTGTTAGGAATAAGAGTCATAAAATTGCTTTAATGTATTGGTGTTAGTGATGCATCATAACGTTCATTCTGCATAGTTAGCATAATGACTGTTGTCTAATATCTCACCATTAATGGTGGAGAAGTGAAAGTATTTCAAAATGCCGCTTCAAAAAGTCATTGGAGTGAGAATGCTGGATCCAGGTTAAGAGAAAATCCAAGGGATTCTGGGATTAAATCTGGCAGAATCTTCCACAAATTGCTACACAGCCTCCCTCACTGGTAACTAATTATGACTCCAAGGGCGCCCCCTACCTCCTCACTGTAGAATCGCACTATGTTAGTTCCCCAGTCCTTACAGGAGGCCAGAAAAACAGTATGTACCTAGCTGGTTTCCTCATATTAATTGCTCTTCCCTTTCCCACCAATCTTGGTTTTTAATGCTCCTGCAATGCTGTGGCACATATCAGTGCAATATCCTTTGGTAGAAGCCTCTTTGTCAAGAGCGAGCAGTCTTTATGAAAACACGTAGATGCCATCTAACGCGGGCGGCGGGGCCCGGCGGCGGCCGTAGCTGTCAGCTCATTAGCGGGTGAGTGGAGTCGCTGCAGGGGAGACGGCAGGTGGCAGCCCTGTCAGAGCGCGTGGGGAACGCTGGGGTTTGTTTGTAGACGGAGCGTCTTCGCCCCCACCTCTTGGCTACCACAACTTGGCTTCCACAAGAGCCATCAAACCTTCTCATTTTAAGGTTGTCTTGAAGTATCTTTTTATTTAATTCACATTTTTTTGCTGTGATCCACCAGGCAGTCTGCCTCACCAGAAAGGTCAAATATGACTTCACCCCCTCCACCCCCCACCCAAACATAAACCCCAGCACGGAATACTACTAGTGTCTCTTCTGCCAGGCCACTTACCGCTTAAGAAAATCCTTTTAGAAAACATTTGTATCTTCTTAAATTTACTTATTTTGCTGAATTCTTATTTATTGTGACATACGCACCGATGGGAACCGTTCTTCACTGTTCGCGTTCCCTGAGGGAGGACCAGGACTGATGCGCGACCTGACCTGTGGGAGCAGGTAACAGGAGCAGGAGTCTTTGGTGTGCGGATCAGAGACCATCAGGAGCGGAGAACTGGATATCTAAGACAAGACCAGACCAATGGCCGCTGGTCTACAGAGAATCACAAGCCAGTTACGCTTTTGAGGCTCCTTCCATGTAATTACCAGAACATTCTGATCTATGTGATTGCCACAAGTCTGGAGTCCATTTCAACATGGCGAAAGGTGCTTATCAGGAAATCAATCTCTTCACACATGAGAAGGGAAACGGGAAAGAAAATGAAGGCAGGAACAGAAGGAGATAAGAGACTGGAGAGAGGTATGACCATCACTCAGATGGACACACATGCGTTCTCTTTCTCTCTTCCCACCTCACTGAGTTATAGGAGATAGCCCCTCTCAAATCACCCTGCACTTCAGGGAGTAACACCGCACATACAAGGAGAGAACGAAACCGCTTCAATCCCGTTTCTAATGCTCCATGATCACAGCCAACGTCAGGGTCGAAACTCAGTGGAGGGGTGTCACAGTGTCCTATCAACACTAATACATTAGATAAGCTTTAATAATTACACTGAATTGCATTGAGCAGGTTCTGAAGCATGGTTTATCACACAGGGAAAACACCCCTGGAGTAAGATTATCCTCTGTGCTGTGTTACCATGCTGTACCCTGGTGGGAATGAATGTTTTTTGGTAGCTGAGGTGAGGTTTTGCCACCCCAACCCCCTCCACTGTAAAGCGCTTTAAAATCCTGAAACGCACTGGGATAATGAAATGAAATTCATTAAAAGGAATCCCTCTTAAAAACGATGTTATCCTCTCCCTTCGTTTGGAATGTAATCCCACTGCATGTGTACGCTCATCCCGTCGCTGTAGCGTCTGATTTGCAAAGGCGATGGCAGATGCAGTGTTACTACTTAAAATCCTCCATCTGAACAGTATGGTTACTTCACCAAAGGACCTACAGGCTGTCCTCACCATGGCCGGTTTCATATCACCACTTGACCACAGTTGCTACGATCCAGGCTGGCCCAGTTCACACGGTCTTGTGTCACAGGTAACTCCCGAGAGCTCAGCCATGAAACTACCTCATTAAACGGCCGGATGGAGGGGAGTGGTGGGGAGGGGAGGGTTTGGGGGTTAAGATGGTAACGATTTTGACATGTTTGCAGGAGAGAGTGGAGACAGCAGACTTGTGAAAGATGGTGACAGACAGGCACATGGTTTTTTATGAAGGGGGATCCTAGCGGAACATTTCCAGGCTAGAAAACATGCAATGAGCATGCTCACCTCGCTCATGTGAACACATTGGTCAGTTTGTCCTGGGGACCACTAGGCTGTGGTTTAATGGACAGGACTGACCAATCACATGAGGCTGAACTGTTTTTACCCCCTTTTAGTAGATTTACGTACATTTTTTTTAAATTGGTAATATAATTTGTGATGAATAATTTTGTACTTCCACTAGCGGTCTCAGAATTTTGGACCGCACTGTATATAACGAGGTATCGAGTGAGACGGAACAAAGATTCAATTAGCACCAACTGTGTTATTTAACAACCCTTGTCTCGTGAGAGAGAGGGAAGGAGGGTGGGACAGAAAGACAGAGAGAGAGAGAGATAGACAGAAAGAGTTTTATAGATTTGGAAATACTGTATATCGCAAAGCACTGCTGGAATTTGAATTTAAATTTTCGGAAAACTTTGAAGCAAGAAAAAAAGGACGATATGAAGAAGGATTGAGGAGGAAGGAAGTGAATGCGAAAGACATATATGGAAGAAATGAGTGAGGGTGCATTCTGAAAAATATTTTCTCCCTGACAGTGTGGATTGGAACATTGTGAGAAAGAGGTCTGGGGGGAAATGAGGGGATATTTTTGGAGGTTCTTGTTCCAGTTGCCAAATAAGCGCCATATTTCCATTAGGGGGAGCGGAGTCAACCATCGCCAGCCAAAAAGAGTGTGACTAACCCCTGTGGGAACTGGTGTAGCTCTGTAAGAGTCACCTCCTGAGCCATGCTGGCTGAGATGCTGGAGGTTAAGAGAGCGAATCCATGAAATCTGTGTTCTTCTGTGAGCTCTGATGTACCATCATTGCAATTGTATATCATGTATCGACTGTGTCCTTTTGTAACTTTATGCCTTCACAGAACCTGTCATTACAACCACTTCACACTTCAACGGGTTAATGCATGGAGTGAATGTGAAGTGAATGTGAAGTGAATGTGAAGTGAATGTGAATTGAATGTGAAGTTGTGCTCAATTCATTGTTGATGTTGATGCCCATATTTTCCCATACGGTGCTTCTGATTTTTCAGTCTTTGACTTAAGGTATATGTTATAAAAGTATTGACTTTTCAGTCCCAGAGCTCGGCTATGAACAGTCAGGTCTAACCAGGTGGGAGTCATGTTTTTTTATTTTATTTATCACTTATTTTCATCAGATACAGTATATCAAAAACAGTAATTTTCCCTTGCCTCACTTCCACAGCCAGCATTGTGTTTCATCTGACTTGTGGTCAAATATGTTTTAAAATCTCAATGTATTATTCTCTTTTGTTTCCTTCATCCTGTCTTAAGGTTGCACTACCACTTTTTGTAAACAGGTTCATTGCTCTAAATAGAGAGGACTTGGGCCTTGATTTTTACATATTTATTAATGCGCATTTCATATATACATATGTACATGTGAGTATTCTCATTGTGACACTTCTTCAAAGTGTGGTGCGCTCACACCCAACAAGCAAGTGAAAAATCAATAACCAAATATCTCTATTCACACATCAAAACTTTGGGAATGGCCATACTTCAAATGTAAGATACATAATTCTATGTATAAAGCAGTTTTTTTTCGCTTTTGGAGATCTTTTTTGACTTATAGAGATGCTTTTCTGGTTTTCCTGTAAGTTTTTGTTTTTCCAAAAAAAAAATGTTCAACAAGCAGCTGTAAACAAGTCTTGTAGCTTGTAATGATTTCCATAAGGTCACAAAACAAAAACATGATAAGCTAATAAATTCTAGCAGAGCAGATGTTTTCAAATAAGCTGGCGAAAGTCTTTTTAAGTGTCCCACAGTCTCAGTAGTCATCTTCATTGGTCACTTCCATCAGGTCCATATACATGTATAGACACCTTTCAATGTTACTGTGTGTTGCCTTAAATAAAATAATCATTTAGAAAAAGCACTAAAAGGAGACATTTTTTTAAGTGAGTATTAAAAAGAAGAGTTCTGAGTGGGAGAGAGAGAGGGGGAGAGAGAGGGAGAGAGGCTGTGTTGGGTGACCTGGATAAATCAGTAGAGAGATTCACCACGGAGGAGATGGGCAAGCTGGTGCTCTGCTGCAAAGTTATTGGCAGCGGCCGTCAGGGAGGGAAAGCCACATATGGAGACTTTGTAAGGAGCTGCCACTGCAAGAGCGTGACTCCTATACTTTCTGTTCTATACATACTGTCTGTGCCGACACCAGCCAAGTTTCCTTAGCGTCAGTGCAGCCTCCTGCACGACATGTTCACTTCCAATGTTCTCCTCCTGGGTGTGAGGAGACCAGAATAGTCCAGCAGTCTCACAGCTCGCCTCTAATCCATATATTTTTTTTTCTTTCAAAAACATGATATGAGACTTTTACCCCTTGAAAGATCATCTGAAAAAAGTAATGTGTAAGGGAGAGGGCCATGAAGGTTTTGAGGGTGTACTTTCAATGCAATCCATCCAAGAAATTAAATTGAAGTTGATGAAACGTCGAGGGACGGTAAAGTTTGGCTGAAGATCCTCCGTTATTCCCCCTCTGACACACACACACACACACACACACAGACAAAATCATTCAAAGGAGGAGAATGGGAAATTGTCACATGTCCCACCTCTGAAGTCTTTACCCCCCAGCCCCCTCCCCCCCAACCCCAAGCTCCAGGGGGTCTCTGTCACTCAAAGTAAGGGATGTCATTTTGGAAGTTGTAGTCCGGGCAGACTTTTTGAACCAGCTTGTAGTCGATGCTGAAGAAGGAGATGAAGATGCAGATGACCTTGAAGGGCTTGGAGCAGAGCCAGGCCGTGTGTGACTGCGTGTGCTCCAGAAAGCAGGTCTGGGCTGGATCATAAAGGCAAGGCCGGGGTTTCCGCACGCGGTTCGTCTTCTGGTACTCCACCTGGCAGTTGAAGTTGGTCTTCTCCTTCTCCTTGGGGTTGAGGGTGGACTGCTGCTTCTCGCGGAGCTCCGCCTCCGGGTCCGGCCGCGGCTGCTGCGAAGGCGGCAGGGGCGGGCCTCAAACACCACCGCCTTGGAGGGCGGGACCAGGCTGATCGTCACGTTGCCCAGGATCGAGGAGTTGTGGCGGAAGTAGACGCTGAAGGTGCCGTTGACGTGGTCCACGATCTTGCCGGTCACCATCAGGCTGAACTTGACGGTCTTGATGTTGACGTAGAAGTCGCCCCAGCCGAAGATCTTCTTGGTCTTCATGGCGGTCTTCATCGGGGGCCGGCGCTTGGAGCGGTAACCAGGCTGGGGCTGGTCCAGGGGCAGGGATTGGTTCCGTCCCCAGTCGTAGGGGTTCAGAAAGTTGTAGCTGGGGGGTTTGGACTTGGAGGCAGGGTCATCCATGGTGGAGAAGAACTGGGAGGAGTGAAAAGAGGGGCGGGATCCCCCTGTCGCCGTGACTCCACCTTCATAAGGAATTGCCTTCAACACTGAACCAGCTGGGTCCAGGCTCAGGTAGTCCAGAGACTTCGACACCTGCTTATCCAGGCCCTGCACCTGCAGACACACACAAAACCCACAAAGCATGTTGTAGATGTAGAATAACTGCATAAACATTTTGTAAAGTCCCACACTCTGGGATACCCTATCGCTAAACCCATTATTATATACATATAACATTACAATGCCCAATATTATTTAATATTTCTAAAACAAGAAATGCTGGAGTGTGAGATGTGTATTTTTAAAAAAATATGATTGTGCTTTCCATTAAGAAAATATATAAAGTTTATGAGGTCGTAACCCTTCAGTCCAACACCTGCTGCTCAATGTAGCATTGCCAAAACCAGCTTCAACACTGTCCTGCAATGCAATCTGTGAAAGTTAGTGCAAACCTTTTTCATTACAGTCAGCTCTAACATGGCACAGTGCAATCTGATAGCTCTAACGCTGTACATAGCATTTTGACTGTCAACTCCAACACTTTGCACGACACAGTAAAATGTTTACTGTTGAATCAATATGATTTCAAGCTCTAACACTATACTCTAGTCTAGCAGAACCCCTCTAAAAGTGTAGAAACTGTATGAGCTCCAAAAATGTACACTATAGTCTGACAGAATCTGCTCCAACACTGTACAGAACCATATGACGGAATCATCTCCAAAACTTTACACAACAATATGATGGAATCAGCTCCATACTGGTATAATAATAAAAACTGTCATCAGTTGACTGTCACATTTTTTCTGCATTTAAAAATCATTTTGATTGGTTCAGCTTGACTCAACACACCCAGAAGAAAGCTCTGCAAAGTCAAAACCAGTTGGCGGTTTTATGCATGCATATCCCAGATATGCCCAGCTAATTCAGACTTTTTAAACTACTTATCCTTCTTTGCCTCAGTGTGCCTTGAGATAGCCAAGTCTGGCTTTTTTGTTTTTGTTTATACTTTTCTTCATGAGCACCTTATATTCCGCAGGAGTTTACTTTCTGTCATGTTTTGAGGATTTGGAATTTCTAAGGGTTTTTCGTTGTTGGTAATGAGATAGGACAGCACAGTGAGCTCAGACATGGCGAAGAAGAGGCAGTCCCACACATGAGACTCAGCAAGAGAGAGAGAGAGACTGAGAGAGAGAGGAGCTACCGCAGTCCTGTAGGCGTGTCACCGGCCCGTACCGAGCCGTGCAGCGGAGGCTGTGGCCTAAATCCAGTCCCATAAGGCCCCTCGTTCACCAGCCAAAGATTCCTCCTCATCTCATATTCAGGTCGCTCGCCTATCCAGGATTTCTTTGGCTTGCCTCATCTTCCTTTTTGGAAAGCAGACACTTTCCAGAATTTTAGCGCCCATTTCTATCCATATAAGGGATCTCATTTCGTTGTCATTTTTTGTATTTTACGCGGCGTGGCACGGCATGTCACATGGTTGATGGATAGCGCCGGCGGCTTGGACGGCCCAGAACTTGCAATTTAATCAAGGGTGAGACTGATTATTTACAAAACTGAAAGAGCTAAGCCAGAACCACAAACACACACACACAACTGTGAAACACACGTTAGCATTTAGCAGGAACTGCTATCCAGAGAGTCTTGCATAGTTTACACGGTATCCATTATTCTGTCCTCTCTCCATTTATACATCTGGATGTTTACTGATGGAATTCAGATACAAGAGTAGAGCACACGCATACATACATACATACATACATACACACACCCATACATTACATACATACTTACAGACATACATGCACACAAATAATGGTTGAGTATATAAAAGAAAGTGCTGTGACTCAGAGAATAACCCTGAACAGATGTATTGACACTGTTTTATTGAATTTCACCCACTTTCAGTTTGAATACACTTATTGTTCCTCCCACATCGTCATATCACTGGTTTCCCTGCTGAATCGTTCGGTTCTACTAAGAAGTTCTCTTCAAGTCATTCTCTCCTGACGGGCTCCCTGGCCGGCCTCCTGAGCACAGCGCCAAATGAGCGGAGCTTGACGGCGAGGGCTACCGTGCTCCAGCTATCAGATACAGGCTGGGGGTGTTATGTCGGACAGCTGCGGAGCAGCAGGTGGAGTGATTACAGGTGAGTAGAGCTCCGTGCTGTCGCCGTGGGCGATAACAGCAGCCCGGACTCAAAGAGAGCTGCTTTTTCTGAAGTGCCAATGTCAGCATGGCCCTGCTGTTGCTCTCTGTAACTGTTTGGGGCACCCCCCACCTCCCCCCGGTGTAGCGACCCCTTATCATCACCGCCCCTGTGCGTGATATTCCCTCTGCATTACAGCTCCTTTGAATTACCTGTGAATTACACCCTCTGTTACAGCCTCTGTACATTACAGTTCCTGTGAATTACATTACAGTTCCTGTGAATTACAGCTACTCCTGTACAGTACAGGTCCCAGACACTACAACTCCTGAGCATTATGCCTGTGGTGTATTACAGCCCCTGTGCATTATGGGTCCAGTGCCTTACCCCAAGGTGCATTACAGCTAATGTACATTAGGGATCCAGTGCATTACAGCTCCTTTGAATTACAGATTTGAAGTGCATTAATGGTTCCTGTTAATTACAGCTCCTCTTCATTACAGGTCTTATACACTACAGCTCCTGAGCATTATGGATCATTATGGTGTAATTATGCATTACACCAAAGTGCATTACAGCTAGTGTACATTATGGACAGCTCCTCCTGTATATTACAGATCCCATACACTACAACTACTGAGCAATATGCCTATGGTGTTTTACAGCCCCTGTGCATTATGGATCCTGTGCATTTTGCCCTGTGCTCATCAGAGCACCAAGCTGCAGCGCCCAGCGGAAAACATCCTGCTGAGGTCAGTCTGTGAGGTGACTTTTTTCTGCCTGAATCTGTCTGCCTCTGCAGTTAATAACTCATAACACTATGGCTCGTTTGCATTCCTTACATCTTCATTTCAGGATCTTAAATTTTAATCCTTCCTGCCAAAAAGCACAAGGTGGATTTGCTGTTTGGTTTCAGCCTCAGTTAGCAGTAACTGCGGAGGGATGTCTTCCATTTTACCCTCCTGGGATTCCTAATTTATACCTAATGGGAGGTTTTCCATAATCATAAGAAAGTATATTTCATAAGTGAACATACACACTCAAAAATGCAAGCATGAATGCCCACACAGGCGGATATGCATATATATATATATATTCTAGCATGACTGGACATATCTAATTCTCAGTTATCAGTGTGATACATTTACATTTCAAATAAACCACCCTCACCCTGGGATCCAAACAGCCTTTGTTCTTAACTTTGACTAACAAATAAATGCAAGAATCCATTTATTTCTATAAATACACATCTTTCTATTCATTGTGGTGCTGTTGGTCGTTGAAAAAAGTTATCACTTAATTTATTCAAGGTTAAGAACAAATACTGATTGAATATCGCAGGGATGAATATTATAGAAATCCTCCAGAAAACAGTGCAGTGAAATCACTTGAGTAAACACAGCAGGCCTGTACATAAGCTCTCACATTGCTACAAGCACAATTCAGCCCAGTTTCACAATTAGCTTTATGCCTTTTACAGTATGGTGAAGTGGTACAGGCTTCCCTTTTTCCTTTATCAAAGGCTAACTATGTATTAGCTGCTCAGCTAACAATTTTTGATTGCCAGAACATTCTCAGAAATTTAAGGCAAATTATCCCAGGACAATCCTTCATGTTCCTTTATTTACCTGAAATGTTTTCTGATAACCTTGACTGAACTTGTTTGGAACAATGATTTCATTCTTAGACTGGTTGAGGAACGTTCACATTGTAACATTATGTCAAACCCTGGCGAAAATTACAGATTTTTTCCCCAGTGTTAAGGGGATGTTTTCTGTTAGCTGGGTAGAAATAAGATGTGAAAGAGGTTTCTGTTGTACTAGGTTTTTCTCTACAGGAATGGACTTTTGTTTTGTGACATATGGTTTCTTGCAGAGTTGGTACATATACTTCCTCTAATGAGAATCCATCCACATACAGTAGACAGTTGTCAAAATGCCCTGCCGATACTGTACATTCTCAAACACATGCTGCTGCCTTCTTTTTTTAGCCCTTACAAAATGTGTCAGCCTCACAGCATTCATCTGCAGGACTGCGCCGTCCCCGGCGCGGAGAACGCGCACGCGTCTCCGTAGGCACTGTAAATCGATGGGAAATGATAATTATTTTCACATAGTTTCTCTGCAAAGTCCTCGGGGAAAGTGCCGCTGACATGGCTCAGCTGTGGGAGGTATTGTAATCACGGCTCTTCAGGAGGGATCCCGGAAAAATTAATAACAAAACATTTTATCCGTGGTTTGTAATTTTGATCCCCCCCACACCCCCATTTCATTTTAAAGCCAGAAGCGTAAAGACTTGGATATGAGTTAAAAACATGAGGTGATTCAAGCAGTCAGAAATCTTATATAGATATGTATGATGCAGGGAGTTAAACATTAGAAAAACAACTGTTATAATGCGATGAGGGAGAAAGGTAGAGGGAGAAACTTGCGGAAAATGTTATTACCGCCGGATAGATGAGAAAGCACACACGGCTGTTCTCGGGAAGTAAAACTGTAATAACTTTTAACTTGATTTGGTGGTCTGTGAAGTAAAGCCGTCTTTAGTTTCTGGATATGAAGGAGAGAGAGAAAGATGTAGCCAAGGTAGATACAGAGATTGAAGAAGACAAGCTAAGCAGATGGTAATGTTGAAGAGCTGTTACTTTCCTGTACAAATGGAGGTCAGAGGTCAGAGGTCAGTGGTCAGATGTCAATCACTACTGCCTTTCAATTCAAAATACCCACAAATAAAACTTCATTCTCATCATAAGTAAGCAGAAGCATAAACCACAAAGGGGAGTGCAGCTGTGTGATAATAACCCCCTAAAGAGTGGTGTAATTGTGGATCCAGAGGTGAAGTGGTATACATCTACACTGTCCTGCCAGGAAATACCTGCATCCACAAGTTACACTGCCCTGCAGGTAAGAACCTGAGTCCGTGAGCTATCCTATCCAGCAGGTAATTACCTGAGCCCAGAAGTTACACTGCTGTTTGGGTAAAAACCTGAATGCAGAGGTTATATTGCTCTGGTCTGATTAGTGTACTGGTTTTACCATCCTACAGATCTCTCACACACACACACTCTCTCTCTCTCTCTCTCTCTCTCTCAATCTCTCTCTCACACACACACACTCTCTCTCTCTCTCTCTCACACTCTCACTCACTCTCACACACACACACACACACACACACACACACTCTCCTCTCTCTCACACACACACACACTCTCCCTCTCTCTCTAACACACACACTCTCTCTCTCTCTCCCTCTCACACACACACAAAACACACACACACACAGTGCGGCTGGGTGGGGACACAGTCCTGCATGAGCAGTGGCAGGCAATGCATCAGAATGTAGCCGGGGATGACAGGTCTCCAATTCTTCATGAATACGAGCAGATTCCAGCTCCCACACCTTTAAACTGTAATCACTCTGCTGAGTACCCACAGGGCGGGGGTGAGGGGGGAGATGGCATGAGTATGGTATTTTTAAGATCAGAATACAAGCTGATGTAAAATGTCTTTCTGCTGAAATTGTCATTTTTACATTGTATTAAGATGTGTTTAAAACATTGGCTCACCACCCATCCAAACCTCCCCACCCCACCCCCTGCTCTGCAACCAGCAGACACAGAAGACTGCTGATGCACTGGTATTTATTTTTAATATGGAGGAGAGTTTTTGTAACTCATTGAATTTTAGGGTATCGGGATATGATAAGGTAGAGACGTGGGGTATCAGTTTCGGCAGAGTGCCCCCCCTTCCCTGAGATTCTGACAAGGTGAGAGACGCACGTCAGCGATTGAGTTCCAGTGACTGACACGCGCTGTGGTGGTATGTTGCAGCCAACCGTGTTCTCTGAAAAACAAAAGCTTAAATCCGTATATAAATAAAGCAGGTGCCGCGATCATGACGAAAGGTAACTTCTTGGGCACCATCGCTACTGGCAAACTTTTCCCGGGCTGGTCTTCGCAGTGCGGTCTGTGCGGGAATATGACAGGCCACGCTGAGAATAACCATCAAAGACTCATGACCCTGTCTCACATCCTCCATTCTGACTAAACCCCTTCAGGTAAACGATTCAGCATAGGACCGCTCACGTACAGCTCTGCAGCTCATTGACTGAATGTGGTTTGTTAGACGGAACCGTCATTATATTACTGGCTATCTGGGGACAACATCACGACAAGTTGTCCCCATCTGGGAACAGATTATTCTTGTCCATTTAATGTTAATTTAAGGCACGTAGCAAATGCTTTTAAGGAGAGTACATTCCAGAGCATTTACTGTATGTTATTCATTTGCACTGATGAATGTTTTATAAAGGAATTTAAGTGAACTACCTCACTCCAGGGTACATCAGGAGTGCCCGACATGAGAATTGAACCTGCAAACTCTGAGCTACTGGCCAAGCCATTTCACTGTGACACTACACCAGACTGTACCTTTCGTAAAATGAAAGGCAAACCCAATCTTACTCAGCACACCTACTCTAAACACTCTGTCAAAGGGGCTCATGGGAAATTTTGGACAGAGAGGAGAGCATGGGAGAGGTGGAGCCAGTCTCCTCCCCCTCCCCAGCGAGGGAAGTTCCACTTCTGTGCTCGACAAACCCCCCCCAACCCCCACCTTCTCCCCTAAGCCCCCATAAATCCCAAGAGTCTGAATTCAGAATTAACTAGAACCCATTAGCAGAAATAATTCCCAGGAAAAAGCGACATGTCCCAACAGAATCCCCCAAAAAACACACGCTTCGTCACACCCAGCCTCGCGCATGTTTGTCATTTCATACGTTTCTAACATATATTTTGGGAGTTTTCAAACAATCTGTCTGAGACTGTGAAGGTCTCTGCAGGCGATCTCTGTGGCATGACTCAGAATGCATGGCCTCGCAGATTTATATATAAATATATGTATAAATATCCCACCCCGCGTGCGGACCGGTGTCAGCTGTTTCCTGTAGATACCCTCCTCCTCTCCTCCGCTCTTCCATATGCACTGTCCTGATGACTGTCGCTAACTGCGAGGCACGGCGTGCTCCTGCTCCCGCCCCTGTCCTCTGACTGCCGGCCGAAAGACGATGCAAAATATTTCTGTGCAAAGGGCTGTCACCTGCTCCCCCTCGCGGCTTATGCTTTTAGACAGAACATGCTAGAACTTTGCTGGGAAATGTCTTTTCTCTCCCGGAACAGATGGGGCCACACGGCCTTAAAGTGACTGGAGGGAGCTGTCAGCTGTAAGGAGATACAGTGCAGCCCTTACCGAATATACAGTGGAGCCTGATATCTGTTTGGGTCATGGGTAGCATACCCCTATATTCTGTGATGGTCCGGTATGTGGGATCAGCAGTGTGGAACGAATCATCGTTGGGCGTGCGTGACTATGGCCATTTGCACCAGCGTAAGGGTATGTGGGGGAGGGCAAGAGTGTGCCACTCTATTGGTTCACGCAGGCCTTTGCTCCCTTCTGATTGGTCCATGCGAAACTTCGGTCTGGTTCAGACTGGTTATAGATGCCTACCCGGCCCGAACACTCCGCGCTTCGCTCATCTCATCCCAGCTCATTTTCAACTCCACTGTCGCAGAACCGAAATTCTATATCAAATAAATCTGAAACAAAATGAGAAGAGACCAGGCCCTGTCTGCGCAACCGAGGCTCATCTGCCCGTCTGACTGCCACCAACTGTCCATCTGTCCGTCCCCGGCCCAAAATCCACATTCTCTCCATCCCTGTTAAAGCAGCACAGGTGCCGATACAAAGGAGCTTGTTCATTACAATGATGATTCACAGAGACCCTCAACCAGAGAAACCTACACAGCTTTCATTTGTTCATACCCAGCTGGATATTTTTACTTTAATAAATCAGGTTAAGCAGCTTGCTTAAACTGGTATAGTCATTATAGGGATAGGATCTGAACATACATACTGTGAGTTACAGCCCCATTTCATTAACAACCACTATATTGTCCCAATTTTTGTATGTCATCATTGACTGTACCAGACACAGAAAACGTGAACTTCTACTTTATGTTATATACTCTTGTGTGACTGCACCTCCATATACCAACCAATTATTTGCAAGTCTATTTATATTACATGAAATTTCTAGTGTACCTACTGATTTATGCAAATTCTACAGAATTATCTTCATAATTGAGTTATTAAACCTTAAGAAATGTGTGTGCATATGAGTTAACAGTACTCAAATGTCTTTGTCACACACACACACACACACACACACACTTGCTCATGCCCATACTGTCTTTGAATTTTCTGTCAATGGGAAAACACTGAAGTCATGATGATGTATGGGCGGTTTGATCCAGGAAAAGAGAGGTGGAGATTAAAATTTTGGACGGGAGGGGGGTGTAATCTATTTTCACCTGCTTAAAGTAAAAAATATTCAGTGTGACAGACAGAAAACAGGAACGTCCTGGTGCTGCTGGGAACAGTTGTTGCTCTCGGCCAACTTTTCTATACGTGTAATTCTGAAATGGGATGGATTTCAAAGGACAATAAACAGTGAAAAAATTTCATTGTTATTATTGCTTTATTATTATTATTATTATTATAATGATAGTAGTTGTAGTAGTAAAGTAATAGTAGTTGTATTAGCAGTACTAATGATAATAACAATCTTCATCATTATAATGTGATGCCAATAGTTGTTCAAAATACATGCATAAAATAAGAAATATGAAAATATTTCATAGTGTCTCTCTCTCTCTCTCTGTCTCTAGCTCACACATACACACAACCTCCAGCAGCAGGAAGCATGACAGGTCAGAGGTCACGGTAAAAGCCTGGGAAGGATTACAGAGAAAGATGGCGACAGAGAGAAGCAAATATAACACTTCACACTTTACAGTGAAAAGACGGAAGACTGTACTGTCAAAAAAAACGCACGAGCCACAAGCAGGAACGCCTCTGTCCCGGGATGCATCGCGGCAGCGGAGAGACACGTCGCCCTCCAGCTCTGTGAATGAGACGAGTTTATTATTCTGCCTCTCCTCCAGGGACACGCCTCGCTGATCTGAAAGCCATCTCACCGCGCGCCGCGTCGCCAATGAATGCTATTTGTATAAGCACTTTTCAAGGGTGAGGGGCGTGTGACTCATTTTAATGTCTAAACCACCCCCCATCCTTTCCCTCCAGAAACAACAGCCAAGACTTCGCTCACCACACCTCAGCTAACTTAGCGAGGGAAGGGAATTATATACCCAATTAAACTGGGGGATGAATAGGACAGGAAATTGAGAACAAACTATTTGATGAGGACACTGAGGAACTTGTTTTTATTAAGCTGGGCCAGAGGTGAAGACTGTCCCCCTCTAGGCCACCAATAGTAATACTGCATCCAAGTGCAATCGGTTCCCTGGAGGTCTCGGATCTAATTATAGTAATGATTTGCTTGGATGTTTGCGAAAAGTAGGGTACACATGGTGGGGGTAAATGATTTAAAGAGTGATGATGATGATGATGATGATGATGATGATGATGATGATGAACCGCACTTATATCAGACATTTCAAGGCTTTTCATCAGTTTATACTGATGGGTGACTCGCCACCAATGTGCATCCACCATCAGGTCACATGACAGGAAATCAGAGGTCAGTCTATACACACACAGACGTTTCTCAGCCTTGATAAGTGAGCCTCTATAGCACAGTACTACAGTACACGGAGGTCAGTAGTACAACAGAGTGCCTCCAGCTCAATGGATAATAAAATAAAACCATTTTACACGAAGGACATTATCTCTGACAGGTCCTCCCACCCTCCCTCTCATTCTATCAGATTCAATGTCAAATGTGTTTGAATATCCTTTTTTCTCTCTCCCACCTATCCTCCCTCATGAATCACGTCATCGTTTCAATGACACAGGCATCTGTACATTTTCTCTCAGGCCTGTCATTCATTCACTCAGTCACATAACATTCACATGAAGTAGTTAAATTCACTTGAAATAGTTAAAACAACTCTTTCTCCCTCATGTTAGTACATGAATCCACACTGCGACTAGAGCCTTCTGGGGTAAGATGCATTTGAAGGGAGAAGAGCGTTCGTGAATGATAATTGTAGCTTTGCTAAGCTAATTGCACTAATGTTCAGGTGTCTTGTGTGAAAGAGGTGGAGTCTGCCCCCACTGAGGTGCAATCTGCCTCTCTCACCCATCCTCATTGGCTAATTCACCTCTGCACCTGCTGCCTTGTTCTTGGCCCAGGTGTGTCCTTCCTTGTTAGGTTAGACTTTTGCAGGTGAGGCCACTTCAGTGGTTGTGGTTCCTGCTTTACCCTATCCCTTAATGCGTTAATGCCATTGGCCTTTTCTTCGCTCCCACATAATGTGTATCTTCCCCTTCTGTCTGTCATATGGTGGTTCTATTGTGCCAAAAAGCACCGCTGCTGAAATAACACAAAAAAACCTAGCAGGCCTGAGGTGCACATGCAGAAAATGTTTGAAGAAGCAGTCTTATGAAAAGTGTCACTTGAACATAAACATGTCAATGACTAGCTGTTGTGACACAGGACTGGGTGCCCCTTGGAATTGGTTGACAGCCGGCTGTCTTCAGCACCACATCACCTCGGACAGCGGTGCTGCAGGAGTTTCAGGACCATGGGGAGCGGCCGCCAAATGAACGATGACTCCCGCGTGAGGAATGCGATTACATAATCTGCTCTCATTCAGAGCCCTGAGACTTTTAATATCAACTGGACCCACTGTTCTGGGAAGAGTCCTCTTCCTATACTAACTGTTCTCTTGTGTTTCCCTGTAGATTCCATGTGAGACCAGAGACACACCACCACAGGGTTCTAAAGTCACTATTTTTTCCCAGCTGACCACTTTCCCTTTGCCGGTGGAGGATGCTAGTCTAGGTTTCGTTTATTCCCTAGTGTTTCCACTGTAGATTTTTGTTATAGTTCTATCCCGGTGAGTCTCTTATTACTATATATATATTTTTTAAGTCTTTTTGAAATTATGACCTGCTACGTTTTTGCATGTTTATGTGCGCTACTTTGTGTATGTGGAATTTTTGGTATTTTTACATGTTGCATAGACACTCAGGACTTTTTCTCTCTTTTTTTTTTGCTATTTATTTTTGTATTGATATTTTGCCCTTCAGAGCCGCCGTAGAGTTAGACCCACTCTGTCTGGAGCTCTCCATGGTTCTGAATACTGAGGACCTTCAATGCCCAGCACTCAAGAGGCCATTGTGAACAGAATTTCAATACTGCACAGCACTTACATATGCTGTAAACACGTACATAAACATAAACTCATTTGTACAGTACAAAGGACACAGCATACACACACAAACACAGACACACAATACAGCAGGCAAAGGTCAGACATACTCAAAACCCATACACACACACACACACACACACAAACACGCACACACAGACATGTACATAAACATGTGCAAACATACACTCACACATACATACAGACACACCACAGGCACAGAGCTCACGATCACACTTGCATGACAGCCAAAGATGGATCCAGAACAGTTGATGTGACAGTTTCACATACTGTTGAAGGTGACTTTGTGGCTTTGGGGGAAATCACAGCTTTGAAGAGTAAGCATTTCCTACGATATGAGGATCCCCTCATGGGGCCTATAAGAGCTCCACATGGATATTTTGTGTGGTCATGTGACCTCGATGCCCCACAGACAGGACTGAGGTAAGAGGAGATCTCATACACTTTTCCTAGATGGAGTAACACTGGAGAATCCCACATACATACAGCCCAAAGCAAGCCAACACATATAAACCTGCTCCATTTTACTGCTCTGTGTTATTTATAAGGATATTTTCTTCTTCAGAAAAGCATTTCCATTTCCTAGGCTAATATACCATATAATAATGTTACTAAAATCTGTTGTGAATTGTTCCCCATCCACTAAGCTACAAGGAGGTAAGTTTTGTTTCTTGTTTGCAATATTCACAAGGTAATGCAGCAATTAATCTTGAAAACAATCTCTCTTCCACTGTCTGACTTGCAGTTTATGTATTCCCAATGCACCATCCACAGCGTATGTACACCTCTCTGCTCCAGCCAACCTCTCTTTCCCTCTGCAATCAACAAACCAGTTACTTCAAAGCAGCTGCAAACGCTGCCTCCCTGCTGCATGATGGTCCATAACCTTGCCCTGACCTTTGACCTCTGACCTTTTCTTCCATCAGTCACTATACCACAGTTCAATCACCTGTCACTATGCCATTACAGTCAACTTAGCACACCCTGTAAATTAAATTCTGAATACTCTAACTAATTCTTTCTGGTACTTAGCCTTTTTAAAAACAATATTCTAATCTAGCATGTATACCTGACAGTCATGTATCTTGCAGAAAATTCCCCGAAATGTGAATGCAGAGAGTTAAATGGACCACGTCGGCTGGACGTGCCCGGACAGACACCTGCTCACATTCCCGTCCTCCAGAGATGAAGTTGGTGAGAAATCTGTCCAAGGCATGTGACACCATCCCACGGGGACACCGCGGTACTTGGGAGACGGGGAGGCGTGTGGGTTCTCGTCGAGCCGTTAATTAAGGAGCCATTAGGACCCATTAACGCAGAGGAGTGTTCAGTCAAGCAGCTCAGCTTTTGATTAAGACTCTGTGAGAGTGCTGGAGCCACATGTCCTCACTGCTTACACACAGCGTGAGATTGTGGTTTAAGCTATATGCTGTATCATCATAGAAGAAATACCAAGAACTTTGACCCAGCAAGACAGACACACAGTGATACATTCCTATCTTATGCAAGGATATTCACAACAATTCTTTATTTGAGACTGCAGTTAGACATCAACAAGGGTCCCACAATTTTGGATGTAAGGGAATTCATTGATTTATATGTCCAATGTTATGTTACAGTCTTCGTACATTGTCGCAGCTAATAAGGGATACAAAAAGCAACATCTTCTCCAAATTGAGAGGCAGCCTAAATAAGCTGAAACAGCGCATTGCTAGGACGGTTGTTCTGCTGTATTTTTGGAGGGGACTGAAATCTGCAGTCCTCTCTCAACTAGTTGTACGCACATCCCCCTCTCCAAACATCTCGAAAAAAAAAGAATAGTTGGCGCTTGTTAGCCTGGATGACCTAATTGATTAGAAAATCAGACACAAACACACACACACGCACACACACACACACGCACACAGTTATATTTGGCAGCTGTATTTACCTCCTGCAAGGGGACCCTTGTTTTAAATGATGAAAATATGAGGGTAACTCCACACCTTCTCCATCCACTCCTCTGGAGATACCCATGAAACCTACTGAATATTTAATTGTGGAATAAAAATAAATCTACTGGCAGCCGGTTGGTGCCGCAGCCAAATCTGTCAGTCCAGAATTGTAAATGCTCGCTCCCTCACGGCGCCTTCGCCATGTCATTTATTAACTCGGCAGGGATTTCTGGCACACCTGTGCTTTGCACTGCATGTATTTACATTGTTAAAGCATCTGAATTGATATGGACTTGGCCTTTTTTGATCTGAGCTGACATCCGAGCCAGCTTGGGTTTGCCTCGTATGTTTAAACTGGGCCTTACAGTTTTGTCCATGCTCTGCTTGCCCCCCTGATTCTACAAAACACCTCCAAACCCTGACCCCCACACCCTCCCTCCTACCTACATTAACTAATACCCAAGCTAAACTGATTAGTGCTGTGCTGAACAGGGCTAAGCTGTGCAAGGCTGATCTTTGTTGTGCTGAGCTGTGCTGAACTGTGCTATGCTATGCTATGCTATGCTATGCTATCCTGAGCTGAGCTGAGCTGTGCTGATGCTGTGCTGTGCTGTGCTGGGCTGGGCTGTGCTATGCTGAGCTGAGCTGGGCTGGCTGGGCTGAGCTGTGCTGTGCTATGCTGGGCTGTGCTGCTGACCTGAGCTGGGCTGAAATATTATTAAAAACTACCCATCAGGGGGCCAGAAGTGTCCTGTGAGGCCTGAAGGCACTGCAGGAGCCAGGAAACCCAAATTAAAACCCCGAAAAGAGTCTAGCTATGGAATCCCCATGCATTACGCTGACAGTCATAGCCTTTAATAAGCTGTGCTTGCAAACATGAAGGAATATGCTGGAGTAAGGGCTGCAGAAGGCACATGTATTCAAGAGAGGCTGGCGAAAAAGTCCAGATGAAATAAAGCACTTTATTGGAGCTATAAAAATGATCTAGAAGGAGCATACAGACACAATTTCTGTGGTACCTTTGTAGTTGTTCAGACATCGAGTCTTTTGATTGCGCTTCCATTCCTGTCTCACACATTGACCTTATGCTATGATTGTAAGGTCCATCTTTTTGAGCAAGTATTATGAACGAGTGGGTAAGCTGAAGTAAATCTCCATTGTGATTGTGAAGTAATTCAGCACTGTTTAGAGTTTACAGAGTTATTCAGCTGGTTTTCTTAACCTTCTACACAGGGTATAAAGACGAAAGACACGAGGAAAGAAGTAGAATAAGAATAAGAGAGAAGGACAATTAATTGCATGATGGGAAATTAAAGGGATACTCCATCCAAAAAAATAAATTATATGATTTATTCTCAAAATTAATGGAAAAATATGCTCTAAATAACTATTCTTTTTCTAAGAAGAAAAAACTCTGGTACAGTGAACACATCAAGTATATTAGATTTAGTCATTCATTTAGATATATATTATTTATTTTAGATTTATTTTTATAACCAGGTCAATTAACTGTGAATAGTCACACTGGAGGAATCAGAGTGAGTATGGGATGCAACCACAATCCTTTGTCAGTTATGGATATAGAAGGACGATCATGTGGTCTAATTGTACGGAGACAGTTTTGGAGAATGTGACATGGAGAATGGGGTTATAATGCGTACTCTATAATGAATACCGTGAGTCAAGGTTTCTGACTCATGGTGTAAGCGGCTCTTTGGAGAAACAGTGAGAAGTGCTGCAGCGCCAGGAGTGAGCTGTCCTGATTAGCTAATGTTTCAGGTAAAATGTAAAAGCTCAGAGGGTACCTTTCCCCGGCCGTTAATCCTACGAGTGCCTGACTGAACGGGACACAAGCTACATTGTGCTCTTTAACGATGATGAAAATGAATCTTCCTGCCTCTCTCCTCCGTTAGTGTGTGTAGGCTGACCCCGAAGCCCCCTTCCCCTCTCGCTGTCTGGGCCCCCGAGTTGTGAAATTTATGACGTTTTGCGTCTCTTAACGTTTAATTTAATATTTCATCTCACGCACAAAAATCCTTCCCCATAGATCCAATAGGTGTGTCTCTATCAATCACGACAACGATACAGAGGAACCCAAGGCTGTCCGATAACTCAAGCGGAGCACTGTGTGCGCTCGCGACTGTTTGGTGAGGCGTACACACGCAAACACTTCACACACGCACGCACAGGCACACAGATACTCACTTTTCTGTCTTTCTTCTATTTGACATTAAAATGACAATGATTTATTTCGTGCAGTGGCGGATTAAAAAATGGAGGGAGAGAGATAGATAGAGAAAAGAAGAGAGAGTGAGAGAGAGAGAGAGAGCGAGAAAGGATAAAAAATAGAGGACGAGATCAATTTTCCCCTGTTTAATGCAAAAATATTCATTGTGGCAAATTCTGCTTCGATTATGAAAAGGAACAGGGAACAGGCCAGTCGTTCCCTTATGCCAGATAGTCGCTCAACTGGGAAATTTAAAATGTGAGTTTCAAATGGCTATGAGTGAGAGTGGGAGAGGGAGAGAGAGAGACCCACAAAGCTTAAGATGGGGAGACCGGTAAAGCATGAAAAATTCAGCCTTTTTAAACATTACTCACTGGAGACAAAGCAGTTGTTCTTGAATTACACCCCAGCCTGGACAAATCTCAAATTCTGATTGGTTGAATCATTATCTACCATGTGCACAATGGACAATGGGAGAATGGGTCCAGAAAATGAGCCTTACCACCAAGAAAAACCCATATAGCTGCAAGCAGCAATTATGTGGCCTGAGCACTCATAGTGTCACTATCGCAAATGAATACACTGAAAGTCTATAGGGCCCCATTGTTTCATTCAATTCCAAATTCATTGCATTAGTGTTGAGTGTTTTCACCCATAAAGGTACCCTAAGGATGGCAGTTGATTTGATCTTTGCAGGTAGAACTGGTTTTTCAACTGACTAGTCTAGCACCACCATGTGGCCAATCAGTGCCAAATTTGGCTAAGGGTCATTGGGATATTACCTAATGACTGAAGTAACTTTCATCACAATAAATCTGGTGGATAGGCCCAAACAGATAAATCAAATGGTAACCTGGATATAAGAATCCAAATGGAAACCAATTCAAGAGGACGGTCCTGTAAAGTAGAGTCATTCTAATGTGGGGTTAAAAATGATTATATCTGCATGGGGAAACGTTTTCCAACTGCTACGAACTGGACTGAGAATTCTATCATATCTTAGCATTATTACAACCAAAGCAGCATTTTATGAAAAGCTGAGTCACAAAGATGACTGGCTCAATGAGTTCAGTTTTACTTAGAGGCTTAGACATGGGTAATAGGCTTCTTAATGGTGGTCAGTGAGGATACTGCTGCTTCACCTTCACTTGCATCTACATGCATGCCTCTTTTATACACTATAACCTTCACCCCCATATTTGTGCATGTATCTTTTGTGGGACCGGTCTGAATATTTCATTTAACGGGGACTTTTAGACAGCAAAATCTCTCTTCTAATTAAATTTTTTAGAAGAACACTTTTTAAAAATTTTACATGAACTACTGGTACACTTATTTGTGATATGTATTCAAAAACAGAAGAATCTAGAATAATTATTTATTTACTACATCTTCAAATATGTATAGATTGATCTCAGGGAATAATATAGAATAACTGATATGCACAGCTAAAATACTTTTAATTCCAAACCTGTTACACTCTTCTCTCAATTAACTGAATATAGTGTAATCACACTCTCTACAGGCAGCTTCAAATTGTGTCTGGTTACATATGCTGCGTTGCACAGTACATGTTCATTCTAGCGACTGTAAGCTTTTTAAAGTAAATTACCTGAAAATGCAAAAAATGGAAGAAGACACTCTTTCACAGAAAAAAACAGACATCAAAACAAAATTTACCCATTTCTTTGCTATTATAAACTCTTGGGA
Source organism: Albula goreensis (assembly GCA_022829145.1). Taxonomy (NCBI): domain Eukaryota; kingdom Metazoa; phylum Chordata; class Actinopteri; order Albuliformes; family Albulidae; genus Albula; species Albula goreensis. The sequence continues at coordinate 9,283,477 of CM040752.1, forward strand.
TCCAAAGTTAGAAAAAAATTTTTTGCACATGCAATTTTGGTAACATGATTTGTGATTGGAGCAAAAAATTCTATCTGAACCAATCACATGCCCTCTCAATCATTTTGCACCAATAACAGTTTTGCACATACAACTTGTTTTGGTAAATGAGGCCCTTGGAGTGAATGTTAATGCAGCGAAACGTTTACCTAAAATGAAACAAATTTTGAACGGGATGATGTCTCTCTCCTCACACAGCTCTGAAACGAATTCCTTTCACATCGATCACATGATAGGGTTTGCTTAACAGTCTTTCGAATTTGGTTGGCCTGTTTTTGTAAAGCGCCAGGGCAAGTAAATAGACCTGATATGCAAAGAATGCAGAAGTCATTTGCAAGGCAAATTTTTACAGCTGGGTACAACTCTCTCCGCCCGCTGCCAAAAGGCTTTGGAAATATAATTGTTACATTACATAAAGGTAATTAACTTTGCAGTCAGCTTACCCCTAGACTGTACCCTGCGCTATCACCATTACCTGATCTCTCTGTTATATTTAAAATCAAACTCCTTTCGGCTCACCCCCCCCCCCCCCCCTTTCCTCACTTCCCCCCTCTAGCCCCGAGGGACGAGTGACCTGCTTCAAATTCTCAAATTGTAATCTGATTGGCTAATGGCGGCAGGGGCTGACATAGTGAAACAGCACACTAAGCCCTTCCACATAAATAATGAAAAAGGCCCACATATATAAATACAGAATATTGCAATTAATACGATTCAATCATACTGATGTCCCTGGGGCAGAGATGGATGTTTCGACTGCAAAATAAACAGGTTTTTTTTTTTATCAGGCAGGGATTGAAGTGTTAGCTTTAAAGAGTGCAGACAAGCTAATGTAACTATCCCCGGTCTCTGTCTTATTCGTTTTCTCTTTCTATCACACAAAAACATAGAGATTTTACAACTCAGTATTGTGTGTGGAATTTCTCTGGCACACATTCAGAAAGCCATATTGTGCCTTGGAAGCTTTCTGAGGGAAATAGCCACTTACGGCTAGCATGGGTAAATGATTGGGTAACAGTGTTGAGAACGATTGAAAGGGTCCAGACACGCCTTCTACAGCTTCAGCTGTATTTCCCATGGTTCCACCTAAAAGGGTTCTCGCAGCAGACCGTGGGTTTCCTCAGCTTGTCTCTGAAATGGTCACAGAGAGGCACTAAAGAAGAGCCCACAGACAGCTACGGTATTATCCTCTCTGAGAGTGAAGTTATCTTCAACCTGCACATTTAAAGGAAGAGGGGGAGTCCCTAAAAACTGTGCTTCGTCACACATCAAGGGTCCATACAGTTTCCTATCGTGCACTCTGACACCACACACCATGGTTGCATTCATTGATAACGGAAACGTCTTTGACATGGGGAGTTGTGATTGGAGGGAAGTCGAATGTTTGACCTTCCCTGGCATGTACCACAATTGCCACTGTTCAAATAAAAAATGGCATTCTGTCCCACAGTGCTCACGGTAAATCTATAGAGGAGCTGAGCCCATCCACGTTCTGTGTGAGAGACCTCCGGCTGCCTTAGGTAACCGAAGCAAATTTTATTCTCCATACTTTTTGTGTTTGATATGCCTCAGGACTCCTGTCTCTACGTCTCCGTCTCTCCATCTCCTTCTCTCTCAATATTACTTTAACGGAGGAGAATATTGGAATGTCATCTTCGAAACCATCAGCGGGGTTGCCTGCGTTTCACTTTGCAATTATTTTACCTCTCTATAAGGAAGATAAACAATATGCAGAAAAAAAAGACATAAATTACATCAAACTGCTTCTAAGGCTCAAGGTATGAAAACACGTCATATTTGTGGTATGACAGTTGACAGTCCAATTGCTGGGGTAATTATTACATCTCACAGGAAGAGCGCCAGGAAGCATTTCCTGTTTACTCTCTCCTTCTCCGTCTTGAACGCCTGATGCCAATATTGCAGCTGTCAAACACGCTTCTGAGCTTGTGAAAGGAAGACTGAAGCATTCCAGAGCTGCTGGATTTAATCAATACTGAAAGAAACTGTATGAAACTCTGCCTGTACACTGACATTAGCCTCAAGTCATGACATTAGCCTCCAGTAAAACTGGGGGTATTGTCAGCTGAGACCATCCAGAACGTGACTGGGGACTTCCATGTGTACCTGAAAGTTGTTAAAGATTACCTTGCCTTCCCTTCATTTTAATTTGAAATGTGTTTTTTCTATGGATGACACCATGACCCAAAATAACCAGCAACGCCATTACAATATGCCAGTAATTATATGTGCACACTGGCATACCGTCTCTACGGCTATACTACAGCTAATAGTAGATAATGGTTGCCATCTTCATCATCATCTTCAACAACAAGACAAAATTCAAAATGGCCAGAATGGTCCCTGGGACTCAGAACAAGTTCTGCCTGTACAAGATCATAGTATTTAATACTCAGTCCGTATGTCAACCTGCATTCAACAACTGAGGAATCTGATTTCAAACTCATGGCGTTACGTCACAGTGTGAACCTGGACAATAAGGCAGACATCCAGTGATAGCAGACCCTGAACTCACGCATTCTTTGATGTTGCGTACATCACACGCTGGGATATTGAGAAATCATCCCCGCTCATATTCTACATCTTATTCCTCCCCGGTCCTCTCCGTCATTTATTACGGCTCCAATCCCAAGCAGGGCTCCGCTCCGGCACCCCCGCCATATTGAACATTTCCACTCGGTTGGTTCATTTGTGGTAGAGGAATTACACTTTGATTGGTGCTGTCACTGTCACTATAAAACACCGCTGTCATGCGAACACCAAGGCCGTTCTGTACAGTATTTTCATTTAAAGGGTGGGGTGGGGGGCGCATTCTTACTCTTTAAAACACCCCATTTGGCTTTGCGAAGCACACACAGATCCATTTGAATAGCCTATATTTGGGAGTGTTTTTTTTCCACCTTGGGATATATAAATCCAGAAATAAACAGTGTGAACCCAAATGTCACACTCTGTAGATGAGACCCTAATGAAATGGGAAAGTGGCTGCAGGCAGTGTGCTTATAATAGTAATAATAATAGTAATAATAATAATACTATGTGATAATCATATCACTGTAGACATATCATTTGCAATGTGTCTGTGTCCATGGCTGCGTGTGACTTCTCCCACCATGGCCCCATTATCCTCCGTCCCACTGAATCTTTTCATGCCCCTCTCTCTCAGCAAAGCATGTCAGTATTTCTCTGCCACATAGCCCATAAGGAGTCATCCTCCTCACAGATATTAGACTGTCTTATAAGTGGTAGGTGAGGTGACGTAGTGATTACGAGACCAGACTAAATGGCTGGAGATAGTTTAGTATACCTGGTGGAAGGCGCTTAGCTGCACACATACAGAAAAATATTCAGTATCAAGTCAGCGTTTTGCGTTTGTACACTGGTTTACATATGTATGATGTACTCTGTTAGGGTTAAACTGATTAAAGATATACATGAAACGTAAGTCGCGGATATCATCCTAAACAAAGGCATCTGTTCCCCAGAATAACAGACAAACACCTCCAAACAGTTCAAGATGGAGTGTCAAACATGGTCAGCCATCTAATTAGGCATCTGTTTAAAAGTTCAACTTCTCCACTGAAAGATACCTTCTGATCATGGAGAATTATGCCTGTCATGGTAGAAATCACGCTTACATAATAATCCTTAATAAACCCCAGACAGCCCAGTAGAGTTTCTGTGATTTTTCATACCTCTTACTCACCTTGATAAGCAATAAGCACCCCCTCCCTCAGACTGATTCCAGTCTCCACACATCAAAGACAGGAAATACAAGCAGAGTCCAAAGCCTGTCCTTGCAGCTGCAGTTTACAAATTGAGCTCAAAACCATTACACCGCACAGTCAGATAAAACTAGGGGAATGGTTACCATTGATAACAGCTGTCTGACGTATGCACACACACATGCAAGCTAACACACACACACACACACACACACACATTCTCACACACACAAACAGCTCTCTGAGGAGCTCTCTGCGAGATGAAGAAGATGGACGACATAGTACTCCACACCTTACATTGAATAACTTCCTGTTAAATGCTCAGGGATGTTTAGATCTGACTATTAGGGAGTCTTTGACTCCCCTGAGATGGCTACCCACACCATAACAGATCTTGCACTATTTTTAACAGCTGGGAACAGACATTGTGGGTTGAGGGCTTCCTTTGACTTTCTCCAAACTTAAACCCATCATGATGCAGATAAAAAGAGTAAAAGAATATCATCATGTCATATTACTTTGGAATATACTTTGGAATGCACTCACACTGCTGAGATACACATATACTGTACAGATACATTTGCTCATTACACCAGATTATGTATGTCTGAGAACTGGCTTTGGTTGCAAGTTGATTGCCATTCCTTCAAAACTAGCATCTTCCTGAAGCTCACGATTTATAGTTCTTGCTGAGACAGGGTCACGGAGGTGTAGATTCAGTTGTGAGGTCATTTTTTTAGCCACGTTTTAATCTCTATGTGTGCGTGTTAGAGTGTGTGTTTGTGACTAAATCCATTGTTTAATTTAGCTTTTGAGGGCAATGTAGCAATATAGAAAAAAATCGATGACGCAAAGCGATTGGGAAGTGTGCCGAGCCCTGGGCGAGTACTGTGCATCTCCTGCTTCTATCAAAAATCGAGCTTTGTGGCAAAACAGATGAATAGATTACCAAATGCTAAAGTATAGATGAGAAGTAAATAGGACGCTTATCTGTTTATGTGGACTGAGAGACTAACGACAAACATAAATGTGTTAGAGATAAAGGCTGTAGATATGGAAATTCCGCGAGGCGCTCTTGATAGCATGCCTGCTGGAGAGAACGCGCTCAACTCTCCAAGAATTTAACGCTCGTGCGCTGGCGCGCGAGCAAACGCGAAAGTTGCCTGGATCTGCGCAGCGGTTTAAAGTCTGTCCTGTTGGATGGTAGGTGCCTTTCGTTAGGACACGATGCTGTCAAGCAAGGTGTCCCAGGATGTCTAAACTTTCCCGTCAAAATAAAATGAAAAATAAAAAGGTTTGGATACCAAGCAGACTTTTATGAAAAATAATAATTACGCATATTTGATTTTACAAATAGATGATAGGAGAACAATGAGGTTAATATTGTTTACGATGTATGTTGGGCAGACGTAAATATGATCAACCTTTTCAATTTAAGTCCATTATATTCACGTGTCCTGAAAGCGATTAAACGAGACTTTGGATTCATATTTGCTGTCGCTTTGGTGTTCTAGAATTTATTCAAATCCATAAATTTATGCCCAAGATTTTGGGAACGGGAACAGAACTGAAAAAATCTGCCGTGTAATTTACATGCCCAATTAAAATAACCCGAAGAATGTATTTTATGTGTATTTTTTATTTGAATGTGAGATCGCTTACCTTTAGCAGAAACCACTGACTGAGGATAGCGAGTGTCCAGCCGACAACCTTCATCGCACCTCCCAAACCGCAAACCTGCCGGATGTGTCCTCAGGTTAACATATACCTACAGAGAGCGGTGCAGTCCAGGAAAACCGGCAATCCGAGTGGCAAAGGAAAAACAAATGAAGAGTAGGGAGATGTCGCATCTATTGAACTTTTCTGAGAGTTTATCGATAAACTATTGCTAAAATTTGGTTCAGCGTTAAAAAGTTAGTGTCATGGATGCTAAAATCCTTTCTTCCTCTCAGCTGAAAAGTCGAGGTGTAGAGAGATTGTCCAGAACCACTACAGAGCTCCTAGCATCTCCAGGTTCATAAGCAAATGCCTCAGCTTTTGCTAAACCACCCCCCCCCCCCCCAATCTACAACACACACACAGACACACACACTCCCTTCCCTTTTCTCCCCCCACTCTCTCCCCTCCTAAACGATTATTAGTGAATAGATGTTGTGGCTTTTTAATAACAGGTAGGTGGATGTTTTCAAAGCACCCGCGACTTTTCCTTACATCATGTGTGTGGTTTGAGGCTTTATCGCTAAAGGTCTCGAGTGGTTATGGGTTTGTTTTTGTTTGTGTAATTAGTCCAGACCGTTCACCGGAATAATCATTAGCTGCTCAAGTGTCTTTGTAGATAAACAATATTTAGTCTAATCAGGTATTGTAATGTTGTAATATTATCTCAAACCCACTCCCACAATTCCAGAAATGTCAATGTCCTCTAAATTCAACAATGAGACACTCGAATTTGTTAAGAACACGTACGAGATTATTTCTCCGGGGCCAAATACCTCAGTCATATATCTAATGACTTTCAGGGTGACATAAGGCGGGGTGATTGTATCCATGCACGCGTGATTCTAAATAAATATCAAAGAACATCTGGAGATGCTAACTGGAAGCGTTAAACTGGAAATGTAATGTAACACATTATTTTAATAAAAATGAAATATATATTAAATAATAATAATAACAATTAACTAAGCATACATATGTTCTTTTTTAAGTGAACAAATTCGTAGATATTATTACATTGTGACTAGAGTTTGCACAGTAGAATAAGAACAAGTCCTTAAAGATAAATTAAGAAGAATGTGAGTTTCTGGTGTGTGGTTTTTCGTTCTGTAAGCTATGCATAACAACGGTCCAATAAATGTACTCATGCAATTCTTTTGCTGACAAGGCGGCGCTTTACTGCCCCCCTGCGAAGGATGAAATGAATGGTCACGAGCAGAAGCGCGCGAGATGAGTTCTGTCTGTAACGGCAGAGGTACGTCCCCGTGCCATTTGAATATTCTGCAAACATATACAAGGCACAATGTATAAAGTGTGGCCAAAAATTACAATGTTCAGAACATAGATACATAAAAACACTGGGGTGTTGGGGGTGGTGGTTGACATATAGTTGGATTACATGTCAGTGGTCGTAAAATCTGTTATTCTTTTGATGACATGACTTTGTCACTGTCGTAGAAATGGCTTCTCTAAAGTTAATCTATTCCATTTTAAGTAGTTTAACGAATTCTTAGCACACACGCTATGGGCATGTTACAGTTTCCAGAGTGATATTTGATGGGTATTGTAAGTGGCAGGCAGATTTAGCAGAGCCGCGCCGGGTCTCCATTCCAATCAGCACGAGCCCATCGTCCCCTCTTCACGCGCTGCATGCTGTGTCATTGTGGCTTAATGAATGAACACGCTCCGCAACAACGTGCAGCATTTATTCACAAGCGCTGGCGCAAGGTTCTTCGAGCATCCAAGCGCTGGATTGCGAACAGGTGGCTGCTGTCTCAGCGAAAAATAATCTGAAGATGAGTAGGCAGTGAAAAGGGCCATGAGTTTCTGCCCGGGGGGGTTAGGGTGCGATTGGAGAGAGAATATTTTATGACAGGTTCCACCGTTGATCGTGCACAATAGAATGCCTGTAAGTGGCTAGCGATGCGATTCGTGTATGAAGTGTAAGTTTTTAATTAGTGCTTTCCAGACTCAACTGGGAGTCAGATGTCGCCCAGAAAAAAAAACACAAAAAACCGCGAAGTAGCAGGTCCACGCTATTCCTAATTATTAATGATCGCTGCAGCATTGGAGGGGCAAGGGCCACAGAAGCAGCATACTTAACCACCCACAGTCTCCTCAAACAATACGGCGGATGTGGGACGCGAGGCTGAAAGGATATTAATCAACCACGGAGAGAGCCTGTCCAGGCGTCTACTCCACAGACTCGTCCTTGGGCCATCTCAAGGTCACGGCTCATCAGTAGGTGAGGCTTGTTGTGACGGCACAGGCTGTCAAACCAGGTGACCGATCACAAAGCATGCAAATGCCTTCACCCTCGACGACAGGACCACCCCCCCACCCCGGCTCCGTCCTCGCAATCTCATCCCCTGTCATCATCACAGATGACCCCCCCGACCCCCAGAGGTCATTGGACATCCCAGATTATCGTTGCTGTGAATAACCACAAGAGATAAAAACTCTACTGTCTCCTCAAACGATACTCTTTGTGGTGGGGGTGACTTGACCAACACAGAATCACATAGAATTTGGCAACTACACATCAATAGTCTGATTTTCACCTGGCAAAGCATTGACAAACACATTTGTTAAAAGACAGGACTGGGCGTAGTTAGCACCATTAAAAATGCTTACTACGGAATCTACTGAAAATTTCCATCCTGAAAAGCAGGCCGCAATTTATGTCCAGGGTGCAATTTGAAGAAACAGCCATTAAATGAGTGAACCAGGCAAAAAATTGTGGTTTTGATTAGTAAGACACATGAAGATTGTGGTGATACAGAGCAAGTATCCAGCACACTGGTGGTAATGTTATCACAGACACAAATACCCTTACCTGCTAAGTCCCTTCAGAGTTGATGGCTTTCCTGTGGTCACTTAGATGCCATGATTTTGGATGTTATGAAGGATGAGTGGAGTGAAAAATAACGTACCAGCATACGGTTTCAATGCTTCTGGTTTCAACCTTAACTGTCTCCATCAACCTGATCGTAAGTGCTTGTGTGTAGGTATGTATATTGGATGTATATGTGCGCGCGTGTGTGTGTGTGTGTGGGGGGGTGTATGCGTGTGTTTGCATTTAAGAGTATGCCTGTGTCTGAGTGCATGTTCTGTGTGTGTGTGCGCGCGCGTGTGTGCTTGTGCATATGTGCGTATTGATCTTGTATTGATATACCTCATCCCTATGGTGTTGAATGATAAATCCGTTCCCATCGTTTCTCTTTGACCTGGGTGATCTTAGCAGTAATCTGACAGTCTGTGCTCCAGTCTCCCGGGGGAAGAACTCAGCATTTGCTGGGTTCTTCCGTTTCATGAGTGGGAAAATTTTATAAATTGGGCGTTTTTTTCCCAAGGCAAAGCTGACTCCTGCTTTTGCTTTTAATGACATCGGTCAAGTAACAAGAATAGTGCACTTGACAACCTCTCCTACACTTACTGCATAAGTTATACGACAGTTTAACGATATTTACTGTGGATGATTAGTTAGTTAGCCAGTTTCCATTTGTTTTAAAGTCTCTACTAGTGGGGAAAACCGAAAAAGCATAGATTTTCTGATCTAAGTTTGATGTACCATCAATCAACAATTCATTACATTGGCAATTTAATAATTTACCATGAATTTTAATTGGATTATGAATTCACATATATGCACACTCATACACACATACGCACATGCTCTCTTATGCAAGCCTTAAGATACTGATGTGTGATCTCGAAAATGTTTTTTTTTAAATAAATATTATTTTGTACCGCAATAAAATTACAGATGATTATGGGTGTGAATTGCATGAACCAACTTAAAAACGAACAAGCTCTTTGCCAAAATTGCTAAGCATCCCATCTCCTCTTCTGCTTATGTTGTTATGTCAGAGGCTGCCAGAGATAAAGGACTTTTAAAAAAATTAAAAATCAGATAATAAATTACCCAAAATAATCTGCCAGCACAGTGCATAGAGGCCTGTCACCTCTCCGCTTTGCCCCATCTGTCACCACCCCCCTTCCCACGCCCCCCCACACCCATCCACCCCGCCTACCTACCAACTCAACCATCCCAGCCCCTACCTACCCCCCCCACACCACACCACAACCCCCGCCACCTCATTAAGATTCTCACCCAAGAAAGGTGACTTCTTAGGCAGTCACAGTGACAGCCCCCCTTCCCCCCCCACTTCCCTCCCCTCCCTCCCTCCCTCCCTCCTCCCCCTCTTCCTGGGCAACAGCCGCAGGGAGGTAGACACAGTGACAGGTAGCAGCGTTCGGTCCCTGGGGGGTTTGCAGAGAAGGGGCTGGGGGTGGTGCTGGTGGTGGTGGTGGGGGGAGTCGGGGGTGGAGAAGGGAAGGGGGAGGGTTGGGTTAAGAGCAGGATTATCGTCTTGGTGATGCTCTCCTTAAGATAAGGGGTCCCTTAGGATGTGGCCAAGATTGCTAAGCATTCTCCTTTTCTACTCCGGTCTCGGTCTCTCTCTGTCTCTTTTCTTTACAGCACCCCTCTTCCTGCTGCTTCTTTCACATTATTATCTCCTCACAAGGATCCCGACCCACTTAGTAGGATGGTTTGTTTACGATAGCCATAGTCGGTATATTGTTCTTACATAATGAAACGCTGTGAGCCTCTGGGGGGTCGGATAGGGGTAAATCCAATTGGTGACAGGTGCGGGTGGTTGGGCAGGGTAGGGAATATGGGGGGGTCAGTGTAGGACTGACTTTAATGAAATGTGCCTCCCTGCATTTCAGCGACTGATTTTTTTGTTACTTTTTGGGTAAACCAGCACAAATCAAATTGACAATGAGAAAGGCATTTTACTCTCACTGTGTGTGGGATGTTTGTCAGCTACATGTCTGTCCAGCTCAGCAAAAATGCCTTTAGCTTATCTTCCTTCTGTAATCTAAGTCACAAACGGTACCCCCATTTTAGTTCCCGAACCCCTTCCTCGACACAGACCCCCATCCCCCCTTGTCTCATATCTGAAGTATTTGATTTGTATAGTTCTCTCTCCTTTAAAACTTTTAATTATTTTTCCCTGCTTGTTTTAAAAGTCTGCAGTCTCAGCCTCAGCAGCAGAACTGCAGGCGAGTGTGACACGGCTGCGGCCGTCCCCTCAGGTGAAGAGCTTAATGAGGCCTTGCGGGCGGACAGGCCGTGCTAACGTGCTAACGCGCTCGCTTCTGTCAGATTGGTGTGAACATGGGGGTCCCACGCAGCGACTCCTCATTACCGCCAGGAGTACCGCGAGACAACGACAGGGCTGGAGATCCCCCCCCCCCCCACCCCTTCGGTTTGTGAGAGGGACACCCATACTCAGCGGCTCTGTTGAATCTGTGCTCATGCATTTGTGAGCCCCCTTCTCACCAACACGTAAACATGTTACCGCGTGACGTGCAACAGACATTGAGTAAACCTATTCCACTATAGCACTTTAGCAGTAGCCAAGGCAAGCTCCGAACAGCCTTCCTCAGGCTAAACAAAGTAGCATACACTTAACAATACCAAAAATTACTGTGCAAAAAAAAAAACTAGTGCACGCAAAGCAATATGCAAATACTCAGACTGCATGTAATGGTTGGTTTGAAGGTCTGGAAAAAGTGAGTGCGATAGCTAAGTTTTCTTATGATGTGATACTCATTTTCACCCATCTCACACCTGACCTATGTTAAGATATGAAATAGCCCCTTTCAAATTGGGAGCTTTTTCCCTTTATAATTGCAGTAACTGAGAAGCAGCCAACTGAGACAACCCACATTAGAGTCGATTTGTCCAATGCTGTTTCAATGTCCCTGTACATTTGTACCCCCCCCCACACACACACACACACACACACACATACACAGTAATCTTTAATTCAGAATCATCTGAAAGGCACAGATAGGCACAGGAAGATGAAAACAATGAAAATGCAGTCCAGAAGCGCATTGGAAAAAGTCATTACGTGCAGCAAAGATTCAGAAAAAGAGGGAAATGAGCAGGAAAAGCAAGAAAGCCTGACCGAGGATTCATTTTTGTTTTATCTGAGTGCATTATCCAGCTGAAACAAGTTACATTACTTTTTCATTTGATTTGATTCAGTGTCTGGTGAGATATATAATGGAGCCCACTTTGGTAAGGGAAGCCATAGGAAAAAAACTGACGCAAAATTATACCAGCATAATTACAAACTACAGAAAAAACAATCTGTATTTTGTAACAAAACCAAAACCTGTTTTTTTTCCTTTCAGTTTTCTCTTCTAAATATTCCCAAAGCCAGGTTTTTCCCGTACCCTTCCATACTTTTTTCCATGAAGAACTTGTCCACAGATAGAAAAACATAACAGACAGACGACCCCAAAATGGAGACCGATCGTAAGATCAGACCATTCATCCTTTTTTGACTGGTCATTTTTCCTAAAATTTAAAGAGTACCCTATACAGTGTCAAGCCTGGTCTTCAACACTTAACAAGTGTTTTCTTCCACTGAGCGTCTTGGTGAACTATGTCTGGTAATGCTCTATGGAGACAAAATGGCTCATGTCAGCACACACTTTACCTTAAACTAAAACCTACCTGTGCTCCCCTGTAAGGCGGCACACAAAGAGAAACAGCCTCTATGATCCACTCCACTAATCCCCTTTAAAAAATATCAAAACCCTCCCGAGTCTCATTTTGCTAAACTAAAGAGATTAAAGTTGGTGTTTAATAAAAATCAGTTTCCATGGCAATAAGTTTTGACTCCGTTTCCGTCTGAGCACTTTGCAATCCGCATGCCCGGTTGGTTGTCAGGACCTCCTTTGTCCTGACAATGGCCACCTGTAATTGTTGGAAGAAATGTGCTTTTAAATTTTGCATATGATTAAGGTCATTCGTCAAATGGAAACATGAGCGCTTGTGGAGGGACCAAAAACAGGCCTCGGGCAGGTTTGCAACAAATCAATAAGATATTAAAAAGAGTACTCATATATTCCTGTACAATACTTATTAAAAGTCAAAAGAACAGAGGAACAGAGGTAGAGGACAATTCAACTAGAACTATCAACACTCCATCAGCTAGAACATGCTATCACTGTAATTAAATTCTCCTCTATACTATGAAATTGCTCTCATACAAATACTATTAATACTATTTTCATACTATTCTCTTACTCTAATACTATTCTAATGCTGTTCTCCCACTCTATTAGTATAGCACTATTCTCCTCTTGTATCAACGTTTCCCTTATATAACGGTGTTCTACGTGCTTCTGCTGCTGCTTCTGATACTTTCTCCAGTGCTATTATTCTACGTCTGTAATTATGTTCTTCTAAGCACATCCAGGGTTGAGTGACTCCTCTTTGTCAGGCAGTAAGAGGCTGTGAGGCAGATAGGCTTTCCCTTTGAGAGAGGGAGCCAGAGGCCCTCGGCCTCTCAGTCGCCGGGACTGTAATACATCACTATGATAGGGGCAGGGGACTCGGAAGTGTGAACCCCCAGATCCATGGGGAGATGGGAGATGAGATTGGGGGTGACGGGGGGCTGGTCGGGATCCAGGAATCACACGGAGAGGCTGACGACGGGCCCTCCCCCTCCCGCACAGGGTGCAATGTGGGGCACAGCAGCTTCTGGCACATATAGAGATGGGTACATACTTAACCTCAGTCCTGGGGAATGGCTATTATTACTATTATTATTTTTATTGCATTGTATGGCAGTGTATCTTTATGTATGTTTGAAACATATGAATATCATTGCAGGTGAATAACAGGAAAAATGTTTGGTGGATTGGGAAGATTCTATACAAATCCAGACTACCTTCTTCTTTTACTATTCACACTGTTTCGTAACAGCCTATGGCCTGCGAAACAAGCATCTCAAAACTCACAAGCAAGAGCAACTGTAAATTAACCAACTTCTCCTACATTTAACTTGTGAAGACGAACAGTGCGGTCTCTCAACAGAGCGAAAGTCGCAGGGGACGATAATGACATCGCCGGTGAAAGAAAAAGAAAGAAGTAAAGCTGAGGAAAAGAAAAAAAAAACATATTTTCTCACAATCCACAGTCAAGTCTGTAATGAAGCTGAGAGGGTGGAAAAGGTTAGAAAGATTAATGGTTCCTGATGTGAGCAAGACGAAGTCCTTGTATAATTAGCGAGCTTGTCCACCCCCCAACCCCGTACCACCCTCCATGCAAAGTAGTCCTGAAACTTTGAGACGTTCTGTAAGCTCTGGTTAATGATGCATGAGCAAAGCATGTGACCTCAGCTCCCTTAATCTGTGAGAGTGAGGAGGAAGACGGGAAAGAGGAGGGGAGAGAAAGGCATAAAGAGACTGCGAGAAATGGACTAGGAAGGGGAGTCAATCAAACATACTTAGCCTCTTTCAGGATACATGCTATTCAATCAAACCTGGCATAACTAGTTTAGAGAAATACCTTTACAAAGTGTGTTTAACACACTTTGGGCCCTGTTTTTGCTAGCAGGTACAACGTCCTACGATTGATTTAAAATACGCTATTACCGCAACGACGCCTGCAAAGTTATTTCTGGCAACGTGCCAGCACCACAACAGGAAAATGTGGAAGCACAAAGTCACTTGGGCCCCTGACGTCATAAAGGGGTGTAGAAGCATATTGTCTGTGTGTGTCCTTTAAGTATTATGCAGATTATGGGGCACAATGCCCGAATTGACGTTTTCGTCCAAAGAGAAACCCATGCACTTAAGAGGTTTCAGAAGCAGGCGAGCTACATCGGCGGTACAGAAGCCTAAATGTGAATGAATTGGGAAGGTTGCTTCAATCTGCTCATGTCAAGTGTGGTGCAATGAAGCTGCTGTGGCAGGCTGGCTGGTAACCCTGTGGTGAATGAATTAGGAACATTGCTTCAATCTGCTCATATAATTGGACATGTGTGCTCAGCCCCTTCTCATTCTGCCGGTGGCGAGCGTGTCACAGGACCAGAGACGAGTAACTGATTTCACTTTTTTTTTTTAACTGATTTGCTTTTATTTGCCGGTTTTTTGCCAGGCTCAATAAATTGCTGAAACCCAGCGATCTTGGCCATGGACACAACTAATACATACGTCTCCTCCAGTGTGAGGCCCACGTTCTTCTGCTTTAGCCCATTCATTTTCTCTTGCGAGCGCTGGGTGCATGTGATTTTATTGCATGTAACGTTCATTATTGGCTGAAACATGCAACGCCATGCCAAGCCCTCTAACAGATATTAACAAATTACTCCACAATTTCTAATCCAAATAAACCGCTATCAAGCTAATCAATGTGCAAAAGGTCAAGATAAATTTGATTAGCATGTTTGTGCAACAGAAGCGAATTCACAGTTTAAGCCCTCTGATCTAAGCACTTCCTTTTGCTTGGGTTTATTAGAGGGTCACAGATGTATCAGTGCCATCAAGGATAAGTACCTTGGTCTACTTTCTCAACTCACCTCTTCCCATACCAAACCTGTAGAGAATTCATCCACCTCCACCGGACAGCGCTATGAGCCAAACACCTCTGATTTCACACTTGTGAATTAATAATGAGCAAAAATGTCATTTGAGCACCTTCTAAAATCATAGACTCAGGCATCCATTAATGCATGTGTGCTATATTAAAAAATCTAAATGAATCCAAACCATATATATAAATAAACCATCATCTCACATTACAGTAAACATTTTGCAGAATATAATATTCCTGAAATATTTCATTGAGAGTGTGTAATAATTCACCAAGCACATGTGCAGCATTTTAGGACAGAATGTCATTTTTTTAAATTATATTTATTTAATGATTTTCAGTACTGTGTTGACACAAAGAATAAAGCATATAGCTCCATAAATCTGTTTGTCCTTTTTACTAAATGAGGGTAAAAATACTCCATTACCCATGTTCCCTCAGAACAGTGTTATCTCTGTATTTCAGTATTAGCTTTGATCCTGACAATCACTCACTACTTCAGATTGCTAGCCAAAGTTTTGTTCAACAAAAGGCAAATGCATTTTTAAAACGCACAATGTCCCGAGAAATATAGGTTTAAAATTTCTACCTGGGGCCTGGAGCAGACATCTTTTTTGTCATGCTGCCCACATAACTAATCTGGTTGTCCTTTAACATGCCTGTTACTATATTATAAAACATGTGTACTATGTTAATAAAACATTAATAACCATTACCATTTGAAAGACCATAGATAACACATAGGATTATGTTGTAATTATGTAGAGGCTATGATAAATAAGTTATTAAAACAAAAAAAATGACTAACAACTATCAACTGTAAATAAATCGATTAGGTTCAGTCCACATTAATATATATTAGTTATCAAGAAAGAAGTCTTGGTAGTTAGACAGAACTGCAATTTGTTTTGACTTTAACCTTGGCTTGATATATAGCTATACAATAGAAACAGGGTACAGTGTTAATTTGTTGCTGCAAAGCTGTAGAAGGAGGTATAGATCTTTTGTACTAGAAAGCAGAAAAATAACTATATCTATAACTATAAGTAATCTTGATAGATAACTATGCTTCACATTCAGACTAACTCATCTCACAATTCAAGGTCACTTTAAGTCATTAAACATCTTTGCGACGGATACAGATTGGTTTCTGTTTTGGTTTATTTCAGGCCAAAGACACAGCCAAGATGAGTGTTGATCTCAAGCTCCTTTCTCTTCTCAGCATACGTAAATCTCAGCAGGTCTTTAGTAGTCTCTATGAAGGGTGATTTACCGCATTTGTTACCCAGGCCTGCATGATGAAAGGTCAGAACTCACATGATATACCTTCGAAGGGACACAGTCGTCATATGGGTGCTAGGAATTCTGGGATATAATGAATCTTCTTTTGCACTTTGCACCCTCAGTCAGTGGGGAAGGAGATGTTTGGAGGAGTCGGACAGTCTGCTGTCTGTCTGTTGGCTTAATTCCCTCAGAACTCAATTAAATTCCTCAGTGCACACGCCTTGATAGTGATTCATTACCATCTTTGTTTTCAATATTTCTCAGGTCACATTTATGGTTATCGACTCATTAGTTTAATTGGTTATGAGTCATGAGTGTAATTACTGGGTATCTGATCCACACAGGCCAAAGGGTGTGTGTGTGTGTGTGTGTCTGTGTGTATGTGTGTGTAGTGGATCAGAGGGGAGGGTTGAGTAGTGAGGGCATATGTTCTAAATTAGACCTTGGAAGTAGAGAAATCGACATTAAACCTGGCCATTATATCAGAGGTCGAAGTGTCAAAAGTTTGTATAAAGAGTGTGTTGAACAGAACTCAGAATGTCTTCCTTGAGACATCATTTGGTGCTGGCGTTGTTGTGCTTTTAGGAGGACCTCCTCTGTTGGTGATTGGTGAAAGGAGGCTGGGGTCTGGTTTCAGTACCATCTGGGAAGATTCAGTAAAGATGGGAAGCTGTAGCGGTAATAGCATTGGGGTTTCACCATGGTCCAGTCCAGCTCGTTTCGTGCCTAAGCCTGGTTAAAGAGCCCAATTAACAAAAAGCATCTGGTCCTCTCCAACCTGCCCCTGCCCCCATTTTTATTCCAGATCGCTGGATGGATTTACAGCAGTGGAATTTAGGCAGTGGGGGGAGGGGGGGATTCAAGGGGAAAGGCCAGGCAGAACTTTCATTATCACTCTTCATTCATTATCACTCATGATCATTATTAGATCATCCATACACAACACCCTATAGAAATTTACTCTTTCACATGAGACTAAGCCAGCCATTTAATTTACAGCTATCCAATAAGTGCACCAAATTTGTTAACCTTTACCCCACTGGGATTTTTTTTCCACTATTCTTTATATTTTCAATGTACAAATACAGTTTTCAAGGTTGTGCACAGGGCCCACTGTAACAGTTGTGAAAGTTGCGCTCCGTGTCACATGTTTTTGCTGGGTAACCTGGTTCTGTCGACAGATGGTGGTGAGCGGAGATCAGGGTGACCTTTTCCGCTGCGCAGGGGTGACATCACTCATGTTGTCTGCCACTGGGAGCTAAACCCTGCATGTAATGGATGGGCTCTCACAAGATTTGCACCTCTTTCTCTCTCTCTCTTTCATCTTTGCTATTGCTCCTCCTCTCTTTTCAAGCTAACCAGAGGCTAAACAGGATAACAAACTTGATGTATAAAATCTGTTAACATATAAATGGTCAGATATCCCTCAGGTAACAAAACCAGTCATTTTAAATTATTTTACAGAATAGGACAAAACTGAAAACAAACTTGATGAAAATGTGATTTTCATACTTGTACTCAACAGTGCATGAGTTGTGCTTCCGCTACTTGTAACCAAATTTAATTGAAATGTGCAGCCATTTTTTCAGAGTCTTTTACTAATGCAAGTGTGTCATGTTTGTTCTATATATAACTATCTGTTGATAGTCTCCATTGTCACAGGACTTAAATGCTTATGATGGTGTATTACCCAGGGATATGGATGGACCAGTGTGTATCATTTTTCCCTTTCATCAGTGGTGAGTCCCAGAAACAAAACGTATGACAAATACTGTCCAAAACTAAACAGACGGTCTGACACAGCATGCCGCTAACCTCATCTTATCAAACTTAATCTCTTTGCTATTTCCCTAATGTGATCCATCCAGGATATCACCATGCCTGACCGATTACATTTCTGCTTAATTCTGGGCACTGGAAGGATTCCTGTTCCCCTCCTGCTGTAAAGGGAATAGGAGGCCTTAACAGCGCCCCCTCTGGTCAGTGCTGGAATTGCCACGGCTTTGTCATGCTGTAGCTCATTGTCTAAAGAGGTTATTAAAGTGTGAGAAGGCACAGTACAGGAGATGGTTTGCTTCCTTAATAAGACACCTCTGTCTTAACTGTAAAAGAGCTCAGAGGCAAAGCAAGACTATCTCATCCACTGAGGTGTACAATGGATATATAAAAATAGTAACGAATGCGAAGTGTGTCCTGGCTTTCAGTGTATATGTGTTAAGAGCAATGCAACTCTGAAACCATCTGCGACAGATTGACCAGATTATGTAATCCCAAATATTTCTGGATTTTTTTTTCAATGACCTGAAATATACATTATCTTTAGAGGCATTTGGTTTATCTTTTATTTCTGTTACGTTGTTTCCAGGAGTGTAACTATTGATGGCTCTTCTGTGGGATCAGAGACTAATTATCCATTTTTGGCCAACGCTGGCTTTGCACTTTCTGTGTTTTCTGGGTGGCTTGATTCCCTCTGGAGAATGTGCTGTGACCAGCGGTTTGTGACAGTACACAACCGCAAAATGTGCTGCTTCAGACAAACGATACATTGACTGATTGATCGGCAGATGTATGCAAAGCGTCCCATTATCAGACTTTAATTGCGCTTTAGAGACTCGCACTGGTGAATGTGGCACAGTCCCGGACCTCTGGAACGGTGGCAGGATTCAGAACGAGGACCTTCTAAAACCATCCAAAAAATTATTTCGCTGCAAAACGGAGGTATCCCTACATCCATCATGTCGGCCGCTGTTCGGCATTCATTAATGAAGTTAGCACATCCCGGCTTTCTCCATTAATGCTCCTCTCTGCGAACAAGGCCGAGCAGCACGTCTGAATATTACTTATTTTCCCTCTCTCTCGCTGCGGACTGAAAGATGCTGAACTGCAGTAAAGCGAAGGCAGAGCATTAATTAAGCCCTGTCGTTTGTCTCCCCTCCCGACCCCCACCCTCCTTCCCTCCTCCATCTCTCACTCTCTTTCTCTTTTTCGCTCTCTCTCTCTCTTTTTCTCTCACTTTTCTCGTGGCGATGGCGGAGCTATGATTGATGAAGTGCGGGACAGTGTGTGAGAGCTCACTACATCTACATCGGTGGCTAATTGAGATGGAGGGCGCATTAAGAAGCCGATGCCCGCTCTGAAATGTCAGGTGTTATATTCTAATCTTCCTCCACTTGTTCATGGGTCCTGTTTCATCTTTTGCAAGAGCATATCTTACACCGCAGCCATACTGTGATAACGATGCATATGTCAAACGAACCTGTCCAGTCACTGATTGGTCGATCTGTCCCTCAATATCTGGGCACTCTTAGGGACCATGGGAATCATTTGTTGATTAAGAAAGCAACGACGACTTGGTTGTATCCAGATCCCCAAGGTTATGAGATACATTGCAGGGGGGCGGGGTTTGTGCCATCCAGGAGGGGTCCTGGGATTTGAAGTTTTGCCAGTGTGTATGCTGAACAGAATGGTGATTTGTTTTAACATTGCTTCTTTATCTCCACTTGGTAAATTTTTTGCATAATCATAGTTTTTGCCTATTGGCATGTATCATAGTTTCTCATTCTCCACTTTTTGTGTACCTGGTTGTCTGCACTGCATTTTTTATTCTACATTTTTAAAACTGATTGTAAAAACTTCACCAATTATTATTGATATATATTGTATGACTAATATATTTGACTATACAAAATCCACTGTATATCGTATGTTAAAACTGATTAATTGTTGGGGAGGCTGGGTATTGCTTCATGACATCTTCTCCTGTGGTCTCCTTCTGTCAGCTTGTTCTTGGTTCTCACCTCTCCTCTCCCCCTCTGATTGGCTGGCAGAGACCCACCAGGGCTCTCGCCTTCCCTTCCTCTAATTAAAGCAGACAGACTCAGTTAAGCTGTCATTTCAGACACATCCAGGCAGAGGCAGAGTGTCACGGGGGCGACAGGAGGTGCCGCACGGGGCAAAGCTAAATGGACACATGGCGTGTCGTGAGAAGGCCTGGTCTGCCCACAGAGCACTGGTGCTGTGACCCCTACCCTTTCCATTAGAGGCCCATCTCACCCTGCTCAGCCAATCAGCCGGGACTCATTCCGAGGGCCTTATTAGCCGCCCGCACCGATCGCCGACGTCTCCTCTGCGCGATGACAGATCCAACATCATCACTGATGTGTCTTAGCCACTTGCGCACAGTGGTCCTCCGGAACTTTCCCTGTACAATCCAGATTCCCTACGCACTGCATAGCCTCTGTGTGCAGGACCAGAAGAGACGTTATCTAACACTGAGAAAAAGGTCATGCGGATTTTGTGGAGGGGATTTCTGAGCCGTAGAGTTTCAGTGTCTCCATCGTGCTGCCCCAGTTATTGACAGATTCAGGAAGGATCCAGTATGATGATTCACCGTCAAACTCAACCGTTTCAGTTTACCAACATAGGTTGAGGCAGCTGATTGCCTTGAACTGTTTGAGCAGTGCAACTTAATCAGTGTGCAGTGCTGTTTCATCAGGCTGCGGTGTTGTACATCAAAGTGACTCAAATCCCAGAACAGGAATCCTCCGTTTTCTGCCGACTTTTATTTTCTCTTCTTTTATTTGTTCTGCTGCCATTTAGGCAGCGCTTCTATTCAGGTTCTGTGTAATTATCAGTGTGTTTTATTCATTCAAGCGTGACAGAGTTTTTGTCAGATACGACTATGAAAAAGGCAGACGTAAATCTGGACCTCGATTCTAAACATCAGAGCGATTAAAGCTTTTACCTTGATGAGTCATTGGGGACAGTGAAGCCGGTGACAGTGAGACTCGGGCACAGATCTTATAGGAATTTACAAGACCCATAATCACTTCATTCCTGTGTCAACGCCAGCGAGAACATTCGTCAGCTGTAGAGCTCCCGACTCCGGCGCGTCACTTTAGCGCATGAACGCTGATGCTAATGTATGCTAATGATGCCAATGTATGCTAATGAAACATGTGTGCCGTGATCACGGCATTATGCGCTGTGTGACCCGCGGCTCCAGGATGTACGTGGGTCAGCATTTAACATTCACAGGTATGTGCGCAGTAGGAAATAAGATCCTACAAGACACAGGAAGGTACACATCAGAAACAGACATGGTTCAAACAGCAGTTGAATTCGTTAGCCTAGTGGCTAGGGTACTTGACTGGAACCTGGAAGGTTGGTTGTTAGAACCCAGTGCATCTCTAGGGAGATCGGTTGGGCCCCTGAGCAAGGCCCTTAACCCCACATCCTGTCTGGGAGGGATTGGCCCCTGGTTAGCTGAATCAACAATAAGACACTTTGGATAAAGGCATTAGCTCAATTTGTCAATGATTTTTTATTACCTATTCACAAAGGATTACTCTTGGCTAACTCCGCGATTGGTAAAGAGAGTTATTTTCAGATTTGGAACAGATGTAATATCTAAAGCTAAGTGCTTGGTGGTGTGCCATGCTTCACAAGACATATATAGAAATGGAACCCTGTGGTTCCTGTATGCCTGTGATGGTCCATTTTTTTGGAGGCATTCTGAAAATATGATTCATAAGGACGTGCATAATGTTTTGTGATGTAAATGTCCGTCTTTACTAATATCATAATGGCCCCTTCAAAAAATTACTTTGTTCTTACTCTTTATTCACTGTCTTTAGGCTAACTGACTTTATCTAAAGTTGCCTTCATATATATATCGTTAGAAAATGTCTGTGGGAAAGTTTTTCTGTACTTCTGTACCTCCACTTTATAGAAATAGCAATAAAATAATGTTGATATACA
Organism: Albula goreensis; assembly: GCA_022829145.1. Taxonomy (NCBI): domain Eukaryota; kingdom Metazoa; phylum Chordata; class Actinopteri; order Albuliformes; family Albulidae; genus Albula; species Albula goreensis. The sequence goes on from CM040752.1 coordinate 9,305,425, forward strand.
GTCAATGATGTAGGAGTTGCTTTTGTACACATTTGTAATTTTCAGCACATCTCTATTTTGCGAAGTGACTGCGATAAATTTGATTGAAAATTAAAAACTATTTCTGATAATTGAGATGTTACTGTCTGCCTGCTTGAGGGATAAGAAAACAGCTTGATGTATCAAGCTTGGTCAGTATGGTGTTTTGCCATGTAATTATCCACAGAGATTGTCTGTAAAAATACTCTTTTCTTTGGGTTATTTTCTAGAGTTTTTGGGTTGAAGGCAAAGATTTGTCACAGAACTAAAGTTCTGATTTTTTTGTTTTTGATCTCTGGAGGAACATCTGAAAGGCTGAAGGCAAAGATGGATCAGCAGCATACTCCGGAGAAAACACAGAACAAGGTAAAGTTCTGACCAATATATTTTTTTGTTTTTGGATCTCTGGAGAAATGAAAGCAGAGCCAATACCTGCAGGCCATTCACATGTACTTTTTACTTCTTCAAAACAGACTCAACCTGCATGTTTATGTTAATCTGACCATTTTTTTTGATTAAGGTCCACAAAGTGCTCAATGTTGCAAAAGTGTCATTTGTGTGATGCCAAAAGAGAAGCAAGAGTGTTGGCGGATCTGAGGCAGGAAAATCTTTCCACTTTCATATTTAAAAGAACACTTAAAAATTTAATACACTTTTTTAAAATCATTCTGTCATCTGATGACATGCAGAAATGATTTAAAGTGCTTGCAACCTGATTTTGACAGGACAGGGCGTAGAAAAATGCTCTAAGTGAGAGAGAAAAAGGCAGAGGGGTAGGATGAAGGGAAGGAGAGCAACAGAGGGAGAGCTGGAGAAGGGGGGAGCAGATTGGTACATGGTGAGAGAACGAGGAATGCCTTGCACGTGAGCTGTTCTACCGTGGATCGTTCTGCTTATCAAAGTATGGAAGCAGGGTGGCCAGACATTCATTTATATATTCATTTATTGCTTATTTGTCAAGTGTACGGGAGCCCAGCTGAATTTATGAGGGAATTGTGGGTTCTGCTTGATACCTAATGGAGACTGTCTGAAAAATATTACATTTTTTGGCCCTCTCTTATCACACAAAAGCTGTTTTCTGGATCCATATATTTCGCGAGCGGCCGCATCGATACTGAACCACTTTATCTTAGCACGCGCGCACACCTCGCCCCTTCAGCCCCGCAGGACACCGACAGAGATACCGCTCTAATTAATGGGGTGATTAATAGCTTCATTGATCCTTTAAACAATGAAGGATCCCCTATCAAAACGCTCGGGGATTTCAATGGACGCATTAAGTATTTGCCTTCATTTGTAATCCCACTTTCGTTGGTGATTTATCGTACAGTACTTGTGCTTTAATTATAATCGTCTGGAGCATATGTGAGCTGTAATAATGCAGTTCGCTGCAGGAAATGACCAATAATATCGGAGTCAGGTGCGACGGGACGTATGCGTTTGATAAAAGAAACTCAAAGTGTAGAAGTCTAGTATTGTGGATTTTGAATGCTGTAAACCTCACAGCTCTTGTTCAGAGGCTGGCACTGGAGGCCTGCAGCATGATAAAACGGGATTGGATGTAATGATTGAGGAGTAGGCCTACTTGAGTGAATGAGTGAGTGTGGAGTGCATAACTAATTGAATAAATGAATGTATGATTTGGATTGAATGAATGAATGAATGAATGAAGAGGAGTGATTGATTGTGTGTGTGTGTGTGTGTGTGTGTGTGTGTGTGTGTTGGGTAGAAGAATATGTGTGAGAGTCAAATTGAAGTCTGTTTGAAAGTCTGATTTACGAGTAAAAGACTTTTAATAAACATAGTTGTCTTCCTTGTCATAACCATTATCTGTTCTCTGGTGAGCGCCCATAAATTGTATCTCAGAGATCAGAGGCATCGCACTGTTGAGGGTGTATTTTTCTCCAGCTCATTTACAGTAGTGGACACACCAGTCCAGTCAGACCTTAATGGCCTTTTGAGCATTGAATTGTAATGAGATGGTAGAGGATAACCAGTCCAGGGTTGTTAAGAGGCCTATCCAGAACTATAGGTGTGATATTATACCTGTACACCTGTGTGTGAGGTCAGGTGTGTGTCATTGTGTGTCACCTAATAACACATCAGAGTCTGTACTCGGCGGAATTGCCTCTTAACTCTACACCATTGAAAATAAGAGCTGAAATTGGTTAAACCTTCATTCTGTGAAGGGCTATTCCCAATGAGTAATAACAGGATTATTGATATTAAGCTGAAGTATTATTACTTAACATGAATTATTTAAATATAGATATATCTTTATTCATCATAAATCATAGTGTTATACTTATGTCCATAAATGACATCTGTACATTAGATAATAATAATAATAATAATAATAATCTGTTCTGTATTGTGTATTGGTAGAGTTAAGGCTGGGATGCATTAATGCATAAGGTGAGGGATTAAGAGGAAGAGGTGAAAGGAAAGTCTGGCATCTTAAATATTGTGTTTGGGAAGTGTCACAACTGACAGGTGATACATATTCATGCTGTAGCGCTGTTAGGAACTGCCAGAACACTGCTGTAGACTGAGGGGTGTGTGTGTGTGTGTGTGTGTGAGAGAGAGAGAGAGAGAGTGTGTGTGTGTGTGTGTGTGTGTGTGTGTGTGTCTGTGCGTGAGTTTGTCTGTGAGTGTGTGTATGTGTACGCACCTGAGTGCACTTTTATGTGTGTTGGCATGTATGTATGTATTTATGTGTGTGTGTCTGCATCTGAGTGTCTGTGTGTGTGTTTATATGTGTGTGCACCTGTGTTGTGTGTGTGTGTGTGTGTGTGTGTGTGTGTGTGTTTATATGTGTGTGCACCTGATTGTGCGTGTATCTGTGTGTGTGTGTGTGTGTGTGTGTGTGTGTGTGTGTGTGTGTGTGTGTGTGTGTGTGTGTGTGTGTGTGTGTGTGTGTGTGTGTGTGTGTGAGAGTGTGTGTGTGTCTGCCTTATGTGAGTGTATGGTATAGGGTGTTTGTATGTGCATATTTATCGGTCTATGGAAATCAGCTATTTTACAAGAAATTCAGCCTATGGCTGCTTTGGTTATGCAATATTCATTTGGACGTTCTAAGGTGTAACTTTAAATGCTACAGCACAAATTTCTGACAATGAATTTGAAGATTTACTTCAGATGGCTTCTACCATTACAGTGTATAACCAGTGAACCAATGAAACTATTATATACAGTTGTTAATCATTTGAATATGTACAATATTAGATTCCAGTACTTTCCAGGAGTTGATCTGGTTGGTCTTTTTATAGAGGGGTCAGGGAAAGATATTTGTCTCTCTGTAAGATTTCTGTGTGCAAGCTGTGGTTTACCATGTTGAATGTTTTCCATATATTTTCTGTGCAATGTATTTTGTCATATCTTGACATGTCATTTTTGATATGAGTTGTCTTGAATGTTTGTGGAGTTAGACATGGTGTCATGTGAGTTTGACGGAGGAAAGACGAGATTGCAGATATCCACTATAAATGATTTTTTTCTTTTTTCTTCTTTCTCTCCCTGCCTCACTTCTCCCCATCCCTCTATTTCTCTTACCATTTCACATTTTCTCCATCCTTCTCATTCCTTCATTATTCCATTCTTTCTCTCTATCCATTTTTCCCTCCGCGGATCATTGTTTTTTTCAGTGCCCTTTGCTGAAACCCTTGTTTGATGTAATGGTGAATATCTAGGAGTTGGGTTTATTTATTTTTTATTTTTTTCATTTTGAAGTCCAAGTACGTGAAGAGCAAATAAATGAAATGTCATCTGATTCATTTTCGTCTGGCTAAAGGAAAGCTAGCAAATATTAAGAGCGGGAAAAATAAATGACATCTGGTCAAGGGCATTAGATTGACTTTAAAATTAGAGTAAAAATGATTATTTGCACAGGGAGAAAAAATCTGACAAATTATTGAAACACCTGACATGTGACCCAAACTGCAGTCTCTGATTATGCAATTTACATAAACTACGTTCACATTAAATTAGTTCATTCAAATGCAGTCAACAAGCCTCAAGTGCCTGCTTTCGCTAACAATCTTTATTTACATACAGTCTTACATTCAGAGTGACTTACACAGTTCATGTTACAAACTATCCAGTTTGAATAGCTGATTATTTAAATTAAAGCTGAATATTTAATGAAGCAATTCGGGTTAAGCACCTTGCTCTGGGGTACAACAGCGATGCCCTCCTTGGGAATTGAACCTGCAACCTACCCATTGCACTGCACTGCTGTAGTATAATCGCATGTTCATGAGGCGAAAACAACCTGTTTGTAAGTATTTGATTTAGGAGCAATTTACATCAACTGCTCTTTCACAACACATAGTGCATTCATATCTAGTCAACAAGCATTAGTTAATAGCCCTCATGAACATTCATAACACTGTCTATCCCTAAATTTAAATTGTGTTAGAATGCACAAAATGAACAGGCCGACGAGAGTGGCCTTCAGAGACAGGTGATAGTTGCCGGGGTGATGGCCATGGGGTTGTCTCTCTGGGCCCTGGTGAAGAGCAATGCCTCCTGGGAGTGAAGAAGTTGGGTGAGACCGTCAGTGAGATGACCAATCACAGGTCTGTGCCCTATGCTCCCCACATATTCTCTCAACTGTTCTATCAGAACATGGGTGAGTGTGATTCAGCTCATCCAATCACATTAGTCTGCAGCTCAGTGACTTACTTCCTGTGTTCTTTGCACCACTCTGCTTGCGTACATGCATTGTCAATTGCTTTGTGTACTTTGGGTTGATTTAGAGTTGCTTTCCAGTTGCAAGCCAATATAGACCAATAGTATGTGCCTTCATCTCTTTGTTGATGATGTTCTTGATGAGTTCCAGCCAAAAGTGCCCAAACGTGCTCAGAAACCTCATGTTTCCACCTTTTTGCCCACAGCCTGTAAATATAGAGTGTAAGGCTGTATATTATGAGTGTATTGTGCACAATTGTGCCATTTCCCTATCTGCAAAATTTCCAAGGAGCAACAAAAATATTTCCATTTCCTTTTGTTGGTCGGGAGGAAAAAACTCCTCACTGGTTATTGACACCCCTTTCATTGCCTTCTTTTTCTGCAAGCTCTTCACTTTCCAGCACTACATGTCTTCCCCCTTTCCCTCCCCCTCCATCCCACCCCTTCTCTGCGCACACACACACACACACACACACACACACACCAAACTGACACCCCCTCCCTTTCCCAAAAGAAAGTACCAGGATACTGTACAATCATTTGATTTGAAACAGGGATCGATACGGCTAATAGAAAAGGTTAAAGGGCGCGTCAGCAGAATCCACACCTCATTGGCATAACATGGTTTGACTGGAGAAACCACACCGGGAAGACAGACAGTGAAAGAGAGAAGAAGAGGAATGGAAAGAGTGAAGAGAGAATCTGCATTATAATAAGATAGGAACAGGGCTTGCTTATTACTGTTATTATCAGTATTGCCAGTAGGCACTTACGTTAGTACAGTCGGCCCTCCATATCCACGGGTTCCGCATCTGCGGTTATTCAACCAACCGTGGATCGAAAATATTTGAAAAAGCAAAACCTGAATTTTCTGGTCATTATTCCCTTAACAATACAGTATAACAACTATTTACACAGCATTTACATTGTATACTGTATTATAAGTAATCTAGAGATGATTTAAAGCATGCGGGAGGATGTGCATACGTTATATGCAAAAACTACGCCATTTTATATAAGTGACTTGAGCATCCGTGGATTTTGGTATCCCCGGGGGGTACTGGAACCATTCCCACGTGGATACTGAAGAATGACTGTAGTAGTATTTGTAGTAGTAGTAGGATTATACTACTGCTACTGCAGCTAATACCATTCATTATATTATCTATTACTAATATCTATGTATTCCCTATGTTGTGATTTTCTCTCTGTTTAGAATGCCCAGTCCTATTGGTTGGCCTGGTCTGTTGCTGTGTGTCTTTGGAAGCATGTGCAGTAAGACAGTGTCTCTCTCCACTGTACCACCAGCCAGGTGAGCTTCAGACTGTGCTACTTAGACAACAATGCACAGGGAGACAGCTGGCAGCCAATCAAAAACAAGAGCCACTTTTACCCAATGAGGGCAGAGAAAGCCCTTCTTTCTGATACTCCTTCCTCGAGTTGTGCTATGGACAGCTACTTGCAGCCCTGCAGCACCCCCAGCAACAGCCTGGCATCCATGGCAACATCAGGACATCAGCCGGTGGGGCCGTAACCACTGGATACAGCACTCAGCATAAAGTATAGACCATATAACATATGCGTGCGAGTGCATATTGTTATGTCTGTGTGGCAGGGCTTGGTCACAGAATTTGAAATGCAGCTATCCGGGGTCACGCCCACAGGGTACCAGAGCCGAGGTAGCCAATCAGCCCAGGTTTTATGTGTGTCCTTTTCTCCCAGGAAATCCCATTCGTTTTGTTGTTCCGTTTCAGATATCCAGTTTTGTTCTGAAGAGTTTATTTGTTCATCGTCCAAAGTACAAGCTCTTTCATGTTTAACGTGCCAATTTGAAATAAAGCAACTGGCACCGCTATGTCTGTACCCCTTCAAGGGGATATCATGCAGTGTGTGAAAATTTGATTTTTACATCCCAAGAACTTACATTTGACTCTCCCTGCATAATAATTCATTAAGTTACATTGCATTATATTCATTTACGAATGCTGAGAGATACACAAAGCAAATTATTTTCGGTAAGTGCATGCATGCAACAGTATCATAGTGACTGCGGAAAAGGTTACATGACATCGAATGAATTCCACCACAATACAAAATTCTGCTGCCACATTTTTAGCTGTGGACGTGTCTTGATGTCACATGTTCAGAGATTACAGCGACAGCCTAGCGATTTGTCAAGACCAGTGATTTTCGATAGGCGGCCCGCGGGCCAGGTCCCACCCAAGTCTGCGGTACCTACAAGTAAATTGAGACTCTGTTAACCTCTTACAACCAATCAGTGCTTGCCGTCCACAAAACCTCATCTGCTCAAAAGAACGCACAGGCTGTATCTCTCCGGGTGGCCTGGCACCTCGCCAAAAGCAAAAAGCCTTGTGTTGACTCGGAGTTAGTGAAGACATGTGCAATCAATATGTTACCAAGTGAAGTGCTTAGTCATGACCCCAAAACAAAAAAAAACATAGTCCAAGAGTTTATCAGACAAATAGCATAGTCAGATTAATTCAATATTAAATTTCTTGTTTTCTCATTCGTAATGCACACATCTAATTTAATGAACCTGATGGTAAGTCGTAAGTTACCAGCCTACATTTATTGGAGTTTGATAAAACAAAGGCTCGGGAGACGTATTTTTCAGACAACCCCTCACCCAACCTATGTCACCAGCCAATTCGGCCAACTAATGAAAATGTTAGCATTATATTATATTATATTATATTATATTATATTATATTATATTATATTATATTATATTATATTATATTATAGGCCTATGATATAATATAATATTAGTACATGCTTTGTGCCCGACTGGCCCGCCACTCAATTCACAAATGTAAAACTGGCCCACCAACAATATTAATTGAAAATCCCTGGTCTAGACCATTGTTTAGCTCCATAATCCCTCTTCTTAGCACGGGGCTGAGAGAACAATAGGCGATCAGAGATTTAGGATATTGCACAGCCACTTAGATACTGCCTGAACCATTAATTACAGGGAGAGCCTGAGACTCATCAGGCTGTGGTAACTAATTACATGTGCCATGGTTTTACTTTTAATTGAAATGGATCACTTTTAGCGGTATTGGATGTCCCGCTCTGGCCCCCCAGTCCTCGGTCCATTAGGTTTGCCGTGTTGGTCGTCAGGGCAACCCTGTGCTGTCGGTCCTCTGGCCTTCGCCTGGGTCATCTGAGACAAGCCTAAAGCAAAAGGAAGGAAAGTGACACTGACAGATTGAAGTCTGTCGTCAAGCATGGAATATAGAGTAGTAATAGGCAGTTAAGGTTAGAATTAAGCACAAATTCAGGGTAGTAATAGACAGTTAAGGTTAGAGTCAAACACAAAATTCAGGGTAGTAATAGACCTTTAAGGTTAGAGTCAAACACAAAATTCAGGGTAGTAATAGACAGTTAAGGTTAAAGTCAACACAAAATTCAAGGTAGTAAGAGACAGTTCAGGTTAGAGTCAAACACAAAATTCAGGGTAGTAATAAACAGTTAAGGTTAGAGTCAAACACAAAATTCAGGGTAGTAATAGACCTTTAAGGTCAGAGTCAAACACAAAATTCAGGGTAGTAATGGACCTTTAAGGTCAGAGTCAAACACAAAATTCAGGGTAGTAACAGAGAGGGTGTTAAGACTGCTGTCAACCATGAAATTCAGTGTAGTTACAGAACGAGTTAAAGCTACTGTGTATATTGAAATTCAAGGCAGAGGGGTTACAAAGATGTCAGCATATGTCACAGGAGGGTGAATATTAGAAAACAAGACCTGGCACAACACAAACACAGGAAGTTATATAATCGCTCTCTGAAAAAATGAAACCCCTCCCATACAATCCAATATCTTATTTTTTCACTCTATATAGTTATATAAAAATATATGAATTATAATACATTCTGCCTTGATGTGGTTCGTACACCACAAAATTATTTTTTGGCATTTCTTCAGCTGGTGATGACAGTTTAATTATCTAAAGAAATATATATATATATATGGATCACAAAAAATGTAACTCATCCAGAGATCCAACCATATCTGAAACTGTTGTCTTCTGGAAAATTTCCAGCGTGTGATTTCAAGATAATGTTTACCCTTTCTGAAAATCTCCCCAAGTTCTGATCGTAACTGACAATGTTGACTTGCTGTTGACATAAACAAAGCGCTCTGGTCTTAAATATGTTTTTGAAACTTCCTGCAGATGTTTACTTTGTGTCACATGTTAAGCTGTCATATATGCAAACATTTATGCATTTATGGTAATGCTTACAGTGAAAGTGAGATTACGTTTAAATATGTTTAGCATACATTTTTCCGGAAACTTCCTCACCCTCTTATTCCAGTCCACCCAGATCTCCAGTCTGTAACATGACATAAATTATTAAAAAATCATTCACTCATTTGATATGAAAAAATAATAACAATTGTACTTTATGAGCAAAACCAACTTTTAAGACAGTTAGTCAAATACTGTGGATTGGTGCGGGGCCTGTTTTGTTGTTGCTGTTGTTGTTTTTATTTTACATTCCTTGAATCCTTGTAATGGCTTTTTGGGTTTATTGCTCTGGATTCACTTGCTTCCTGTTTGTGTTTCTGGCTCCTGTGTCACACCCTGCTGGCTTCCTGTGATTAAATGGAGAACAGATGAAACCATATGCCTCCCTGTCAGTTTCTTCTGTGTATTTATGCATGTTTCTGTATATGTGTGTGTGTGTGTGTGTGTGTGTGTGTTTGTGTGTGTGTGTGTGTAAACCATGACAGGTGGTACTACACCAAGAACATTGCTTGTAATACTCGCAGGAACTATGAATAAAATAACTGCCACAGAGACTGTGAAATGCAGTTTACCCTCCTTACTCTAAGATTTAGTACAGAACAGTGCCCCCTGTTGTCCAAAGTGAGTAAGCACCATCAGTGAGGCATTAGCTCTTTTCCTGGAGTGGAGGAAATGTGAGGAAACAGGAATCTCTAGTGGTTAAAATAATAACAACAATACAGCCTCCTGTCTCAAATATGAAATAAAATTAAAACAAGAGCCATTCTAGGCAACATACGTTTTTATCATTTTCATTTCTGTCCTTGAAATTACTGCTATTGATGAGAAATTTGTATGCATTTGTATCTACATGCACTGCACTACAAGACACAGAAGGAGTAGACAGGCCTTATTTTAATCATTCTAAATAGGTGCATGGTATGCTGTTCTTCTGCATGCCATCAACCACTAATCCAATGTACAAGCAAATGTTACCTTAAGTAAAAGGGGAATTTATGTTGCTGGTTTCAAACCAAAACCCTTCTGGACCACATTGCATAATAAATAAGATGAGTTTACCAATGGAAAAAAACAAAGATTTTCTGTGAGGTTGCGTACGTATTTTGCTGTTCACAACTATCGTATGTTTCCAGTATGGTGGCAAGTTATTTTTTCTTAATGGCAGTAAGAGAAAAAGCCATAAAAGTATATGTACATACATACATGCATACAAAAATACATATATGAGGCAATAGTTACTGACTTCCTGTCAACACTGCATTTCCTTCCCTTACCTCCTGATCGTACCCAGTCGATCATGATCTGTTAGCTGTCACATGACCCTCACATGCAGCTGTGTTGACAAGCTACAGCAACAAATGTGACCATACTGAAGGTTCACTGGTGACAAGTCTAAGTCCAATTTAAAGAATATTAAAACTCACTAAATAACTGAAATTATTATAATATAATAATCTTGATGACATTAAAAAATTTTGTCAAAGAAGGGAAGTGACTATGAGAACTGGCACACTACGTGTGTGTGTATGCGTGAGTGTGTCTGTGTGTATTTGTGTGTGTGTGCTTGAGTATATGTGTGTGTGTGTGTGTGTGTGTGTGTGTTTGTGTGTGTGTGTGTGTAAACCATGACAGGTGGTACTACACTAAGAACATTGCTTGTAATACTCAAGAGGAACTATGAATAAAATAACTGCCACAGAGACTGTGAAATGCAGTTTACCCTCCTTACTCTAAGATTTAGTACAGAACAGTGCCCCTGTTGTCCAAAGTGAGTAAGCACCATCAGTGAGGCATTAGCTCTTTCCTGGAGTGGAGGAAATGTGAGGAAACAGGAATCTCTAGTGGTTAAATAATAACAACAATACAGCCTCCTGTCTCAAATATGAAATAAAATTAAAACAAGAGCCATTCTAGGCAACATACGTTTTTATCATTTTCATTTCTGTCCTTGAAATTACTGCTATTGATGAGAAATTTGTATGCATTTGTATCTACATGCACTGCACTACAAGACACAGAAGGAGTAGACAGGCCTTATTTTAATCATTCTATATAGGTGCATGGTATGCTGTTCTTCTGCATGCCATCAATCACTAATCCAATGTACAAGCAAATGTTACATTAAGTAAAAGGGGAATTTATGTTGCTGGTTTCAAACCAAAACCCTTGTGGACCACATTGCATAATAAATAAGATGAGTTTACCAATGGAAAAAAACAAAGATTTTCTGTGAGGTTGCGTACGTATTTTGCTGTTCAGTTGACTTATGCCTGGGCATATCTGACCACTGCAACTATCGTATGTTTCAGTATGGTGGCAAGTTATTTTTCTTAATGGCAGTAAGAGAAAAAGCCATAAAAGTATATGTACATACATACATGCATACAAAAATACATATACAGTGCCTATCATAAGTATTCACCCCCTTGGATGTTTTACCCTTTTATTGCTTTCATAAATCAATCATAGTCAATAAAATTTGGCTTTTTCACACAAAAATTTATTGGAAAAAACTCTTTAATGTCAAAGTGAAAACAGAGTTCTACAAAGTAATGTCAATGAAACAAAAATATATAAAGAAATATAATTGTTTGCAGAAATATTCACCCCTTTTAAATTTAATGGGCAAATTCAGTAGAGGTCCATCCAATTGGTGCCAATAGTCTCACAATTAGTGAATTGAAGATAACCTGAGTGATGTGGGTGTGTCTCATGTGATTGAGGTATAAAACACCTGTGTCTGGAGGGTCCAGAGACTGGTTGATCAGTATTCCTGGCTACCATAACACCATAAAGACAGAAGAACACTCCAAGCAACTCAGGAAAGGGTTATTGAAAAGTACAATTCAGGGATGGATATCAAAAAATTCCCAAGGCATTGAACATCCCCGGAGTTCAGTGAAATCAATCATCAAGAAATGGAAGGAATATGGCACATGTGTGAATCTGCCTAGATCAGGCCGCCCTCGTAAACTGAGTGACCGTGCACGTAGGAAACTAGTGAGAGAAGCCACCAAGACCCCTACGACTACTCTGAAGGAGTTACAAGCTTCAGCTGCTGAGATGGGAGAGACTGTGCATACAGCAACTGCTGCCCGGGTTCTTCACTGGTCAAAGTTTTATGGGAGAGTGGCAATTAGAAAGCCACTGTTGAAGAAAATTCATATTAGATCTCGAATAGAGTTTGCCAAAAGGCATGTGGAAGACTCCATGGTCAAGTGGAAGAAGATTCTTTGGTCTGATGAGACCAAAATTGAGTTTTTGGCCATCAGACAAGACGTTATGTTTGGCAGAAAACAAACACTGCACATCACCAAAAACACACCATCCCCACTGTGAAGCATGGTGGTGGCAGCATCATGCTGTGGGGATGTTTCTCAGCAGCCGACCCTGGAAGGCTTGCAAAGATAGAGGGCAGAGTGAATGCTGCAAAATACACCGAAATCCTGGGGACAATCTTATTCAGTCTGCAAGAGAACTATGGCTTGGGAGAAGATTTATTTTCCAGCAAGACAATGATCCAAAAATACTGCAAAAGCTACACAGGAATGGTTTAAAAAGAACCAGGTAAATGTTCTGGTGTGGCCCAGTCAAAGCCAGACCTCAATCTTGTAGAGAATTTGTGGCTGGACTTGAAAGGGGCTGTTCATGCCCGATACCCATGCAACCTGACAGAGCTTGAGCAGTTTTGCAAAGAAGAATGGAGCAAAATTGCAGTGTGCAGATGTACAAGGCTGATTGAGACTTATCCACACAGATTCAGTGCTGGGATTGCAGCCAAAGGTGCATCTACTAAATACTGACTTGAAGGGGGTGAATAATTATGCAAACAATTATTTTTCTTTATATAATTTTGTTTCATTAACATTACTTTGTAGAAATCTGTTTTCACTTTGACATAAAAGAGTTTTTTCCGATAAATTTTTGTGTGAAAAAAGCCAAATTTTATTGACCATGATTGATTAATGAAAGCAATAAAAGGGTAAAACATCCAAGGGGGTGAATACTTATGATAGGCACTGTATATATATATATACATACATAACCATATTGCAAGATATTTAATGATGTGTTTGTGGTTTAACACCTTGCTAAGTGTTATATTTGGATAGTGCTAGCTCAGTGCCCTCACTGACAGTACGATATTTATGTTCCATGCAGAAAGTTACTAAATGGATATTCCTGTTATTTTAAAAGCATGCTAGCTTTGCGTAACTTTGGAAGGTGAATAGGAGAAATAGAGGGACATCAAGGAGGGTATCTGTTTGCATGCATTACTACATTGAATGCAATATATGCAACTCTTAATGAAACGCAAAAAAAACAACTACAAGGTGACTTTATATCTTTGAGGGAAGTACATGAACTGATAACATATTTGGCGTTTTCTAGGAATTCACAAAAATAGATTGAGGCAATAGTTACTGACTTCCTGTCAACACTGCATTTCCTTCCCTTACCTCCTGATCGTACCCAGTCGATCATGATCTGTTAGCTGTCACATGACCCTCACATGCAGCTGTGTTGACAAGCTACGACAACAAATGTGACCATACTGAAGGTTCACTGGTGACAAGTCTTACTCAAAACATTTCCAATTTAAAGAATATTAAAACTCACTAAATAACTGAAATTATTATAACATAATAATCTTGATGACATTAAACATTTTTGTCAAAGAAGGGAAGTGACTATGAGTGCTGGCACTGTATACGTGTGTGTGTGTGTGTGGTGTGTGTGTGTGTGTGTGTGTGTGTGTGTGAGTATGTCTGTGTGTGTGTGTGTGTGTGTGAGTATGTCTGTGTGTTTGTGTGTGTGTGTGTGTGTGTGTGTGTGAGTATGTCTGTCTGTGTGTGTGTGTGTGTGTGTGTGTGTGTGTGTGTGTGTGTGTGTGTGTGTGTGTGTGTGTGTGTGTGTGTGTGTGTGTGTGTGTGTGTGTGTGTGTTCTCCATGATGATTAAGTTTTATTGGTGGTGTCACTGGAGACTTGGCCCACTTCTTGATGACAGAAGAGATTCCAAGAGACTGACGCAGGACCACCTGGCTCTGTCAGTACCCACAGTGCACCTCTTCCAGGCCAGAGCATACTCCACCCACAGCAGCCATACCCTGCATAACACCCCCCACCCTCCACACCCCACCCCCGTCCTCCCACCACCAGTCTCCTGTTACACATTGCCCAGTCTCAGAGTCTGCATCTCCCCAAGCGGAGCTGGAGGATTTGTTACACAGTTTTACACACATGAGACATGTACCTCTTTTTTCGTATATCTTTGAGTTCGATAAACATACATGCTACGTGATTTGCTTCTAACATCAGTAGTGTTTGGTCAGTGTTCTGTAATTTTGTGACCAAAAACATTTATTCAAAACACTATGTGACTCAAACTCCCCTACCATAAAGTAATAAAAAAGTAATAATAAAAGTTTTAAATATTTTTTAAAAAGTTTTTAATAAAAAAGTGTTTTTTCTAATTTTCCGCAAAGCTGTCTTTCTGAAGATAAAGGCGTTTTTATCATGCAGTTGACATCTGTATAGATGTTCTTCATTTTAGATTGTTTTTTTGCACAACCAGTGCCGGCTCAATTGTAGGACACGAGAAAGTTTGTCCTACATCACTAGCGCTTACAGTGACATCAAAGTCAGATCCATTCAGATTACTTATTTATGAATCAGCTGTTAGAAGCTTATTATGGTGTCTTTGTAATGAGACTGATTTTCACACTAATTATGCATAAAATCAGGCAGAGATTCTGGGAGAATATTAAATAAAGAGATGTTCTCTGTCTCCTCTGTTTTCAGCTTACAGGGTACCACTACCGCACACACACACACACACACACACACACACACATAAATATACACACACATGCAAAAGTCTAGAACCAAACACATATATTCGGCATTGTCTGACTTAATTTCTTTGCTTATTTTATTATTTTAAGGATTCAAAAGTACAAAATATCCTATATAATTATCTCCTATATCACAGTGATGAATTAGTCACAAGTATGTTGACCATCTGTAAATCATACATTTTAGTGCACTACAATTTCAATTCACCCACATGTATTAAAACCATGTTATTGCTACACAATGTGCGCGGAGACACACATCTTAAAATGTGACTTTGAATTTATTTTCCCTGTGGTTATATAACATGCCCAGAAGGACAGGACCACATAGTTTCAATTTCATGCCTTTCTCACCCAGGGCTGATTTTATTGGGTTTAAAAATAAAAAATGACATCCCATTAAAATCGATGATATTTCCCATCTGGCAGCCACTGTCGCAACACAGCTGATTTGATTTCTACTTCTTTTACATTTCTTTTCTCTATTCTGTTAGAATAGACATCCATCCAGTGCTCGTCGCTTACTTTTCATTGTTTTTTAATTTTCCGGATACCATTCAAGACTCAACAGTTGTACACATAGTTGTACCAGAGTTAGCAATACAGCTTATTTTCATCTGTAGTCTCAGCTGACACTGTGCTGAAGGAGGTGCCACTTTTTAGATGTGATGTTTAAAGCACTGGCTCTGAAATTATTTAAGATCCCACGGTGCATAACTTCAGAGAGTAGGGGGTTCCTTGGTGTCCGGGTCAAATACCAAATCTTGCTCTCTATATATTGTTACCTTTTCACCCCCTTTGAAATTTTCAAAGGAAATTGTCTTCCTCTCCTCCTCAACAAATGTGTGGCATTTTGCTGGGGTCCAAAATGGCTGCTCTGCATCTCCCCAGTGAGTGTCATCGTTGGTGGTTTTGACAAGTCACCAAACACAAAACATATTCCCAATAATAAAAAGACCAATAATAATATACATTATAATTAATAAATAAATTACTGATGAAAACATCAAACTAAGAAGGGCACTTTACCCTGTAGACCACAGTAAAGCACTATAGAATTTCCAGCTCTCCAGTTAATCTGTCAGCATTGTCATGACAACATGAGAGTCCCACAGCCTGCACTTACAGCGAGCTTTCCATCCAAATGGTCTGGAGTCTGAGAAGGGTTTAAGCTGGCTAAGGCTCTGAACTCTGGTAGAGGCCACGCCTCCTCACATGAATATTCATTAGTGGATCAGCATGGTAGAAAATACTGCAGAGCTGGGTCATGCTCGTGGCTCTTGGTTTGGGGAGGTGACTTTGAGACTGGGGTGGTTTCTGGTTCTGGTCTGGGCTCAGATCTCCTGGAGCAGGTCAGCAGGGAAGAAACCGAGCTTGCGGCCAGTGGTGACTTTCAGGTAGCCGTTCTTCTCTTCGCCCTTCTTCACTACGATCTGGAGGAAGGTGTTACTGTGGGTACGTTCAAATGGAGACACATGCACTGCTCTCCCACAAACACACTGTGATATCTCTCTCTCACACATCAACAAACATCATTTACTCATACACACACAAACCCAAATATGTAGTCAATGCACACAAACATACACACATACGCTGCATCTCTCTCATACACATACAAACCCTCAGATACTGCACAAGCACTGACCCCCCAACACACACACACACACACACACACACACACACTCATACACACAAAAACCCAAATACACTACCTCTCACATATACAGCCTCTCTTTCATACACAGAGACTCATAGATACTACACAAGTACTAAGCACACACACACACACACACACACAGATGCCTGCTTCCTCACACACCTGATCTTTCTTCAGTGTAATCTGTCCCATCTCCCTGTTCCCTACAAAGGAGCGGGTCACCTTGAACGCCGACTCGCCGTCACGCACTCGGATGATGTAGGTAGCCGGGAGGAAGCCAGCCTTCTCCCCGATCTTACCCTGAAACACAGGCCTGGGGTCAGTCTCAGTGACAGTGATCAAACCTTCTCTCTCTAAAACACAGGCCTGGGGTCAGTCTCAATGACAGTGAGTAAATCTTCTCTCTCTAAAACACAAGCCTGGGGTCAGTCTCAATGACAGTGATCAAACCTTCTCTCTCTAAAACACAGGCCTTGGGTCAGTCTCAATGACAGTGAGTAAATCTTCTCTCTCTAAAACACAGGCCTGGGGTCAGCCTCAATGACAGTGATCAAATCTTCTCTCACTGAAACACAGGCCTGGGGTCAGTCTTAGCAATGGTGAGTAAATCTTCAAGGCCTAACATGGAACTTAACATGCCTACATGTCTGTCATCTTGATATGGTACAGTTATGTTATGCTAAATGGGATGTGTGTGTGTGTTTTGTGTGTGTGTGTGAGTGTGTGCACATGTGTGCAAGACTCACCCTCCACCATTCCTCATTAGAGTCATCAATCACGGTAATTCGATCCCCAGGACTGGAAGACACACACAAGTGAACAGTATTTACAGTGCGCAGTCGAAATTATAAATAAAGGCTGTTTCCATTGGTTGAATGACTCTATAGTGAAACAGTCAGTCAGCTGTGTGTGGATACACTGGCAGATGCATGTGGAGGTGAAGAGGCTCTGCAGGAACTCACTGGAAGTCCAGGTCATCCTTCTCGATAGCCCTGAAGCGGTATAGAGCCAGGTAGTAATGCGCCTGGGAGAACACACCCACTTTCCCCGGCTGCGGCTTCTTGTTCTGAAAAAAAAACAACCATGAGCAGAGACTACCTGATAAAATGATTGTTAAATACAACAACAAGTAATGGCAGCAACAACAAGAAAAAAACCTGCATCACCAAAATGCATAAACGTTAAGAAATTCTCAAAAACATCATTTTTTCTTTAAAAGTTAAGCCCTTTTTCCTGAAATTACGCATATGACAAGTTTCTGTTCAATTCTATACTATTCAGTTCTATTCCATTTTACCGTATTCCTTTTTAGCCTGTTTATGTTCAGTTATAACATGTTTACAACAATACAGTAATAAAGAGAGAAGGTTCTTCAGCAGCTGGAAACAGTGGTTGTGGTAAAAATGAGCGCTGCGGTTACTGTCAGTTGGGCGGGTCCATTGTTACAGTTAGAATCTCCTACCTTGTCATCAGGCGCTTTGTCTCCCTCTGGGTTGCCTGTTGAAACAGACAGGGTACACCTAAGCAACAACATTGTCGTCATCTCTTATTATTAATGCACTTGTGAGGGCGTGTCTGTATGAAGTTGGCCAATCAGCTCACATTTACATTTGCATAAATTTAAAATCTGTGTCCCAGAGTTCTAGGGTAATTATGACTCGGCTAATTGTTTAGTTTTAATGATTATGTAGATTTAAACGCAGACTTACCCCCCTCTCCCCCCTCCCCCTCCGGTTTTGGCTTTTCCTCTTCCTCTTCCATCATCATCATCATTTGCTAAGTATTTTTGAGAGATGGCGTTACACATATGTAGCAAAGATAACATTTTGCAAGTATTTAAACATAAATTTAACCATGTGGTAGCTTGCATTACATTTACACTTATTCATTTTGCAGATGCTTTTATCCAAAGTGATGTATAAGCAGTGCATACAGTCAGTCTAAATACAGGAGAGAAAGTTTAGTTTTTTAATTTTGAATTTTTGTGTTGCAATACATTCTTCCTGCTGTCTGTGACTCAGAGAGTCACATTCTGCTGGCTGGGAGGGACTTACGTTTTTCTTGTCGTCGCTCTCCTTCTTGCGTTCTTTGTTGGCCATGACGACCCCCTCGCGCAGGGTTATGAAGACGGGATCGGAGCGGTTGGCCTGAGGCTGGGCGGTCTGCTCGCTGCTGTAGAGGGGTGAGCTATACGCCCGCCTGAACCCAGGAGGCTGGGGCGAGGAGAGACAGATGGAAAGAGGGACAGCAGACAAAAGAGGAAGGAGAGAGAAATAGCAGGTGAGAAAGAATGGGATTAAGGAAGCACATGAGCCAGGAACAAGACAGCTGAAGGAGAAAGAGAGGAAGGAAGGATGGGATAGAGGGATGGAGGGAAACGGGAGAAGGACAGAGATGTGCAGGGAGGTGGGGAAAGAGTTTTAAAATGATTTTGAGATATGAAGCAATGTAAGGGTTATTGCCAAGTTATATAGTGCGTCCTTTCAACCTTTCTCTGACAGACAAAATGTTCCAAACAAAAAACATACATTGTAATACAATCTTATGTGATCAATACGGGCAAACACATAGAGATAAAGATGGCTCACAATTTTTCCAAAACATTTCTGAAACTCCACATAGGACTGGCAGCTGTGGTGAATGTTGGTCTTACAGTTCTTACACCTCAGACAAAACTTGTTGTTGTCTGAAAAAGAGCAGTTGAGAGAGAGAAAAGGAGAGAGAGAGATTTGTATTCATTTGTCCGATTCCAAAATAACAACACAGTGCAATGTATCCCAACATTCACTGTGTGTTTACATATGTAGATTTCAAGGGCTCTGAGATCGTCTTTTTAAACACATGTACATAAAAACATTATTATGATGGGATGCAGGTAATGCAGTATTATTAAAATAGCACAAAAACAAGAAAGAGGGGGGTAGTCTTGCTGGGAAATATCTGCATGTACCATATCAATGTATCATGTTATTTTATTTGCCTTAATTTTATATATGATTACCTCTTACCTCAATATTGTATTTTTCTTATCCCTATGCAGGCAGTGATGGGACAGTGATACGGACGATCATGCGCGCGCACACGTCGCAGAATTTGGCCTTCTTGCAGTAGTGATCTTTGAACTTATGCGGTTTGTCATTCACCAAAATGACTGGCTCAGCGGGTGGGGGCTCCTCTTTCTCCTCTACCTCAACCTCTTCCTCATACACAAAGTAAACCTGCAAAGGAGGCAGAGTTCAAAATATACAGGCAGCTTAGAGCTTATCAGACAAGCAACCTGAAAAATCTTGAAAAAGTTCAACAGTAAGTGTCTGCTCCATATAAAATATCTGTGTGTGTCTGCCCCTGTCTCTGTCACACACACACACATACTCACTCATGTGCGCGGGACTGGTGCTCTTTTAAATGGGTCTCCTAAGAGATCCATGTCCACTCACCTGTAACCGAAGCAGTATGACACAGTTTCTAAACACAGACTGGGCTGTCTGGGCCAGCTGGACTGTGGGTAAGGCATAATTCATGGACGTGGCACAGAATACACAACCGTTAGTACCCAAGCAGACAACCCCAGTTTAACTGGGGTTTCAGAGGTGGTTAGCTTTCACAGGAAGAGAAGCATTCAGGCACTGTATGAGCTGGTGAACTGTGTGTGGTGGTTGGTATGGCAACTCACAGTGTTTTCATCCTCTTTTACAAAATTTTCAGGGGCTGGAGGGTTGTCATGGAAATCCAAAGAATCCTTGTCTTCCAATCTGAAACATTTACAAACATCATTTACACATATATGTCTAATATATTCACTTTCTGACAGAACTGATCTCAGGTCAGTGAATGACATGACATGAGTTTAGGAACTAATTACTTTAGTGGGAAAACAATGACTCTTGTACAGGCTATGCAAACCAGGGGGAGTCCAGCATGCATGCTGAATTTTATTTTTGACAATACATTCATTCAAGACACAACTTTGTACAGTATTCCAAAAGCTGGTCATCTTTATGTTAGTATTCACAACAAATATGATACATATTGGATCATTGGGAAACATTAACAATACCTCCCAGTGTTAGAACATACTACTCTGTTTGACTGCTTAGCAGTCAAGTCTTAGCAAGCCAGACTCACTGGTCATATTGGGCCATGATGTGCTTCTGGTCTCTCTTCTAAACAGCTGCTCTGTCTCCCCAGGCCAGGAGGGGGCGCTGTGGACACAGAGAGACACTTACTCATTGAACCAGCATCCTGCTGCTGGTGAATTTAATCTACTCCTGTTACAACTGAGGCAGCACCAGTGCGATGAGGGGTATTAAACGACCAACAGCAAACTCAATGTGTGTGAAAATCAGCAGCAGTTGTGTCCTTGGGTAACATGTCTTACCAGTGCTGCTTCACCGAATCCCCAGCTGAATAAACAGATGAAATGTAATACGTAAGCTAAGTTCCCCTGGGTAAGGGTATCTCCTGAGTACCATAATAATATGTGCAAATAATATGTCAAGTAATGCTGCTTGTATCATATTAACTAAATATCTATTGGCTAAGGTCATGGTAGCCGTGGGAACTGTGGTAAACATGAACTACATGTCTCTAATTGTCACTCAAAACCTGCATATCTCTGAAAAGCAGAACAGCTCAGCCAAGGAATAATTAGATGTATAGATATTAGAAAACAGCAAAAATATAAAATATAGAGTCTACTTCTTGGATGTAATTAAGAGTAGCTGATGTCTGTCTCTCATATTCAATGTTAAAATGCAAAATCTCATAAACGTGAAACAGATTCTCTCTGATAAAAGTGTAACATGCTCTATGCAAGAGAATGTATCAGATAAGCATTGTAGACATTTTAAAAATGGTAAAAATTTTCAAAATGGTGAAAATACTTCATAAATATCTCTTACGTTGTTTCATAACATATAATATTGTGCATAACATTTTTTTCTATTTTGTCAACATTATACAATACTTGTAAAGTCATTTATGTACATAATATTTGACACAGATATGTCAAATAAATTTATTAGTGCAGAATATGCATAAAATTGTCTATTTTAGTGTTGTCATAGATCATTTAATTCAAGGCATATGCCAGATACTCCACCTTGGCATAAATGAGTAGCATTTATAATGGTTAAGACATCTATAATACTATGGAATTAATATTTTCTCTAATGCAATGATTTATAATACAGTAAAGTTCACAGACAAACCATACAGTAGACATACATTAAAGTTTATGGACATACAGTAGACATACAGTAAAGTTTACGGACATACAGTAGCTGTACAGTAAAGTTGAGAGACTCATATGCATGCAGTATAATTAAACGTTAAAATGAACTGACCGTGTGATATAAACTGTACCCTGCTGGGAGTGGGGGTGTTCCACAGTGAGCTGGTTCTCAGAGTGTCAAACTCAGCACCGGCCCAATGATCCCACTCAGCCCCGGTCCAAACAGCCCGAATGAAGTCCCGGATGGAGAGATGGCGTCTGTTCCTGTTCTTGTTCCAAGTGCTCTTGTTGTGTCTGTCATGTGAGTATCCCTCTTGCAGGTTCCCCCAACAGGTAGGAGTTAGTTCTAGCAGTGCTTTCCTGAAGGAGGGTTTGTGTTTGAATATGTGTGTGTGTGTGAGTGTATGTGAGTGTCTCAGAGTTACCGTTGGGAGCAGCTGGTTTCCTCCTCAGCACTACGGAGATGACGCGGGGAAATAAGACACCTGTCTTGATTCTGGGACATGGGTAGTGGTGGTGGTGGGTGGGGGGGGGTTCACAGAGGAACGGGAAGAGGTTTTGTGTGCAGGCGCGAGTTCCACACAAGTAATGACACTCACACCATTAATGACCATCATCATAGAAGATCTTCGTACGGGCAATAGAGATAAAACACAAAGACACACTGACACATTACCATCACCTCTGTCACACATTGCATCACATATCAAACTCTGCTGTCTTTCCCGTCACAGACTGAGCATGTGCACACTGCTACTGGTCACTACTGCAGATGTACGGATCATTTCTGCCCACCAAGGGATAGGTGTTTGAAATTAGCCTCGGCTATAAACACATGTACAGTACCTCGGACAGTGCGATTGCGATTGTCAATGTTCCCTGTGCCTGTCCCTTACAAATAAACGAATAAGTAAATGGAGCACAGCCATTTAAAGACATGCAGGTAAAGGTACAGGCTAAAACTGAAGGATTTGGAAACTAGAATCCGGTTGGATCCAACGGGGAATTATCAGATTACTGCAGATTGCATTACTGCTCTCTGCAGCTAAATCATGATCTAATATTAGAGTATCCCTGTGCTTCAGAGGGCGGCATGACTGTTGACCTGATGAACATGAGAAATACGCACCCGGGCACGCTGATTGCTGAAATATATATTTTTGAGTAAAACTATAACTACCTGCTCCCTATTTCATTTTTATTTTGGGCCCAAAACTCACTTGAAAATCTCATTCCCCAGCATTCCAAATAAAGACCATCTCTCTCTAGTTTAATGTCATGCTAGGTCAAAGTGAGACTGTGTTTACTGTTTGCTATAATTTATATATAACTGTATGTGTGTAAATATATATTAGTGGTTAAAGTCCACTAATGCAGGTCATGTAATAGCACCCCGGCATGGTATCATAGTCACTGCGGTGATCACAGACACTCACTTAGATATTACTGTTTCTTCACTTGGGGATCATTCTCCTCAGTAACTTGTCTCTGAGGTTTTCTGAGCCAAAGCTACCCCTCAGAAACAACATGTACAAATCTATAGGCTGTTTTGAAATCCTGTCTCACGCAGGTCAGTTTCAGGTAGGTCAGTTTGCTCTATGGAATTCTCCATTTCTCCTCTGGTAAATCAACTAAGGCTACGAATGATGCCAGGTCCCTTTAGCACAACCATGGTACATAAGATTAAAGACTCGTCTTTGGAGAATATTGACAGCATCGCCACTCACGAGGAAGGTCTAACAGTAAGCAGCCCTTTGTGGTTACAGACGGTAAGATGTAGCTATGGCTAACTTCCCATCGCGTCACAATTTAACGATTTTGACGACCTGTTAGAATATACAGAGCTGATTAATCGGAGATGAATACACACATTTGCTGTTAGCTGTTTTACTCTTTAAATTAACTTCTTCTCCCTACCACGTCTCACAAGTCAACTTTCTCTCTTTCCCTCGGTTTCTCACTCTCCCCTCCTCTCTGTCTCAATCTATTCATTCATATACACTTCAACCAGAGAGAGAACACATACCAAGGAACTGCACGTTCGAATCCTGGATAAAACACAGCTAAAGATGAAATAGTAAATGCATGCGCAAAAAGACAGTAGACGAGCAGATAAAGACAGGTATGTGAATGAGGTCATCGTTCTTGACGGAACTTAGTATCCCACAATGTTCGTTCTCAGTGTGTAATTCTCACCCAGGGCCGGCTCGAGTGAAGTAGGGAGGGGACCCGATCCTCTGATGACGTTTTTCTGCGCAGCGACGTGAGATAGCTGCAAGGCTCAGACACTTGCAGCTGCTATGCGAGTGGTACTTTTTGTAGTGCAACTGATGGAGACTGGACGCGAAAGAGCAACAGAAGAAAACAGCTGAACCTGAGGATAAAACTAGGTAAAGAACCATGTCTTTGTTGTGAAACTAGAAGGGATGCTTATGTAGGTTTCTTCTCTAATTGTTAAGTTTACTTTTAGTTTTGGTTAAAGTCAGTTTTACTTTTGTCGCTGCTGTAAGCAGAAGCGCTATTTTTCAGTTTAGGACGTTTCATTTGTTTTATTCTACCGTACATATTGAGTTCGTAATTTAAGATGGTTTTTTTATTAAACAATTAAGTACAGAGGTTCATCAGTCTCAGCATGTGGAAACAATTCGCTTTGGCTGCGTCACAAACACTGTTATCTCATTGCAAACATGAATTCTACCTAGTGTTAATCAATCGCGGATAAACACAGGTGAACAGGAAACGATATGTCCAAAATTAGCAAAAGAGCATTATTATTAATCGATTTTACTTTGAACAGACCTGACACGCAACATGACCGAGATGATGTAAATATTTCAACTTGTGTTCATTTAATTTGTTAAGTATGTTATTCAGATACATGTAATATGTTGAAAATGACATTTAACGCGAACATGCATTATGGAAAATGAAGTCAGAAAGAATTGCCATACATGTCTCTAAATTTAGCAAAAATTCTAATATGTTTCAAAAGTGGGGTGTCAGCACGACAGCCGGGTTTAGTGTTTAACGTACGGACACCAAGGACCTCACGGACAAAGCAGATATACGGATGCTCAAGCGTACAGAAATTTTTCATTTTAAAAAATGGGTAAACGTTGAATTGCCTATAGAACTGTTTTATCAGACAGTGCATCGATTGTAAATGTACATTATTAGTATAACTGGTAATGTTATTTCTACAAACCACACACCCTCAACTGAGTTATTCGAAAACTTCTGGGGGGTGGGTGGGGTGGGGGTGTTTGGGTCTGAAGTTATTTGGTGTGTGTTGCTTATTATAACATACAAATTAATTGCAACACAAGCCTGTGCAGATTATACGGGAGAGAGAGGGATGGAGAAAATGTGGAGGAAATAGCTCCATTCAATTTCTCAGTCAATTGCTTTAAATAATCAAGGGGGCCAGAGGGTTCAGGTTCTTGCCGTTTCTTTTCAGCAAGGGGCCAAACTGAAGCAGTCAACTTCTTAAAGAATGAACTGGGCTGAAAAATGCTGAAGACCAACATATGCTGGGTGGCCTTCCTGGATTTATGATCAAGATCTCGAAAGTGTTGAATAACATAAAAAAAAAAAAAAATGTTCATTGGTGGTAAACAGCGTGACAGGCCATGCCAATGTCCTTATATGGCATTATACAAGGACATTGGCATGAATACATTCACCATGGTTTGGTGAGTATGAGACACATTATCTGAAAGATCAGATTGGTAGGTGGTAGGTATGCATATAAAACTCAGCCCTACATCTTTGTGATTAGCCGATTGCGTTGAATGCAGCTTCCTGTTGATTAATTTGTGATGAATATTAAAAACTCTCACTTGAGAGTTTTTTTACAGCACAAAAGTTTCCTTGCAAAATACAATAAAGAATGACCTGTCCTTCACCAAATCTACAGCATGGTTTGAAATAAAGAAAAGTCTCCAGTGAACACGCTTTTCTTGCTCTCATCATTACAATGCAGGAATAGAAAAGAAAACTCTGTTTCGATCTCTGTCTAGACTTTACACACTGCGGAGGAAGGAGATGGTGCTGTTTTTTTAATTTAGCTGGAGTCTTTATCGGAGATGGGAGGCTCCTTTTTTGGAAGGCCAGCATGTCCACGGTTTTTCTCTCCACGATTACATCCACAGCTCTGCTTCTCCTTGAGGTGAAAAAGCGTTAGCTGTCAACACGTACAGCATCACCATCATAACTAGTTTGACTGCGCACAGTGTGAACCTCGCTGGTGAGGTGGTGCTGGACCTCTGTAGAGTGAAAAGGGTGTTTGAGTAATGGGGGACAGTGGGGTGAAGTTTTAAGGTGCTCTCATTCTACGGAAACCCTTATCCTACTGCATCTGAAAGGTGATTCAGAGAGGAAATGACTATCAGTGAAGACGCTTCAGTGAACTGTACAGCCACTGTGACTCACGTGCAGCCCTCCTCCCGTCATAAAGCAAATATCCCTTTACCCCACTATCTGGGCTTCCCCTCCTCTTATATCCTGTCTTTCATTTCTCTCTCTCTCTCGTTCTTTAATGAATAATATGAGAAGCAACAGTAATGATAAGAATGAATAAATGGCAATTACTGATAGCAATAATCATAAGGCCAAAATATAGCAAAACAAGCAGCAGAATACACCTTCGCTTGCAAAAGCCATTAGGAAGAGCCATAGGTGGCAGCATTTCCTGCTCGCTATTTTTCTGCCCCTTCTTCACTTCTGCAAATCACCCAGAATCTAAGAACCAGATCAGTTTCTGTAATGCCATGTCTATGGTGTGGCAATTGAGCAATATTAAGTGGTTTGGCATGAACATTCAGTGGTAGTCTTAGAGGCCTTTGCTCCAAGAATGCATCATGCCACCCACTACTAACCTCCTTAAGAGAGTACTAAGGACACATTCCAATACTCAGATTGGTCTCCTCATTTCCTCCACTTGTCTCCTCCTCTCCTCCATGCCCTGGAAACTTATCTATGTGTCCTCCCTCCCTCCACTGTTCCAAAAAGGTAGGAAATGAAAGTTTGCCTCCTCCACGTGCTTCCTCCTCTTTTCTAAATGAATGACACATTGATGTATCCTGCTGCGGAAATCTTTTCACATTTGGGTGACCTCACAACCAGTGATCACGACTTGTCAGATTAAAAGACCATCCCACAGAAAATTTTGATTGGCCTATGTATCCTCGGAATCAGACGAAGTTAACACAATTTCATCAATGGCTAAGATCGACATTCATGGCGGGCTAATTGGATAAGCTGTTCCAATTTTTGTTTCATCTCCTTGTTTCTCCTCTCCTCTACTTGTTTCCTCCCCTGCTTTCCTCCACATATTTCAGGTTTCAGGAGAGGAGGGGAGGAAACGGGGAGACAAAAGAAAATATGGGAACACACCCAATGAGATGTAAGAGGGTGGAGCCACCTGGAATGTAAACAAAGCAGACCAATCAGGCAACAATCTGCCTACCCCCCACAGATGTCCATCGGGAAAGTTACAGAGTTTTCCTCCTTCATAGTTTTCTGCCACTTGTTTCTTTGTCAGAACAAAAAAGAAAGTTGAGGCTTTGGTACATAAATGAGATGATGGAGCGCCAGTGGGTTATGAATAAATTTTAACATTCACATAGCTTTGCCAATCGATTGGCAGGGATTAAATATTTCCTAGCTGAGGCAGTCCTCTTGGTTGCAATTGACAGATAGGATGTATTCTTTCAGGAATATTCAAAAATTTAAAAAATTGCATATTCAAAATGTAAAAATATCTGCCACACCACTGACAGTATGTATGTGGGTGGTATATTCATTCCAGGAACAGGGTCAGTCTGATTCAGATTATGACAGTCTACAGTATTTGTATGTGACTGCATCATTCATACTGGAGATCTGTAACTCTCACAGTCCCATGGTAACATATTATTAATATATTTTCACATTTCTGAGACAACTTTTTCTGCAAGTTACTGATCATGTGTAAGATTATTGCTCATATGGTAGCATTGATGTGGGAGTTTTTCTCATTGCAAACTTCCTGATCTCAGCCCCTGCAGGGTGTTCTGACAAAATTGGTGTGCCGTTATGCCAGCAGGTGCAACTTTGCTTCAGGAGCGTGTCAAATCCCGCATCAAGATGAATGAAGGAAAACCACCCCACAAGATGCATGCCTTTAGCGCCCCCTACAGTGTTCAGAGGGACAGACAAGTGACCAGAAACTGGACAATGGAAGTAAGTTAAAATGTTCTTTAACTAGGCTTGGTCTTTAACAGCTCATGGGACTCTGGTCCTTCCACACAATCTGGCCCAGCAACCCATGCCATTAAAAGATATCTTATAAGAAAACATTATGACATCAGTACAAACAGCTGGTGCTCTTAAATCAGTTTCAACAACTCTCAGATTTTATTGCTTGTTCTTGTTTTAGTGTTTGTTTGTGTTTATTCGTACCAGGATGATGTGATGTCAAACCCAGCAGAGAACAGAAAGTTTGCTTGCACACAGTGTGGAAAAGCCTTCAAGCACAAACACCACCTCAAGGAACATCTTCGTATTCACAGCGGTAAGAAAGGGGCTTGTTATGATTTTCAAAATCAAATCAAAATCATTTTTAGAAGTCATTTTCCCCACAGTGACAGCTGTCACATAACACAAGTCACAATTGTTTGATTTGAGCTATCTGAGTTAAACTACAGCAATAACGTTTCGGCATCAAAAGTAAAGCCTTTTGGCTTTTTCACCCCACTGTTTCATATGCTGGTCAACAAACCGTCAAACAACGGCAGTTCTTTTTCATATATATTCTCTAGGTGACAAACCATACAAATGCCCAACCTGCATGAAACGCTTCTCTCATTCGGGGTCCTACAGCACCCATGTCAACGGCAGGAAGTGCCAAACAGGAAGAGGCCGGGCTGGGACGTTCAACAGATGCAGCAAATGTCTCAAAGGTTCCATTTCTAACCACTCTCCCCCTGGCTATGAGCATAGAGAGGATTCTGGGTCCCGGAAACCATCTGCGTCTTTGTGTAGGAGCCCTGAGCGACTCCAGAACCCAGCCAATGGCCTCTCTGATGGTGATGATGTTTCCACGGACAATGTGTTACCTCCATACCTGCATTCCATGTGTGGTGTCCAAAACATCTTGTGGGGGGCAGCATGGTGCAAGGGGGTGGAGATAGAGACTGGCTTCCGCACAGGAGATGGGGTTGTGGGGTCGGGTGGTGTAGAGGGTTATCGGGGGGGAAGGTTGCCGGATATGAGGGTGGGGTCATGTGAACAGCAGATGGGTGGGGTGGGCTTTACCAGACTCTCCTTCCTGCCACAGGGGGAGCACTTCCTGTCACAGAAGAGCCACTTCCTGCGCAGGGCTGATGGTGCCATGATGGCGCCCGCGGGGGGCTCTGGGGTCCGGTGCATCTCAGCCCTCCATTCCTGCAGTCCCATTCACCAGGCATGTGAAACCCAGATGGGGTTCTTCAGTGACAGGTCCCTTGTGCCCCCCTCTTTTTGGCTGGTCCCAAATACACACAGGCCCCTGGTCCCATGTTCCCCACCCTTGCAGCACCAAGCAAGCTTTTTGGCATCACCCTCCTTCCAGCCCAGTAGGGAAACAGGTAGCCACACATGCCCTTTAAACCCTGTAGCCATGGGGATCTTCTCATCACCCCGCCCCAAAGAGAACTACGCCCTACCTGTTTCATCAATGTCATCCTGTCCCCTGGATCTCACCACCAAACCCTCCCCTTCCTCATCATCCCGCTCTGGCCCCTCCCATGGTGAACCCCTCAACCTCTCTCTGTGCAGGGCAAGGGCGGAGTCCAAGAAGTCATGCAGCAGCACACATCCAATCAGAGAGCAAGGATGGACAGAGCTGCCTTCCAGGAGTCTGGCCCCGCCTATTCTGCATGCCACGGTCTCCCACAATGGAAAACCCATCCACAAGACTCACCCAATTCTGAACCTCACGCCACCTGCAGACCTGGGCAGCTCAGAGCCAGTCATCTCACAATCCTCTCCGTCCTCCTCAATGAAGGACAAGGGTTCGCTCGCCACTGTGCCCCACATGGCTGAACATGATAAAGGCTCCACCCATACAAGGAAGCATGAAGAGCGAGGGGAATTTCAGGTTAAGTACTATACATTGCCTTCACAAACTTATTGGTTATATCAATGTCTTATGTCTACATCTGTTCTCAATTGACATCAAATTTCTCTTTTGGACATAATAATGGCCTCATTCTGTTTCAAAACCTCAGGGAATTGTCTAAAAATAAAGTTTATAAGAACATCTGTTTTGGTGCTTGATGCACGATATTTTGCTCACATTCATCTCATTTTTAGCTTCTCTCAACTTCTAGCAGAGGCAGAAATTTAGTCACAGAGTTCTGAATTATGATTCGTGTTTTAGAGAAATAATGCTCATAATTGTGCTACGCTAGCAATGTTTGACCTTACAAAAAAAATGTAATGACATCATAAAGAAAACTTTTATTTTCCCGAAAATATTTACAGTTGACCTTTACCATTTTGATATCCACCCACCCACTTACAGATGAACCAAAGAGCAAACTCATACCTGACCGTAATGTAACTTTCGTTCTATGAAACATGAGTTCTCCTCCTACCTCTACCCCCTCTGTCTCCTCCCCCATAATCCCCCCCCACACACACACACACAAACAGCTCCCTTTACTCAGTATTCAACAGCTTTAGTCAAAGGCAGGAACTAAGGGTTTGTAGTGCTCTTTGAAGTCACATTCATATCTGTAATCAGTATCACTCATTGCGACGGTACGCTGTTAGCGTCTGATGATGGTGTTAAACCACATCCTTCAGACAGCAGCATTTACAGTTCACCTGTAAAGACAGTTACAGTCACCTTGAGCCCTTAGCCTTCTCTGGAGGGGCTTTCCAAATGATTCCCCTGGAAATTCACAAACATGTGGATAGAAATGGCGAGAAATATCATTTCATTAACCGATTGTGTTATGTTATCGCCATAGAACGAATGCTACCAATTTAGCACCACTTTAAAAACTGACACACAATATTGCGTGGATATTTGACTCTGAAGGCTGGACTTTGCGAAAGCATGCACTCTTATTTTATGCATTAAAAGTATTTTTATGTACACAACATTTTACATTCTATGCACTGCAGTCAGTCAATTGATTGCTTTGAACACTTTCTGATCATTTCTAAGCATGTTTCAAAATACACTCAAATACATCTGTAAATAATGTGTTTTAAAATAATTTTATGAAGAAATACTTGAAATCAACTGAAATATATTTGTGTATATTTTTATGTGTGTATTTATCACTGTGGGCTTATTACTGATTATTCATATTTGTAGTCTCTGAAGGGGAGTAACCAAGCAGGAAGGACAGACAGTTTGGAGACACGTGAGGAGGACAGAGGACACTCTGTATGCCTGTGACCTCTGTCAGAAGACCTTCTGCAAGAACTCCTCCTTTCTACGCCACAAGTACGAGCATTCAGGTCTGCACCTCTTAGTCAGCAGTTTAAAAGAGACCAAGTCTAATCCCATGCAAAATCCATGCATCCACTCCCACACAAACAAGCACACACTTACATGCATACCTACAGACATATATACTAGTGTATCTGTGCACATATAAAAATATGGAGGTACACAAACAAAAGGAAAAAGTCATCTTTCTATGAGGTGTGTGAGGACACTGACACATTCACATAGTTTTGTTCTGAAAATAGTAAAACTGAAAAATGTACAAACCCTCCATTGGCGACACAAAGTGAATTCAGGGTTCTCACAAAACCTGTACTCTTAACTTTAAGGTAACAATCAATCTTCAAAATGTGATGCACATAATTTGAAGCGATGCATTGAAAAAAGACAGAATTCCAGATACAGAGGAAATGTTTAGTTATATGCAGGTGTTCTTTCTGTTATGTGGCATTGTGATAAGCTACCCGTGTTCCCCTGGCTACCCCCACAGGCCGACGGCCACACCTGTGCGGGGTCTGCGGCAAGGCCTTCAAGCACAAGCATCATCTGACGGAGCACCTCCGGCTGCACTCTGGGGAGAAGCCCTACAAGTGTCACAGGTGTGGGAGGCTCTTCTCCCACTCCGGCTCCTACTCTCAGCACGTAAACTATCGCTCCACCCACTGTCGTCATGACAGCGACCATCGATGCCCCCATAGAGACCACGCCTCGGGTGAAAGGGGTTTTGGGACTGGGGAGGAAGGGGGCGGAGAGCATGGCAAAAATCATGGGATATCTGGATGAAGCTCTTGGACTCTGATGTTTTCTGGTCTTTGATATGTCTGTTAAATCTGCTGTTGCGTGCATATCACATGAAGAGTTGGAAACCATTTTGTGGGGGCATAAATGCTTTATGTTACATTCATGTTAGGAAATTGTGTAAATCAGGGATTTGTGTTTCAAATCAAATATACATGTAATATTAAGTTTGTTTCTTTAATGGAATTTGTTTCCATATTCCACGAATTGGAATGGAAAATAATGCTCACTAGACACAAACCCACATCCAGTCATAATTTAAGGTAAAAAAAAAAAAACTGAATTACATTAAATTACAAGGAAGAATTTGTTAATAAATACAATACTTATTGATCCAAAATTTGATCTGGTCCAGAGTTTTAATCAATTAGTAATTTTGTGGAACTAAAATTCCATATTCAGTTAATGACAGTGCATGACAAAGTCGGTGTTGCAGCTTAAATTCAATTTCTATTTTATTTCTACAATCTCATTTCATATCCAATCAGGCTCAAAATGAGTCCAGGAGAAGGATAAAGGGTTGAGGATGTGTAGCTACTAACCGCTTGAAACGTAGCAGACTTATATAGGAGGAAGTGATAGTGTTAGTCAGTATTTTTTAAACTCCCCCACAAAACCTGTGAATTATTCAGATTTGGATATTTTAATTCATGAGGAATTGTTTACTTTTAATTACACATAACATATTTCATTTGCTTGTACTAACCCAACGACCGAGTTGGTTAGCCGCTGGTGTAAATTCCCAAAACTATATCATTCACCCACCAGGTGGCGAAAAAGCAACAAAAGCAATCGCTCGATTGAGATGGAACTTAAATGTTTGACAACAGGCTCCCCAAGGTGTGAGTAAATTAGGTGTAAACTTGACAGGTAGTAAAGTACGGCCCACTCGTTCCTTTACCTATATTTAGTTGCAATAGGCCCATAAATGACATTATCACCATCATCATCATTGCCGTTTGAGCTTAATACGTGTTACAATAATATGTGACTATGTTCGGGAAATAATATTGGCAGATTCATAAGGCAATGCGCCAAGAATTTAGCCTAAAAGTATGAAAAATCCTAAATGACACACACACTTCCCCATAACTTATAGACCCATTACTAACAATTATGCTGATTTGAACCATTTGGGAAAATAATACATAGCTATTATTTTTTCACGTGCATGAGCTCACCATGTGAGCCGATGACTTGTCTTACATGATATACTATCTACCAATACAGCACTTTCTTTTCAAATGTCCCTCTCTTTATGTGCCTAGTGCATTGTGGGTGCGGAATTCCCAGTTCCGTCCCTGCGAAAGTGCGCATGCCTGAAAAGAAACTCCATGATTTTTTTGGCACAGAACCTAAAGGATAATATAGGAACTCTGAGTCAGGGATTAAAAGGCGCATCACATCCAAGAGTCCAAATCGAAACAGCACATGCTTGCGTTGCCGGTTAAAGTCTGTCGCGACTGCAGGCAGGTCGAGCATCTCCATCGGTCGTCCTGGAGTCGATTGGGACCTTGTCAAATGTAGCGACTGTGATGCGGGCGCAGTAAAATCAGGCGTTATTACCCTTTGTTTTTTTTTACAGGACGGGCAGACAGGGCACACTGAGGGGAGAAGGGAGGGATGGCGAAACGGTCTATAGGTAGCTAGCTAGCAGGCTAGCTGGCTAACAACAATAACACAAGTCTGTCACGTTACCTAACCAGCTAACCTAGAAGAAAAGCGAAAACTTCGTAAACAGAGCAGAGGTAGGTTGCAGCACCATTTGCAGAAATTGCATTTGCAAGCTCGGTGTTGCCTGCATGCAGCGTTGACACAGCTAGCTGGCTAACGAGCTAGCTGATCCTTCAAATTGTGCTGCCCGAAGGTGCAACTAGCTTGTTATTGCATCACAACTGTTTCACTGACAGGGAAGCGGGTTAGCTACTATCCTGTGCTATCTGTTCGCTAAGATATAGATCAGGGCGGCTGGAAAACGTTACCGTTACCTTGTTTTGCTGTGTCTAGATTGTTAATAAATAAATCAGGCAATTTTTTTATTTAACAGACTAATCATTATGTTGTTTAGCATATTCATCTATTCAGC
The DNA here is from genome assembly GCA_022829145.1 of Albula goreensis. Lineage (NCBI taxonomy): Eukaryota > Metazoa > Chordata > Actinopteri > Albuliformes > Albulidae > Albula > Albula goreensis. Next base: position 9,339,522 of record CM040752.1, read on the forward strand.
TAACTGACAGCCCTTTTGTTTGTAATTCATAAACTCACTTTGGACACTAGCTATCTATAGGAAGAATATAGCCAACTATTTAATCCTAGCGATAGGTAGGTAGAAACGTGTAACAGTGAAATGTTTGGTAATTTCACCTGTCATATTGTCACAGTATCAGTATCGCCAACAAGCTAGCCAGTCAGATGATGTCATGAGCAATATTTGGGCCGTGACTACAACAGATGTAACGTTAAGACTTGACGTTTGATAGAATATTGCAATCTAGCTTTCTAATTTCCGAATTGATTCTTATAATATGTAATAATACTCAGGTTTGAGTTGCTAATAAAAGTAGCTTAATGGAAGTAATTATATGAAGTAAAAATAATGTTAATATACCAGGCAACGTTTATTCGTACACAAATGGCATTTACTATTATGTATTATTGTTTTTACTATGTAATATTTTATTCCCACGGAGATATGGAGATATATACACATAACTGTATTTTGTAAAGTTTTTCCAGACCTTATTAAAGTAGTTTTACTTTATCTCTTACAGAAGTGTTCTCAAAATGATTTGTGGACCAGCTGGTTTGACTTATTGTTGATCCGTATCAGGGTCTATGAAAGCACTCGTCGCCAGATGGGTAAAATTTGAGTTATGTGTTGAATGCGTATGACATGTGTTATACTAAGGTAGCTGGCATGAAACCTTTTAAGATGGAAACCTAATGATCACACGCTTAAAGCTGAAACACCTTTGGAATTGTCTTTGCATGCTACATCTTAATAGTAGTGGTAAAGTAAATGTGAAAGGGACGTGGATAATATTACACTGTTGACTTAAATATTGCGGAATTCAGATACTTAAATCTGCTCCAGAAAGTGGCCCTACATATTCGGTATGAATAACTGACTAAAATCGGAATGTTTTGTTTGCTATAAAGTCTAACTGAAATGAGTTCAATCTGGGGATACTAGCACTGATAAAGTTTTGGAATCCTTAAATGTTCGTGTTAAATGGACTTGACAGGTCCGAACAAGCTGGTCGAATGTTGCCACCCGAACAGTCAGAATGTTCTTGGTGTTCTTATAATGGTTTTTCAGACTGTGGTTAAAGTCCTTCAAGATGTGTAATAATAAGTTGGATAGCCTTTTGTGTTGACTTTGTCTCAAATGGGGTATCTGCCCATTTATTTCTTGAAATTTATTTGAATTGTCTGTATAAAAGTGTTGACTCAAGGCTTGTTGGTGATACTTTCCATATGTGAAAATCATATTTCAGAGGAAAAACACTGCAGAATTTTGTTGAATACATATGAGTTGTATTCATTCTTTGAATAGTAATACATGTGCGTAGTTCTAATTGCCAAGGTGAGCCTTGTGAATCACGTTTTACAACTTAAAAAGACTGCACACTAATATTGGGGTTGTAATGGTACCTGTATCAGTATTGAACCCTTCAGTACACATACCACTTGCATTCTGCTAGAGTTGTCCATGCAATAAAACAATTTTTGGAAGTATAAGTGCATTTTAGGGGTTAAATTCTCCCGTATTTCAGGCTCCGTCTCTGCTGTGGTGCTGTGAGGCTGCGGAGGCCATTGGGAAGAACCGGACCAGGTTAGAAGGAGAGTGGCGAAAAGAGGTGGAGAAGAGACTGAGCAGGAGGGGGCACTGGCTGGCTCTGGGCCCCGGTGTGGCCGGCCTGTCCCTCCTGCCATGTCCTTCGAAGGGCGGCTTCCTTACAGGACACAGAGCAGGCCCTAGTGGAAATGACAAGGTATTTTAAAAGTGTCTTCAGTTTCCGCTATCCCAGTTCTCTGCCCTCTGTAATACACCCTGTGAGCGCAGAGAGCAGACAAGGAATAGTTTCTTATGTCCTATTTTTAGTATTTATCTGCTGCATTTCTGTGACTCTGAATGGCTTTCTGCAGAAATCAATTCAATCCATTTTTATTTGACCAGAAATGGAGGAAGATGTACTGAAACATAACCATGTTGGCGCTGCTTATATTTATAGGCTTTTTAGGTACGGCTATGTGGGAAATTGTTTTGTTTCTCACTTCACCAGCAAAGGGAAAGATTTAGAGAAACAATTTGTACTACTGCACTGACATATTGTCTTACCGTCTTTTTCAGTTAACTCAACAATGCCAAAAACGCACAAGAAATCTGAAGCCGAGAAGTGTGTGCACAATGGACACCAAAACAGCAACGCATCCCTTAGATTTCAGACTCATTTGGTGTGTATAGTAACGCCCTCATTTTGACGCTATCTGTCACATTACAAAAGTGACTCATTTCGCTTACAGTCAGTTCTGTGCAGCTGTCTTGTTTCTCCTGCTTGAATGATGTGTTTTCTTACTTATTGAATGAGAGGACCAGCGAAAACATCAATGCGGTACAGTTCTGCTAGTAAGCCTCTTGGAGCAGGGAGCCTCTAAGTTTTGGAGCAAAAGGTGCAAAGTAACTGCAGTTTCTTTTCTCATCATGATTGTAATTACGTAATAGCTGTCATCGCTCCATTTACCCTTTCAGAAATCTTTCTAAAATGTTATGGTTTCAGAAAGAGATCTTCATTATGTACTCTTTTTTTCCATGTTGAAAACTTTGAATATAAAATTTTTAAAATCAAAGAAAAAGCCAGAAAAGTGAATTGGAACTACTGCTGAGAATTGCCATGCCTTTAGGCAGTTTTTTATTCTGGTTCTCCCTACTATCTTATTCCTTTTATCCCTTCCCATCTCCCTCATCCCCCTCTCCCTCTTTCTCTCTCTGCCATCTCTCTGTTTCTCTGCTCTCATTTGAAGGCACTGGAGGCCCGGGGCTATGGAGTGATGGGCAGCCAAGGGGGGAGGGGCACCAGAGTCCAGCAGGGTACTCCTGCACCAGCAGCGCGGGTGCCGATTGGCTGGGAGAGAGTCATAGAGGACGGGACTGTGGAGTATATCAGGTCAGTGGCAGTATTTTAATCCTGTCAGACAGACCACACCATAATGTAGAACGGTGGAACGGAGCCTAATTTCTCCTGTCTATGTCCTCACTCCCTGACCTCCCACACCCAGCCCAAGTGGTACAGTCCTGTGTTCGGTGGATGAGGTGAGAGCATACCTGTCGACGGATGGCACCTGCAAATGCGGGCTGGAGTGTCCCCTGGTTTTGCACAAGGTGAGAGATGGGGTCCTACAAAGCTGTGCCACACCCAAAGTAAATTAAGTCGTCACTGGGGATCAAAGATGGAATTAGTCCAAATGGTGAAAGCACTGCCTATTTGAAGTCACACGTCCTCCCAGGCCTCTGTCCTCTTCTCCTCTTTTACCTCTTCTTCATTTGCTCTCCTCTCTTTCAGGTGTTCTGTTTCGACCCAAGGGTGGAGGTCCTCGAGCAGGGCCAGGAGCCCTGGAAGCTGGGGCAGGACATGACCAAGCTGTGTAACCACCGGCGGAAAGCGGTTGCCATGGCAGCTCTCCGCCGCAGCATGCAGGTTTCTCAGCAGGCCCTCCCTGGACGCTGTTCAGGTATAGATAACCCCAGAATCCCGCCCCTCAGAGGCATTGCTCCACCCATTGGTTATGAAGAGGAACCAGAATTTTGAAGACACTTTCTTTTTTTAAAAAAAAGTTTTTCCTCCACAGGTAGTGGACCAGATTGCAGGGATCCAGGAGGTGTGTCCTTAAGGGGTCAGGAGGTCAAAGAGCACACCCCTTATTCTGCTGGACCAAAACCTTCGAGCCACCCCAGGCACAACAACAGCCCTAGCCCTGCCCCCTGTCAAGGGAACATCTCCTCCCCCCAGCTGTCCATCTCTGCCCCTTCCAACAGATCCTTACCCCCCTCCCACCTCCTCACAAACTCACACTGGTCTCCTGAGATACCTCAGAAATCTGCCCTTCCAAACCCAGCCCCATTTTCTTACCATGGGTCATCACAGGGGTTTCCCCGGCCCCCTACCTCTCCAAACTTCACACACCAGAACCAGAGGCCACCTCACACCCTGGAGTCCCATTCCTCCCCTTGGCTGAGACCCCAAGCCTGGGAGTGCCAATCCAAAGGTGGCAGCACAGCATCCCCTCCTCCTCATCTGCAGCCCTCCTCCTCCGTTACCCCACCCTCTGACCTTGGGACAGCTGTATACCATCGTGGGAGCAAGAGCAGGTCGTCCTGTCCTACCATCTCCCCGCTGCCCCTGACTGTACCCAGAGGGTCTCCCAAAATCCCACTGTCATCCGGTAGCCCCAAAGAAGGGGAGAGCATTTTCCAGAAGGAATTTGGTAGGGGTAGCACTGCATGCTCTGCACAAACCTGTACCCCCCAGAAGAACCAAAGCAATTTCAGGGTTCCTAGTCCACGTGGGCCTAAAGCAGTGGGTCTAACCCTCGGGACAGGTGCTGGTGGCTGTAGTGGCCTACAGGGCCATCAGAAGCATACCACCACCTTCCCGGCCAGTAACCTCTTGTCAGCAGCAGCCAAGGCAAGGCTGGCCAACCAAAACCAGACCCAGAACCAGGGCAATGATAGCAACGCTGGCTATAAGGAGGTCCATCAGACCAAGGTTATAATGAGCACTTTACCAAACAGCCACTCCCTTGCACAAAAGAGCCACTCCCAGTCACAAAACAGACAGTCTCTTATACACAACAGGCTTGCAGCGTTACAAAATAGCCACACCCCTTCCCAGATAAGCCACTCCCTTTTACAAAACAACCACTCCCCTAGCAGTCTTGTGTTACACAATAGCCACTCCCCTTTACAGAATGCCCTCCCTGCTTCTATTAGAGTGCCCACGACAGTATCTCCTCAACCTTGCTTCTCTCCAGCCCCACCTCCCACTGCAGAGGTCCCGCCTCTTGTTCCCCCAGAGAAGGCTTCCTCCGTGAGATGGCAGTGCAGGTCTCCCATGATGCTTAGCACACCCAAGAAGCCCCAATTATCTGCTTTGTCTGGCTCACTATCGTCCTCCCCCTCCACCTCTTCCTCTACCTCAGAATTGTTACACCCTCCCCAGGAGAACCACCTGCCCCTGTCTGTCCTCCAGCCCAGTCTTCTCTCTGGCCCCTCCCATGATCAGAAGACCAGCCCTGCGTCTGTTCCGCCCCTCTCTGCCCTCCTGCACATGCTCAGCATGCAGAGCGCACAAGCTGCTGCCCAGGACCCACCAGTCACATCTAAGCACAGCCATGCTCACCCCTCCTCACTAGGACTCCCAATTGTCCGGCCAGTGCAAAGCCAGCCCAAGTCTCAGCCCCCTTCTCCAAAAGTCTCCCACCTGCCCCCCCAAACCCAGTGCCCTACGTCCCTGACTGAAGCACCACCCATGCCACCCACCCCTCCGATAACGGTGCCCAACCCCTCGAACTCCCTCACCTACAGACCGTGCCACACCCATACCAGCATCACATCTCCTGCTGTGTTCTTGCCTGAGCCTGAGGATCTCAGCAGGCATGCCCCAGGAAGTGGGGCAGACAGTACCAGGGTCCCTGCAGAACACCAGATCCATGTGACCAGTGGTAAGAGGACATGTGTTTATGTGCTACTGTTTCTAATGCCAGAGTGTCATCTTGGTATCCATCCCTGCTATTGCTAAAGCTCCAACTACCGTACATAGGATACGAACAATCCTATCACATAACAGTGGTTATGAGTTGTTAAGACTTACTAACGCTAAAGTTATCAGCTGGTTTAGTGAATACATACTCTGAGATTGACCATGTTTTAATCCCCTTTCTATCCTTGTAGGGCTCTTTCAGACTGAAGATGATCATTGTCCCTCCAAAAACCCTGATGACCACATCCCTGTCCCCAGCCCCCATCCTCCTGCTCCCACAACCAAGGACACGTCAAACATTACGCCTTGTGACACACCTAATGACACACCTGGAGATGCCCCTGTTCCACTGCAGCTGGCCGAATCCTTCCCCTTCATGACCCAAGAGCAGCTGTTGCAGCTGCTCTCTGCCGCTCCTGGTTTGCCCTCCTTGCTGGCCCAGCCCCTCCTGGGTTCCTTACCAATTGGGGTGTGGGTAGGCGGGCAGGCAGGTCAGACCCCTCCCCCCCAGCAGGTGCAACCCAGCCTGCTGAACCCAGATTCCCAGCCCGACTCGTTGCACTCTGTGCTGGAGACTCAGGAAGACCTGCCTGTTAATTTTGTGGGTGTTTTTAATCCCCCCACCCCTGCTGTTGCCACTGCTGATCCAGCCCTTAGCACAGCCCTCTCCTCTGGTCTGCCCCCAGCTCCGCCCACTGATCCAGTCCCCGGCCCCGCCCCTGGTCCCGCCCCCAGCCCGGTGGTGGATCTGTATGAGAAGCCCAGCCTGCAGGCTCTGCTCCTAGCCTCTCTGCTTCTCAGCCAGCAGGCTGCCCCTATAATGCCCATACCTGGGCTGGAACCCCTCAACATGGACCAGCTTCTCCAGCAGCAGCAGCTGCAGTTCCCTCCTGTACTGGAAGGGGGCACTGTCGAGAAAGACTCCCTGCTTTCCGCACCCGGAGTCCTCGAGGCCCTGCAGGGTGTAATCCCCCAACAGAAGGCTCTGTGCAAGACCTGCAGTCTGTCCTGATTCCTGCTCCGCTGCCCCCTCCTTCCTTCCTTTCCCTCAACCCCGCCCTTCTGAATGCAGCGCTGGCTGCTGCCAACCCCACATCCTGCCCCCTGCCCCCTCAGGTAGGCTCTTTTGACTATCAATAAAATAGACTTGTATTTATTTTATGTTTAATTTCACTTTCTTTAACATTTGTATTTAAAATCACCGATGTCATATTAAACATTTGTGGTGTTACTATCTTGGTCTTTTACTGTAGCACAGTGTCTTGTCGAACAATGATCTACACAGTAGATCATTAGTGTAATATTTATTGGTCCTTGTGGGCATTTGAATTTGTATATATCACTTCACAGTATTTGTATGCTGCAGTTATCTATCGAAAGTACAGTAATTTGGTCATGGGATCTGTTGCTGTGAGATTGGAATGGAAGTGTTAATCCGGTGTGTACCTGTGCAGGTGACTCTTGGAAGCTCGTCCCCAGATTCAGTCTCAATGGCTGGCTCAGCTTCAGAGCTATCTGGTCTGTCTGTGAGCTCATCCAGCCAGGGCAAAAGCCATGCCCTTCCTGCCCCTCTGATGCCCTCCATGTTTGCCCCTGGAGTCCTGGGTGAGTAGGCCACTCCCTTTTAGAATATTTTCGCAGTCCATTTTTGGGGCTAGTAGTTGGTTTGTATTTTGACTCAGCAGAATAGCAGTAACCTGATTAATTGGAACACTGTGCTACAAGAGGTGCTGCTCACCATATGGGATGTAAAACTCAGGTCCTAACCATGATTTCACTAAAAAGTGGGTACAAACCATACAATGCCCTGCCATGGTGTGTGAATGAAACCTCAAGCAGCGTAGCCATCAGAATACACATTTGGGCCTTTTCAAGCTCCTTAATCACTGCTGCAAGAAGGCGAAAATAGGATATGGTAGTATTGTAGTTGACAGCTAACTAATGCAGTAACCATTTGCCTTGGTGCTGCTTTCGTCTCCATCATTTCAGGAGACCTGGTGGGTCTGAGCAATATCGATGGATTCCACAGTCTCATGGGGCGGGGCCTCTGCTGCTTCCTGCCGTGCCCACCCCTGGACTGGGCATGCCCCTGATCCAAGGCCATGGGGCCAGTCTCAACCCCCTTACCTGTCTCCTCAACAGCATACAGGTACAGCTGTTTCCAGAGTGGTTTTTTTGTTATTTCTGTCATTCTTTGGTGCTCCTACATGTACATCTCATTTTCTGTCTTTTAGCTCAACTTGGACCCCTCCCTGGCACAGGCGAAGAAAAGCAAATTGGTGAGCAGGAACCGGCCAGCCCCGCCCCCCATGAGGAGGGTCCAGCCAATCAGCTGATTCAGGAGCCCATGCCCAGTCTTGAAGATGGGAAGCAGCAAGGGGGTGGCACAAGGGGGGTGCTGGACCCATATGCCTCTTTCATGGACACCATCTACACCTCCTTCCTGCAGGTCAGCGGCAAGAATGCTGACAACACTGCGGGCCCCCAGAGTGCCTTACCGTCCTCAAATCCCCCAGCCATGCCCCCAGCCCCGCCCGGTGCACCCCCCTCCCTCAGTCCGCGCCGCGCCTGCTCACTTCGGAACCCCGAACTGTCCCGCCTGAGCATGGATGCGGCCCAGTCGCCTGCCCGGGGTACACCCAAACCCGGCGAGGACTGCTCCATCACACCCCCCCTCAGAGGAGCGGTAGACCCTGGCAGCCGCAACAACCCCTTTACCCCCGGCCTTTCCGGAAGAAGCTAAAACCGAATGCTCCTCCAACTGTCCCTACAACAGCAGGCCTCCCTCATGCAGGGCGGTGGGGGGGCAGGAGGAGGGGAGGCCCCTCAGCTCCAGGGATCAGGAAGGCTGGGGCCACAAAGTCATGTGCTCCCCAGACCAGGGCATGGTGAGGTTGTGTGAGGTCATCACTCAGACCTCTCTCATACATTTAAGATTTGTTTTCATACATTTAGTTTTGTTTGCTCATTTTACTATTGATATGCCCTCCCACCCCCATATTTCCTTTTAGGGCGCTGGTGTGAAGGGGGGTAGCAGACGAGGAAGGAAGAGGAAACAAGGGTAAGTGGTGCAAGAACTGGAATTTTCCACACAGAAGCACATACCACCAAATCTAAACTGCAGGGATATTGCTGTTAATTGAACACTTTAACTCTGTAGGTGCTCTATAAAATACATACATTATTTGTAAGTTCCAAAACAGAACGAAATACATAAGTAATCATAATGCCCACTTGAACTCCAGTAATGTTGTTTTTGAATGTGTTGTCTTTCTCCATCTCAGCCTCCAGGGGGCGCTTGCTGACTCCAGAAGCCTGGCCATCAAGGCTGCAGAGGAGGCCCAGGTCACGGTGAGAGGATTTGGCCAGAAAGACAGGGGTTATCAGCTTCAATGTCAAAACACTGATGGACCCTTTCTGTTTGCTTTGCATTTGTCTTGAGTGTTGTGAGTGTGTGTAATTCAGATACACATCTACATCAATATATGAATATGACATAGAACATAGGATTTGTGTAAGTCAGTCATGTCTTATCTATGAGAGGGTCTGAAGGATACATGTAATTCAGATCAAGATACAGATCCAGATTACAAATTCTGATTGATATATATCCACAGTGCATGTGTATTCCATGTTCAGACATATTTAATGTAAATATAGTGTGTGTATTGTAAATTAAGTGTGTGTTCTGTAATATTCTTCCAGGTAGACTTGCGGAAGGCAGAGGGGTCCATGAAAGTGAGGAGGAGGAGGGTGTTCAGGTAGCAGGGGGTGTTTCCAGCAGGGCCGTCGTATCTGACTTAACTGCCATTTACGCCAGCATTGTGCAGGTGGCTCCACCTGCAGGTGTACAGCGTAGGTGCACATTTTCCTGAAGACCAAACCGTGCACACCACCTCACCCACTGTGGATTCACCTCAGGGATGCAAGACTCTCCCTTTCTGTTGCTTATTCTGGTCTTCAATCTGAATGACCTCTCTGATGCATAAGGTCATGACCTTTGGGTCAGGACTAGTCTGCGAGTGACAGTTGCCATTATGAAAACGTCTGTGTGTGTGTTTTTGTGTGTGTGTGTTTGTTTGTTGTATTTATCAGGGGGACAGACATTGACTTGAATGGCAGTCTGTCATTGTATGCCCCATAGCATACCATCTTTGACTTGGGTGGGTTACTGAAAAATTCCCTGATACACTTCCAACCTGCCCTTTCACCCACCACAGAATGGTCAAACCTAAAACCATCCCTTGTAAATCAGGAACTTCTGTGTGAGTTTTATGAATGAGCATGGCTGTCCCAGATGGTCCTGGGGGCTGGGCGGCAGTGGTCAGTTGCAGGTAGTGGTGTTACAGCAAGGTTTCATGAACCTCAAAATGGAAGGAACTACAGTGGGATGTCATTCAACTGACTTTGTGCCAATCAGAGGGTGTTGCTTTCCACAGCAGGACACAGTGATTGGTTGAAATCATTCAGTCACCTAATAGCTTGCTTGCAGGCATTTAGCAGACATTGTTATCCAGAGTGACTTTCAGGGTTTACATTTGTACACACTCCACTTTTACAGCAGGCTATTTTCGATGTTCTGCATGGGGAATTTGGATTGGCTATCTTACTCAAGGGTACAACGGTAGTGCCCTACCTTGGAATTAAACCCACCATTCCTGATGTGGAGAACCACCTCCCCAACCATTATACTACACTGCTGACCTCTCCACCCCTTTTGGTTTGATGAGGGCTCAATCCAGGGGTTCAAGTAGTTTTAAATTCTTGCCGGTACTATTTGCCGATACTAGCGGAAGTAGACGCACATGCGCACTCACATACTACTGAGTGAAATCTCCAGTTGTAATTTTTAGTGGTATGCAGCACTGGACCGTACCGGCTTACTTTCACCCCTGGCTCAATCACACATCAATAGCTACAGGTTTGAGATGGGTGGTAACTTGAGTTCAAATGTTCATGACTGAAAGCTGACCGTTTCCTCAGAGGCTGACCTTTAGCATTGACATCCATTTCTGTATGAAATAAAAGAAAATGAATGAAGCAGATTATGCAATCTTTACTGTCAAAAGTGTTTGTATATATGTATAGACCTCGTGTTTTAATTTTGATTTTTTTGTACACTTCTTAGAGATTCAAAATGGATCAATTTTGGGAGGAATGTTTGTAGCATTGAAGTGTTTTCTTCTTCACATTACTTCCCTGCCTCCCTTATTTTTCCTATTTACATTTTATTTTTGTTGGTTTTTATGTAAAGAAGATGCTTTAAAAGTTGTGATCTGTAGTCTTCTTTTTATATGGGAGCTGATTTGTTTTATTTAACATTAAATTGTTTATAGAAATATTGTTTTTAATTGTGTGTAATATAAATCTGTTCAGGCCTAAGCGAAGGGTGCTTGGTTTTCTTTAACAGGAAAATTAATTTGACACAAAGCAATATGAAGGTTAACCACTGTCTGCCTACACTTCCCCAGATTTAGAATCTGATTAACAGTCCCAATAAAGGAGTGCGAGAAAGAATATTATAAATAACACTTTTATTTGCTCACATTTCCATAAGAATTTAATAAGATTCTGAAAGGGCACTTATGCCCTTCACAACACTTGGTATTCATGTGGCGCCCCGGTGGCCTTGAAGTCGCGTCAATTTGCATTAAAATTAAGGTTGAAATGTTACGAGAATAACGAAAAAAAGATCACTACACATAAATGTGTCATGATGACATTCTCTGCTACCGAATACTGTCTCTGTTCACCATCCAATTCATACTCAGTAAATATGGTGCAGAATGTACTGTGGTTTTGAAAAGGCTAGCAGATAAATGAATATGTATATTTTTTTAAAAAATATTTCTGGGAAAGTTTCTGCTCTGTAACACACACAGCCATACCACATGAAGCATTATGGCTCGTAGAACGTTGTGTTAGAAATATTTAAATATGGCGATAGCCTTATGGAATCATCCATGATGGTTTTACGTGTGGTGTCGCGAGAAGGTCTACAGTTGCAATTTAGAAAACTGCTGACTTGTGTTGACATTGTTTCTTTTTGAACCCGGAACCAATCCTTTCACTTTGACTAAAGTGCGTGTAACTTCTTTCCATCTCACCAAAGACGAGAAACACTACCAATCCATTTGTCCTTGTTTTCCGCGTGTACCTTATTTCAATGGATGTGAGGAATTAGCTTGTCATCGTAATTGTGTCCGCAGGTTTTCTTGCTGATCACGTGAACAGTTCAAGACCATCTCATGATTTCTAAAATCGATGGTCCGCGACATATTCCCCTTTGTATTGAGAGTCAGACTCCCGTGGAAGCACACAGTGTTAGCAAGTGTATTATTACCAACCCCTAAAGTCATACCTCCACACTGAGGAAGGGCCATTTGCGCTATTGTGCCTAAATAGGCTATTCTCAGACGTCCCAAGAGGCTCTTTTTTTTAAACATTTAGGCTTACTGTTTTTGTAACATATAAGGTCAGCTGAGTTTTCCTGCTGCTTTAACATTGTGTCACAAATACTAATAAGATTATGTTTTTCTCCGTCGTCCACTAGAGCAGGCGTGGTGTTGTAGGCACTGTCGGCCCACTCCCGGCGAATCGTGGTGCTGATGAGAGTGTCCCTTTAAAGTCGCCTAGCAGCAGAGCAGACCACGCCCCACGTCTGATAGACCTAGGCAAACTCAGAGCGCTGCTTAATGTGCCTCACTTTCCTTACTGCTGCCTGTCACCTTCACCGGTTCAGACACTCGGCTACAGCTCGACACAAAACGAAAACAAGGTAGAAACAATTATTAGGCGAAGCCTGACCAGAGTTTGGCGTCATATTGTGAGTAGTTGTGGGATTTTCCAGTTTAAAACCAGGTAGACACACAAAGGACAAGGCGAATCTTTCATCAGTTGTTTCGGACGAAAATACCGGTTAGACGTCATATTCGGCCGCAAGATAAACGATTCTGAAGTGGAACCTAAAGTATTTTGACAATGGCCGATCCTACCGCAGAATGTAATGTCAGAGTGCTTTGTCGCTTTCGTCCCTGAATCAATCTGAAATACTTCGGGGGGACAAATTCCTCCCTAAATTTCAAGGAGATGACACCGTATCCGTTGGGGTAGGTTGTTTTGTTTCTCTTATTATCCACAAAAACTCTGTCCTGCCTTTTATTGCAGTACATATTTATTTGTAGAAATTGGTAAGTAGGGAAACCACCCTGTAACAACCATCACATTAAAGATTTATTACATTCCAGGAATGTATTAAATTGCCGGATTTTGCCTTTGGATTCTCTTGGTTTCATAAAATGTATCAAGGAAACAATTTCTGGACTTAAATCGGTTTAAAATGTATGCTCATGCTTAAATGAACGTTTGCAGTTTGGCTTTTTTCCTTTTCTATTTTTTTTTTTTTTTTTTTTTTTTTTGACGAAGCTTCATATGTTTTCTATCAAACCGGTAATTTTACGGTTTGCCCAGTATGGCCAGCCATCGATTTCAATTGTACATCTGAGATCACATAACGCTTCGTCACTCTGCTGGGATCATCAGTATGAAAGAGTATTGTAATGATTTATGAATACTGTTTCTTGCAACGTGGACTAGGGCGTTACATGGGCACCATATAGCCTATACCTATATCATGTAGGTTTAGCCGGTATATGTTGTTTAGAAATGTAGCCTATCCAAATCTTGCCCAAATCTCGACTATCCTGCAATATCGATGTCCGTCCGTTTCCAAAACGGCATACATTTCTTAAAGAAATGATTTGGATTTACGCTATTCATAAGTAGTCCTTATATAGTAGTCGTTATTCACAGACCAACTGATGACAGCTGCTATATGTTACTAATCTGGTGGTGCAGTACCTGTGTTAAATTGCCTTGCATGGGTAGGTTATAATTTAACTGTATCTGCTGTGTGGTCTCTCTTGGCCGGTTTGGTGTTTCCTCAGGCACTTGCACCCCAGCAGGGTGGAGTTAGCCTCCTGAAACTGTGTGCTAATGGGGGAGGGGGGATGGGGGAGAGAAAGAGAGAGAGAGATGGGTTGGCAGGTCTGAGGGGATGCAACTGTCGCCAGGACTGGCTTCTGTGGAGAGAAATTATATCAGTCATCTCCTTCATTTTCCATCCCTGCAGCCTGGTCTACATGCCAGCTTCTGAACTTGACAGTTCCTGACTCATGTAGACGTGGACCCAAGCATGCTCAAACGCACTGGGTGGACAGAGGCATGCAGGCACGCATGAATATACATCAGCACAAACAACCTCTGTCTTTCAGAGTGAATCTGCCACACCTCAAATCTTCACATCTAGTTCTAGCTGGATAGTCTATACTGGGTATCCACTTATTCATGCATATGTTTTATGTGTAATAAATGCAATGCACTGAAAGGACAGTTTCATGTATATATATAGTTGCTATGAATGGAAGAAATGCCTGTACCATTTTTCCACCACTGATATATATTCACACAATAGAATGGATTGGCTTCACCTGATCTGTATTCACACAATAAAATGGATTGGCTTGCCACACCCGACAACTTCATTAAAAGATCTGGGCACATGAGGTTTACAAGATTGACCCAAACATATTTGCAGTTCATTTTTCTTCCCATATAATCCTGTTAAAAGTGGCAGTGGGCTACCATGCTAAACTAAAGAGAACTGGACCAGAAAAAAAATGGAGCCATATTTTATTAAGTTTTATTATGAATTGGGCAGGTCAATAGGGACGTAAAAACAGAGAGTGGAGCAGAGGTTTTTTTTAAATGCCGCCTGGTGCAGGGGCTGTTTTTGTGAATGCACTGCTCCTAAGGGCTGTCGAACCTAATAAGGAATGATTCATGTTCAGCTGTGAGCACACCGCCACAGGGCTGTGTTTTTGTTTGTTTGTGCCTTTGTGTTCGTCTCCTCCGTTCTACATATTGGCGGCCGTGCGAAAATCAAATTCACGCTTTATAATCTTTAATCCCCCACAGTGTCCTCGTTTAAATAAAGAAGCGCTCAAACGTGTTGAGCGGAGATAAAGGCCAAGAGCCCGACTGCGGTCTGTTGGGTCCTCTGTGAGCCGTTTCCAGTGGACTGATGTTTCGGGGACCATGCAGAGCCCCAGAGAGTCACAGTGGAGAAGAGTCTGACTCCATGACTCCTCTAGATCCTAATTCGTCTAACCCCTTGGCTTTGTTGCCGTCTGTGGGACTCTCTGCAGTAGTATTAAAGTCTGTTGGAAAACAGAAAATGACAAAAGCAATACTCAGGAGGTCTTTTCATTTATTGTCTGCTCTGTAAATTCACCCTGCAGTCTGACTGGAAATAGTACTAATGCTTCCTCTTCTTCGCACTGAAGGCCTGTCAGTTCTAATCTCTGTCTTTTCCCTGTGGCAGCCTTAAGAAACAACACAGATCTCTCTCACACAGAAACACAGGTACACAGAAACACAGCTACTCAGGTGCAGAGAATCACAGGTATGCAGGTACACAGAAACACAGGTATGCAGACTTTGTCCTCTCACAATGCATTTGTCCCTCATGTGCACACACACACACACTTGCAAACACACTCCCATATATGTACACATATATACGCTTTACGTTGTATCACATACACCTGTTCACATACATAGTCTTTCTTCCCCACACACAAGAGTGTCTCTTCTCCTCATGAACACTCTTCTCTCATAAATGCACACATACTCTTGTCTTTTATATGATTATGTCTAATCTACTTTTGTATAAAGACAGTAGCATCTTCCCTTGATTAAATCTCTCCTTCTCCTTCCTATACCTTTCCTATACCACATACACGCAGGTAGGTATCCACAGGTGTTTACAGGCAATGTTGTGTATGGCTGTGAATAAGCCACAACCCAGACTCCTTTGTGTGGCGAACGCAGACGCGTCCTTTGACTGTCAGATCCACACTCTCAAGGCTGAACATGATGCACAATGCAAGCTTATGTGTTTCATGCTGTCAACAGGAGCTGAGTACAATGAGAAAGAAATTCACACCCTCCACGTACACAAGCGATTGACAGAAACACGCACAGCCCCGACTTCATTACTGCCTCAGATATGGCTCATCTCATTATATCACATGTTAGCCTTGCAGCTATGTCGTATTAATCTCAGTGGATTAGCAGAGAACCACAGCAAGGCGGCACAACTTACAAAATGGAAACAGCGATAAAGATAATCTCGTGTTCAATGTGATTGCTTAAATGCCTGTATGAAAATTGCATTGTGTATACTGTCTTTGAGCCTTTCGATTAGTGTGTAATGTGTTGATCTTGTCACAGAAATGTTCCCCCAGTATATTCTGTGGGCATATGTGTTGTCAGGGTTTATTCCACCAGTATATGGGCGGGAGGCATACATGCAAATACAGCAAAATGTGTCATCTCAGAGAATTCTCCTTGAAAACAAAAAAAAATCTTTCAAGGAACAAGAGTTGAACTGAAGCTTTTCGTGACAAATTACTATCTGTCTTGAAGCGGCTGCATTCCAAGCCAATTCCCTGTCTAATCTGTGGCGGAGATATCAAAGGGCTGTGTGCCTAAAGTATTAGCAAAATGTGTCAGTCTGTAATGGATTTAATGTGGTGACATCATCGGAGGCTCAGCTCTTGGAGCTTGCCGTGGTAGACAGCGGTGTTGTTAATGTGTAAAACCCAAGTGGAACTGAGAGACTGTACATGTCCCTCACAGGGAGAACTAGCCTCCTCCAGCAGCCATGTGTGAATTTCACACCTGCCAAAGCTCAGCGGTACCTGGCCACGTCTCAGAGCATCTTCCCCCAGCATGATTCAGGTCTTCCTGAAACCATGGATGAGTTTGGAATTGGGAGGCAGGCTGAATCGGTTCATGTAAAAATGCAGCTCCTTCACAATCATGGTTGGCTAGCCCTGCAGCCAATGGTTGTGCAGGAACAAAACCTCTTCAAGCTCAGTGGCCAACCAGGACCAGGCATGAGCACTGCTGGATGCCTTGTGGCCCTTCAGAACCAGAACTGTGCAGTTCTGCCACCAATGAGGCTTGTCAGAATCAAGTTTGGTTGGCCCTGAAATCAATTAGGCTTTCCAGAATGGACCTGCAGCCCTTCCTGTTTAGATGTTAAGGTTTCTATGTTGCTTTCCTCAGTAAAAGTGACTCCGATTATCCATGTCATTACCCACCAGGTAATGTTGCGGTGTAATCACACCGCTTGACTGGCATTGTTCTTTAAATGCACTTACTGGCTATCACCGATGGTGATGCAGCCAGCGATGAAATCAGCAATGAGTCAGCGACGTTGTCAGCATCCATCGAGAGCCAGGACCTTAGTTTGGTTGTGATGAAGATATGATGAGCTGTCTTCCTCTTTTCCCCCGCCCCTCCTTCCCCATCTCTTCTTCAGTTTCCTGACATTTATTGTTCACTCATGAACCCTTGATAACATCTGTCTATCTCGCTCTCTCTCTTCCCCTTTCTCTCTACCCCTCCCTCCTTCACCTCGCTGGCTCATCCATGAGGTAAATGAATCCCAATTCTTCCATCTGGCTGCGTCTGGGCTTTATAATGAGTCTGCTCATTACGGCGTGACGGAGCCCATGGATGCCTTGCGCATTAATAAGGAGAACTGGGCAGTGTGCACAAAATTACCCATACAACCCCGGATCGGGTCAAAAACAGACCACGCTCCACAAAACACCACCAATAACGACCACACAAAGGACAGTTCATCAAAAAATACCAACTCATCGAAAATCCAATATTTATGATCAATAATTTAAGATGAGTTTCATCGAATCTAACATTGATATGCCTACTCTTGGAGAAAAGGGTTCAGTCAGTCACTTGCATATGCAATTGGGACACAGTCTGTTCTCAAGAGAGCCATTTGCATAACAGTCCTTTTATCCTTTAGATATCCATATTAATGGCTTCGTTAATAAGGTGATGTATTCAGCCTTGATCTGTAAGCCTTTTTCATGCTCTGTACCTCCTCTTCTTCAGTATGAAGTCGTCAGATGTGGTCCACGGCCAGTTTTCATGCACATATTTATTCAGTCGCCGGGAGGGTAGTCTGTGCTGAAGACCTTTGCTCCAGTGGGCTACCAGGGTGGCCATGCCATAGAGCTAAGGGTTTATCCCTCTGCTGGAACCTCCCAGCTGTATTACTGCCAGCTACAGCCTCGCGGGTGAAGCTTATCGGCTCAGCTTCACAAGTTTACAATAACTGGGATGCAGACAATTTGGTTACATTTAAAATTTTACAAGGTAAAAAATATAGAAGTCTGTTATTTTATATTTTATGAAGAAGACAATGCTGTGTTATCTGTACATTCATAGTAAAGCTGTTGTTATTGTAATTCAATGTTAACTAACTGTCACCATAACATTTATTGATACCCAGATAGTTACCAAAATAGATAAAAAATGATACCAGATTTTACAGTAACCTCATCAGGATGATTCTGTGGGTTTTTTAACATGTATGTTGACTCTGCATTCCTCTGATGGCGTGGAATTAATGTGATATTTAGCATATTCGCAGTGTGAAACATATTGAAGGCATTCAGAGTATTAAATACAGGAGTCACATATGAGGCAACTTGCTTCTGAATGGAGAGAGAGATGGAATGGGTGAAACAGAAAGAAAGGAAGAAAGAGGGGGAAATGAGAGAGAGGGAAGAAGGAATGCATGAATGCTCAGATGGAGGCACAAGGCTAGATTTGAATGGAAATGTATTGTCTAGATTTAAGAAAGGAAAATTCATTCAAATACAGTCACAGATGTTTTCCTCCACTGCTCCCCTCTCGCTACACAGATAATATCCTAGAGAAAAATCGGCTTACTTTGCTGCTTTTCATGAATTCAAAACCCAAATAAGAAATACCATGGAATAGTGGACAGTGGTGAAGATAACTGTGATTGGTCTATGAACAGATGAGAATGCTTCTTATTGGCTGGATGTTTTCAACTAAATCATGCCCCCTGCCCGCCCACCACCTGCCTTACACTTTGGCTGTGTGTCACCCCCCTTCCCCCTTTCTAAAATTGCACCAGGGTATCTGAAACGAAGGCATTGTAGACTGTCCTCACATACTGATTCCCTGCTTCCTGTGTTTCGTCCCTCTCCTCTCATTAGCGGGATTGAACGTTGATCACTTACAGGAACATGCCTGTGGTGACAGTTCAAGGATATTCTATACACTTACTGATGGTAGAGACACCTTGTGTGATTGATTAAGCTGTGCTCATGTGCTGGCATGTATATCTTATCTGGTAAAAGCTGGTCAAGTAAGAAGAAGAAAGTCTGAAGAAGGTCGCCCTCAGTCCAGTCTTCGGCTGCTTCCGCTCACAGTGGGCCAGGTCGCCTTCGGCCTTGATAATCTCATGGCCTCTATCATGATTCGTGCAGAGCGGCAAGGCCATTGTCTAATTTGATTCTCTCAGTGGATCATGAGCTAATGGCATGAATGTGTGCATGAGCTAAGGGCCTGGAACCCCTCCCCCTCGCCCTGCCCCATGTCTGGTCTCCTGTTTCCGGCCTTGTAATGCGGTTATGACATATGACAAGGTTCTGGGTTGCCTCTTGATATTGTATTCTACTATATGGGGAGAGGGACATGGCTTCGCCATGTAGTTCTTTTTATCTTAATCTATTTTCTTTGCAGTCACCCTTTCACATTTATTTCACGTAATCTGTTAATTCATCTGGATGTTAATTAACGTGGTTCACCTTGCTCAAGGTAGAATTTCAGGTAAAGGGACATGGAGAAGGGCCCTGTCCACAGCAGTCCTCAGCAGTACCTGCTGAAAGCGCCTGGCTGAGCTTTTGTTGTTGTTATTGTCATTGTTCCTGTTGCACTTCCCACAGGTCAGAGGTCATTTACACCGCAGTCCCAGTTGGGAAGTGAAGTGCTGGTTATCTGTGTTAAGACGGCATTGGGGCTGAGGTCATGTGGTGCAGTCTGTTGTGTAGTCAACACTTATGTCTCTCTTTCTCATACCCTGCAAGACCAGTGTTCAGTTCCCAGCTCAGGCATCCTTTTTTACTCTGACCCTCTTCACCTATAGCCCTCTCAGCTTGTTAACAAATACAAAATGAGGGCAGACTGTCTGCTCTTCTCTTTGGAAAAAAAATAACAAGGTGTAGAAAATAAACAAATTCCAAAATCATGAATTTATTCAGTGTCTATGTGTGCCTATTTGTCTGTCTGATTGATGTGTTTATGTTATGTCTGCTTGTGTGTGGATGCCTGTCTGACCCCTTCAAGAGTAAGCTGAGCATTAGCAGGCAGGGCAGCAGATAGCTGAAGCCAAAAAGTGAAAGTAAGGAGAGGAGGTAGAAGGAGAGGGGGATGAAATCCTCTGCTCTCCGCTCCAAGCCGGTGAGGGTGAGGAGAGGCTTGGCACCGTTCCAGCTTTAGGGGCCAGGAAAGAAAGCAAGTCTCCTGCCTCATCCTCCTCCTTCATATTATCATGTCTGAACCGCCTTTACACCAAAGCAAGATGATATGCCCTCCACCATCTCTGTCCCTGTCTCTGTCTCTGCCACCCACTCACCATAAATCTTCCAGTCAATATCCAGACGACTGCGCTAAATGGGGGGATATGAGCGAATCGTAATGCAGCTGTTTGGGAAAGCGCTCGCGTTTCCCCGCATGCACACAGGCTGCAACACCTGTAACGTCTGATAAATGGGAATTCAGA
Source organism: Albula goreensis (assembly GCA_022829145.1). Classification (NCBI taxonomy): domain Eukaryota; kingdom Metazoa; phylum Chordata; class Actinopteri; order Albuliformes; family Albulidae; genus Albula; species Albula goreensis. The sequence continues at coordinate 9,359,747 of CM040752.1, forward strand.
CGCGAGCTGTGCACACACGCACGCACACACACACACACACGAATGCGCTTTAGAGCAGTTTTTATTGTGCACTCCTCCAGAGCTAATTAACTGTATGGAGGGCCTCATTCACTCATTAAGCAAAGCAGGAAATAGGTTCTCATTTAATCTTGTTATGTAAGCAAGCTGTTTAATAGCATATGACTTAAGAAACCCGATCTTGTTCCTTCGGTATCGGGGTATGGGGGAGGATTATGGGGTGGAGGTGGTGGGGTGGGGTGGGGTGGGGGGTGTTTAGGGTAGAGAGGGGTGGAGGAGGGCAGCAACTGGCTCTTGTTTTATAGAGGTTCAGCTGTAGTGCCTCTCTGTCTCTGTCAGACCCCAAGTTTGATTGAATCTGGAAACCAAGCCGCAGCCAAAAAGATCATTAGCGCGCTCTCGTCTCGTTCTCCCTCTCCCTGTTTTTATCTCCAAGCCAGCCTTGTTCCATATCTCTAATGCATTCACGTGGGATCTGATTTCTCTTTTCTCCCAGGCCCTTCTCTGCAGTCCCCCCCTTCCCCCACCCTTCCCTCCCCCTCACCTTCACAAACACGCAATGTCAGATTCAAATACTGAAACGCAAAACATCACCGAGACATCCGTTCACAAACTGGCAGGGCCTGTATTCATCAAGAGTCACTGGCCAGTTTTATCCATGTTGATCTCTTCCGGCTCAGCGTAAAAAAACCAGAGTCCACATTCCAGTCCACATATGCACATCAGGGCAGTTTTCTGTGGTATAATAATACTTTAATGTATGTATATGAACTGAAAACCTCAACAATTCAATAACCAAGAATGGGCTAAGCTCACTAAAGCAGTTGTAAGACATGGATAAATAGGTGTAAGGAAATGTTTAGTTGACATCATTGCTGCTCAAGGAGTTTTCATCTATTACCGAATATAAAGGTTCATATACTTTTGTACGATATTTAATGTTAAACCATTTTTTAAACATGTAATCCAAGTGTATGCTATTTTGCTTGTTTTTTTCCCCTTTGTTCAGGTTGATCTTTCTTATTTAAAATACAGATCATTTCAAAATGCCTCAAGCTACACTGTAGTGGTAGCCAAATTGGTAGAAATAAATTCCTTGAAATGATGGGCTTTTATTTAATAACCCCATATCAAATAAATATGGCAGAGCTTCAGGCCCCAAATCAGTGGAGTCAATAATTCATAAAAGCTTCAGACGTGGTGCGTTGTTGTCATCTTGCAAACTTTTCCAGCTGATCGCTCATGGATAAAAAGGGGTAAGCTTGATATCTGGTAACCTTGACAACTGCCATCTGTGCAAGACTGTTAAAAGGACAGCTGCTCTGCAAAGCAAAACACCTTATTGTAACAGCAGATGCATGCCAATGATTTACACATCCAGAAGAACAGCCATGACAATACACTCGCTGAGCCCTAAAACCCTGCCTGGGTGCAAGGAATTTATTATGGGGAACATATTGCATGACAAATAAACAATAGGCATAATGATTATGACAATTTTCGATTACATTACGTTATAATGATGGTACAAAAATATTATGTTTGGGTGGATGAATTGTGAAGAAATTAGTGTTCTTGTCTTCCTGTCAGTGAAGGTGTTGCTGTTGTTTATTGGTGGGGGAGTGAGGCTCCATGAACCAAATATGGGAGGAGCTAATCCATAGCATGAATCACTTGGATGACCGCATTGGTAGTTGCCAAGGATAGATTTCTACCCAGCCAATGATTGCTGACAGCTGAGTGTAGCTCCGCCCTAAAACGGTTCATGAAACCTCATTCCAGCCATCACTGGTGTTTATGTTTCCTGATCAGAGACCCCCTTAGGCTGTGTTGCCATGTTATTCACATTAAGCTGAAGCTCTTGCACCCGATCTGCATTTCACAGGGAAAGTCCTACGTCTTTGACCATGTGTTTCCCACCAACACCACACAGGAACAGGTCTACAACACCTGCGCCAAGCAGATCGTCAAAGGCAAGTGTGTGTGTGTACGTGTGTGTGTTTGTGTGTGTGAGACTGACATCGAAAGCATCTGTGTATGTTTGTATGCGTATGGGTGTGTGTGAGTGCATTTCTGTGTACATATGAGCATGCGAGCATAAGCTGAAGTGTTGCCGTACTTGTGTAATTGATAATTATGCGTGTGCTTACAGATGTAAGTAAAATGGTGGGGAGCTCTCCTATCCTGCAGCTGACAGTACAGCCAGGGAGAGTATAATTCAGTCTGGGACTGCGAGACTGCAGCTGCTGAGGAGGGTGGGGGGGGCAGGGAGGTGGAGGGGGAGGGCGCCAGTGAAAAGATGTTGTGGCAAATGCAGGGACAAGAGAAAGACCGAGAGACAGCGCTTCCTCTGCAACAGAATCTCTCTCTGGTGCACACTCTATACTCTACTGAATTACAGACACACACACACACAACCACAACAGATTTAAAGTTGTTTTAGTATACTGAATGAGACAGACACACACACAGATTTAAAATCGTTATAATACATAGAATTACAGACGCACACACACACAAACACACACACGCACACCAAAATGTAGTTTAAATATTCACATTACAGATTAAATGCAGTCTAATGATTAAAACTGCATCCAGCTAGGAATGGAGAAAGGTAGTTTGTTTAGAACATGCGAGCAGGAAGAAGAAATAATGCACATGAAAGAATCCCCGGCACGAAGATGATAGGCTTCAGACAGAGATGATGACTGAAAGCATAAACAGGCAGTGCCGTATTCCCGCCGAAGGAAGTCTAAGGAGTTTTAAAAAGGGTACACTCCAGGGAAGCGCTTTATTTTGCACCTTGTTCTAAGTCTGCTCATACTCATCTCTTTGTTCCCCTTGCAAAGCCTACGAAATTTGAAGGAAATCCTGAGAACTCTACAGCAAGTCATGGCAGATAGAAGCATTTAAATCTGCCATTTATGGTCTTTAATGTATTTAAGGCACAGTAGGGTACCAGTAGGCCCAGAGGTTGGGTTCAAATCCAGGTCTTGCCAGCACCCCTGGTAGCTCCTGGGGTCATGCGTGGTTGGCCGTAGTGTTGGTCTACAGAGGGGGGCATCGGTTGAAAGGGTGACACCTGCTTCAGGGCTCAGTACCAGCCATTCTGGTTCATAATGCCTCTCTGACCTACTTCAGTCTTGCTTGGGGTACCATGCTGTGGTGTTTGTAGCCTCATCACTCGGCTTTAAAAATGTTAACCATTAACCCGCCGATGTGACAATATACTGTTTGTGTATTTAATTTTATTGTATAGTGTTGAGCTGTTTAAGCCCCGTTGACTTGTGCTCCCAACACAATGACAGCACTGCGGACAAGCAGTTGAGCAAATTATTGTTTACATAAAATTTAGAAAATTTGTGTTAGAAAAGGGTGTCGATGGAGGGCTGGTAGTAGTCACTGTAAATTAAGCCACATTGTAGAATAGAGCAGTTGTCTAAAAATGAGTGTGCTTCCTTCATCTTGACATGTTCAGCTAGCCAACCAGTACAGTCAGCAGAGTGAAGCTGATTAGTTTTGGCCGAGAAATCTTGCCTCAAAGTCCTCGCTCAAAACTTTTGTTAACTTTTAAATAAAGGATCTGCCAGCTTCACTTGACCTGATGTTCCCAGAATGCTTGTGATTCTGAAAAATGTTAATGCATGCAGTAAAGTTCACAACCCACTGTGGCCAATTAGGATAAAAATTAATGCTTCAATTTTTGAGTGCCTTGGCTGTGGCTGTTGGTGACTCCACATCTCTTTCTTCTCTGTCTATGAGTGTTGCCAGTGGTAGTTAGAGGCCTCTCTGCCTGTGATGCTGGGTTGGTAGAGTGAGTGTTGTCTCCCTCCCTGTTTGTGAGGGTACCTGTCTGTGAGGTTGGGATGTGTTTTTAATGGTCTCTCTTTGTGTCTGTGAGGGTGGGATGTGTTTTAATGGTCTCTCTTTGTGTCTGTGAGGGTGGGATGTGTTTTTAATGGTCTCTCTTTGTGTCTGTGAGGGTGGGATGTGTTTTTAATGGTCTCTCTTTGTGTCTGTGAGGGTGGGATGTGTTTTTAATGGTCTCTCTTTGTGTCTGTGAGGGTGGGATGTGTTTTTAATGGTCTCTCTTTGTGTCTGTGAGGGTGGGATGTGTGTTTAATGGTCTCTCTTTGTGTCTGTGAGTGACAGTTTTCCTGTGTTTGTGAGTGTGACAAGTAGTAGTTAGTGGCCTTGTTGCCTGTGATGTTGGGTTGGTAGAGTGAGTGGTCTCTCTCCTTGCTTCTATCTCTGTCTGTGAAGTTGGGGTGTGGTTGTGATGGTTTCTCTGTGTCTGTGAGGCTGGGGTGTGGTTGTGATGGTTTCTCTGTGTCTGTGAGGTTGGGGTGTGGTTGTGGTGGTCCCTCTTTGTGTCTGTGAGGTTGGGGTTTGAGTGACGGTGTCTCTTTGTGTGTTGGGTTGGGGTTTGAGTGACGTGTCTCTTTGTGTCTGTGAGGTTGGGGTTTGAGTGACGTGTCTCTTTGTGTGTGGGGTTGGGGTTTGAGTGACGTGTCTCTTTGTGTGTGAGGTTGGGGTTTGAGTGACGTGTCTCTTTGTGTGTGGGGTTGGGGTTTGAGTGACGTGTCTCTTTGTGTGTGAGGTTGGGGTTTGAGTGACGTGTCTCTTTGTGTCTGTGAGGTTGGGGTTTGAGTGACGGTGTCTCTTTGTGCCTGTGAGGTTGGGGTTTGAGTGACGTGTCTCTTTTGTGTGTGGGGTTGGGGTTTGAGTGACGTTTGAGTGACGTGTCTCTTTGTGTGTGGGGTTGGGGTTTGAGTGACGTGTCTCTTTGTGTGTGAGGTTGGGGTTTGAGTGACGTGTCTCTTTGTGTCTGTGAGGTTGGGGTTTGAGTGACGGTGTCTCTTTGTGCCTGTGAGGTTGGGGTTTGAGTGACGGTGTCTCTTTGTGTGTGGGGTTGGGGTTTGAGTGACAGTGTATCTTTGTGTGTGGGGTTGGGGTTTGAGTGACGGTGTCTCTTTGTGCCTGTGAGGTTGGGGTTTGAGTGACGTGTCTCTTTGTGTGAGGGGTTGGGGTTTGAGTGACGTGTCTCTTTGTGTGTGAGGTTGGGGTTTGAGTGACGGTGTCTCTTTGTGTGAGGGGTTGGGGTGTGGTTGTGATAGGCTTTCTGTCTCTGGCTCTCTCTGTGAGGTTTGGTTGGCACAGTGAGTTGTCTCATTTTCTTTCACTGTGAGGTTAAGGTGTGGTAGAAAGCAGCCTCTTTCTCGCTGTTTGTGAGGTTGAGTAGGACAGGCAGTTGTCTCTTTCTGTCTGTCAGGTTGGAGTTGTGCAGTGAGCTTCTTCTCTCTCTCTCTCTCTTCCCTCCTCCCCACTCCTCCCCCCATCTATAGATGTGCTGGGCGGATACAACGGCACTATTTTTGCCTATGGACAAACCTCCTCTGGGAAGACCCACACCATGGAGGTAAAAGCCTGTTTGGGATCAATGCATTTTAAAAATACCCCAACACAACGCGCCGTTCATGAGCACACCCTGCTCACCCATGCAATGTGATATATGTAAAGCGGTCTCTCTCTCTCTCTGTCTTTGCCGCAGGGCAAACTGCATGACAGGCAACAGATGGGTATTATTCCAAGGATAGCAGAGGACATCTTTAATCATATCTTCTCCATGGATGAAAACCTGGAGTTTCACATCAAGGTACGATCTGACTGAGGTCCCCAGAGTAAGCTGTTCACCGGTAAATACTGAATGACTCAGTCCCTTTGGAGAAATCACTCACTGACTCACTTACAGTAAACTGTAATTGATACAGCTTGGGACTCTAATTCATAATAATGATTAATTCTTACATACCCACCAAAGTAGAGGAAAATCTTAACGACTTACTGTCACTTAATTGGATGCACAGCTTGTGCATTTGAATGTGTTTGTTCTCCACACCTCTGTGATTTATACCTTGTGTATGCTATCTGATTTTGCTGAGACCTTTTCCTGTGTTACGTTCCTCTCTTTGTGTCTTTTTCTGTTTTAATCTTTTTCAGGTTTCCTATTTTGAAATCTATATGGAGAAAATTCGAGATCTTTTGGATGGTTAGTGTATTGTTTTTGTAAAACTAATACATTTGGGAATTTGATTAACTGCAGTGAAGAAGTCATATTCTCTGTTTGTATTAATACCTCACCACACTTTAATATTTCACCTCCTCCTGGCAGAAATAATGCTAATATGCTCATATGCCATCTCTATCTGGCAGCACTAATGTGCTAATACCTCATTAGCATATAAGCACTAGTTCTGATTCCAGATAGTGGTGGGGTATCAGCACTCTTTCTCCTGCCAGGTGGGTAATAGCATATTTCCATTATTTCTCACACCTGGTTTAGGTGAGGTATTCATGTATGGATATCTCACCTCCACCTGGCAGGACACGAAATGACATTACGCTAATACTTAACCTCCACCTTGCAGGAGAATTTATGCTAAAATGCTACTACCTTACCTCCACCTGGCCGGAGAAATGCTAATAATGCTAATAATATGCTGTTACCTTATCCCCACCTGGCAGGAGAAATAATGCTTCAATGCTAACACCCCATTTCTATCTGGCAGCAGAACTACTGCTAATATGCTAATACCTCCACCTCAGAGGAGAAATAAATTTAATGTGCTAATAATACCTGACCTCCACAGGGAAGGAGAAGAAATGCTTATATGCTACTAAATAATAATGCGCTACCTCACCTCCTCTTGGTAGGAGAAACAGCACTATTGCGCTAATACCTCACCTCCACCTGGCAGGAGAAGTAATAGCAATATACTGATCCTCCACCCATATCTGGCAGGAGAAAGACTAGTAATATGCTAATACCTCAGCTCCACCAGGCAGGAGAATTTATGCTAATATGCTAATACCCACCCTGTGTTTGACAAGAGAAATAATGCTAATATGCTATTACATTAGCTTAGCTACATGTGCTAATACAATATGCTAATACATCACCTACAGAAAATGCTAATAGGCTGAAAATAATGATGTGCTACCTCATCTCCACCTGGAAGTTAAAACAGCACAAAAATATATGTCACCATTAACTAATACTTCACCTCCACCATGTGGAGGAAAGAGTGCTATTATGCCAGTACCTCACCTCCACCTGGCAGGAGACAGCACTAATATGCTAATACCTCACCTCCACCTGGCAGGGGAAATAATGCTAACCCATCATGCAGGAGAAATACTGCTAATATGCTAATACCTGATCTGAAGAAAATTACTTACCTAAGAGAACAATAATGATATATTCCAGGTCATTAATGCTGTCATGCACACAGGGTTTTGGTTGTCAGAACAGCTAACCATCGAATGTGGTTTCACTAATTGGTCTTAATTGTAGACACACGACTTATTTGCAGAAATAACTTCAGAACCTTCTTCCTTTGAGTGTATTCAATAATGGAAGATAAATCAGCCGGTCCTAGTTATATGAACCAAGGCCTTCATTATTTCGTCACAGACCATACAGAACATACTCTTGTTCAAGTCGCAAAGCACATCAGAATGGAACACCTAGGTCAAATAAAAATAGAGCTTTGGTCAATTATGTCACAAGTACATGGAAGCAGAATCTGTAAGACCAGTATGCAGTGATGTCATAGGAATTAGTGGGCTATCGGCGTTGGAAGACTAGTGGCTTTGAAAACTCTTTGAATGGCTCACAATAAAAGCTAATACTGAACGTTTAAATCAAATATTTATCATTTTGAATTAGTCTGTGTTCAGTATTTTAGATTTTAACACTTGGCTCACCAGAAAAACAACTCTTAATGCTAATGACATTTATGCTTGCCTAAATATTGCAGGCATTGATAATTATACGATTGATAATTATTCGTATAATTAAGGATGGATATCGTGATTCGTGATAACTCACTGGCAGTAATGTGAGCGCTACCGACTTAAATTTGACTTGCCATATTTACTTGCTATCCAGGAGTTTTTTGAGTCTGTCTACCAATTCTGTGGCAAATTACAAACTAATTTTACACCGGTTAATTGTCCATGACGGTTTTGGATCATCTGGTTTTGGCTGACTGCTGGGAGCTTGATTAACATAGCTACGATGTAACAATTTGAGTATCAACCGTAAATAATTAACCATTGTCTGTTTAAAGCATACACCGTTAAGAAAGGAAAAAATCTTTGGAAGAATTTTTGTAGTAACTAAGTAGTTTTTACCAACTACTGTGCCGTTAGTCTATCACTGTTATAGGGTGAAAAGCACCTTCCTTAAAACCCACCGTTATCAACTAACTTGAAGGTAATCCTTTGAATTCTACATCTGAGAGTTTTGCGGTCCGCACTGTATAGACTTAGCTGGCTAAATAAACATTGTGGGTAGAATATTAAAAAGAGCATCGACCATATAATTCACGATATACATGTATTTATTTTAATTCAAATCAGTTGAAGGGTAGTGAAAATGAACTTTAGTCTGGTCATTCTGTGTCGAATTGCCGTTATTACCTATTCTATCCGGGAGACCGTCTGATCCCATAAAAGTAATGCAGCTGCATATGGCGCAATGGTATTGTGGATTGTCAAATTCTTTATATCCGAGGAACACCAGGGAAAGGTTAGAATGTGTGAACTGATCCAGGATGGAACCTTTTTGAAATCTCGTTTTGTGAGGTTCTGTATTGATCCAGTGTGCAGTAAAAACTTGCTAATAGGTTTTGAGCATCTTCCCTGACCTCTACTGGCCTGTATACCACAGTGCTACTGTAGCCATTGAAATGTTTCCATTTGGGTTTTTCACTCCCGCTCTCTTTTCCCGTTTTGACCAGTGACCAAGACAAACCTGGCCGTCCATGAGGATAAGAATAGGGTCCCCTACGTCAAGGTGAGCCAAATTTTCCATTTCAGTTTTAAATATCCTTGTCCACCCACACTCCAAATGACACCAATGCAATTAAAATTTACACTTGTATGTAGCAAAGTAAAACAATGCTGTAAAATAAGCCATATGCAATAGAAAATGTCACATATGTAACTAATGAGCTAAAGTATTTAATGTAAAGACATCCAAAGTTAATCATGGCAGTAATAATTATTATACTGATATCTGTCAAATGTAGTATTTGTTTTGATGTTCTAGTGGACCTACTGAATCGGTCTCTAGTAGGACCCATAATCCCATACCCATAATCCATCTCTCTGAATGCTGAGTTCCAGACCATAATGATGCTTGGTATGACTGCTGAGGATAGAATCCACAACATTATAAAATCAGGACTGACACTCATCCAAAGCTGTGCTTAAGTGCGTTTTCAATGTAAGTCTGTCAGTCTTTCAGTGGTGAGTTTGGCAGAAAGTACAGGTCTGGATTCGACCCTCAAACCACAAGGCCATTGAAATGGTTGTCAGACCGTATGTTAATTTCCCTCCATTATTATGGCTGCTTTCAGCTTCTTTCATCACCTATGATCCTTTCTGTCCCTCTCCGCTCCTCCCTCTTTCCCTCCCTCTCTTCTCCCACCGTTTTTCTCCCTCTTTCTCTCTCCCTCTCCAATGCAGGGATGTACTGAGCGCTTTGTGTCCAGTCCAGAAGAAGTGATGGACGTGATTGACGAGGGGAAATCCAATCGCCACGTTGCAGTCACCAGTAAGTCCCGCCCGCTGCTTGTCTGTCAGGGCAATCCATCAATTCTGTCTCTGCTCTTTCTCCTTTGATCGCTCACTCCTCCCAAAAGTGGCTCAGGCTGGATTCATTACCATGGCAGCAGGGTTATCCAGTTCAGCCAGACCTTTATGAAGCCTGAACATGAGACCAACCCACCCTCCCCTGCTGTCTTTGAAATAAAAAAAGACATAATGTCATCTCCCCCACACTCAAAATATTTTTCAGTGTATAATTACAAATACTATTATTATTTTTATTATTAGTAGTAATAGCAATAAATAGCAATATGTTATCTCTTTTTTCTGCATTTGGGTGCTGTGTTCTTAATGTGAATATCTGTCTCTTTCTCCCTCTCTCTCTCTCTCTCTCCCCCTCCCCTTCTCTCTCTCCCTCTTTCTCCCTCTCCCTCTCTCCCTCTTTCTCCCTCTCCCTCTCTCTCTCTCTCTGTCCCTCTTTCTCTCTCTCTCTCTTTCACTCTGTCCCTCTTTCTCTCTCTCTCTTTCACTCCCTCTCTCTCTCTCCCCCTCACTCTCCCTCTCTCTCTCCCTCTCTCCCCCTCTTTCACTCTCTCTCTATCTCTCTCTCACTCTCCCCCTCTCTTTCACTCCCTCTCTCTCTCCCTCCCTCTCTCTCACTCTCCCCCTCTTTCACTCTCTCTCTCCCCCTCTCTCCCCCCCTCTCTCCCTCCCTCTCTCTCTCCTGTGCAGACATGAATGAGCACAGCTCACGCAGTCACAGCATCTTCCTCATTAACATAAAGCAGGAGCATGTGGAGACGGAGCAGAAGCTGTGCGGGAAGCTGTACCTGGTGGACCTGGCCGGGAGCGAGAAGGTGAGGCACAGGAGACGAGAGCACAGCACTGGCACAGCTGCTGCACAGCAGCAGAACAGCACAGAGCAGCGCAGCCTAGACCAGCCCTACACACATCAGTATAGCTGAGCCATCTCATTTCACATTCAAAAAATGTGCATATTTGTTCACATACCCAGTTCATTTCATATTCAAATGGAGCTGCGGCATTGATATTTACCACAGATAAGTATCTGCATGTGTCTAGGCTGTAATGGAGGACGTACCCCATCCACTTTTCAGTGACATCTTTGCATCTGCTTCTCTCTCTATCTCTCACTCTCAGGTCAGCAAGACGGGTGCGGAAGGGGCTGTCCTGGACGAAGCGAAGAACATCAACAAGTCCCTGTCGTCTCTTGGCAACGTTATCTCCGCGCTGGCTGAGGGGACGGTGAGTCCACAGTGACCTCTGTCTGACAACCTCATCCTCTTCCCCTCTCCGTTTATCTGATAGATGTAGCTGAGTTTGTTCCTTGCTTGACAGGTACAGTTACCTGTTTATATATCAGTGCAGGATGTGTGCAGTGTTTTTTGCCCAAATTCAGAGCAAAACAGGCTAAACTAGCAAAACAGAGGCTACGTTGCTAAAGAGTTTATACAAACAGTTTACATTTGGTAAAGGGTTTATCCTTACCATACCTGTGTAACTAACTGTACAATGTGTGCATTGTTCCTGGGAATACCCAAACTCATGCACACAATATGTGTCAGATATAGTTAAGATGGCGCCAGTGTCACTTCCTGTCTTTGTCATTCTGTTTGTCGGTTCCTGTCTGTTCTGTACTGTACTGGTCTGAACTGGACTGGACGTTCTTTATTCCCCTGCAGAAAACCCATGTGCCGTACCGGGACAGCAAGATGACCCGAATCCTGCAGGACTCGTTGGGGGGAAACTGCCGCACCACCATGTTCATCTGCTGCTCCCCGTCCAGCTACAACGAGGCCGAGACCCGCTCCACCCTAATGTTCGGCCAGAGGTAGCACATGCACACAGCGGTCTCTCTGTATCTTTATGTAAATTCATTTCATTTTTTTCAGCTAATGTGGATGGTCATCGCAGATGTCTATCAAAACGCATAATCAAGATGCAATTCAAATCAATCTGAAATTCTGCCGTTATCATGCGCAGGCTCTTCTCTGTAAAGAATTCAGAATTCATTTTCAGAGAGAGATGACAGTTTTTGCTTGTTGACCAAAACCCATAAAATGGCCGAAATGGATATTGCAGTAGAAAAATGTCATGATTTAATCAAAATTACACTCCATAAATAATATTACTGATGTATTGCCCAATCCCGTTTGTGCATTTCACTCTCTTTGCTTCTGTAACTGCAGTATTCTCTCTCTCTCTCTCTCTCTCTCTCTCTCTCTCTCTCTCACTCTCTCTCTCTCTCCCCTTCCCTTGGACAGGGCAAAGACCATCAGGAACACAGCCTCTGTCAACCTGGAGCTGACAGCAGAGCAGTGGAAGAGGAAGTACGAGAAGGAGAAGGAGAAGAACAAGACGCTGAAGGACACTATCCAGAGACTGGAGACGGAGCTTAACCGCTGGCGTAATGGTGAGGGCGGGGCCTATGCGGTGCTGTGGGCGGATCTTCACAGAGAGAGATGGGCTCTGTACATAAAAAGCAGAGGAACAGTGCAGAGAATCTGTGCTTTAATGCTCATCTCCGTTTCTCTCTCTCTCTATCCTCCCTTCCTTCCTCTCCTCCACAGGGGAGGACGTACCAGAGACTGAGCAGCTGAATGCAGGAGAGGTGAAGACTGACTCTGGAGAGGACACGCCCCTGGACAACCGTGACTCCTCCATTGTGGTGCGGATCTCGGAGGAGGAGAGGCAGAAGTATGAGGAGGAGATACGCAAGCTGTACAGACAGCTGGATGACAAGGTTAGACACACACATGCACATATACACGAATACACACAGACCAATGTGTATAATGAAGGACACAAGACTTCAGACTGTCTGTGAATGAGTGTGTGTGTGTGTGTGTGTGTAGTGCAAGGCAATGGTCAGGAATGTGCGTGTAATGTATGTGTATATGTGCTTTTAGGAGTGTCTGTGCATGTGTGTGTGTGATGTATACCTGGGTGTTCAGGGGTGTATAGTTGTATGTGTATGCATTTGTATGTGTGTATGTGTGCGTTCAGGACTGTCTATGTTTGTACAGGATGATGAGATTAATCAGCAGAGCCAGCTGGTGGAGAAGATGAAGGAACAAATGCTGAGTCAGGATGAGGTATGGACACGCCTACGTCTGTCTGTCTGTCCGTCTGTCTATAAACTGACATATTTATGTCTCTCTGCCATGATTCAGTCCATATCCACACATGAGTATATGCTACGTAGAGATATAGTTTTCCATCAGTCCCTATGTCTGTATTCAGACATGCTTCCTTGTCTATCACAGTTTGTATGCCACTTTCTCTGTCTGTATACAAACACATAATCTCTGTCTGCTTCCCTGTTTGTTTTTGTATGTTTGTTTCTGAATATTTCTGTACAATAGTCTGTTTGTCATTCTGCCGCTGAATTTCATCTGCACGTCCATGTGTCTGACTGCGTTCCCCAGCTGCTGGCTTCCACTCGGGGCGACAGTGAGAGGGTGCAGACGGAGCTGGGCCGTCTGCAGGCGGAGAGCGAGTGCGCCAACGCGGAGGTGAAGGAGGTGCTGCAGGCCCTGGAGGAGCTGGCCCTCAACTACGACCTGAAGAGCCAGGAGCTGGAGGAGAAGAGCCTGCAGAACAAGCTGCTGGCAGACGAGCTGTCCCAGAAAATGGTGAAGCTCCACCCTAGCCTCACCCACCCTCTCTGCCCCACCCCTTTTCCTCCTTGCCCCGCCCCTGACCCCACCCCAGGCCTCCTTCACCTCTCTCTTTTGGCACACCACATCCTCATCACTCTCTCCCTCCTTCCCTCCTTTGCTCTACTTCTCCATAGACATGTTTCTCTCTCTACAGGAGCCCACAGACAGCACACACCCTGCTAAAATTCTGCTTCCCTTTGCTGCTGCAGAGATAGTTGCTGCAGTGAATCAAACCTGTCCTGTGTGGTGTCGTATGAGGTCAGGACTCCATTGGGCAAAGTGTAATTGGCTGTAACAACTCACAGGCAGAGAGATACCATATTCCTCAGTCTCAAACACAGGCACCTGCAGTGTGCCTATGGTCTGCCCAAAGACTGCCTACGGTATCTGCATGAGCAGTGAAGTTAAGGAGGGGCTGGCTGCATGTGTTATGGAGGAAACATGCTCTAGGCTGTGTGCTTCAAAATGAATAGGGAAGACGTAGCATTGTGACAGTGAACTAGTAAGAGAACTAGTAAGAAAATGGAAATGGATTTGTAAGGAAAGGCGGAGTCTGTAAAGGTGTGTGATGTCTCTGCAGGCGCACCTGATGGCACTGGAGGCGGAGCTGTCGCGCATGCAGGAGGAGAGCGGGCAGCAGAGGAAGCGTATCGCCGACGTGCTCAACGGCCTGATGAGGGACCTGAGCGAGTTCAGCGCCATCGTGGGGAACGGAGAGCTGCGACTGGTGAGTCTCACACACACACTCACACATGTGTGCAAACACACACACTCACACACACACAAACTCACACAAACTCACACTCACACATACACACACACACACAAACTCACACAAACATGTGCACAAACACACACACTCACACAAACTCACACTCACACACACACACACACACAAACTCACACATGTGCACAAACACACACACTCACACACACACACACACACTCACACACACACAAACTCACACATGTGCGCAAACACACACACACAAACTCACACTAACACACACACACTCATACATGTGCGCAAACACACACACACACACACACACACAAACTCACACTCACACATATGTCTATCCACATACACACACATGCACACTCTCAAAAACACATGAGCAAATATTTACATGTACCATCTCACCATCTAATGCATTTCCTTCTCTCTTTTCTTCCTTCTCTCTTTCCCTCTCTTTCCCTCACTCCCTCTTTTCCCCTGCCCCTGCCTCCGTCAGCCGGTGGAGATCAGTGGCGCCATAGAGGAGGAGTTCACCGTCGCTCGGCTGTACATCAGTAAGATAAAGTCGGAGGTGAAGTCCATGATGAAGCGTTGCAAACATCTGGAGAACCTGCAGCTGGAGTGCCACCGCAAAATGGAGGAGACAGGCCGGGAGCTGTCCTCCTGTCATCTGCTTATCTCACAGGTGAGGGATGGGGGGAGGGGCTTAGGGGGGCATGGGGAGGGGCTTAAGGGGGAGGAGGTGGAGATTCAAATCAATAATGAGGTGTAGGTGTCAGGCATGGCTCTTCTGGTTGTTATTTTATCTTCGTTTGTCATCTCACTCAAACTCGCTGTTTTGGTTTTTCAGCATGAAGCAAAGATTCGCTCTCTGACGGAGTACATGCAGAACGTTGAGCAGAAGAAGAGACAGCTGGAGGAGAACTACGATGCCCTGAGTGAAGAGCTGGAGATAAGCAGGCTGCAGGCCCAAGGTACACTACACAACTACACAAGTGTGCAGCTACACAACACAAATCTACACACAGCAAAACTCAACACACAAAGACCACCTGCAGCTGCATTCAACACGAATAGAAAGAAATCACAGTGAAAAGAGAGTTAGCACAGATCTAACATTCTATGACTGTAACTCTGTATTTCAGACAACATACAGGGTGTGTCAACAAAGGATAAGATACAGGACGGTGAGGAAGGAGGCGATGTCAAGGTAACTGTGGATACCGTAAAGAAAGCCAACTGTGAAAAATTATTTTAAATGTTTTTATGAGGAACAGCAACCACCTTTTCTGACTTTTCATTCGATGTTTTACTCTATTTATCCTGTTTTTTTTTTCTTTTTTGTGACTCATTCTTTTGTTTTCCCTCTCCTCCTCTTCAATACCTCCTGTCGTATCCCAGAGTGCATTGGAGCAGCATATTGTGAGCCACCGCGAGTCGCACCATAAGCAGCTGGCACGCCTACGGGATGAGATCAACGAGAAGCACAAGCTCATCGACGAGCTCACAGAGTCTGTGTCTGTTCTTTAGACGTAAGTTTTAAAGTTGCGTATAGTGGAAAGCTGCTCTTTGACTCGTATATCTGTCCCTCTTCCGTCCTTCTCCATCTCTCAGTCGTAACCAGAAGCTGGAGCTGGAGTTGGAGCAGCTCCGCACTGAGTTTGAGCGTCTCAGGAGCCGTGAGCACCGCAAGAGCGAGCGGCTGGAGGAGCTGACGTGAGTCTCTCCTGAATACCACACTGTGACTGCTGAACACCGCTGAGCACTGATTCAACTCTCTACTGAACACAACACTGCAGCTTCCTCCTGAACACTAACTCAACATTCTACTGAGCACCCAGACTCAAAACATTACTGAACACTGACCTGACTCCCTACTCCATACCTAGACTTAAAACGTTACTGAACGCTGACTCAACGCCAATTGAATACCAATGCAGCAAAATGAACAGCATTATTCAACACTCCTGAACACTGTGAATAAACTGTAGCTTCTGTTGCTGCAGTGCTGTGGCTATTACTGATATTGTTTTTGGCACTAAGACCATCCTATCTCCATTAGATTTCTGCATGAGCGCCATGAGCAGTCCAAACAGGACCTCAAGGGCCTGGAGGAGACCGTTGTAAGTGTAAATCTTCTGTTCGCTCTGTCTCTCTCTCTAACTCACTGTCTCTCTTTTCCTTTGCCAGCTATTCTCTGCTGACTGTCTGCCCTCTTTACTGCTTCACACTGTTTCTCTGTGCGAATCCTCATCTTCCTCTCTCTCTCTCCCTCCTCCTCCTCCGCAGGCCCGGGAACTCCACACCCTCCACAACCTTCGCAAGCTTTTTGTTCAAGACCTCACAACTCGAGTCAAGAAAGTAAGAGACTGAGAGAGTGCAAGTGGGTGAGATAGAGAGACTGAGTGAAAGAGAGAGAGGGACAGAGAAAGCAGTCTGTCTTTCAACAGTGCCTCATATGTAATCCTCCTTGTTATCCACCACAGAGTTCAGAGATGGAACCTGATGATAGTGGGGGGTCTACCACCCAGAAACAGAAGATTTCCTTTCTTGAAAACAACCTTGACCAGCTTACTAAAGTACACAAACAGGTGAGAGCCAGCAGGGAATGGTGCAGAGAGCTCGGGGCACGTGGAATGTGACTGATAGGGACTGAAAGGGATGGGCCTCCCTAGCCTGTGCCACCCACTAACTCTGGCGCCACCTGGTGGCTTGGATGATTCAGTGTGCTTGCGGCAGGGAAAGGGGGGCCGGCCTTGGATGTGATGATGTCAGCACGAGTGGCAGCTTCACCTGCATTAGGTGCACGGATACACAGGTAGCCCAGTCTACCCCTGTTTTATCAGGGGGGAAGGGGTGGAACTCAGTCAAAAAAATTCATAAACATACAAAGACGTATTAATGAGGACTAAAAATGATAAGACTCACCCTTCTTCCCCCCCTTCTGTGTGATGGCCTATTGCATGATGGGACAGAGAGAGAGAGAGAGGGACAGCATGTTTTAGACCCTCAGTCTCATCCTCCACCAGCACCCTCCCCCCCTTCTTCTCCTCTCTTCTACTTTCTCCACCTCTCACCTGTCTCCCTTTTTTTTTTCGCTTGTGTCCTTGTGGTACCGTGTGCGTGTATGTGCGTGCGTGGTCGTTGTCGTGTGCGTGTGCGCGCCTGTTGTCACCGTGTGTGTCCTGTCGTTGTTCTTTTTGTTTTGGAGAGCGCCCCCCTGCAGGTGATGGAGTGTTACAGACAGGTACAGACACTCGTTCCACCCTCACCTCCGCCTCGGCCTCCATCCGCCCACATCCCTCTATCCCGCCTCTCCTTCTCCCTGTCCTGTCTTCCCAGAATGCTTTTCCATCCCGGCTTTTGAGAGGGGGCACCTCTGGCTTTTTGCGTCTGGCCGTCTGCTTGCTTAAGCCTTCTATCTGCACTCGGCAGGGCTCCCAGACAGAAAGAGAAAAAGAGGGAGAGAGGGATAGAGGGAGGGGTTGGTGAGAAAGAGAGGAAAGATAAGTCGGGAAGGGAAAAGAGTATAAATGAAGGGAAAGGCAAAAAGTATGAATGGGCTGTAAATGGAGAAAGAGTATGAGAGGTACTATCATTATTTGCTTTGTGCTTTGGCAGTGCCACACCTTCCATTTTCCATACCAAGAGTGTGTGTGAGAAAGAGGTGTGACATCATATATATGAATATGAATGTAATGCTTTAGAAAATTCCTCTGCAGTGCAAATAAAATATATTTGAGAGAGAGAATTAGAGAGAGAGAATGCGAGAGTATGTATGTGTGTGTCTGTCTGTCTGTGTGTGTTTACTTATGCGTGGTAAGAGGGAGGGGGCGGGGCAGTGGGGGCGGAGCAGTGATGTTTTTTGTATAATTAGGGCTCATGTGCTTTTCTGTGTGTTTGATCATCCCCAGTGCTTGCATCCTAGATGCAGCTGTGTTTCTAATCATGATGATCTCGGTAGATTTCCTCCCCACGTAGGTGGGACCCTGTAGATTACAGTCTCTATAAGCACCCCCCCCCCCCACGCCCTGCCGAAAACATCTCACAAGAGACAGCCCCGCAGATAAGACTCTCTCCTTTCATCCTTGCGTAGACCTACAAGGGACGGTTACATGCTGCTGTATTAGCAAGCGCAAAATCTGAGGCAACACTCCTGACAGCCGATCCAGTTTGAGAGATTAACTGCATTTCAAATTTAAAAACTCAAAGCAACGGTGTTACTTTGCACCGAGCCATGGCAGGTGAGGCATTTGAGTTAAAATTAGCGCTGCTCTCTTCAGAGGCAGTCCCCATTAGCCACAGTAAGAAAGGTTAATGAGAGGCAGATTGAATGATTGTTTTTGAATGTAGATTTTATTAAGCTCAACATCCATTAGGGGAAACAACACTTTGTGTAGTCTATGGATAATACTCATAGTGCTGATGAGTTGGAACCATTTTAGTCACTTTGTCATGACGTCTTTTGTTTATTTATTACTTGGATCAGACAGAATATATTTATGTTCTTATGTACTTAGAGGAAAAAATTTGTGTGTATGTGAGTAAATGTGTGTTTGTGTGTGTGTGTGTGTGTGTGAGAGGGAGAGAGAAAGAGTAACACAGAGAGAGGTCAGTCTGTGTATCAGTTTAATACATACTGCTCTTATTATAGCCTTCCCATTATTTAGTAGATGTAGTTTATCTCAGGATTTTTCCACAGTTTGTTTTGTCAGGATTAGCATATTGTTATGCTCTATATCACAGACACAGAGATAAAAGTCTGAATATAGATAAGCGATGGAGCGGGTCCGGTTCGGCTTACCCAGCTGAGGCGTAGCCTCTCGGTGCAGTGATGCAGGCCGGAATCTAAGCCTACCTCTGCAAGACCTGCCTGCGGGGTCCCTGTAGGCAGCACATAATTGGCTACGGTATCGCCAGGGGAGGGACCTGTATGATTTGTGGGGTACCCCTGACCTCTGTACACGCTGGGCTGTCAGTGTCTGTGATCAGCCTGTACCTAACCCTGCCGGCAGCGAAGCCCTCCACCACGTTTACCGCACAGCTCATCGGGTGAGGAAGGAAATAAAGTGTGGCTGACAGCATGCGTTTGCAGGCCCTCCCCAGCTGACAGGATGTTTCAGTGATGGGGCAGTCTGGCAATTACGATTGGACATTCTAAATTTAGGGATTAAAAATAAATCAGGACCACCTAGTCATTTTCTTTAAAATATGTATCTTTTGGTAACACTTTAACCATATGTCATTAAGCCTACATAATCTTGTCATAAGAATGACATAGCACCTGTCATAATGACAGTGTCTTAGAGGTTATGACAGGTCTCATGTCATGCTTATGATAGCATTATGTAGGCATTATGATGCATAGTTAAAGTATACCTATCTCTTTGTATATAAGAAATGCTGACTAAAATAGCTGTTTGTGTGCATGATTCACAAAGCCTGTTTACAAAAAGACGGTCGTGAACATCCTCCCATTTCTGCATGGCATGGGGAAGAAGAGACACCATTGTCAAATTAATTTCTATTCAATCAAAAACATGTGCTCGATATCTGTATTGGATTTTTGTATTATAATGTAAACAGGATAACTTAAGCTTCATGCAATGAATCTCACTAGGAACTGAAAATAATTTCCTCGTGAGATTAGCATTAAGGAAGAGTGCGTGTCAAACAGCAGTGCTATACCGCTCTGCATCGTCCCACAGGACACAGTGATCGTAGAATGCAGGATATTCTGCGTAGCCACAGATTACATTCAGTTTATCTTTGCAGAGCAGGTACGGAGTATAACTAATGGGATATAGCTCAAGCACTCACTGGGCTGAGCTGCTCACTTCATTTATGGAAAATAATTGTGTTGCACCTAAGTAGTTGTGCTAGCTTGCGGATACTGTCAGATCTGTGGTAATAAATCTCTTTTGGATACATTTCTGCAGCCTGCAGATAGCACTGACTGTACAGTTTATTATTTCCAAAATAAATATTACAGATACGTCTTTTTCTTCAGAAAGTCCTCTCTTCACCCTTACCTACCCCCCAAATTTTGTGGTAACTTCCTGTCCCTTCTCATCAAAACACTGCATTCCTCTTTTGTCCTCTCACCGTCTTTATTCCCACCCCCATCCATTCATTCTCTCTCCTTCCTCTCTTTCCCTTTTCCTCTCTGTCGCCCCCTGCAGCTGGTACGTGACAATGCAGATCTGCGCTGTGAGCTTCCGAAACTGGAGAAACGTCTTCGGTCTACTGCTGAGAGGGTTAAGGCCCTGGAGGGCGCACTGAGGGAGGCGAAGGAGGGCGCCATGAAGGACCGCCGCCGCTACCAGCAGGAGGTGGAACGCATCAAGGACGTCATGCGTGCCAAGGGCTCCATGCGGCGCCCCCATGCGGCTCAGATAGGTACTGCAGCGATGGCAGTCGTTGGGGAGGGCAAGACTTATTAAAGTACCAAAGTGAGAGCTGGTATAACCTCGGTGATGTGAAACAGTCACTGTGCCCTGCTGTGGAATGAATTGATGAAATTGGTTTTTATCTTGTTGGAGATTGACAGCTCACCGTAGCACAGTTGATTAATAAAAACTGTTTCCCATAGCGATGGGCCACAGAACAGCAGAGAACATTGTGTGCCAATGGAGGGAGCTATTAGAAGCTCAGTGATGTGGGGAAATAATTGTGTCTTACTTTGGGAAAATTGTTTTTTAATTGCTTCAAATGAGTTTGAGATTGACAGCCTATTTAGTATAGTGGTACAATGTATAGTCGCATATAATTCTACTCTTAACTATAGCGCAATCATTTGATGAAAACTGCCTCTCAGTAAGACAGAGCACTGTGAGTTAATTATTTGTACCAATCTGGACCAATCATAGTGTTTTCTTGGTGGACAGCAGAATCAATTTGATTGGCTGACACAAGCCAGTGACTGGCAACATGTGAAATCTCCATGTATTATAAGATTTATGAAGCTGTGTTCCCTTGCCTCAGCTGTGTGGGTTTCTTTATGGTCAGTAAGTTGTCCATACATAGAGAAAAACCAATAGCCTTACCATACCATACTGAGCTATATGAAAATGAAAGCATTACAGTTATTCTTTACTGAGCCCTCACAGAATAGTGTGGCTGCCTTGAGCATTGTGTTCAGGAATCTATCATACATTCTTAAACCATAACACTACAGTTACAGAGTTACAGTCCAGCACTGACACAGACTTTTCTTTTGTTTTCTTACCATTTCCCGCTCCCTCCCTCCCTCCCTCCCTCCCTCCCTCCCCCCTCCCTCTCGTTTTTTCCTTTTGATGTCTCTTTCAGCGAAACCGATCCGCCCGGGACACTACCCCGCCTGCTCCCCCACCAACCCCATGTTCGTGCGCCCCAATGAGGGCCCCATCACCTTCAGCAACGTGATGTTCCAGAGCCCGGCCCCGCCCTCGGCCCCGCCCTGCGCCCCCAGGACCACACAGAGGCATACGTGAGTGTCCAGTGTCCTCATGATAGACATGGACAGTTTAGGGGATGGGGTGGATGATGATTTGAACTGGATAAGACTCCACATCAAAATCACATTTTGCATAAGGATGGCACAGTACAGAAGACTGTTTTAATTTCACTAAATAATATGGTGTAATATAGTGGTATAACAAAGTGTAGGATCATATTATAATACTTTTGATTTGAATAAGTTTCCATGGATTGCAATAGGTAACCATAAAAAATACATTTAGATATAAATTAGTTTAACCATTTTTGTCTTTATTCATGATGCCACATTGTCTGTTACAATATTTTATCATGTCTGCATCATTTATGGTGTTGTTTGTGGACTGAAATGAAAATGGGGCACTCATGGTGACCTTTAACCTTTGTGTGACCAAACAGGGTGACGGCCGGCCAGAACAGCAGCGTGGTCAACTCCACAGAGGCCCTGGACACCTACCTGCTGAACGTGGAGAACGGTGAGTCTCCCTTTCTTTACCTCCTCTCTCATCTCTGCCTTCCTCTCACACTACAGTGTTCTTCGTTCCTCTTGCTAATCTTAAATAACGTCTCTCCCCTCTTTGTTCGATAGGAAATGCCACAGACATCAATGATAACGACAGGTAAGCCCATCAGCCACTCTCTGTTCCAGACAGTGAGTCTGAGCTGTCCAGGCTTTCATGAATCACGTCAGAATTATCCCATAAATCTTTAATGGCACCGACATGTCATAATAATGACCTTTTCATGGTGATGAGGTGCTAAGATAGCAAATGGAAAGCTGAAACGATGGCTATCAAAAAAATATATGTAGCAGCTCAGCGTTTGCTTTTGGTAAAATTCCTTTGAAACCGATGCTAGCTAACGAGGTTAGCATTAGCTGCCACCCTTGTCAAAGAGCGTGAAGTGGCATGCCTCTCAGTGTGCTTCTCTCTGTGTTCAGAGGCAGGATGAATTGTGGGAGTGAGATGGAGGAGCCCGCTAACGTTTACCTGATCCAGCAGGAGAGCGCAGCCAGCTAGTGACGGAGTCCAGGTGAGATTGGTGGGGGCAGGGGGGGCTGACGTGGGGCTACAGTTTGGGTGGGTCCACAGAAACACACCCACACATAAGGTCACATACACACACACATAACAGAAATACTCTCTCCTGCATGTCTGTTAGCACACAAACTAACAACAGGGGGCTTGTGAAAGAGAAGTGAAAAATAATGCTGACTCACTCATAATTACACACCCACTGATAGACATGCTTCAATACTTCTGTTATGCATAACTGATACTCACTATATACTTTCACTCTACTCTACTGATTTCTATCTGCAATACTCTCTCTCACACTGTCTCCAATATACTCTTTCTCTCTGCAGGTCACCCGATCTCCCACGGCGTCATCTGTAGGCCTCCTCCTGTAAATCTGTAAATCCGCATGCTGTCAGTGTTAGTGCGACATGAATACTTCAGAGTCCGCAGTGTTTCCTCATTCCGATCCAGTAGAAACGTAAAGTGAAACCGTGCTGTCGAGCAGGGTACAGCGTCTGCTGCACGTACAGACTGCTACAAGCTACCGTGTATGACGTCTCTGCGCTGTTCCGAGTCCAGGGGCAAAGCCCTTCTCAACTGTGAACTCATATCAGCTCCTGGCTCACATCCGGCCTGGCTGTACCTAATCACCTCGCCTGTAGTGTACACACACACACACACGCACACACACACAGACACACACGTTCCCGCACACACCAAGCAGAGCTCTCTAAAGCCTTAATAACTCAAGTTATTCAAAATAATTTCTCAAATCACATACTGTGAGAGATAGTGTGTGTGTGTGTTTGTCTATGCGCGTACACTACCTCCAGACTAACAGTATTATAAACATTTATACTGCTATCATCAGTCTGGAAGCTGTTGCTTTGTAGGAAGCCTGCCTCAGTCTACCCCAGTAGCAGCGTCATGGTGGTGTTAGCCCTGATTTTATACAGCTAGAGCACTCTCACACCTCCATCATACACATTACCAGTAACTGCAAGTACTAACCGGCTTAGCGGTCCAATACTCACCAATTCTCACATCTGCAATCGAAACAGTACTGCTGGCTCAAAGGATACTATTTTTACTGTGTAGAAACTCGGTCTGTGCAATGTTGGAGCGAATGCCGGATACCTCTGTACAGACTGCCGACGGCAGGAGCTTCGCCTGACCCCCTTCACACCCCACCCCGTTCCCTCTCTAGCTGTGAGTTGACTATACGCATGCATATGTATATCCACGTATGCTGTATAAACACATACACTGTTTCTGAACTGTGAAATAACTGTCTGTGCTTCTCGGTCAGGGCATTTCTGCGCTATTTCACTGTCCAGTGTCTCCGTTTGTAATATATGTGTGTCTGTTCTTAGTCGTGAGTGGGTGCAGAATGAGTATGGCGAAAATTACTTCAGCCACGCTGCATTTTAGTATCTTTTGCAAAAAGTTTTTGCCCTTAATGTCACTTACTGTTCACAATATTTTAAATGTTTTTTGTTTATCATCATCATCATTATACCAGAATGTAATTCATGGGTTTACTTATTTGCATCTATGTTTTTTTTATCATGGTTTCATTTTTTTATTAACAGATGGAGAGATGTTTATGTCTAGCTGAGTCTGTGTCTTAGTATATCTGCAAAATGACTATCAAAAAGAGCCAACTGGTTCTCAGACTTTAATGGTCTAAAAACTGTAAATAGGGACAAGGTTAGCCCAAAGAGAACTGAAAAGAACCCCCCCTTTGCTCTTGTTTAATAAACGTATGCATATATAAGCATTAAACGCAAAAAAGAAGACTTAATACAGCTGTAAGATGTGGATTTTAAAACCCTTTTAAAAGTAGTGTGGGTCTCAACAGATCCCAGCTAGAGGTCACCAAATCTTGTCCAGTCCCGGGCCCATGGGAGAGAGGATCGATCTAGCATGAGGTCCATGGCCTCCAATCTGAGTGCTGCCTCCAAACTCCACCCCCCACCACCCCACTCACCATGCCCTCTGTCCGCTAGCATCCTGATCAGCCAATCAGGAAGAGACAGGGCCACTGGAGGAGCGAATGGGCGGGCAGCATGCAGGTCCACTTGTGTATTACCCCCGCCCCTAAAGTCACCTTCATGTATATCGTGCCTTTTGTGGATTTTGAAGCACTTTATAGTGTGTGTATGGCAAGGGGGGGTTTATCTCAATCCTAACACACGGGTACGTCCCCACAGGTCATGCACGGCAACCACTTTGTGCTCAGAAGAAGACAGGTGGAAAGGAAGCATTATTGCTCCGCCCACTTGCATATTGCTCCACCCATGTCATTGCTCCTCCCACAGATAATTTCCCCAGGAAGAGATTAACTTTATCACTGACATGGAACATGCCAGCATCATCAGACGATATCTGACTTGTCAGGACCTTTCATTGTTGGGCATTAATAACATCTTTACCTCTCACATCTTCATATGATTCTGTGGCTATAATATCTGACAGAAGGGAGTTTGCCACGGAATTTACAAGAGTTTTTTCTGCTCCTTGTTCCAAGATCACTCACGTTCACAAACATCTTTGCTTGAACATCCCTTAATCTCAACAAAATGGCTGCCACAGAAGGCAGACTCTTGCTTCCACCTGATTATGTACAAAGATTCCCGGATGACATTAGAGGGAGAAAACAAGCTTGCGTAAACCTCCATCAGAGTATCTCGCTGTTTTACTTTGACCAGCTAGCAGGTCAATATTGCTGTCAGTAATATATGTATATATCGTAAATATAAGCAGTGTACACATACTCGTTACAGCAAGGTAAATATGAAAAAAGGCTTTTTGATTACAAAACAATGAAGTGCCGATGGATGAGTGATTAATTTATTTTGATGTTTTTATTTATTTATCGGTTTATTTATTTATTTATTTACATGCTTATTCCTATGAGTGAAGTAATGCATGCAGTGTACTATATGGTGTCCCTGTAAAAACTGAGAAAACAAATCATTAAAGAGACACATCACCTTCAACCCTGTCCCAGACCCCATTAGCCTGAGTCTTTTATTGCTTGTTGTTTTTTTATATTGTGACATACAGGAAGTTCAGCAACAAGTGTAATAGAATTAAACCTGAGAACTGTGAAATAGCACACATTATTTTATGTACTGGTGGTATTTTTTGTGAAATCTATCTGAAGGTATATATATGTATTTACCAAATACCATCAGAATTATGTTTAAAAACTGCCAAGCACTATCTCCATCATAATGCTAAATGCTGATGACTCTGCTATCTCTCCCGGAGGCCTTGTACAAATGTTATTTATTGACAATTTGACAAAAGTGAAAGTAAATGTGTTTGATTTCTACTGGCCCCTAGTGGTTAAGATGTGATACTAACATTATGCAAAGGGTAAACAGCATTAGTTGGTAACTTCAAGTAGGGTATTGTGCTCTAATTTATGCATTTTCTGGTGAAAGTTGCTCTCAGTTGCTAACAGTTTCTGCTAAGCACCTGTAATGTAATGTAAAATGTTAGCTGTTCCTTTTTGGTTTGTTTCAGTGATATGTTTTCACAGGCATTTCTACAGCTATTTAGACAAAATTAACATTCTGTGGGTCAAAGATTGTGAAAAGGTGTACCCCATTATTTTACACAGCTGCTCATACCTCCACAGTCACAGTAAAAACTTCCAAGCCTGAATTCAAGTGCACATCTGGGAGGCATGGTAGTCCAGATTATGGAAGTATGCAAATTTAGACATATCTGTTCTTATTTTCTTTCTGAATGCCCCTCAGTTTCCTCCCCCTGGCCACAGATCAAAGCATCCCAAGGACTGATTGGTAGTGCTTCAGTTCCCATAATTCTCAGTGTCTCTTCTGCATGGCACTTCTTCTGACAGTCTGAAGTAAGGAGACACACACACACATATATATATACATTGATATATACAGTGGTTACCCTCAAAATGTAAATAAGCAACAATTACACAAGACATGGGACTCAAGGATAAACTTAAACCTTGTGAAGAGTGGCTCACCATCTGTGACAGATGCCCCCTGGTGGCTAGTAGAGGCCATGCTGTGTCTCTGGGCATGTAAAACACTCATCTCCTCCAGATTCCTCTTCACTGTCTGCCCATACGGAGCCTCCAGTCCCCTGAGCCGGCCAAACCAAGTAAGGGGAATCACAAACACACACAATTTCTCACACACACACACAGTCTCCCTCTCTCTCTTATAACCTCAGACAATTACACACCATACAAATCAAGCAAGTGCACACGCAGTCAGTAGCAGCCTCATTACCAAACTGCACTTTAAATCATAACGAAATACAAAACACAACATTAAAATTCAAACTGTTGTGATATAACACAACTCCATCAACTGCCACTTAATACTTCACACAGCTGCTCCAGCATAATTAAACATTTACAAACAAGAAAGCTAAACAGCACAGAATTATAGACATAACTTACCCATCAAGAACGAGACCTTCTGTCAGACTGGCAGGGTGCATAAACTACAAAAAAACAGGCCAACTATAATGAATGAAACAACAACCAACCGACAGACAACTACTACATTTTTCAGAACTTTTGCACCCCTCTTTCTTATAATGGTGCTTACCGGGGGTTTGTGGTGTGGATTGGGACAGTCCACTGCAGAAGGGGAAACAGGGGAGAGAAGCCTGCACTGTTGGGTGGCAGCGCGGCAGGTGCACATTGCCATGCAGTCCTCAAGACTCATCAGAAACTGACAGCATGTCTGTCTGAGGAAGGAGGATGCCTCTACAAGAGACTGGGGCAGAAAATGACAAGGAGTTTAATGAGAAGGGAGAGAAAAACTCTTTCCCAAATTCTCTTCTGCACTCCTTCTCTCTAAACAGCAGAAAAATAGATCATAAAAAATGACGTGCTGGAGAGAGGAAAGGTGACACAGGGTAGCATCCACAAAATAGCTCTGCCAAACATAAACATATTTAAGTACAGTACATAACCATAAAATGTGCAGAGAGAACACACATTTATGAAAAAAGGCCTCCACAGACATCCCTATTCAGGTAATGGCTCGGCAAAAAGAACACAGCAGCTCTTCACAAGGCAATTGGCACAAAGGTGTTGGCTGATACTGGCTACACACCCTTCTCACCTGATGGACAAGGCTTAAAAGACACTGTGTTTACTTCCAAACACCTAGCAGGAAGCATGGCCTATTTTCTGTGAAAATGAGCCAAGCCTGGGTGACTCAGCGATGGCAGCTTTATGACGCCTTGTTTCTGCAGCCATGAGAGAGCTAAGACAGGATGCCCTAATCCAGCACCAGGAGAAGGGTTTGAATGGGCAGCCAATCAGGACTGGGGGAGCTGAGCGAAAGAAAGCAGGTGGTCAGGGAGAAAGTATGGTACGGAGGCTGTTCTTGTGAGGAGGGAGAGAAGGACAGTGTTAAAAGGCTGTTTTCTGTGAGGAGAGTGAGAGAAAGACAGCATTATGCATATGGTGTTTTTTGTGGAAGGTCAAAAGAAGAGGTGTGCACCAAGTTTACCTGGGCTTGGCACTCTGGAAGCCCAGCACGGCCCTGGAGTGTTTGCATTTGCTCCACTAGCAGGTGGCAGTAGACCTGCATCTCTGACATCTTCGCCCTCAGGGCATGATCACCTTTGGCCCGCTCTGGACAACAGCAAAAACAAAGGACAAGCGTCTCTTACTGGGAACTGAATCTCCACCACCACATATCACTCACCACCTTCACCCTACATCACACCACTTAACTAATCCGCCATACCCCCTATTGCCCACCCTTCTGCTTCTTTGAGGGGATTCCAGTGAGGCAGGCCTTTGCTGGCCCCAAGGCTACCAGCCACTGCTGCCGGCCCCCAGAGCCCTGCACCTTCAGGTATATGACCTGCTCTCCAGGCAATTTCAGGTCAAAGCGCTTGCTATCTGATGGGTGCACTGCAGAAAGAGAGGGAGAAAGAGGGGGCAAGAGGGAGATAGAGAGTGAGTGAGAGAGAGACAGAGAGAGAGAGAGAGAGAGAGAGAGAGAGAGAGAGAGAGAGAGAGAGAGAGAGAGAAATTCTATTTGTTACACAAAGGACATGATTCCACCCAGCCATACATAGCCCAGGGGAGTAGCCTGCTGTAAGCCACCCAGGCTAATGACTGCTAATAAGCAATAATAAGCAGATAAACCGCTGTACAAATGACAAATGAGTGCTGCTTGATTTATGGATTCCATTCCTACGGCCAGAGACCATGCGCACTTGGAGATAATTCAGCTGACTGACCGTTAATTTCACACACGGACATCGTGATGCTCCCTTCTGTGGTCTTGCCCACATCTTCGTGAGAGATGTAGTAGGACAGAAAGGGTCCATCCAGTACGAAATAACGAGGCTGCCACCCTTAAAACAAAAGACAAATGCATATGGTTTAACCATACACGTCACTATTCATCTTGCGTCTTTACAAGTTGAGATGAACGAAAGAAAGCTGCCAAAAAGTAATCTAGATGTGGATAGTGTGTGTGCGTGCTTGCGTGTAAATTTACATAAATAGATATTTTGAATGAAAAACTGTTGACGTGACTGTAAATAAACACAATGTCTGAAAGCTCTCCACAGTAAACTAATGCTGAAAGCAAACATAATTCCTTGCATTATTAGCTATTTGGTTACAAGCATTATGCCTATATAATAAAGGAAACGTAATAAAGAAAAAATGTACGTTCGATTAGTTTGGACAATGTCTACGAAAATCTCCCTACGTTTTGCGTAAGGAAACGATGCATTTGCAGAATATTACCCCGACGAACTAAGTAACAATGAGCTGACTAACAGCTCAGCTAACGTATGTACAACTTTATTTTAACTATGTGGGTTAACCCAGGTGACTCTAAAACTCGTGATGTCTAAATTTTAAAATGAGCATGTTGTGGTTTCTTCTACCCGAAGGGTTAATGTTTCAGTGTCTGTAACGGTAGTAGTTACCTGAAAATAAGTTACCTGCTTACCTGACAAGTAACTGGTCCATTTGAAAAGCATTCCCTCCATACTGGAAGAAGGAACATACCTGGATATTGCGGATATTTACTTAGCCAAACAATTTAGACCGCCAGCTGATAGTGGAAGTTTAACTCCGGCGTCCAAGTACATGAACTGACGTAGCTGGCAAAATGAAACTATAACTGAAAACAGGCTAAGGACAACAGGAATGAATCCCCGCACATGGATTTTCTTCATTATAAATGCCTTCATACTTAAACAGGATTTGCATTTAAATTAAAGTCTTCTCTAAAAAGTAATCGGTTTAAGTGCATCTTCTTGTGCTCATATATTACCTTTCCAGACAAACTCATCCTGCACAATAGCGTCCAAACTTCTACCAGTCATATAATTTATAGTTTTAAAATGATGATATGGGTATATAGGGAAATATTTTATTCAGCTTTTGCATGAAATAGGATTATTTGTGAAATACTGTGTGCAATATGACTGCAAACTCATCTCCACATTCGATTCGATACATATGCAGCCTAACATGCCACAAGAAAACTCATTACATTTAAAAAAACTCAAATAATATTTATCCCAAGCAAAATTTGTAAATTTTGTAAATTATATCTGGAAAGTCTGAATGTGTACCAAGTGAGCTACCTTGAAGTAAAGATTATTTGCTTACGATTCGGAATCAGTTCATAATAAAATGGCATTTGTAGGGAGTATACATCACAGAACACGACCTGTCTTTCATTATGTGTGTTCTGTGATGTAATAATTTAGGCCTTAGGTTTATAAAAAAAGAACTGGATTGTTTGTCTTCCATTGTTCAAGGCATTTAAAAGACGTCCGGTGTCTCCACTTAAGACCAATTAGCGAAACCGCCTAGGAGGGTAGGCTGTGCTGACCACCAAAAACCTCAGTGCTTGACACTAGTGATGGCGAAACCAAGGCTTCTGAAACTGTTGACGCAATTGAAGCAATTGCTTCAAAAATGTATCAATGCTCCAACACTTCACCCAGATGGGTGTTACGTCACCATGATCAAATACGCATAATACACCCCTACAAAAGAAGTTTCCTGAAGTTCTTTGAGAAGAGTCCATGGCTATCTAAACTTTCCGCATGAATTTTCTGAATAAACAGTCTGTTGACTACACTTTTTCTTACTTGAATATGCAGAAAAGGGAAACGTAGGCTGTGATGTCGAATGTAACACTATGGTGTGTTACATACACATGAGCGAAACCTCCCAGATCAACCCCCATCCCTCAAAAGTAAAGCATGAAAAACTTCCCAGTTCAACACCCTCTCCCAAAAAGCAACGAGACGCTACTGCAACGGGCAAAACCTCCCAGTTTCCTTGCTCAAATGTTACCGTAAAGAAAAAGAACGTTTTTTACATTTTTTTTTTTTAAAGGTGCAGGTAGAGAAGCTGATTTAACATTCCAAGAATGTACGTTCCATATATGTACATACTATGTATTGACCAAACAATTATATCTTTTTTATATATAATTGAAGGTCTCAAAACAAATGTTCTGTGGAAACTGTTGTGATGATGACAATTTTCACAAGGCCATTTCAAATGACTGTTGAAGAACAGAACTTAAATTAGAGCTGGGACTTAACTTTTTAAGCAATTCATATGAATCGACAAAAAAAATATGCATGTTTATTATTATGCCTGGAATCATTACGGTTAAGGATTTCATGAATGTTTGAAGTGTTGGTTTAGAGGTCAACGCATTATCTATATACCTTTGGTATGTAAAATTTCATAGTCGTATTGTTGGGATGTCCTATCTTATCCAAGTAGGGCTGGTGTGGGTGTGGGCTTTTGTTCAGGTCAAGCACTAAGACACTTGACTTACACAACAATCAGGACTTTGAGTGCAGACCCTGATTAGTTGAACAGCTGAATTAGATATTTTCGTGCTGAGCTGGAACAATTACTTGTACCGTTACTGCTCGTTCCTATATCTCACATGTAGGAACCACTGAAAGCTGAGGAATCAAACAAATCAGTCATGAAATTATGATGACAATTTTATTAATCAACAATTTGTCAGCATGCTAGCGCGTGATGACAGTTTTAAAAAAAATTTTGTACAGTCAGTATTGTATTTTCGTAAGTCCAGTGTTTTCCTTTCATTCACAAGATTGTGTGGTAAACCTAACCTCTATAATGTGTTTTTCTGGGGCTTGCTTGTACTTGGCCATCTGCAATACTTACACTCTTACAACGTAAATGCAGACTACAACACTGCTGTTACAAAACAGAAACATTACAGCCTAAAGAAAGTAGATTCCTTGGGGCTTATTCTACTTCCAGATTGCCATCATACCTGTCAACTCTTCTGTGTTGCCCCCATTTAAAAATAGTACACAGCATTCTTTTCAGCAAACAAGGATTGGCATATATAAGCTAGTGTTGTACTGGCCATCTGCAAAACCTACACTCTTACAGCTTCAACGAGTGATTGCATGAGATTAGTATGTCTGCTACTGTACAATGTAAGTGCAGACTATAACACTATGTTGTTACAAAACAAATAAATTACAGCCTAAAGAAAACAGCTAAGTTGATGCTACTAACTACACAGAGTTGGCTAGCAATCATTCATCAAAGTCATTAATGTCAATGTTTGAGTACATTGACAGTGATTTTAAAAGGAAGAACCAATGGGGAAAAGAGGGGGGAGGTGGGGCAGTTGCGCTGAATGCTAGACTACCGAGAGCTTTCCACCTTACTTCTCGCTAATGCTGAATATATATATATACACACAAAAAGGAATCGTTGCAGACAGCATACATCACAAAGGGTCAGAAAACATACTTTTCAAATATGAAGCAAGACCTATCCGGAGAACTGAATGAAATCGCATCTGAGTGGAAAAGAGGTGTAAGTTTGTCAGGCTCTGTTGCGCTACACATTTCGGTTATTTAGTTCCTCATTCATTTCTTCTTTCTCGCACGCCGATATCTCTTCAGTTTGACTACGTCACATGGACGTGAGGAGACTTGATAGGTAGCCCACATACAGGTAGTTGACCAATGGGGTTTGACGTGGCAGAGTCTTGGGGAAAAAATTCCACCACTTTCGTCAGCAGCCACATAGCTCAGCGGGTAACGACGCTGGTGCTGTAAGCCACACCTCCTCGGCTCGAATCCCGCCCCCGGCGTCCAAAGCGGTGAACGAGACAAGAAAGCCGCCCGTGTGCAGTAAGCGAAAAACTCCCAGTTCAACCCCCCACCCCACCTCAAAAGTAAAGAATGAAAAACTCCCAGTTCAACACCCTCTCCCTACAAGCAACGAGACGCTACTGCCAAGAAAGCCGCCCGTGTGCAGTAAGCGAAAAACTCCCAGTTCAACCCCCCACCCCACCTCAAAAGTAAAGAATGAAAAACTCCCAGTTCAACACCCTCTCCCTACAAGCAACGAGACGCTACTGCACCGGGCAAAGCTTCCGAGTTTCCTCACTCAAATGGTACCGTGAACGAGACAAGAAAACGTGAGACAAGAAAGCCGCCCGTGTGAAAAACTCCCAGTTCAACCCCCACCCCACCTCAAAAGTAAAGAATGAAAAACTCCCAGTTCAACACCCTCTCCCTACAAGCAACGAGACGCTACTGCACCGGGCAAAGCTTCCGAGTTTCCTCACTCAAATGGTACCGTGAACAAAAAGAAAGAAAAGCTGCAGGTAGATAAGATTAGCATGTCTGCTACCGAACAATGTAAGTGCAGACTATAACACTATGCTGTTAAATCTCAGTCTAAGGAAAATAGCTAGCTTGATGCTACTAACTACACAGAGTTGGCTAGGCAGTCATTAATGCCAGAACAACAGGAATATACACAACACAGGGCACTCATTCAAACGAAAACACACAATGAACTGACTTTAAAAGGGCTTCTTTGAAGATCAGAGAGCCCGTACTCTGTTACTGTAACAAGACGCAACATGAACGAACTAGAGGGGCAGAATAGTTAGTATCTTCAGTTTGTAATACTTAACTTCAAACTAGTTTGGACACAAGACACATGGAATGTTACTTAACAGAGTTAAGACAATATCAGACTTATAATTGTGCTATTTGATTGAGTTTGAATTGAACATCAGAATTGACTGAACATCCCCAGTATCCAAAAATGAGGCCTCTGAGCCTCCTGGATTTTCCTGGCCACAGTTTGTAAGTGCTTGCACCATTGTCAATAGTTCTGAGTATGTAGCTGGCCTTGGGTCATTTTTACAATGGTGCTGAGCTGCATGTGTCTGATGTCCCCTTGACCACTTTGGTCCTATTCCTTCCATTCCCCCTTCAATTATAACACATACGAGGGCTCCTGCATTTACTCTGTATGTGCCCCAACTTTCCACAGTTGAAGCACTCCAATAGTTTTGGCCCTTTTCCTTCCATCCCCCCTCTCTTTGACCAGCACTGTTTTATGGAGTGGCCCAGTCTTTTAAATTAGAGCACACGAGGGGTCTTCTACATGCGCTTTGGATATGTCCTGATATTCCACAATTAAAGCATTTAATTGGGGGGTGTTGGCCTTCTCTAGGTATAAAATCAATAAAATTGCTCATGTCTGCCATAAAGCGATAGCCCACAGCCTCACTCATTAATTGTAACTTGGTTTCATGGTCAGGAAAGACAGCTGGATCCCCCGGACCCTGTAAGAATTCAACGGGCATGTAGCCATTGCAGTGCTTGTGAGGCTGTCAGTTCAGACAGAGTTAGGTTATGATTTACCTGCTGGTCCTCATAATCATCAGTAGTTGCATCTCTGACTGCATAACCTGCTCCACTTGCATGAACCCCTTGGGTAATATCAGGTGCCACTCTTGTTTTCTTTGCTTTAGTCAATTTGACTGCTTTCGCTAATCCAATGTTTGGATCTTTTAAAACAGAATTTTGAGTATGATCCTGATTAGAAGCAGGGCAGTGAGGGCAATATCTGTGTCCCTCACTTGTCTCTCTACCATTTAAACTTGCCATTTCATCACCAGTAAACTCATCAGAAACATCTGACAGGTGAGCCACAACAGCTTGTCTAATCTCACTCTCATCACCAGAACTGTGCTCTGACTCAATTGCCTCCTTAAATCCACCTAGGCCCAGTGCTTCCACCCGCCTCTTCAATGTTTCATTTTCCATTCTGTGTTGCTTTATCTTATGTTTACGGTCATTAATGCCAGAACAACAGGAATATACATAACACAAGGCACTGCCATTAATTCAAACAACAACATACGATGAACTGATTTTAAAAGGGCTTCATGGAGCTCCTTGACATTAACAGGCATGGGATTATTAACACTGTCGAATTGAACATGAGAACTGGCTGAACATCCCCAGTATCCAAAACAAATGTACAGGCCATCTGGAATACCTACACTCTTACAACGTAAATGCAGACTATAACACTATGCTGTTAAAAAAAACAAATACATTACAGCCTAAGGAAAATAGCCAGCTTGATGCTACTAACTACACAGAGTTGGCTAGCAATGGCTGGCAGTCATTAATGCCAGAACAACAGGAATATACCTAACACAAGGCACCGCCATTCATTCAAACAAAAACATACAATGAACTGATTTTAAAAGGGCTTCATGGAGCTCCTTGACATTAACAGACATGGGATTATTAACACTGTCGAACTGAACATGAGAACTGGCTGAACATCCCCAGTATCCAAAACAAATGTACAGGCCATCTGGAATACCTACACTCTTACAACGTAAATGCAGACTATAACACTATGCTGTTAAAAAAACAAACACATTACAGCCTAAGGAAAATAGCCAGCTTGATGCTACTAACTACACAGAGTTGGCTAGCAATGGCTGGCAGTCATTAATGCCAGAACAACAGGAATATACCTAACACAAGGCACTGCCATTCATTCAAACGAAAACACACAATGAACGTTCACACCAACCGACAAAGCTTCAACGACTGATCACATGAGATTAGCATGTCTGCTGCCGTGCTTGTTTGAGTACATTGACAGTGATTTCAAAAGGAAGAACCAATGGGGAAAAGAGGGGGGAGGTGGGGCAGTTGCGCTGAATGCTAGACTACCGAGAGCTTTCCACCTTACTTCTCGCTAATGCTGATATATATATATACACACAAAAAGGAATCGTTGCAGACAGCATACATCACAAAGGGTCAGAAAACATACTTTTCAAATATGAAGCAAGACCTATCCGGAGAACTGAATGAAATCGCATCTGAGTGGAAAGAGCGGTGTAAGTTTGTCAGGCTCTGTTGCGCTACACATTTCGGTTATTTAGTTCCTCATTCATTTCTTCTTTCTCGCACGCCGATATCTCTTCAGTTTGACTACGTCACATGGACGTGAGGAGACTTGATAGGTAGCCCACATACAGGTAGTTGACCAATGGGGTTTGACGTGGCAGAGTCTTGGGGAAAAAATTCCACCACTTTCGTCAGCAGCCACATAGCTCAGCGGGTAACGACGCTGGTGCTGTAAGCCACACCTCCTCGGCTCGAATCCCGCCCCCGGCGACCAAAGCGGTGAACGAGACAAGAAAGCCGCCCGTGTGCAGTCAGCGAAAACTCCCAGTTCAACCCCCCACCCCACCTCAAAAGTAAAGAATGAAAAACTCCCAGTTCAACACCCTCTCCCTACAAGCAACGAGACGCTACTGCACCGGGCAAAGCTTCCGAGTTTCCTCACTCAAATGGTACCGTGAACGAGACAAGAACGAGACACGTGAACGAGACAAGAAAGCCGCCCGTGTGCAGTAAGCGAAAAACTCCCAGTTCAACCCCCCACCCCACCTCAAAAGTAAAGAATGAAAAACTCCCAGTTCAACACCCTCTCCCTACAAGCAACGAGACGCTACTGCACCGGGCAAAGCTTCCGAGTTTCCTCACTCAAATGGTACCGTGAACAAAAAGAAAGAAAAGCTGCAGGTAGATAAGATTAGCATGTCTGCTACCGAACAATGTAAGTGCAGACTATAACACTATGCTGTTAAATCTCAGTCTAAGGAAAATAGCTAGCTTGATGCTACTAACTACACAGAGTTGGCTAGGCAGTCATTAATGCCAGAACAACAGGAATATACACAACACAGGGCACTCATTCAAACGAAAACACACAATGAACTGACTTTAAAAGGGCTTCTTTGAAGATCAGAGAGCCCGTACTCTGTTACTGTAACAAGACGCAACATGAACGAACTAGAGGGGCAGAATAGTTAGTATCTTCAGTTTGTAATACTTAACTTCAAACTAGTTTGGACACAAGACACATGGAATGTTACTTAACAGAGTTAAGACAATATCAGACTTATAATTGTGCTATTTGATTGAGTTTGAATTGAACATCAGAATTGACTGAACATCCCCAGTATCCAAAAATGAGGCCTCTGAGCCTCCTGGATTTTCCTGGCCACAGTTTGTAAGTGCTTGCACCATTGTCAATAGTTCTGAGTATGTAGCTGGCCTTGGGTCATTTTTACAATGGTGCTGAGCTGCATGTGTCTGATGTCCCCTTGACCACTTTGGTCCTATTCCTTCCATTCCCCCTTCAATTATAACACATACGAGGGCTCCTGCATTTACTCTGTATGTGCCCCAACTTTCCACAGTTGAAGCACTCCAATAGTTTTGGCCCTTTTCCTTCCATCCCCCCTCTCTTTGACCAGCACTGTTTTATGGAGTGGCCCAGTCTTTTAAATTAGAGCACACGAGGGGTCTTCTACATGCGCTTTGGATATGTCCTGATATTCCACAATTAAAGCATTTAATTGGGGGGTGTTGGCCTTCTCTAGGTATAAAATCAATAAAATTGCTCATGTCTGCCATAAAGCGATAGCCCACAGCCTCACTCATTAATTGTAACTTGGTTTCATGGTCAGGAAAGACAGCTGGATCCCCCAGACCCTGTAAGAATTCAACGGGCATGTAGCCATTGCAGTGCTTGCACTTTGTCAACTACCGCACTTGGGTCACCTATGCCATCCCATGTAGGGAGCTGCTGCTGTGAGGCTATCAGTTCAGACAGAGTTAGGTTATGATTTATCAGTAGTTGCATCTCTGACTGCATAACCTGCTCCACTTGCATGAACCCCTTGGGTAATATCAGGTGCCACTCTTGTTTTCTTTGCTTCAGTCAATTTGACTGCTTTCGCTAATCTAATGTTTGGATCTTTTAAAACAGAATTTTGAGTATGATCCTGATTAGAAGCAGGGCAGTGAGGGCAATATCTGTGTCCCTCACTTGTCTCTCTACCATTTAAACTTGCCATTTCATCACCAGTAAACTCATCAGAAACATCTGACAGGTGAGCCACAACAGCTTGTCTAATCTCACTCTCATCACCAGAACTGTGCTCTGACTCAATTGCCTCCTTAAATCCACCTAGGCCCAGTGCTTCCACCCGCCTCTTCAATGTTTCATTTTCCATTCTGTGTTGCTTTATCTTATGTTTACGGTCATTAATGCCAGAACAACAGGAATATACATAACACAAGGCACTGCCATTAATTCAAACAACAACATACGATGAACTGATTTTAAAAGGGCTTCATGGAGCTCCTTGACATTAACAGGCATGGGATTATTAACACTGTCGAATTGAACATGAGAACTGGCTGAACATCCCCAGTATCCAAAACAAATGTACAGGCCATCTGGAATACCTACACTCTTACAACGTAAATGCAGACTATAACACTATGCTGTTAAAAAAAACAAATACATTACAGCCTAAGGAAAATAGCCAGCTTGATGCTACTAACTACACAGAGTTGGCTAGCAATGGCTGGCAGTCATTAATGCCAGAACAACAGGAATATACCTAACACAAGGCACCGCCATTCATTCAAACAAAAACATACAATGAACTGATTTTAAAAGGGCTTCATGGAGCTCCTTGACATTAACAGACATGGGATTATTAACACTGTCGAACTGAACATGAGAACTGGCTGAACATCCCCAGTATCCAAAACAAATGTACAGGCCATCTGGAATACCTACACTCTTACAACGTAAATGCAGACTATAACACTATGCTGTTAAAAAAACAAACACATTACAGCCTAAGGAAAATAGCCAGCTTGATGCTACTAACTACACAGAGTTGGCTAGCAATGGCTGGCAGTCATTAATGCCAGAACAACAGGAATATACCTAACACAAGGCACTGCCATTCATTCAAACGAAAACACACAATGAACGTTCACACCAACCGACAAAGCTTCAACGACTGATCACATGAGATTAGCATGTCTGCTGCCGTGCTTGTTTGAGTACATTGACAGTGATTTCAAAAGGAAGAACCAATGGGGAAAAGAGGGGGGAGGTGGGGCAGTTGCGCTGAATGCTAGACTACCGAGAGCTTTCCACCTTACTTCTCGCTAATGCTGAATATATATATATACACACAAAAAGGAATCGTTGCAGACAGCATACATCACAAAGGGTCAGAAAACATACTTTTCAAATATGAAGCAAGACCTATCCGGAGAACTGAATGAAATCGCATCTGAGTGGAAAGAGCGGTGTAAGTTTGTCAGGCTCTGTTGCGCTACACATTTCGGTTATTTAGTTCCTCATTCATTTCTTCTTTCTCGCACGCCGATATCTCTTCAGTTTGACTACGTCACATGGACGTGAGGAGACTTGATAGGTAGCCCACATACAGGTAGTTGACCAATGGGGTTTGACGTGGCAGAGTCTTGGGGAAAAAATTCCACCACTTTCGTCAGCAGCCACATAGCTCAGCGGGTAACGACGCTGGTGCTGTAAGCCCACACCTCCTCCCGTGGCTCGAAAAACTCCCAGTTCAACCCCCACCCCCCTCAAAAGTAAAGAATGAAAAACTCCCAGTTCAACACCAAAGCGGTGCAAACGAGACAAAGAAAGCGAGACGCGAGACCGTGTGCAGACAAGAAAGCCGCCCGTGTGCAGAAAAACTCCCAGTTCAACCCCCACCCCACCTCAAAAGTAAAGAATGAAAAACTCCCAGTTCAACACCCTCTCCCTACAAGCAACGAGACGCTACTGCACCGGGCAAAGCTTCCGAGTTTCCTCACTCAAATGGTACCGTGAACAAAAAGAAAGAAAAGCTGCAGGTAGATAAGATTAGCATGTCTGCTACCGAACAATGTAAGTGCAGACTATAACACTATGCTGTTAAATCTCAGTCTAAGGAAAATAGCTAGCTTGATGCTACTAACTACACAGAGTTGGCTAGGCAGTCATTAATGCCAGAACAACAGGAATATACACAACACAGGGCACTCATTCAAACGAAAACACACAATGAACTGACTTTAAAAGGGCTTCTTTGAAGATCAGAGAGCCCGTACTCTGTTACTGTAACAAGAAGCAACATGAACGAACTAGAGGGGCAGAATACTCATAATTCTTCAGTTTGTAATACTTAACTTCAAACTAGTTTGGAGACAAGACACATGGAATGTTACTTAACAGAGTTAAGACAATATCAGACTTATAATTGTGCTATTTGATTGAGTTTGAATTGAACATCAGAATTGACTGAACATCCCCAGTATCCAAAAGAACAATAAACTGTTTTGAAACAGTTGTGTTGGGGACATCTGTTGGTGAGGTAGGCAAAACATCATTAGTAGTTTTCTGGAAAAAGTTTGATTTGCAGAATTGAACATTCGTGTCGGGTTATAAACTATAAAATAGTCCCTCAGATGCCATTATTATAAACATGCTTTAATAAAATAGAAACAACTTTAAAACAGGTTATCTGCTTCTGGTTATTATGCTGCATGTAGTTTGCAAGAGAAAGCCATATTAGCAAAGGTAAAGCACAGCCTATATGTAGTTTTTGAGCTGTCGTAAAAAATGACCGTAGATAGACAAAACTAAACACACACACACGCACACATATTTGTGAATGTCACTGCGATAGATATTGTAATACTAGTTGAAGAATAGCATGTAGTACTTTTTGTCTTGGCTTCCGACTTAGTTGGACACATTGGGCCTCATTTATCAATATATTCCTAAAACTGTGTGTGTAATCTGAAACGAACTAACAAAATCTGCCCTATTTTTAAACTTTGATGTGGAATTCCGTACATATGTCGATTAATAACGACCACTCGATCATAAATGAGAAGCGCGATCATAGATGTGGTATTTAGCACCACTCCTGTGGTGTTCTTGTCGCCCTAGGTGTACATGATGTAGCAAATTCTTGTAGCACATTAGCATGCTTTCTCCTTTCCAGTGGAGGGGAGGTATTAGCATATTTCCATTGTTTCCCCTGCCAGGTGGAGGTGAGGTAATAGCATTTTAGCATTATATCTCCTGCCAGACAGAGGTCAGATATAAGCATATTAGCACAATTTCTTCTGCCAAGTGGAGGTGAGGTAGTAGCATATTAGCATTATTTCTTCTCCCAGATAGAAGTTGAGAATTGAATAATAACATAGAATTCTATTGTATCAAGTCTTTGATATACAGCAAACTGTAAATGGCGCCATCCTTCTAGAGTCAACAGTTGATTGTGTTTCTTATGTCAATCAATTTAACAGATGAGAAATATGACCTGTACAGGTCTTCACCATCCCCAGGATCTTTAAATACTTTCTCCAATAAACAAATCCTTTTTCAGTTTACAGAAGTGTAAATGTATGAACCAGAATTCTGTCAATATTTTGTAAACTTTAGCTCACTGATAAAGCTGTCATATTTATCCTCACCGGCACGGTTTGGTGAGTACAGCAATAATTAAAATGCACTTGCCAAACTGTCCTTGCAGATGGCATGTGCAGTAAGAAAGTAGAGAACTGTCCTCCCTGACATGTACAGCAAAGGTTTGCATAGGTCTGACATGCTTGTCTGTCTCTATTATATTACACACTCTTGCATCAGTTTGTCCCATTGATATCATGCTGTTTATGACCAGTTCTGCTCAGTGGGTACACTACCAAAATAAGAATGAGATAGGTGGCAGATATCTCAGCAAACTGATACGACCCCAATGGGATTCTGACTCTAGCAATACATCTGTCTAGCACAGGGACTTTGCCTCCTCCTCCATGCAGAGGTATTGTGAGCCGTCACTGTGGGGAACAAAGACAGGAAGCATCAGCCTTTTATTCAGACGGTGTGTCGATGCCGCCACAGCACCCTCCCCTGGGATCAGGACAGCAGAGGACAGGATAGACACATCCTCATACCAGTCAGCTCCTCGGTGTACCCAGATCAGGGAGAAATGTGACTCCTTTACTCTTAATTTCGGAATTGTGCAGCTAGCCCAAATAACAATCCAAAAAACCCTAGAAGGATTTCATGTTGTTTTCTGAGATAATAGTGTCACATCACTTATAATTTATATGGCATCCCCAGCACATTTATAAATCATTAAGCTTGGTATGTCTTGCTTTATGTAACTCCTTGGCTTTAGTAAGGACTTTTTTAACAAACACACCAGTGAACAGTCATAGCTGAATTATTCAGAAACCAGCCCCTTTTGTGGTACTGTGTAGGATTTTCTTAGATGGGGCTTGGGTATTGACAGTGCATAGACATGTTTATGATTGTAATAGGGTAATAATTATAAATCTGCTTGGTATGGAGCTTATACCTGGTTTCCCCTGTACACAAGACACTGCAGGAACTACAGTCGGCCTGCCTTATCCACAGGTTTGGCATCCGCAGTTTTTGCACATCCGTGGGGGGTCCTGGAACCATATACCTGCGGATAACGTGGGCCGACTGTATTGTTCAACCGGACCAATCTTATAGATGTAGTGTCAGCCCATTCTAAGTCAAACTGCATGTATGTGAAATAGGCTAAAATAATATTAAAATTTTGGCTTTCAGCCCTGTCTCTTGGCACTCGCTGCTTCTTGCATTGCTGAGCTTGCGTTGCCATTGGATCATCAAGCAGCTATGATTAAGTTGCCATAGGAACATTTTACAGTTGACAGCAAGAAGGTGATGAGCACAACAGAACAGTACTGGAAGTAGTGGTTTAAAGTAGTGATTTAAAGCTTTCAGTCTCTAGAGAATGGCTTCATTCAGCTTCATTTCCTCCACAAGTGATAAAACAATAGTTGTACTTCTTACACATCAGTAATCTATAGATTACAATTTATGTCAAAATAATACTCACAAAACAATTAATGGAGAAAAAAAAAATCAAACTGAAAATGTTGGACCTACCTTGAAAATTATATTGAAAACAAAGACAAGAAAATGTTTAATCTGTGTCAGGTGAGTTTTATTACATAAACTGTGAAATGCTGTTGGCCATTAGTACTTTAACAGTAAGTTTGTACAGAAGTGCCATTTCCATTCAATTAATCTCTATCGAGAGTTAACCAAGTTTAAACACAAATGGTCTCCAGTGCTACAAAAAAAAGAAAAAATAAACAGGCATATTGTTCAAGTTGCACTTCAACAAGCTGCTGACATTCAACAGTAAACACATTTTCAACAGAAGACAGAATCTACGTGAGCTGAGAAATGCTTTTACGGCTCAAACTTTTTCTAGTAGCTACCACATGAAAAAAATGTTGTAACAAGGCCAGGCATTCAAGCCCACTTTCACCTACAAAAAGGTGCACAGGTAGAGATAGGTTTGAGACAGAAAATGCAAGGTTTTCTGCTTTACTGTATCAGCTGTAAAAGATCTTAAGACCTACACAGCAACATTGCAAATATGAGGTTTGGCCAAGAAGCCAATGCTGTTCCCTCCTCATGTGCATGCACTGAATTTGCTCTTATTTCACCTACTTAGCATTATTGGAATTCACCAATAAATAAAGACTGCATTAGTACATTTGAACAAAAAAAAAAACTGAAACCTGGCTGACTAGGTAGTAATGTGTGAAAACCTGCTCACTGTCCCTTGCCAGAGTAAGCTAACAGGCCTCAGAGGTATCTACACAGCGTTCTACAAGGACCTGCTTTATATACACACGATGAAGACCTTCTTCAGCCTTTCAGAATAAATATGGATTTTGCTTAGAACTGCACGGTTTCACATGGTGCTTTTTGCTTCATTCTTTCCCATACATTTACCCTCCACTTCACCAACATCAAGCAATTTGCAGAGGACTTAACTGCAAATCATTCAACACAGTCCTCTTCTCAAATTGAAAATAAACCAGAACTTGCTTATAAAATCCTCTTCAATCTGCTTGTAGAGCTACTATCAAAAGTGATAATAATAATAATAATAATAATAATTAATTCAAACATGAATTTACAGTACATGGTGTTCAAGTGTGGAGATGTTTGACAGGATAACCAGTAATTTTAGCCTCCTTTGAGCTAAGATCTACTGAAACTGTACCCCTCTGATAAAACATGTTTGCACACATGCGTACACACACACACACACACACACACACAATCTGACTGTCACACACACATATACACAAACACAGAACACCAAATCCTGAGAAGTTGCAAACCACTCAGCAGAACTTGGTCCTGCAGGTCCATCTGCACAGTTAACTGCAGTAACTGCACAAGTCTGGTTCCTCCATACCATTCCACCGTATTCCCCATCCTGTCCTCCATACCACTGCACCCATATTCAACAGCCACATTCGATCAGTCTGACCCGCTGCGTGGCACATGCGGTCTCCAAACGCATTTCATGTAGCTCATGCATGGTGTCTGCTATCGTAGACCCAGAGAGAAGACTCTGAGCAGAGCAGAGCAGGGATGGGAAGGGAATACCATGACAGAGATGTTTAAAGCAGCGGTGAAAAAAAAAAAGAAAAAAAAAAGTGTCTTTTTGGCGCTTTTTTTCTGCTGGTTTGCTGCCACGTCCACCAGGAACTCCCAACATATGAAATGCCCATCAATACGAACACTTTGTTAGGCCCTGATTGTAAAACAGCAGTTCCTCTCTCTGGACAGCTTGACTGACCGAATGCTAATGTTTCTAACATACAAAGTTAATGAATGCGGATGTTCCCATGACCGGAGAAATGAGTATCGTGGGTTCAGAGAGAGGCTGTGCGCTGGGGCCGGGCCCAGAGGCTGCCCCCTGGTGGTCACTGCTCGGTGGCTGCAGCGGCCATGGGCGTCCGCAGTGTGTCACGCGCTGTGGCTGCGAAGTCCTCGATCTCTGCATTCAGTCGACGGATCACCCACTCCATTGCTTCGCGACCCTGGAAGGGGGAGGAGACATTCAGACACAGGCATACAGGAGCCAAAATGGCAGACACCCTCTGCTGAACCAAAACCTCCCCTGAATAAATGAAACCAACAGGGCCACACGATGAACTTCCATACAACTCTAACAGGGAGTAGATCGGTACGAGCTGTCAGCCACACCAAAGACTCGTTAGTTTAATATGGAAGAGCCCACTGACAGCTGCTACCATGTGCTAACATGACTCAGCTGAATGTTTTCTG
Source organism: Albula goreensis (assembly GCA_022829145.1). NCBI lineage: Eukaryota > Metazoa > Chordata > Actinopteri > Albuliformes > Albulidae > Albula > Albula goreensis. The sequence continues at coordinate 9,404,687 of CM040752.1, forward strand.
TGAGATGATTCAAGTTCAATTCACGTTCTAATCTGCAGAGTAGGAGAAAAGAATTCTACTGATCTCCTTGCTTTCTCAGTTGCACACTGAGCAATTTTAGAAGCAGGAAGAAACACAGTGTCAAGGGACGCTTCTGAAAATAAATCTTAAAATATTGAACGCATGCATATACATGGCACAGGTGCAGCAGGATGTCCTTGTTACAGCATAACCAGGAGACACGATAACTCACACACTGTTCAGTGCTCCGGGAAATAATGGAATGCCAAAGCAATTTAATTATGAACGGGATTTTCATTTATACAGGCGTATGTAGTGACAGGAAATATATCTTGGTAAAAATGACAGTCATTCTGTGTCAACTGACACTAAAAAGGTGTATTTCACCACACTGTCTGAACATTCTGATACAGTATCTATGCACGGGATGTGATAAGCGTATGTCTGTAAGGCCTGAGTGCATTATCTTACCTTGCCTGCGTTGGTGGAAATTGTGTTAGCCATTAGCCCCTCCAGATAACTACTGAGACTGACCCCCTTCACAGAGATCAGAGCCTCCTGTGTCAGCACCGTCCTGGAAAAGGAGACACGGAGACAAGCGTTTACAAGGAGCGATCTGGGACAGCAGGGAGTTATTCATTAGCAACATTACCTATGTTACGACATTACAGTGCAACGCACACCGTCCCTGATGACTTCACCAAGCCTGCCAGAGTGCAACCTGCCGCTATGTAATCAACAATGAATGTGTGCCAACGGCAAATCTGATGATGTCATCTTTCTTACTTCTCACTGCCGTTTCAGAAACTCACTCATGCTTTGTGCTGAAAACGGTAACATAAAACATACCCCATGGAGATGGAAGATGTCTGACTAAGCTCTAAACTAGGCAAGCTTCAGGGCATGATGCCAGCAACTACCGCTATCACAGCACCCACACACCTTACTGCTGGCACTGTCCTTCCTTATGCAAACCTCGCCCAAAACATTCAGCTATGGCTAACAAAACCGGTTCTCTAGAAGCTACCTGGAAAGGCAAAAAAAAAAAAAAAAGTGTGGGCTTAGGTGTGTTTAGCCATGATAAATGAGTATTTGTGAGCAATCTTTCAACACGGTATTTCCTACAGATGTTAAAGTTCAAGTAAAAGCACAGAGCTATAACACAATTTCAAATTAATGTGTATTCCTTTTTTATCGTATTTACTCCATATAACTGTGTACAATTAGTAGCACAAGGGCTAGCACCAGTCTGATGAGGTGAAGAGCAAATGGAGAGCCTTACTTCTCTGGGTCCTGCGGATGTGGTCGGTAAGTTAGCCTTTCGTCCACTGACACCATGTTGGTGAATGTGATCTGCGAGAACAGAAAAGACAGGATGTTAAACAGTACTACCCAGACTGGCAGTGCCTGTTCAGAGTGCCACGTGAGCTATGTCATCTCTTAATATAGGGCTTCACAAACTGAGTCCAGAGGACTTGTGTGTACACTGGTATTGGTATATCTATATACTAGTATCTAATGAGCTGTTAATTGACCTGCAGTCTGTTAAGGGGGCTTCATTAGGCAGTCCCCATTGCTTAATTGATTGACTGTCAGGCAAATTTTAGTAGTATTTGAGTACTACAGTAAATCAAAATTGAGGAAACGTGAGTACTGAAACTGCCTGTGAGGAAAAAAAAAGGTGACAATGAGCAAAACCTGCATTGTCAGCACATCAAACTCAAGGAAGTGCACAGATGTGTATAATTAAATACCTTAATGAATTATAGGATGGGCAGGAACAAAAACCAGCGTAAATATGGGTGTATGCTGGTTTCTGTTCCATGGCCTAGTAATGGAAGCCGTTACCAAAACAAGACCTTGATCGACCTAATTCCTCACATACTTGATGCTGAGTCATTGAACAAGTTTTCATTTAACATACCATAGAATCTGACAGTACCGAAATGCATTTTGAACTGAAAAGGCCACAGAAGACATTCAACTAAAGCCAACCAGATTTTCTTAAATTGTTGTAGTTGAAATCCCTGTCTGAAATTCAAATAAGGGAAAAACTCACATTTGTAGATTTTAGTTCAAATGTCTTTTCTTTGGGGTCCACAACTGAATGTTCCTGTATATACGTGCGAGTTCCACTTTGACCAATAATCTGTGGGGAGAAGGGCGCAGAGATTACACACCTTTGCAGACATACAGGATGGTACTAACAGCAGATGGGTGTGCACCTATTTAGAGTTTCTATAATACACACCTGTCAGATGTTTCTTACAGAGTTTCTGTATATCAATCATTATAACATATGATGAACATTTCAATTGTGTGTATATTTTAATTTTCATGCAAGATAAAATCTACTGAATTCAAGATCACAACCATTCAAATGACCATTTTTAAGAGGCCCTTGGAGCGTTGCAACAAACAGCAACTTTATCCTCTCAAACATTTTTAAAAACAGTAATATAACCAAGCAGCTGCACTGACACATAATGTAGGTGAACAAAGAAGGTGCATTTGTTAATGAGAAATGGGATTCCTATCTACAGCAGCTGATACTGAATGTTCTCTACCTGCCAGGTCACATGACCAGCTATTACATCAGAAGGCAGAATAAGTAACAGCTCCATTCTGAACAGCGTGTGCTTGTAGTACTGCAAGTTACTAGCAGCGTGCTGCTTCCCCTACCAGAAATAGCCTGACGCAAAGGTCAGTTGGCTTCCTGCACTTAGCCTAACTTGAACCACAAAGGGCACACCAAGCTCATATAGGTTCCTTGACCTGGCCGTAGGATTTTGATCAGCTGACAAACACTCTTCTCTGCATTCTTAACAAGAACAGCTTGTGTCCCAAAACGCCTTCCCTTTGAAAATATCTAAGACAACTGGTTCTTTTTGCTCACTTGAGAAACTTCATACTGTGCTTTACCAGCAATTACACAATTAGCTGTGGTTACTTGGGGGGGGGAGTAAGTTTAGCAACTCACAGATTTGACAAGAGAGGGTAGTCCCCATTCTGTGCTGAGTAGTCTACTGCTGTGAAGACGTCCGTTTGTGTCCACTTGTCTGTCCAGCACATCCACACCTACCACGCTGGGGTTCATTGGATTGGGATACTTCTGCATCGCTGCCTTTGTAACAGTCTCCCAGCGATGGCTGTATGAGGGAGAATGTATTATAGACACCATACAACAGATCTAATTTATAAAATGTTTTCATTTATAAAGCACCGTTACTAAACCCAGACTACTGTACCGAACGGAGCAAGTATTATACAAGCAGAGTAACATGGCTAAATTAAGGCACACACGCTACAACGAAAAAAGTAAAACTTAAAACCGTTAGAAAGCAAACAGAAAAAAACACAAAAGTGCCTGCAAAAATCTTTCTGCAAATGAATTTTGTTACCTAATGGTACAAGTTCAGTACATTCCTGGCGCGCCCGTAGTGACGTCACTATAGAAGATTCAGAACCTTCTTATGCAACCGCTGTTTTATAACATTGATATGAATCTCATGGACATATCCGAAAGAGGAAACGTTTTTACTTTTTCACAAGTAATTAAGTAAAATTACAGCAGCACAGCCAATCAGTAGTGCAATAAAGCTTGCTATCTAAGTAATTTTGTGAATAATCATCTATACTTTCCCCGGATGGCTAGCTACAGCTAGCGATAGTTAGCCTGGTCACAAATACCGCTATAATGACAGCCTTGCTTGCTTCAGCTAGGCAACACTTTGTTTAAAATAATGACCCAGGCAATGTAGTAAAGATTAAACTAAGTTCTTCTTCTTAATTCTGTAGCTAAGCTACTACTTAGTCTAACTAAGCTAGACTAACAACTATTTTGATACGTCAGTGTGTAATTTGTAAAATTATCACGTTCTTGATAGCTGCCGGCTAGCTAATATTAGCGAAGTAGCTATCCTAGCTAGGTCTTTACACAACCTAGTAACCGTCTCATTTGAATACAGCTGCCATTGTATTACATAAATATACACACAATATCACCAATTGCTTACTTGAATATGTGTTCCGAAGTCCAGATTTTCATGTTTTGGCTGTATGAATGTCCCCTATGTGACAACGGCGCCGGTCAAGACTCAAGTGCGACCGCGCCGCTGAGAGCAGATTGTAAAATATGTGGAGAGGGTTGCCAAGTAATGGGGGGATTTCGGGACACCACAACCAACCAGATAGCGGTAGTAACACTACAAGAGGAGTAGCAATAGGCTATTCTGGTGACAAATTTCCGATAAGAGAAATGTCAGCCAACTCTCCAAACAAATCGACAGTGTGTATTTACCATAAAATTCAAAGAGAACTGGCTACACTGAAACATACACATACTCAGTAGTACTCACTTCGATTCCTTACTGACCTACACAAGCTACGCTAATCACATGCCTTTTCCCTCATGCCATCTACCCATTGTATAACATGAAACTTATCTAACATTGACCTCAAACGTTATAACCACTATCAAATCTTATAATGAACTTCCACACAACTACGTAATCTCTATGAAACAAGCTGTGTTTTTCGTTACTCTCCCATAGGTGGATTTCCTGAATATGGCAGAGAAGATCTATTTAAAGTCATGGCAACCCACTTCGCAGCCCGCCCCCTATGTTACTTGACAGTAAAAGGACTTTCTACGGCACATTGACGTCACTGTGAGAAGAACTGTCAATGGGTTCCTAATTGTCGACCTTGGACCGGCCTCAGGCCCTGGCTTAAAATATTCAGGGTAAAGGTAAGCGTGCGTAGGCAATATCCCATGTTGAACTGACCTCTGGATCCAGCATTTTACGAGTCCTTACCTTACATAACACAATCGACCTGACCCAGTAAAATATAATTTTCCCCACACACCAGCAGAGAAGAGAATAATTTCAGTTTATCTTCGTTAAATAAATCTTGCGAGGCTAACATATCTTCAAGATGTCATTGAAAGCTATGATAACGGTAGATAAAGGGGACAGAGAATAAACATATTTTTAACAAGGACAAAACCAAGACAGTGTCAGCACATTAGGTTACCACAGAGCTAATCGTGATAGAAAAATCTGAAACCATTTCCTAGTGATTACCCATTCTCAACATTCTTTAAAACCTGGCTTACTATGTCTTCCCCCTCAAACCAAATGACAATACTACTGCTAGTAATCATAATAATAATGACCAGAAGTAATGAGGGATGGTGTTTCAGTATTAAATCTGTATGTGAACATACGTCGAATGTGGTGAGCTGGAGGTCAAAATATGTTTGAAAACGGAAGCTCATGCCAGATGTTGGTGTCAGAGGGATTGATGTGTGGAACCCAAAATCTGTGAATGTGCTTATGGGGCTGCCTTCTATCGATATGTTATGTTTCATAAAATGACCCACCAGTTCCGAGGCACTTTTGGTCTTTCTCCAACTTGAGAACAACAGCAAAGTACATAAAACATGTACATGGACCCATCTTCTACACAATGTTCATAGGTTTCCAGTTAAAAAGAAAATTTTACCTTTATTCAGTTTTATAACATGTTGTTTTTCATCCTTCCTGAAATGCAATTGAAATGGTATATACATCTTCTAAAAGAAAATAATTGATTATTGTCCTAGTGTATATTTAATATTGTTACATAATAATACAGACAAGGCAAGTGTCTGATTTTAAAGTATATGTCAGAAATGATTTATTGACAGTTTATAGGAATAAAATTAATTGCAAACAAGTCACAGATACCAATCATTTGAGTAAACTGTGCAATGGTAACAAATTGGTCACCATATTTTTGTTGGTATACTGTTAACCTGATTATTTTAATAAATAAAATAGATCATATAACAAAACAGGACATGTCAGAAATACAATGTTAGACCTTTTAGAGAAAAAAAAAACTTCACTTTTGAAATTGTGCTTCTAGGCAATACACTGCCACTATACATTCTGAAATGACTGTTGAAACAAATTGAATTAAAATCTCTCACAAGCATTTCATATAAAGCAATTCGCACCCGTTTTAATGAATGGTGTCAGTGTAGCTATCCCTGAACTAGTCTGTGCCTTGCTTTGCATGCAGGAGTGTGCACAGTGGAGATCCCGTTTCATACGGGCCAAAGTGGGAGGGCTGGGGAAGCAGGAAAGGCTGGTCAGATCCAAAGGGGCCGAGCTCAGGACACCCTCTGGCTTGCTTGTGCTTCTGAAACCGTGATGTTCACATCAGCATTGTGCGGACAAAGTCAATGTCAATTTCTCCCTTCTTGTTTCCTCCTCTTTCATTTTCTCCCCCAGTCCAAAGGGAAGCTCTTTTCTTCATTGCATTAATATCCTTGTAGGACTAGCCACTATGGTACAACATTACATCGTTTTACTGTAGGGTTACTGCTTCTCTAGGTACAGGGTAATATCATTCCAGTGGGGCATGGTTTTGACAAAGGTCCTCCGCTCCAGCAGGGGTCAGTCTTCTTTCTTCTCCCTGGTCATTTTGATCATGGTCTCGGGGAGCGGTAGAGGAAGATGAGCTTGGCGAAGAGCTGCTCCTCCAGCTCCATCTCGCCCGTCTCCCGTACCACAAAGATGTCCGTGCATAGCTTCAGCACGCGATCCACGCATGGCAGCTCCTCAAACATGATGGACCGCGAGATTCCGTTGAAGAACTCACGCACAAACTTCCCAATCACCAGCACCACCGACATGTATAGGCCCACAATTCTAAATGAAGGGGGAGTGGGGGGGGGAACAAGAGTAGGGACAAAAAAGAGAACAGAAAGTGAGTTTATTTTTACATCTTTAACTGAAAGTCTTTGTTGGATAAAAATGTAACTGCAAAGTGGTGAGGAAAAAAGGAAACAAGCAAAGTTAAAAGGTGTCTTTGGTTTGAGTACATGGGCGTGTATGAGAGGTGTCTCACTGAAACAGAGCTCCAGTGAACAGGTGGTTGTTTTACAGTTAAACCCAAAGGCCGACCTGACCTTATGTAAGACAGGTGCACTGACACATTTTTTCAGTGGAAAACTACCTCAGTGATCACTTGTTATATGTGCATACTAAATGTTCCAGTCTTCCCAGCTCATGCAGAACCACCACCTAGTTAGAAATCAAAGCCACCAGCCATCTTTCTATGTCTTCGGTATGCAAGATTTTGGCAAGTGATAAATGTGGGAGGGAAACAGAGATAAGGGAGAAAGAAAGGAAAAAGAGAAAGATAGATATGGAGAGAGGGAGATCCTCTTTACCCGTATCCTGCCAGGAAGCCCAAGCTGGAGGGGCTGACCTTGTCATTAAACACCACCATCTCGATGCTGTGACAGGGGGCCTGAGGCCAACCCGGCTGGCACTCCTCCACCACCCACCACTGCGGTATGGGCACCCCGTTGACCACGCCAGCCCCCATCCCTGGCCCTGCCCCCGCACCGCCCGTGCTCACATTGGCCTGCCGGAGCTGGATAGAGAGTGGGCGGAACAGTGCCAGAGTCTGCAAAGTCTCAGGGCGCTCTACATGCTCTGTGTGGACAGGAGAGACGTGAATGAGAAACAAAGACAAAAACCATACTCACATCATACTACACATGAAGAGATACTTTGTGGCAAAGCTATATTTTATAGGCACAATAATGAAATCTCATACAAGCATACAAGCCTGACGGTTTATATAACATAAACAAAGCCTGGTTAATAAACTCCAGATGTAGTGGACAGACATGCTCTGAACTGAGATATCTTTTGCCCAACGGCTAGCCAGTCATAAGCAATGGTTGATTTACGCAGGTTCACCAACCCAATAACACAGTTGTCATTAAAGCCTAAGGTTTATTGGAACAAGAAATACTCTCAACTGAGGTAGCTGGTACAGTGACTGAGACAACAACCTGTTGACCTCTCAATTAATATGTTTAATATCACAAGTAAACAGTTACATAAGGGCTCACAGCACAGACATGGACACACAGTACTCAGTGATTATTTCTGTCCTCATTGAAGGTCACTTGCCTACTTTCAGCCTGTGGGCCACCTTGGACTCAGGTCCTGACGGCCCCCGGATGTATTTTGGGAGCAGGGACTCAATGACTCTGTCAGGGGAAATCACATTGAAATCCAAAATCAACAGTAGAAAGCCAGAACCAGATCAGTTATGGATTGCCATCTATGTAACACATTACAAGACAATAATTATAATCATCACTAAAAAATGCAATTTTTATGACTTTGTGACCTTTGATGTTCTGATAGCAGAAAAAAGTTCACATTGGTTCAATGTTCATGAACTTTAGTATGTTTTACATAAATATATGTAATGTAAATGTATTAAATAATTAATTTACTAGTACATATCTGAGCTGCGTAACTGTGTTTAATGGCAGAGTGGCTGTAGTGATGTTGATTATCTGTGCTTAATGGCAGAGTGGCTGTACTGAGGTTGATTATCTGTGTTTAAAGGTGGAGTGGCTGTACTGAGGTTGATTATCTGTGGTTAAAGGCAGAGTGGCTGTACTGAGGTTGATTATCTGTGTTTAAAGGTGGAGTGGCTGTACTGAGGTTGATTATCTGTGTTTAAAGGTGGAGTGGCTGTACTGAGGTTGATTATCTGTGTTTAAAGGCAGAGTGGCTGTACTGATGTTGATTATCTGTGTTTAAAGGCAGAGTGGCTGTGTCAATGGTGGGAGACTCACACAGGCTCGCTGCGGTTTCCCTGAAGCATTTGCACAATCCCATCCCTCAACTTCCTGTCCTCGTATTTCACAGTGTGCTCACCCACCGTTTCGGCATTCATCACCAGCGAGGCGTTCCTGGAGGGACATACAGAAATTCACATACACACACCCAAACAAAGAAAAGAGACACCCACACCATAAAGACATGTTACATACATTGTCGACCAAAGAAAGTTCTCCCAAGTAAGGCCAGGAGGGGAGCTATGAGCTTTGTTCTTAGCTTAGCCCAGGGATGGGAGAGCGCAGGCCCATCACATGAAACTGCAGTAGTATGAATGGGTGCTCCCGGCTATTGTGTTTTCATAGACTGCATGGCTACAGGGCCCTGTTCTCATGGCAACAGTTCAGGAGAGTTCTGCCCTTTAGGGCCAGTTCTACATGATTCTTCTCCCAAGAGACAATGATTCCACAGTTCTCTCCACCCCTTATGGGAAGGATTCCAGAAGGTTCCTGCAGAGATATACCTACAGTAACCAGATGGTCAGCTTCTGTGTCATGTCATCTCCATTGTCAACAATTGGAGGTTTGGGTTGGTAACAAGAGTTTCTTGTGTCATATTACACTTCATGAAAAGGTGACAGAGTATCCATTGCCTCCCATATTGTCTCTGGACACACACTGTTGACAGATATTCACACACTCACCTGAGCAGTGTCCATCGCAGGGTGATGTAGATGTGGGAGGAGTTGCTGAGCTCCTGGATCATGGCGTCTCGGCTGGCCGGGCTGATGCTCCACAGTAGGCTGGCGTCACTCTTGATACGGGCTATTACAATGTCCTCCGACATGTAATTCACAATGAATTGCATGGCTGACTATGAGGGGGGGAGAGAGACACTGAGGGTCGAGACAGCCACGACATCATGCTACCACCATATAAACACTGGGTACCTCCACCTTAGGATTGCCTCTGTCTCTTCAGTACTATAATTCATCTAATCATGTAATTGGGTACTTGAGGGAACATAACATAGAAACAATTCCAGCAAACCAGACCTGCCTACCCCTGCCCCTAGAACCCTTAATATGGTCATGCACAGCCTCATGGAATATGTAGTGCATTTTCAATTTTAGTGTGAAATATCTTTAGTTTCTCCAGAGCACCTTCTGTCCTGCAGCTGAGACCTCTTTTTACATGCGATGGAACATACTGCTGCAAAATGGCAGAGGCCCTTACTGCATGTGTCGCATAGTGATTGGTCAGGTGTTTGTAGGCGGAGTCAGTGTAGAGCACCAGGTTCTGCTCTTGAGCGCTCATGGTGAAGAGTGGCTGTCGGGGAAAATGGAGGGAGATGGACACAAAAATTAATAATAACAATTAATACTCAAATAACAAGGAGAGACAGAAGCTAAATAAGAGAGAGAGAGAGAATGTGTATGTCATACAACTATTAAGAAAGTTGTTGTATCAACCTCATATCCTGCTATGCTGAGCTCTATGGAGACATCAAGCGGCTGATTTGTCACTCCAGCCACTGACTTGACCAATGACATGAAGAGCAGAGGGAACCACACGATGCAGATGAGGCCGAATATGATGAAGCCACCCATCCCATACTTTACCACCTTCTTCTTCTTCTGTCCTGGAACATGGGGGTATTTCTGCAGAGAGAACAAGAAGAGTCACTCACACATACAACAACAGATACCATATCCTTCCACTTAACATCAACTGAGTCTGTCAGGGTTCCACATACAGCACATGGCAAATCCTGAACTATTTTACATCCATGTGTGTGAAATGGGTAAAACATGTCACAACCCAGTTCCTCCTGGATCAGTGTTGGCAGATTATTTGGCACCCTCTAGTGTTTTAATTGAAGACTTGCTGCTTTATCTGAGGAACATAGCTTAATGCTCAATACCTGTCAGACAGTGTCATTGGTAGTGGAAGTGTTGAAGGCTTTTTGGCAATGCAGTTATGAGACTGTATATGGATAAGGAGACCAGTGTTTGATTGTCTCCTTCAGCAAGCTTGCTCTTTGTCTCTTCAGACAAACCCCCTGCCAACTCCACAGTATTTTCACCATATGAAATCTGTCTGTAAGGCGACTTTTTAGAAGAGTGCGGCTGTCACCTTCTCGGATTCCCTCCAGCACTTGAGGATGAAGATGTTGGCGTAAATGTCCTCCACGCAGATCCAGCTGGAGAGGCTGAGGGTGGTGTCTGTCCACACCCAGTCCATCACCGCCCTCAGCTCAGTCAGGAAGGGGACCATTCGAAACCTGGAGGGGGCAGAGAGGGGTATAAGCACAGCTGGGAACTATTACAGAATCTGTGGAAAATGGGGCTCCCAAATTAGGATCTGGGGACCCCCTGGAGTCCATATAAAGATCCCAAGCAAACCTGGAAAAAGCTTTCCTCGTTAGGCACATGTCTGTTACTTTCTCCTATACTGTATAAAATGCATTATTTGATTTTCAGGAAGGCATACTACAGAAAAGACAGTATATGTCTATGAAAATCTGCAGTGTAGCCATTTTGAAGTAATTCTATAACCCCAGGTTCTGAAGTTGAAAGTTCAGCACCCTTAAACTCACCCCTGGAACAGGAAGAGGTTGAGGTAGTTGTAGTTCTTCGTCAGGAAGTTTCCTAGGACGCGGTTTGGGTAGCCACACTTGATCTGGTAGGCTGACAGCCCAAAGTAGATGCACTTCACAAAGTACCATAGTTGGGCTACTTGGTTTCGGTTGAATCTCCTATTAAATCAGAGGAAGCAAAATAGTTATTTTTATCTACTGGACACACCCTTGTTGAAAATAAGAAAAATCTCTTTTAAGACAGTCCTTAGCAGTATAGAACAGTCAGTGTCTCTGTAATGACAGTAACTGGCTTTATCTGGCAGAAGACATTCAGTACAGAGGAACAAGTTTCAATTGTTGGATAGTTTTTCTGACCTCTCTGTGACCCCAGGAAGTATGAAGAACATCCAGAAATGGATCCCGAACACCAGAATGACCTGGAAGACACACTTCCCCAGCAGGGTTTTCCGGAGGTACAGGGCGCGGTCCACCACCATGGTGCCAAACTGGATCAGCAGCATCACCAGGAAGGCCTCGGGAACCTGGTCCTCCGACAGGGACTCTGTGATGTCAGCTGCTGCGCTGTGCTTCTGCAGAGGTCAGAGGTCAAAGGTCAGAACACTCAATCATACTGTGTCAGGGAGACAGTAATAATAATCTATTTAGAAAAATGATGCTGAGGTGGAGAACAGTATTAATTAACAGCTGCATTTAAAAATATTATCTAAAGATAATTATGTATCATAGGTAAGACAACCAACAATATATTGTTATTATTGAGTCATCAACTGCAGGGCAACTATGTTAAACATCTCATGTTTTAGTCCACAACTTTGGACTAATTTCACCAGTACTTACTCCGAAGGCCCAGTACCCAAAAATGATGACAATGAAGTTCACAACATCGATCAGAAACATGAGGGCATAGACGTCACACACAGGGCTGTACTCAGGGTGGATTATGTCATAGAAGAACTGCCTGATGGGTAGATATATGTGCAGAGCTCTGTGGAAACAGAACAAAAAGAAAATAATCATACTTGCTCAACAAAAATGTATATATTTATTTTTACAAAGAAGTTTAAGAACATAACTCAAAGACGTCGCTGCATTTGTGTGCACAGATAATACAGTAATAGACTAACATAGTAATAAGTATATTTTGACATATATGTTTTGGGTGTAGTTTGTTTATTCATGCTTACATTTCTATGGCACCGGCTTTCACCTCCAGCATCTTCTCTCTGACTTTCTGTTTCATCCATTCCTTCCGGGTCAAAGGTCCTTTGGAGTGACGCCTTCCTCTCTTTGACCGCCTCTTTTTGGGCTCCACATTTCCTGGCAGAGATACCACACATATATATTTATGTATACATGCGCACACAACAACTGTGTTTTTGGGGTGCCATTTTTCTTCTGACACTGTCTATATCCTTCCCATTTGGAATGCCTGGTCAGAACTGTAAGCCCCACTGGTTGCCTCAGTTCAAACATCTTTGCAAAATACATGCTGTGATACATGATGATGTAACAATGGGTCTTTCCACTTTTCAGTCCACCTTCTTCTGCAGTCACTGTGCTGGAGGACCACTGTTCTCTGCCCTTCTCTTCCTGGTCCTGATTCTTCAGGCCTGCCCTCCCCCTGTCCCCCAGGCATGCAGAACACTGACTGTTGCTAACCGTTACCGTCGGTGTTGTCGTTCTTCCCCAGCCGGCAGAAGAGGCTGCCGCTGGAGCTCTGCAGGGGAAAGAAACGAAGCTTGCGCGTCGTTTCACCCGGCCGCTCTCTCTCTCCCACGCCGCCACCGCTGCTGCCCCCAGTCCGCTTCCTCTGCGTCTTTCTCTTCAGCTTCTTGAAGAAGTCGGGCATCTCCACCTCCTTGTTGTCCCACAGACCGTGACACTGGAAAGAAAAAAATGGGTCCTAAATGTGTGGCGTGGGACTATCTGTTTCCAAGGCAATTGCATATTTATGATTCCTAAGTGCCTCAGCTGAAATGACTAGAAATAATGTCAGAGGAAGACATTAGACAATGTAAGAACTGAAATTTAATTGACAATTTTCTCCACAGTACTTTCAGTTTAAAAATGCCTAACAAGAGATGACATTGGCTGAAATAACATGTAGTGCTTCCCGAACAGTTTGATGAGGTATTGTGGGATTGCGCAGCCATAGTAATGCCAGCTATATTAATACTTAAATAATAACATATTAATGCAGCTATATCAATACCTTCAGAATAGAGCGATGGAAGAACAGGGCCAGCAGCTGCAGCAGATCAAATAGAACATAGCCATCCTTCTTCTCCACACCGATGATGTTCGGCAGGGCAAAGGGCCGCTCAGCATTGATCCCACGGTACGCAGAGGTGGTCCATGGGAAAAACCCAAACTGGAAGCAATACTTCACCACTACCGTAAGCTGGGAAATGGAACAGGAAGAAAAAAAACAAACAAGAAGACGTTGAGGAAAAAGGTGATGGTCCAAACGTTATTGGCGGTAAGAGGGTCAGTCCAGGGCAACAGAACCATACCTCGGTGTAGATGATAGCGGTCATCCAGAAGCGTTTGGTTGGGCGCGGCACGGACATCATGGCCCACAGGAAGATGAGGATGGGCAGCACCAGGGTCAGCAGGGAGGCGGACACCATGTGGTTGAGGATGATGACGAAGTAGCACAGCATCTCGGATTTGGACACCATGGTGTTGTAGAGGGCGAACAGCAGCCGCAGGTGCCTCGGCAGGGACAGGTAGAACCTGTCGGACTCCTCCATCTCCTCATTGTCGAACATTCTGCAGCGGAGGGGAAAGAAGAAGAGGAGGACGAGGGGATAGGAAGGGCTAAGGGGATAGTCACTCACTATATGTTAGAAAAGGCTAAAATGCTAAATCACTGCTTTGATTGTTAGGTGATTGTTTTCTCCTATTTGTACCCTAGAGAAGACTTACAAACATCAATTGAAATTGTTAAGAAAGACATGTGAGGGCCCCAGGCAGATGGCCAGGGCTCAGGTCATGTGACTAACTTGTTGAGAAGCAGTTCGCTGGCTGTCAGCGCTCTCATGTCCGGGTTCAGGGGTTGGGGGAGGGGAGGTCCTCGTTCCTGTCCCCTGCCTCTTCACTCTTCTGCCACTCCAGAAGAACCTGGTCCTGGGGCTCACCTTCGAGGTCCTCCACCTCTGTCTCCTCCACCTGTCCTGGCTCCTCCTTCATCACCTCCACCTGTCTGGGCTCTTCTTCTGTATCCTTCACCTGAGTGGGGTCCTCCTCTGTCCTCTCCACCTGCCCGGTCTCCCTCTCGGTCTCGTCCACTTGTCTAGGCTCATCCTCTCGCACCTCCTCCTGTTGGGGTTGTTCCTCCTCTGCCACTAATGTGGGCTCTCCCTCCATCACCTCCACCTGCTTTGGCTCAGTCTCCACCTCCTCCTGGCTAGGGATTGCATCTGCCTCGGTGCTATAAAAAACATATGTCAAATGAAGTATCTGATACTTTTCAATGATTTTGTCTGCACTTTGTAGTACAGTATCATATGCATATCAGGCCTCTCTCAAACAAAAACTTTACAGCGTCATCCCTTACCTCTGAGGAGGGGTATCACCATCATATGAGGGCAGGTCCATGTTGGTGGACTTCAGGAGTTTGCGACGGAGCTGGTCGGCTGCTGGCGGGATGGGGACGTCGTCTAGCTCATCCTGAGTAGGCTGTCGGGACCCTAGCATGGTCTCGTCCGTCAGACAGCTGAAATGCGATACAGTGGACCAATCAGATTCCCTCTCACCATACAGACAACAATCAGATTCAATCAGACTAATCAGACAGTGAACCATGTGGAAAAAGCCATATGCAGCATGAAGCATGTGCAGCGGACCTTGGCGCAGTGCTGACCTGGACACGCTGCTGCCCCAGGACACCTTGGAGCTGGCATTGGTCAGCTTAGCGTAGCCATGGGGATAACGTGGTACAGCAGGGGGTGAGATGGGGGACGTGGCCAGTTCCTCCTCTTGCATGTCCAACGAGTCCACCGTGTTCTGCCTGGACATCCGACTCTGGTAAAACTGCTTGATGCTTTCTTGCGACACCTCCTTTCCCTGGAAACACAGAAACGACCAACCTGACACCCAAGACAGCTTAAACTTGAGCTTCGTCGCCACTGACAACCAGACTGTCCCATGTATCTCCCATATGATTCATGGCTAAAATGCCAATGTAAGAGACTGGGGCAGCACCAAAACATCCCAAATTGCATACTTAAGACTTAAACACCCCTGCACCCCCCTAAACTCCACCCACATCCTTCTCCTCCCCTCCCTCCCCTCCTCACTGACTCCACCCACACCTTTTTCTGCTGCTGTCCAAGCAGAGCTCTCTCAAAGCGCAGCACTTTGGAGATGTCCAGGTTGTCCTTACAGAGGGAGTTGAGCCCGTCAGTGAGGTCATCCAGTAGGGACATGAGGAAGACCCAGCCAAACCGGATCGAGTCAATGCAGCGATTGAAAGCATGCTCTGACGGGATGGAGAGGGGTAGGATCATCATAGGTGATAACTGACAATAACTCCATGATTAATACACTTTCAAATATACTAATTTTTTGTTTCATGATATCATGAAGGGCTTTACAGTAAAGGGGAAAACACAATTCAGCTGCCGCCAATATGAAACAGTATTTGGGTGGTGATATGTAGCAGTCAATTTTAAGAGAAGGCTTTGCACACATTAGTATTAGCATTGACAGGAAGGCTCTACATGATGTTGTGTGTCTATGTACAGCTGTGTATTGAAGCTCTGTGTGTGATAGAGTGTGTGACGCTGTATGTAGACGCTCTCTGTGTAATGCTTTGTGTCTGACTGCCCCACCTCTTTCTCCCTCTTGGTCCTCTTCAGGGCTGGACTGATCCAGGTCATCTTCACTGGAATCTCCCAGTTCAATTCCTGGGATTACAGGCAGACAACAATGTGAAACACACAGACACACGCTCACACACATGCACACACACACACACACACACACACACACACACACACACGCACACACACACACACACACACACACACACACACACACACACACACACACACACACACACACACACACACACACAGTGCTACTCACTCTGTTGTCTCTGCAGCTCGTGCTTAGCTCTCCTCTTTTCCTCTCTCTTGATGGCAGTCTCCTCTTTCTTATGACCTTTAGGGCTGCTTTGGAGCTGGTCACCCAGGCTTCATATGCCAGCTGCAGGAGACAGACAGACAGACACACACACACACACTCTTCAGAGAGGAAGAGACAGTCTTAAAGACAGACAGACAGATGGACACATACAGTGATACAGATCCACAGACAGGTTTACATGAGTCCATGAAGGTTCTTTGCTCCTGACTTTAGTCAGGCAGTGTGTGAGGGTACTGCCTGTTCGAATCCAGGAGGGGCACAGCCACTGTACCTTAGAATGGAGCACATAACCTGCATTGCTTCTGTAAAAAAGCTGTATACATTGTTCATTTGATATAAAATATGTTAGCCATGACAATGCTGTACACTTGATAAACAGATAATATAGCCAAATACACCTTCTGCATAAATTCCATTTGAAGAGACCCCGTAAGATTGTTTAGCAGATTGGATTAAATGAATGGTTGGTGGTTTTTATTTACCTGAAATGCAGATTTCTTTTTGGGTGGGGCCTGCTCCTCCTTCTTCTCCTGAGACTCCTCCTCCTCATCCTCACTGTCACTCTCAAACAGGTAGTACGCACTGCCGCTCACTGTCACAGAATACACTTCAGTTCAGCTTGGCATAAATTCCTACTCCTCAACACAGGCTCCCTCAAGTGGTCAGTTTATAAAACTGACACTAACTTACCTGTTAATGTCAGTGTTACAATATAGTGTTATAGCACAGTGTTAAACATAGGTGTCTGAGCTTAACATTTGTTCATAACCTTGACTCACAATTAATTTTCTCCACAAAAAGTTTGGCAAGTTCTGTGAGTAGCAAAATTAATTAGATGATTCTGTTTGCTCTCAAAATAAGTAACACTCTTATTTAATTTGTTTTACAAGTCAAAGATCATGAAAAGTCGATCGATTCCAGGCTAAGGTAATCAAATCTTCAGTGTCTCACACAGAATACACTGCAGCTCTATGCTAATTGGTTTTGACGTGCTAAATCTCAGGCTAAGCATTGGTTTGTTGTCCTAGCTCCTCACATCCCAGCAACCCATCCCCCATTGCTGTGCCACGTATATCAGATTGTAAACCATAATGGTGGATGTGTGGAAATGTATCTATGGCGCTCACAAATGAGGAGGTGTCTAAACAATAACCGTGACATGTAAAAAAATCTCTTTTAGAACTATGATTGTTTTCATCTCCTGGTGCCAAAATCCGATTACACGGCACTCTCCTTTGCCTCAGCCGAAGGATGTAGGATATTACAGGACACTGTAAAGGATAGTGTTTCTCTGTATCAAAGGGCAGCTTGCAGAGTGTGAATAAATTATAGAGATCACATATCATCCATTTTACGTTTTTTCTGTGCCTTTTAAAAAATGTTTAAGCAAAAAGGTCCATGAGCTGGTCATGAGCATACAGAGATTTAAATAGGAAGTAGCCTAACTGGGGAGAAGTGAAGCTGTGCCAAATTAGTGTTTGTTTGGTTTAGAATAGGGGCCGGGGAGGCTGGGAAGTTGTGAAACCCAGCACTGTAAAACAGTTAGGTCCAGCACAGCTGTTTCTGGGGTGTGGTGGCTAATAGGCAATGCTAGCTGTGAGAATGCCAAATAAACCTGCTCAGTGTTCAGTACTCTGTACTTACTGGAGGGATGAGAGACCCACGGCCGCCACCACTTCTTACCACCTTCCTCCCCCTGCTCATTCTCACCTGCAGAAATACGGCACTCGTAACAGTGCGAGTGGCAACTTAATATCCCTGTATACGGCTAATGAGATCTCATGCTGATTGGTCAGCTTCAGGCTATGATGTCATGCTGCTTTGGGGCTATTACAACTGGGTTGACTGAACATGCCATATCCATTCATTGGTACCAAACACAAAGTGCGAATTGGTTTTGGCACCAATGTGTGGATACGACACAAACTTTCTTGACCCCGTTTTATATAAATCCCATATTACTGAGTGCTGAGTATGAGAACCTTTAATACAGATTAAGTCCATAGACATTTTATTTTCAGTTTTTAACTCTTTTTTGTTTTTATCTCCATTGAGAATGTTGAAAGGCACCTTTTGATTCTATTTCCCCAGTCTGGCCCGTCTCTCCTGGGCAGCTTTTCTGTTTGGACTTGATTTTCTCCATTCTGAAATGGGACAGGCAAAGTATTAGTAGTAGTGGTAGCAGCAGCATTAGTAGTAATAGTGATAGTAATGCTGATAGTAGTAGGAGGAGTAATCGTAGTACTATATGGATGTTCATAGTTAAGAACTGAATCAAAAATGGTAATCCAGACAAATATTGAGACTGTGGCCAAAGTGGGCACAGATAAAGAGATATCAGCTAATGAGGAAATTGTATATGTACCAAATAAAGACACAACATGCATGTCTTACTCCTTCTTCAGAGTTTCCACAGACTTTTTCTCCATTCAAGCCGGGCCGATACACGCTTCTTAAGCTTAGCTTCAAACAGCTCTGCCCCCCTGAGAGACACACACACACACACACACAACGCTGTAACACTTCAACATCAATAGTTGCAGTTACATAACATCTCCACACCACCAGGGGGCAGTCATGTAATAATTCCATTTGCACTTTCAGAGCATAAATGCCTCAGGTCCAAACCATTTAATGACAGTTATCCATTATTGACAATTATCCGCATTCACAACATCACATCTCTTATCAATCTTCTTCATATTTGGTCTTCGAAATGAACGAGGCCCAACTCTAGGGGATGGTTAACAAGCCAAACTAACTTTTAGAGTTTATGCACTGGCGAAGTTCCAGCTGTAAGCACAGGCTCTGAGTCTCTCCGTCTCTCAGTCTAACCTAAGCCACAAAGTGGGGCATTACAGGCCTAATTAACCCTCAGTGGCATATCTTACAGAGTGATTGTAGCGTTGTGGTGTAGTGCTTGCCCACAGACGTGAGAGATTCACAGCCCCTTTCTGCAGGTCTGAGGAACCAGAGCCCCTCTTACTGCTCTCCAGGGGGAGATAAACTCAATATTTTCCGTATTTGCACCAGCAATCAGTTGTAGCCACAAGCCTTTTTAATCACCCTGTCTTCAGGCTTCATATTACTTTGACTGTTATTTTCTAGCATATGTGATAAGTGTATGTGAAGTGTATGTGATGGGTACAACTGTATGCTGTGCTCTGTTATTTAGACTGTCAACCAATCAGAGCCTGTAAGCAGCTGTGGGGTATTATGACCTCACAAGTGTCACTGGGTTTTATGATTTCACAGTGCTGCTGGGTAACTCACCTAGACGCTAAGATCTTAGAGGCCTTGAGGTCAGACACCACATACAGGAAGTAGTAGCTGAGGAAGACTCTGCGCTGCGCCAAGAGGAAGGTGAAGCAGATGGCATCCCAGACGATGCCAGCTTCACCCTTCGGCAGCTCGCACTTATCATCAGGGGGCGCTGTGGAGCAGGATTTGACCTTTTTACTCAACACCACCTCTCTGTGTTTAAACTTAAATCTATCTGGTTCCTGTTCTACAGTAGGAAAAGGGTATAATTAACTACCAGCTCCAATTGGTGGGTCATTTATGTATTACAATCAGCAATGCAGGTTCTTACATGGGAAGAGACCAGGAGAAAAGGGTATATATGGGCATCACTTACGGACATCATAACCTTTGATTGTGCAGAACATGCTGAATGTCTGTATTAACCAGCAGCCATTCTTCAACAGACTGTCCAGGTATGCACAGGATCCCAGCTTTAAAACACAGACACAGATCAAAATAAAATTGTGCATTGTGGCAAGGCAATGGGCTTTCTGTGTATATCCACTCACATTACATTGCAGTACAGTACAGTCATTTAGCTGAGGCTTTTTATCCAAAGCAATTTACATTTGATTATGCAAACCAAGAGCCAATCTGCCCTGGGAGCAATGTGGGGTTAAGGGCCTTGCTCAAGGGCCCAACAGCAATGCTGTTCTTGCTAGACTGAGATTTGAACCACCAACCTCAGGGTCCAGTCATGTACCTTAGCCACTAGACCACAGGCTGCCCACTCAAGCCCATAATATCCTCCAGAAGAGCTAAAGAGCCAAATGGGCTTGAACTGGGTATAACCAAAGCAAAGCGAGACAGACAGAGAGGAGCGGATAGGTGGGTGCTCACGGACAGC
The DNA here is from genome assembly GCA_022829145.1 of Albula goreensis. Lineage (NCBI taxonomy): Eukaryota > Metazoa > Chordata > Actinopteri > Albuliformes > Albulidae > Albula > Albula goreensis. The sequence continues at coordinate 9,425,231 of CM040752.1, forward strand.
AGGTTCTTCAGGGCGATGACGACGCAGGTGTATCCGATCAGCCAATCCCACAGACGGAGGATGTAACGCACTGGCTGCAGCAGCAGGGTCCCCCCGAACAGCATAAAGTAGAAGCAGGCCACCAGGTAGCCCATGCAGAAGACATTGATGCGCGTGGTGCCCGTGATGAAGATCAGGCAAAGCACCAGCCAGAAGAAGTAGCTGAAAACGAACACCTTCACCATGTCCAGGTACGACCTGGATGGGAGCGCACGTAACAATCTGCTCACCTGTTTCGGACACATTAATGCAGGAAATACGTTACACCTGTTCATATGCTCCAGGGACACCCTTCTTGGTAGCTAATGGGGACAACATGAAGCTACAAACCAAGTACACTTCCAAGGCAGACCTACGCCTGACAGCAAAAGAAACTAAATACTTGTACTCTGTCTCAACAGTTTGTGTTTCATTCTTTAATCACTTGCTGTGAAACATTGTAATGTGTCTGAATGTTCCATAAGCAACATATCCCCTGACCTGCAGTGGAGGAAGTTGTTGACAGGGATGTACTGGCTGAGAGTGCCGGAGTCCAAGCTTCGGCTGATCTCCACGTTCTCCCCGGCCAGCAGGCGCACGGATGCCCGGTTCTCATCCTCAAACACCTGCCACTGCAGCGAGCAGCACAGCAGCAGGAAGTGGTCATCTGGAAGGGGGCGGGACAGAGGAGACAAGGTTTACACTGATAGGCCAATGAGATGGTCAATCTGGAAGGGGGTGGAGTTTGGCGGACTCACAGATGATGAAGACCGGGTTGGGGCGCATGGCAAAGTCAGGCAGGTACAGCCATTTGATGAGGTTAGAGGTCAGGGCCTGGCTGGACGTCCTCCATGGATAGTCTGCACATTGAGAGTGTGTTCACAGCCAGTTAACAAAAGTATGCTATAGTAACATTGCCCTATACTGTTATATGTTTTATAAATGTCCAGTAATGTTTTAGCCACTGTCACCATTCAGTGAGGCTGCATTACAATAATAATAACAGGTCATAAAAGGCCAGCCTATATACAATATTAACTCAGCATTTTAATCTTACAATGACACATGACACAGCTGGGAGCATGATCATTTGTGATTTTCTGACCACATTTAGATTGAACATCATTACCAGACCTCGTCATTACATTCCAGAGCATAAGTCGCTGAGCTAATCCACAAACAGACACAAATATGAACTGTCTGTCATTTTTCAAAGCCGTCTATCCATGCATAGGTTCATGTTGCATTATATGTGTCAGCACGAGGGACAAAGCAAGATTTTGGGGGTGGCCAGAAACAAAGCAGACAAAATTTGAATTAAAATATCACATCAAAGGGGCTTCTTCATTGGAGTGCATGTCCAATAAAAGCCTCTTTCCCTTTGCTAGTGTCCAATGACCTGCAGTCCCCTGAGAGGGCGGAGCTGCCTGCGCGGCTCTTACCGTAGCAGAGTGCGGGCGGGACACCGATGCACAGCAGGTACTGTAGCACCATCAGGCTGGCGGTGAAGGTGCAGTACTTGGACCACACCTCCCCGATGCCCTGCCTGCGACGGCGGGAGAGGACCGCTATCAGGGCGCACGAGTGCAGGAGGGCGTAGAAGTCCATCCTCTGACCAATCACGTTCACCGCCACCACAAAACAGACCTGAGAGAGGAAGCCAATGAGCAATGAACTCAAAAAACACACTTGAGACAGGCAACCAATTAGCAAGCTGTGCAGTTTGCCAGAAGGGGACAACCAAAAAGCATTTTATGGCAAAAAACCACTGGAGGGATAAGGTCAAGGAATACGCTGTGCCAAAACTGTGGCAAAAACAGACAGTCAATGAGAATGATGGTGTTTAAAACAATCACTGAAATAATACCCCCTCAAAAAAAAAAACACAGTTGGAAAAATCAATCCATTCATTTTTCTGATGTATACCTATAACGCAATGGTGTCTGCTGGATTTTGGTATGTTTCAGCACTTAATCAAATAATTTAAATCACTGATTGCTTTCAGAGTCTATACACCTGGTTTCCTGGGTCTGAACTGCCTACTGACTGAAAGATGACCACAGAAACCCACAGTAAAACTGCGGCCCTCCGGGACTCGAGTTTGACAAGCTTGCTACAACAGAAATGTATGAGTGTTCAAATAAAGAAGCAATTTTGCTGCAGTGGAAAGTCCTTAGGAGTAACTGAGTCTTATGGAGGAGAGGGGAACCTACAGACTCATGGTCCGACTCACCTCCAGGCCAAACTTGTAGAAGAAGTAGTTGATGAAGTACTTGATGCAGGGCAGCAGGCCTTGGTCCAGGTGCTGGCGTGTGATGCCATGGAAGATAGCGCCCACGAGGGGGGGTTTCAGGCCGTTCCTCAGCCGGAAGTGGAGCTGGTGTCTGTGCACAGTCACCTCGAACACAAGCAGGCCCAGAACCGCTAGGTGGTTCTGCCAAGAGACCACATATCCACACACTCGGTTTTGCCAACAAAACTACATTAAACCTCATGATACCACTGATACCAACAAAGTAATACACCTGCCAATAAAAGCGCTGCATCAGGTGGTTCTGCCAAGAAACCCATATGATTCAGGCGGTTCTGCCAAGAAACCCGACTGAATATGACTCGGGCGGTTCTGCCAAGATGCCCCAGGCTCCGAAACAACACAACCAAAAACCACTGTGATAACATCTACTGTTGAAACTCCATTTCAGCGTCTCTGTGTGGGAGTAAACCACAGGAAAATGAAATGATGCGATGTTAAGAGATGCTCCCTGGTTTGGGGTTTGAGGTTATGTCGGCGTTTGGGGGCTGGGGTTCCTACCCGCAGGCATGGTAAGATGCTGTCCTCACATTTGCGTAGACCTCCGCACCACGCCGCCGGGTCCACGGGCTCCATGTACAGAACCGACTTCTTCAGCAGCTCCTCCATGTTCCCCATGGATGGGAGAGTCCCATTCACAGACAGCAGACCCTGGGGGGATAGTATTATTATTATTATTATTATTATTATTATAGCCAAATGTTCACAATCACTTAATAACAATCACATCCATATAACAGCACTATTGGCAAAGACATATTACTGCCAAGAAATGATCATGGCCACAGTTTTATAAACACATTATCACAGTACAATTGTTAGATGCAAATAATTACAATTTTTATTACAATAGCCACATTATCACAATCATTTTATTACAATTGCATCCATAAAACAGCCTTATTACAAATACATTAGCACAAACACATTACCAAGAAATTACCATCGCCACAGTTTCATAAACACATTATCACGACCATATGAGACACTTTACCGTAAAAGCATCAATACAACCACAACCAGTCACACTATCACAGCCATTTCGTTTGGTCAACACTTCATCCAAGCTATTATTACACTGGAACAGTCATACACAGGAAGTCTCACCACAGTGCAGTTTGATGAGTATTCTTCAGGTTTGATGACTTTCAGCTGGTACATCATCTTACAGACGACCATCAGACACGCCCAGACTGAGGATATGCTGGAGGCCAGGGGGCGGAGCCGAGGGTAGGGCAGGGCGAAGGACCAGAGAACCAGGAACAGGTAATTCATCAGGGAGACCTGCAGTAAATCATGGCATTTTCTCAATGTTTAAGGAATCTTGGAAGCAATAAGTTTGTTCTCAATATTTCATCACTCTAATACACAGGAAAAACAGCTTCCAGATGTTTCTAGCAAAACCTGCCATTGACAATGTCAACTGGACTTACAATGACCAATAAATATAAATAATGAGATGTAACCTTTTTGTTGTTTTTCACCATCAAGCTAGGCTATCTATCTTTCTGCCTTTTTATCTGTGCAGTTAGCCAGCTCCTGAAGTTGACATGACTAGTTTCAAGACAATGACAGGGAAAGATTTCAAGGTTAATTCAAAATTCCTACAAGAAATTTTCCAGTCAGCCCACGCGACAGACTCCAGAGACACCACTCATGTGAGCATGCACGGTGAGACCTCGTCTGTCTGTGCGTGGGCGGTCTGGCCAGGCCTATGAGACTGCCGACGGCTCTGACCTCACGGAGGGAGATCCAGATGATGCCGGTGGAGACGATCTTGATGCTGTGCAGTTCCAGCAGCCTCCAGGCCAGCTCCTGCAGCTTCCTGACCGCCAGCAGAACCTGGAGCACCAGCAGGCTGGCCCGCTCCACCACCAGCCCCCACTGCGTCATAGGCTCCTCTGGGGGGGGGACAAGAGCAGAGGGCCTGCTAACTCACAAACATGTTTGGAGGCAATGGTCAAAAGGTCATAGGTCACAATAGGTACCGTTGTATGTGCTAGATGTAGTTTTTCCATGTGTTTTCGTAAAATGTATGCAGTTGAACTGGGAGTTAGGATATGTTGACAAGTAAAAATGCACAGAACAAATGAAACATGATTCTAGCACTTTAATGAAGACACACCAGAAGTAAGAAAAAACAGAGCTTATTGTCTTACCAGAGTAGAATACCCCTTTAAACCAGCATTGCCAATACAAATAACTGGGATAATGGCTAATAACCAGTGTCAATAAAAATTTACACATGCAAGGGTCAATACCAGGCCACAGGGACTTGTCACTAGACTAAGAATCACAGTTCCAGCCAGATGCATCCCTTAAAAGTCCTGTCCTATCAAAGCTACATGACTACATGGCTGCAGATTGTCTTCACCAGGTAGACAGAAACATTGTCCATGCTTTGCTTTCACTAAGCAGCATCTTTTGAGAGTGATCTTTGAGCATGCAGATGTCTGTCCCTTCTCCTGTACAATATATGTGCAGCTCCGCTTACTGATGATGGTCCCAATCAATCACAACCACTGTGCTGCTACAGTCCGTCCTAACCAATCACAGCCACAAAGCTGTCATAAGCATCGTCAGTCAATCAAAGCCATACAGCTACAACTGTGTACACAGTCACAGCCAGAACGCTGCTGAGTATCATCCAAGTCAATCACATCCACTACAGCTCTGTATGCTGTTCAGATGATTCACTTCCACTGTCATGCAGTAAAAAGTCTGAATCAATCACACCCACTACAGCTCTGTATGCTGTTCAAATGATACACTGCAACAGCCATGCAATATAAAGTCGGAATCAATCAATTCCACTACAGCTCTGTGTGCTGTTCGTATGATTCACTGCCACAGTCGTACGGCATAAAGTCAGAATCAATCACAGCCACAAAGATACAAATTGTTGTTCCAATATATCAGAATCATCTGTACAGCCCTGGCCCATTGGCTGCTGGCGGGGCTCTATTTGCGGAATCTTCCGGCTTTGTATTTTTTAATTATTAGCGTACAGTAATGTACTGCGCGTACTGGCATGAAAGTACTGCTGTGCACTCTCATACTGTGAGCTCCAAAAAGGCCTGTATTGGACCACAACACTTCCATTAGCAGCATAGAGTAATGCCTCAAACGACGTGAGTCATTCGATCCTATCGGTTTCAGGCAGTCACAGGAACTTCTAGTCAAAGAGAAGGTATTTTTAGCAAGTGCCTCATATTTCAGTAAAGCTACAAAACAAAGAAAGCGGGAATTTAAAAAAAAAAGAAAAGAAGAAACTAGAGGCTGGTCCAAAACCATAATCTTTTCTCCTAAAAATCATTGAGTACATTAAATATGAGTCAAAGTTAGCATAAAAAGAACCTATTGTGCTTTCACCATAGGGTAATTATGGGGAAAAGGGTTTCACAGGTACTGACCAATCGGCTGTTTTTCCTCAGGATTCCCAGGATCCTTTTCTCTGGATGGGGACAAGCATACACTGTCCAGAGTGTCCATACTATCAGCACCCATCTGCTCCTTAATCAACCTAGGGAGGAAGCACAACTCAGCTTCAGTTTACGTGCCTCATAAAATAATACATTTATGTCTATGTCTCATACAATACTACAAAAATTACCATTCTTATCTATGTCACTACCTACGGCACCATTTCAAGTCTCAAAATCCCATTCCTCCAAATTCGAGGTTGCATAGAAACTGTACAGTTGACTATTCCACAGGCATCGAAGACCATCGACACAGGTGCATGCCAAGGGATTAAACATCATGGGAAATAAGATAATCCCTATCCTTTCAACTGTGCCACCCATTTTCAGTAAAATGTGGACATTTTCTGAGAACATAATTTCTATAAAACAAAAATCAAGTACATTGTAGACCCTCGGAATTGTATTACTTTCAAGAACATTCAGGTTCATGACTTTATTTTCACAAATTTGAGCATTTCAAGGAGTTGTATTAAATACTGTATTAAGTATTCCTGTATAGGTGGATGTGTGATAGACATGGCAGACATTCAGCTGAGCTGTAAGCTTGCTGTTCTTAACCATCAGCAGTTTTTCATGTCAACGTACCTCCTCTGAAGCTTTTCAACATTTTCTTTAATGCTGCAAGGAGGAACGGAAAATGAATTAGAAACGTCAGAGCATTCGTTCTGTCTGTCCACAACACCTGAATGGTACTTATTTCTTAATGTTTCAGCACTGCAATGTAAATTAAGTTAAGGTATATATTGACCAAATTTGTCAGTAAAATAAAATATCCTGAAGATGTCATATAATTGTGAAACGTTGGTGATATAAAATACATAGTTACATAGTTAAATATTTATTGATTAGGTACATAGTTCTCATATTTCCAGAAGCAGCCAGCTGAGCACTTACATATCTGAGATGGCTTTCACTGAGTTTCTCAGGTCCTCCTCGCTGCAGTAGGGAGATAGAAAGGTGAAGTTAGCGGGTATTTGGATGGGAGGAGATGGTGCGAGGGAACTAAACGCACACTGCTCAGCCAATGGTAGGGAACTAACCACACACTGCTCAGCCAATGGGAGGGAACTAACCACACACTGCTCAGCCAATGGTAGGGAACTAACCACACACTGCTCAGCCAATGGGAGGGAACAAAACTCACACTCCTTTGCCAATGGGAGGGAACTAAACGCACACTGCTCAGCCAATCAGCCCACCTGGAGCCTTCCTGCCGCATGGGTACGTTGTCCAGGTCGGTGAGGGCCAGGAAGTCCGTGTTGAAGTAGTGCAGCTGCAGGATGCAGGCCAGCAGGAAGGTGGCGGGCAGTAAGATCCGAGCGAAGAGCTCCACGGTGTCGAACTGCTCCAGCCCCAGGTCACGCAACCTAGGACAGGCGGAGACACGCAGGCGGTCACTACAGACTTCCGTGGCTAATACTATACCAGACATACGTACTGAGCAAAATGATGTGCTTTGGGGCAAAGGGTCCACCATTTTAGTGATGGAAATGTCAATACATTACGGAGTAAGAGATTAGGCTTTGGTCCCCACATGCAGCAGGTAAGTTCCTCTCCTCCTTAAACCAGTTGAGCCCCTCCACTCACCCCACCATATAATTCTTCTCCTGGGCCCATGTAAAGTATGTATGATATTATATTTAACCGTTCTATGACTACATATAAAATTTCAGATTTTACTTTACACAGGGCTGCAAGGGGCATAGGAGATCGGCCATCCTGCCTTTCACACCCACCCTTCCTCAGACATCCCAAAGACCTGCTGGAACATTCCGGAAACTGTCTTGAACTGGTACATGTAGATGAAGATGAGGACGACCATGGAGTATCCAACCACCACGGCCCAGAAGTACTTCAGGACCCTCCTCCACACATCATAGCGGACCTGAGGGTGTGTCAGTCACCGCTGTTAAAACCTCATCCTGAGACTACCCTTAAAAAAGTCCACACGTACTACAGTCCAATACGGAATACACACAACCATCACAACCTTCAAGGACCAATCATAACCATCCCCTTGTTCAAGCAATCAGACTAATAGGGATGAGGATGAGGTTAGGGGTGGGGCCAGCGGGTGTTGAGGGTGGTGTGGGGAGGAGCAGACATTTACCTGATACAGAACAAGGCAGAAGAGGAACAAGATGATGTATAGGATTTTGTAGACCACCACCTTCCCGGAGAAGCTAACCACAAAAAACATGGAGCAGCAGAACAGGATCCAGTATTTGACCAGAGTGCCCTTGAGTAGCGAGCCCAGCACCGACATCAGGGGCGACGACTCACTCTCCTCTGTGATGGGTTGAGAGGGGTGATGCGCGTTACATACATGTACCACACATGTTACTGTTACTACATGTGACATCCGATTTAAATTTAGCAAGTCAAACATAACCCACCATGTTACATATGGCTTCTTCACAGAAAGTTACATACAGCAATAGTAAAACAGCATGCTAAATGCTACAGGGTCGGACCTTGTAACCTTTATCACCACAATGTGTGATATATGACTGTATCAATGGCAAAAAATATGCAATGTAGCTTGTAACAGCACCATAACATGTAACATGCAATTGTGCAAATTGTAGCTGTAAGGTGGATGGAACTGCAGATAACCTGCCCAAATGGCGGGACGCTCACCTGATGGCTGAACTTTAATCTCCTCCAATGGGAAATGTTTCAGCATCTGCTCTTCCTGTTTCTCCTTCAGGTTCTGTCGCTGTAGCAACCAGAAGCTGAAGGCATAGAAAACCTACGGGGAAAATAAGTCAGAAGGTCAGACAATGAGAGACCGTGATTCAGAAAGCATGCAAAAGCATAAAATCATCAATACTTTGCTTGCCTTCATGAGCCGGGAAACAATTCCAGTCAATAAAGAATTCTAGTTATTCAGAAATATGTTTTTCAAACTTACTCAGAAATACTGAATCTCCAAAACTGAAACTGTACTTGGCCCAAAAAATAAGGCCTAATAAAATTAGTTCAAATTTAGTTCTAAAAAGAGGCTGATTGGTACAGAAAGATACCAATCAGGACCAGGGGAGAGTGAGACCAGGGATGTCAAACATCTCCAGTAAATAAATAGCTTCAATCCAGAGCTGTAGTCAATGCCACCTTCCTCATATCATTCCAGAAATACCAGCGTCTGCGTCTGTTCCTATTGTCTAAAGAGAGCGTGCAATATGATGACACAGTAATCTATATTTATTATAAATGTCCGATATGTAAGCGTGCATAGGAGAGTAATTGAGAATGCTTAAGCGCAAGACCTTTTTCCGATATTGACCGGCCATCAAACGCAGCGAGACTAGGAGCACTCAAATTGAATGCAGACTGCAAGATTTAATATGCAATAAACACATAATCATATCAGCACATCTATAAGGGAAAGCCTCAATGTCAGTCTGAAGTATGTTGGGGTTAACGAAATAATTACATGAAAACATCTGGTTTTCATTATGGCACTTTGTGATGTATACTTTTATAGATGGAAGTTAGCATGAGTTTTCATCACAGCTAATGTTTAGCATGTACCCTGATATTAAACCTCAGCAGAATATGCAATTGAAAATTGAAAATTGGCCCCAGGGACGTGTAATGTAACAAAACACACACCATATTAAAAGCCTTTAAAATACCCTGCATTCTGATGTATCAACAATCAAAGCAGCCAATGATATGTAGCCCTGGATTTTCACTGCCTGTAAATGAAAGAGGCAGTCCCATGAACCCCTAGTGTTACAGACTGACCAAATTTCTAGAGGCCTGTAATCATGTTTGAACACTAAGGAGAGAGAAAAGCATGGCAAAATGATTCAAGTGACTGTTTTCTCACAGAAACATCCTAAGGGTGTTCTAATGTGCAAGGCATCGCTGTGTCACAGAAAACCAATTTAAATGAACACTCTTAAGAACCTAAGGGTATGTCTGTTTACAAAACAGGGACAAAAATATACTTTTGTGCTCTTAGTTTGACGTGAAGTAAATTAAGATGGAGATGGAGAATGGAATAGAGATAGGAAAAAGTAGTTACAAGTCTCTGACTTTGGCTTTTACATATGTGTTAAGTTCACATCTCTCTGACCTTGGCTCCGAGGTGCAGGCAGGGGGCAGGGTAGCTGCGCAGGTCGAAGTCGACGAGCACGGCGGCAGGCAGGCCTGGGTACAGCTCGTCCCGGCTCAGGCGCAGACCGCTGATGAAAGCGCTCACCACCAGCGCCGTGCCGTACACTGCCAGGGCCGGCGCGCTCAGCATGGCGTACCGCCTCCGATCCCTCAGGATCCAGATCACACAGGACCACACCAGAAGAGCGAATGTCAGCCAGCTGTTATAAGTGATGCTCCATATCTGCAGTGATCAGGACGGGTAAATATCACACAGCGAAACAAAAACACACAATGGTTTCCTACCCTGTCCCTATCCATGTGTCTGTCTCAGCACTCTCAATCTACATCACAGAAAAGGGCAGACAGGAGAGTGCTCTCCTCTCAGGAACATGTTGCCATCTTTGGCATGTTTTCAATTCACTGTCCAATAGGTGAGCCTCTCAGTTGCTGCATCTGAGGAGTACACTTCATGCGCAGCTGACGCAGGCAGACTACAGACGCCCAGAGCAGGTAGCTGGTGTGTGACATCCTCAATGCAAGTTCCCCTTCCACTCTGAGCAACATTACAACCAACCCAACACATCCACACATTGGAAACACTGAGTCACCTGGTAGCATTTATCCTCCATTTTGTGTCTAGGATATAAAAGTTCTCATTTTGAACTCCTACAACTAAACAATTAGTCAGGAAGTCAAATCATCTGTTATCATCCACCTTATCCTTTCAACTAGATTACAAAAAAAAAAGGTAAATTATGTTAGCTATGTTTTGGGGGGCATGGATCATGTATGGTTCATATCAAAGGCTCAAAATGCTGGTGGATTAAACAGGAGATAATTAGCACTGGTGTTCAGGCCACTATCCATGACTCTCACAGTCCTGTTGGGTGACATTACTGTTTAAAGCAGATATCTAGGTGCTTATTCACATTAGCCAGCTTCGCTAGACAACAAGAGCTTACCATCATTACAATTAGGGCGCTGACATAGCTGTGCTTCATCACGAGCTGCCCAAACAGAACCAGCCCGCTGGGCTGGGTGGGATCAGGGCCGGTCTCGGTGGCGGTGGTCGTAAGCCCTTCTCCCACCACTTTTTCCTCTTCCAATTCTGAGAAACAGGGAACAACAGGACCATCACATGACTGAGGCACATGACCTGAGACCATGTTTACACATGAAACACTTCTGCTGTAGGGCAGGCACACATGATACATCTCCACTAACCTGCTTCAGCTACAGGCCAATGATATCTGAGGCATTTCCACTGATACACCTTAGCTGCAGGTAAGATACACCTGAGGAATTTCCACTGACCTACTTTAGCAGTGGATTGGGTATACTAAAGACATTTCCAATAACCCCTTGGTTACCTGAGCCATTTACATTTGTTACATCTTAGCTGCAGGTCAGTTATACTTAAAATGTTCCTAATAACCACCTTAGATATGAGTCAACTATACCTCAGGTGTTACAACTGACTTGCTTTAGCTCTAGGTCATATGTGCTTGTGATAAGAAAGAGGAACTACAAACTGTCCAACGCTTACTGCCCATTATCAATCCCAAACCGAATGGTTAACTAGGAAAAAAAACACAAACCAAACAGAACAGCCCTATTTACAGTGTTTGAAATACAACAGCCATAAATTGATGATTTACCAGAAAACATATCTGTGGATGAAGGTATAGTACCAAGCGTGTGAGACTCTTGACTTCCATAAACTGGCAGGGAGTAGCACTCAGGGCACCCTGACTTCCTGTCCAGAGCTGACATCACTTCCTGTTCACTAGGGTCCTCCCATGAGCTGTTCAACAGTACCACCATCGGCTGCAGGTGAATTCACAGCCGTTAAGACAAACACACATACACAAATATGCACAGACACACATTCTACCCATCATAGATTTGACCACCTGATCAGAGAAATAGATACAGTGAAGGAAATACTTTTCATGATCATAAATAAGTGAAAGGAAAAATTCAAGTGCATTCAAGATGAACAGAGATGGTAAATAAAGAACCGGCCTCAAACAGTCAGGGTAGCAAGAAAACAAGAGAATACCTCATTTGAAAGGCTGGTTTCCTCCTCCTCCATGCTGGCCAGCAGCTGCATAGCACAGAGTATTAAAATGAAACATAATTAAGACCCCCCATGGTTACACTGAACACAGCTCCCCAGGTGACGGCCTCCTGCTGCAGCGAGCTCATCTCCTCACCTTTGCTTTGTCTCCGGAGAGCCACAGGATCCCCTGCAGACCAGGGGGCTCATCGCAGAGGCGGGGCTTGAATTTGGGCTTGGTCACCGGACAGAAAAAAATACAGGTGTTCCTTAAATGAGTCTGAAAGTTACTTTTGATTGGTTCACACAATGCAGCAAGTAAGTGATTGGTAAATACACCCATAAAGAGATCACATGGCTTTAAAGGAAGAAACCTGGAGCAAAACCAAGCTCAGAGGGGGAACCCTTATTCTCCCAGCCTAGCCCTGGGCAAACAAAGAGTTAAACAAGAGCTTACATACAGTATGATATATAATATATTAAGAGTAATTACATACATGAATAGTAATTACACAGCTATAAGCTGTATTAATAAACTATGACAAACAGTGGGCAGCCAATAGTCTAGTGGCTAAGGTACATGACTGGGACCCCTGAGGCTGGTGGTTCAAGTTTCAGTCTAGCCACAGCAAGTACACCACTGCTGTTGGGCCCTTGAGCAAGGTCCTTAACTCCACATAATCTGAAAGTCCCGTTGGATAAAAGCATCAGCTAAATGACTATAATGTAAATTTTAAAAACCAGAATCCAGTTCTTGTTAACCAAGACTGCAGACAATCACATGACTGACAACATCAACGTTTCCTTGCTTTCCCGCATCTTGAGTCAAATACACCTCCCCCCCCTTAAATTATCAATGAAAAAGTGCCCACAGGTCTTGATTGGCCTTTCACATAGAATTGAGACGGGTGAAGGAAATGATGGTACCTCTTCAGTGGTGTGGACCCACTTTCGTAACATGGCCACCAGCGTGTAGTACAGCAACAGCAGCACCAGCGGGCTGACAAAGACGGGCCAAGTGGCATCTGGGTGGAGGCCCAGGCTGTGTGGGTCGGAGCTGTTGGTCCGAATGAAGGCTGTCATACCAAAGAGTCTGGGACAGAAATGCAACCACCATGAGGAGAGAGACTCCACTATATCCACACACACTGTCAGGTTGGCTTGTTTCCTATCTAAAGAGCAGGTACTTTTTTTCCTTGTGCAGGTATTGTCAAAGCACTTTGACAGTAACTTCTTAGTGATCTTGCAAGATATTAGTTAGCTAGCTATATCGACTTACAGTAAAGAAGACATAGCTAGCTAGAATTTTGGTTTATAGTAAACATACATCTGATTCTAAGTTGTCCCACCAAAAAACCTCACTCTCCTATCTGATAGGAAATTTCCATCAATCCATTCAAAATGTTTAATGCTGTCAGGACTCATAATGTAGCCAAATCTGGGGCAGCAACTGTTCACAATCACCTTTAAAGCCATCTCCAGCAGGCTGCCAGGATTCTGTTTGCATTAGGCCTATTGGTTACCACTTCTGATGTCATTAAAGGAATAATTCATTTTCTCCTCCGTCAAAATGACAGATGACTTTTATTCTTTTCCGGAAAACTAAAAGCATCAACAATCTGATAAATGACAGATAATTGGCAGTAAACGGAAACCCTTCAAAGCTATAGAATTTAGTTTGCATTTTTTAATGCACGCACAACCTTAGAATAATGGTATACGTACATTTCTGTTCAGGCTTGAATAAAACGCTCAATAGTTTTTATTGCTGGGTGTAGTAGCATGCCATTAGTAATATCATTAATGTTACATAATTATGTGAGTACAAATACACATGAGTTGCCAACTCCATCTCTGTATTTGTGATTTGTCTTCTGATGTTGACACTATGGCAATGGTGAGGGGTAACGCTCAGGTCAGGGTTTGGGTGGACAGTGAAAGGTAGGCACTGATAGAATATGATCAGTTTATACTTGACCCATAGCACTAGATACTACATATCCACTGAAGAAGATTACATTCAAAAAGAGGGTATGGCCAGGTGGCTGGGCAGGGCCATGGGGCCAGGTGGCTGGGCAGGGCCATGTGGCTAGGCATGGTCATGTGGTTGGGTGGGGCCAGGTGGCTGGGCGTGGTCATGTGACTGGGTGGGGCCAGGTGGCTGGGCGTGGTCATGTGGCTGGGTGGGGCCAGGTGGCTGGGCGTGGTCATGTGGCTGGGTGGGGCCAGGTGGCTGTGGTCATGTGGCTGGGTGGGGCCAGGTGACTGGGTGTGGTCATGTGGCTGGGTGGGGCCAGGTGGCTGGGCGTGGTCATGTGGCTGGGCAGGGCCATTGCTGGGGTTTGTGGGCATGGTACCTGGCGTAGATATCCTGGGGAGGCACCAGCTCCTGGAAGAAGGGCAGCTGGTAGAGGTAGAGGCCCAGGATGTGCCCGGCGCTGAATATGGCCATCAGGACACACATGGTGCTGAAGAGGAGCAGGCCGATGGAGCGGCCGCACACCCACCACCACACCAGGCATAGAAACGCCCCAAAGTACAGCGCTGAGGTCAGGGAGGGCAGCGAAATGCCTGCCCAGCCAGGGAGGGGGGCGGGGAGAACAGAGAGAGGATAATAAAGAGAGAGATCGAAATGGAGAAAGAGGGAGAGTGTGAAAGGAGGGAGAGAGATGGCAGGAGATAGTGTGAGGCGTAATGAAAGAGAGACAAAAGAGAGCAGAGAGAGGCGATGAATGGAAGCTTCCTCTGATTCTCGCTTGTTAGCCAAGTACCTGGGACGGTCCTCCCAGTTTTCATATACAAACGATTACTTATCAGACATATTAAATTCTACTATGGCACAGTTCAGTTATGCACCTCCTAACAAATACAGAAGGTACATATCTTTGCAGGTAAAATAATGTTGTGTAATCTTTAAATTTGATTACATCACATTATCCATTTGACAAGCACAGGACTTCATCCACTGACTACTTAAAAACTTGCCATAGCTGACTTTTTACATGGAATATACATAGAAGGTTAAATACTTGCAGTAATTGCTATAACTCCAAAACAAAACAATAACAATGGCATTCTCAGGATCCAAACCTTGGTTTAATTTGTGGTAGAACCATTTTGGCTACATTTTTCATAACAAAGGTATATTGGGAATCTCCATGGTTTACAGCCAGGGGGGAGGACAGTACCCGCCAGGCCCAAGAGGATGGTGACCACCACTTTGCCGGCAGTGTTGAGAACGGTGATGAGCAGGAGGCGAATCCCGGTGGCGAACATGATCAGCTTCTGGATGAAGCGAGGGGGGTCGTTCCGCACACCGCTGGTCTCATACGAGCTGTCAAAGGACGAGTCCTCCAGCCCGTCGCTGTCTGCTTCTGATTCAGAGTCAGATTGCTCCAGATCCTCCTGCACACACACACACACACACACACACACACACACACACACACACACACACACACACACACACACACACACACACACACACACACACACACGCATACATGGACACATACATAAGTGTGGAAAAACCAATGTGGACACATGCACATAACTACATACAAAGACAAAGACACAAATACACACAAACAGCAAATATAAATGCACATATTTACACCAATCAAGAAATGCAAGCATAGGTGTCTTCACACAGGGGACTGTTTCTGAATTCATGTTCAGGGTTCACCTAACACCCTATTAAGCAACTCTACATTTGAGTTTGAATTTTTTTTTGTTATTACCAATACAAGAGCATAACACATCTACTGTGAAAACACTGAATATAATCAATATCATGTGGACAGTGTGCCTTAAAATTCTATTGTCTTTTCAATCTGGAAGGTTGAAGGGTTTGCAGGGAATACCTCGGGTTCAGAGGTCATTATGCAGTTCTCATGGGCAGCCACTTGAACCTTAGGCCACAGAAGCTTCCAGCATAGCCGGTAGATAAACAGCGAAGAGAGGAAGAGGCAGATGTCAGGAGCTAGCAGACGCACGATGTTCCCAGGATCGACAGAGCTGAATCTGAGGACAAACGGCAGTGAATATAAAGCGAATATAAGACACTGTAGTCTTTGGTCCTTTTAAATCCCATAGTAACACTTTTTTACTGTAACGAGACAAGATTTTACTAGGCAAATGTGGTCATTTCCAAGGTCTAGCGCTATGCTTCAAGCCATGTTATACGCACTTAGTTCCTACTTCACTCTGGATAAGAGCACTTGCAGAATACCAAAATGTAAAAGTCAGCAGTTGTAAAAACTATTATAGTAGATGAATCTCTGTATGTCTTAGGTTTGACTGAGTACTACCCCTTAATGAGAATTATAACAGAGGTAATAATTATCAATTCTTCCTATTAATGCTTGTTCCCATTCACAATCTATCTAACGTTGCCAAATGGCACTTGCAGTAATGAACACTCGTACCTCACGATCCCCAAATGGTAGAGGATGTTCTCCCAAAAGCCACTCACTGCAAAAAAAAAAGTAGAATAAAGTTCGCAAACTACATCCCAATGCAGTATTGGACCGCTAATTTCCGTATTCATAAAACATTCATAGACTCAAATGAGTCCATTAATTATATCCTTAATACAATAAAAGGAAGAACAAACTCATTAAGCTACTTTACAGTCGTACTCTTAAGTCGTGAATGCAGGTGCAAAAAGGCTGACCGTTGTCTTACCATTCACAGGCACATGAGCAAATGTGATCTGTAGACCGCACTGTAGGGCCAGGAACATGACGCTTGTACAGCAGATAAACAGCATAAATTTTCCTGTTTTTCCTTAAAAAAAAGACAGACACAGACGAGACGGATTGTTTGTGTCCACCTTGAAACTTGGTTGACCTAAATTACTAAGCCTCAGTGAATTACCGCATATGATTTCTGATATAAAAAAGTTACAAGCGTTTTAACAATTACTGGGGTTGGCTGCTATAACAGAATTACATTAGTCATCATGCAGTATTTATGAACACATTTTGTGTAGTAATAGCTTCGTTTCACGCTTTTACAACCGATAGCTACGATAAACATGCTAATGAAACTGTTCGACACTGGAATGCATTGACAGCAATAATGTCATGCTGTCATATCGCATCTACGGAAGCTTTGCCATGCATAAACATATTTGCTTAAGTCAACAGTTTAGGTGATTGTGTGTGAGGGTAATGTTTGTCCACGCCCCTGTGGATATGCAAGAAAACATTTGACCAAACTAAAATAGTTATTTCACTGTGCCGCGGAGTCATCCTGCAGAATAATCATTTGGTTTTGGAGAAAAGAAACTGTAGTTTTTTAGAACTTAAGGTACAGTAAAACTTCAGCAATCCGACCTTTAATTAGGAGAAGAAATTGTTCGGATCACTGAAAGTTCTGGATTACTGAAAGTAATGTCAAAATACATTTTAAACTATTTAATCCCTTTACTGACAATAATAGGCTAATAATAATAATTAGTCTATTATATACTTTCACTCTCAAATGTCAAAATTGCAAACCATAATTTGAGAGTGAAGCCATAATGTACAAAACCAAATCAAACAGCAAAAGGAACCATAAGATAACCAAGAAAATGGGCATATGTAAGGACAGTTGAGCATGGCCCGTGAGAATCCTTTAAATAGGGGGCAGCAGTCTCCCAGCGGGCAACCTTTGATACATTAACGCATTTAAATGTTTTTTTTTCAGCCTTCGGGAATTGGTAGGTCCATTGTTTATATTGATCATGCCAAATACAACCCTGATTTACCCCTACACGCCCGAAGTACGGCAAGAGAGTTGTATTTCAAACTTTTATCATAAAGAGGAAGGCATTTTTTTTTTTTGCTTTGGTCGTAATACATATATACAGAGGCAAAATATTTGTGGTTTGTCATTATTAAAGCTAGTTAGCTTTAACTACTTTTCTGTTTAATTTAATACTTAGTGTCTAACTATTTAGCAGCCTGCCCTGGCAACCAGTCTTTTGAGAAACTGATCTTTACAGCTAATATTTAGGTGAACTAGTTTTGCTATCCAGCTTCTTGAGAAGTTCCAAGCCACAACCCTTCATCCAATTATGATTTTACAAAACACTTTAATTTGTGTCAGTTTTTGAACGAATAAGGCCGGATTAACCCCGGAATACCCTTCACTGTATTTCAAATGCAGACTTACGTCTGCTCCATACTCATTGTTTTCAATGTATTTGCCATCCTATTCAAGTCAACTAAAAATAATCGAGAAGGCAACAATTCATGTAGTGAACATATTGATACTTGCCACATAAATGCTGCAGTCGAATTTAGAAATGATACGTGCCAGAACGTGCACCGCATGCCATGTCCTACGCACATAAACATCATTACATGGCATGCGTCATTATGTCCACTAAATGAATGGTTGCCCTCTCGATTATTTTTTATTCTTATTTTTTGACTTAAATATAATAGCAAATTGTTTTTTTTAGTTTGAAAGGTGGAGTTATTACACATGCAACTCAAATACATCAAATATATTGGTAAATAATCTATTAATATATTTATCAATAAATATATGTGTAAGATTCGTGTGAAAACATACATGATATATGAGACATGAATCTGTCATAATTATAAGGTTGAATCTCAAGACAGCCATTGAGGTTGTTCAATTAAATGCCCCATTCGATCCATTAAAAGGTGAGAAATTAAGTTAAGCGCGTGCAACTGTCAATAATTTTCTTCTGTAGGCTCCGTTTACATGTAGACGTTTATCGTACAAAGTTTATAGTATAGAAGTGAACAATTCCACTCAATCCCAATTGCACAAAATCAAATATGAATTTAGTATTTTATATGTTTACTCACAGTACATCGTAGACATCTGAGTAAACTGTAGTTTAACGTACATCTACAAGCGGAAGTTCAAACTTGTGAATATGAGCAGAGTAATTTGTTGTGCTTGTTTGTTTTCCAGAAAACAAAATCTATTACGACGCAGCATTAGCTGAGGCAGCAAATGTGTTTCCGATGACCGGATTTTTACTAAAAGCTTAATATCGTTTCTCCCCTCCCGGCCCGCTCTCCTCCCTCCTCTTGAAGCGCGTCCGATTCCCCTCGATTATGAGATGTTTTAATAACTCCTCTCTACCTCCCCCTCTTTACATGAGATCACGAAGACACAGCCGTCATCATCTATAGGGGCTCTCAGACAGAAACAAACAGCCGCATGTGGAAGACATCCTCTCTGACAACGCTGACACCACAACTCTTAATTCTTCAAAATAATTACTCTCCCATACATAATTTATTGGACCATATAGCGTAGGCCGCGCCTCTTAACAAAAACCAAGCGCTTCGTACGCGATGACATCCTTAATTGAACAGACAGTATTGACCCTTACGCACAGTGAACAATGTAGTCACTTTTTGTATGCAGTTGTATTCAATTTGTAAAACTACAAGCAGTAATTTCATTTTACCATTACGGACAGTACTCACTGAGACCTTTCGATCGTTGAAGACTAAGTTTAACGTATTTCAATATATTCTAAACGTTAGCAAATTCACAACCAAAGACGGGCCACATCATGTTTTTACACCAAAAAAGTAATAAAGGAATATTTGTAAAATGTAAGTAATTTTCATTTTTGTAGCTCTAATCAACAAATGAACAGTAGCCTTTATGTTGAGGTGTAATTAAGACTGTCAGAAAATTTGTCACATCCAAGAGAAGCCACATTTTCTGAATTGGCAGACAACGTTTTGGTCCTGCTACAGTATATCTCAAAACTGTTCATAGAAAAGGGTTGAATAAAGCGCTAAGGTTTCACTTACCGTTCATTGTTGATATTGAAGGATCAGGGAGTAGAGGAAGAGTGAGTAGAAAAATGAGGTAGACCACAGATAGACCATTGTATCTGAAAGAAATTGCTGTAGAGAGATAAGACATATCCAGTGGGTCTATCATATGTCAGTCTGATTTATACACACCAAACCTCGGATACCGAGCTCAAATATAGATTCCACTCATTCCTTGGCCACGTAGTGTCAGGCGTGGTTTCAGAATTAGTAGCTGGTTTGTGGTTCTAGGTCATTTGGCATTTTGGATTCAATTTGTTTAATTTGTTTAAGTAGGTTCAGTAGGTTATCTGGATTACCATGGATTCAGTTGGACAGAAAATTGCTTTTCAGCTCCACAGCAAATGTGGGGAAAAAAATGAGCACATTAAAATGATGTCAAATGGTCTAAATGTCATAGGGCTCAAACTTAGGCTGAAATTAATGAAAGAAAACAGCTGTTTTTCAAATGTATAGAAGAATCTTATATTTTCTTTTGCGATGCATGTCACCACCAGTCACAATAAACGGTTTGCAGTTAATTATATTATCTTAGCACAAATATGAATAATATAACATTGATATATTGTGAATAATAATTAATAACATAAGTAAGAAGTTCAGTGCAACGAACCCCTTTCCCATGGCTCTCAAATTCGGATAAACCCTTCTGTAAATACAGTGCAGTTTTAGACCAATGTCTAGCATTCCCAATCTGACTTTAAAAGTAGCGATAGGGTCTCAGCTAAATAATCTGTATGCAAATTTACTAGACTAACCTAAGAGTAGTATTTTTCTCTCTCAGAAATGTGCAAAATTGTGACATGTTATCCAAGGCGACAGTACAGGTGTAAAAAATTGCAAAATGCTGGAACCCAGTTGCTATTCATACCATGTTCTAAGGGTAATAAAATGAACAATGACTCATATACTTGGTGATTAATAGAAGTGTTACAGATAATAATAATTATAATAAACATCATCATCATCACCATAGTTATTGTTATCATCATTAGCAGTAACAGTAGTAGTAGTAGTTGTAATACTACTGGTAGCAGTGCTAATAGTAGTAGCTGTAGTAGCAGTAGTAGTAGCAATAGAAATAGTAGTAGCCACAGTGGAAGTAGTAGTGGAAACAGAAGCATATATTGACCTGGATTTAGTTCCTATGGTAAACTAAAGAAATGATAACAATACATTTCTATTTATCCAGATTAGTTCCACATATCTCCTCTCTCAAACCATTACAATCACACAACATCCTTGTTGCCAATACATTTTATTTCAGTCAATTTACAGCAAATGCAAAATCACTAATGCATGACAGTGTTTATCTCATTGCCAAGGCACTTTAGTTGTGCTTAGAAAGTTTCCCCTCAGTGTTACTAGGTATGCTGTTAGCTCAAACACTCAGCAACAACAAGAATCATATGAGTGTCAGGATTTATGGAGCATGTTGTTTTTATTCAAATGACACCAAATATGTGCCAAAGATCCCGAACCTCAAGCTGCTCTCCAAAACACATTTTGGAAAAGAACTGTATTTTTTAACGTAACTTTCATCATCATTATTGGTAATCCCAGACTGTTTACACGTTCACTGTTTACAATTTCTGCCCTTCATGTTATTTTCTTACACTGTCAGTGTAAAAGATAACTGAGCACAGAAGAGCAGGTAGTGCGACTCACCAGCCAGCAAAAGCAGAGGCAGCAGTAGCCTGTAGATCACCCCCACCACCACGTCCACAGCCATGTCTCCTCTGTGCGTGTCACAGAGCAGCTGTGAGCTCGCAGCTCAGTCGGAGGAAGACGCCCCGCTCCTCCTCCTCCCTACTGCTGATCTCTGTCACCTCCCAGGTGGTCCCCACCTCCAGCCCCGGCGGACCGCGACCACGCCAACTGAGCGCGCACGGGGGTCTCTGGGCTGACAAAACAGGGCGCCAGACCTGAGGAAAACTCCCCCTCTTCCACCAAAGGGGGTTTCTGAAGTCGTCCAGGCTGTGACCTACAGTTAAAATATCCCAGGGGTTCGAGCAGGAGACACTGTCCTGCCCGGTAACAGAGAAGAAACTTGCTGTTGGCTCTACCAGTCCTCCCTCCGTTGCTCCAACACCCCTCCCATAACCTACTCCCCCAACACACACACACACTCACAAGAGGCGCCTCGCAGAACAACTCCTGTGTTTCACCAGTCAGGCTGACAAGCTTTTTAACGGCTCGTTGCCCCTGCTCAGAGAGAGGGGAAGTGGATCTAATATTAATGGCTGTTTAGGCCATTAGTAGCTGCTGAGCTCCCCAGCGCTAGAGGCAAACGTGTCAATGACCAGCAGTGCTACTGTAGCGCTGGATTGAGAGGATGGACTGAATGATACACACGATATTGCTCTGTGGAGTGATGAGATCCAGTAAAAATGAAACAGAGAAAAAGCATGAATAGTTGCTGTGACTGGCTGAAAAGAACACACCCCAAGCACAGTGAAAGGTAACAGAGAAGATTTTTGCTTTTTCTTTGCTAGCCACATTAGCTTTTAGCATTATTGTTTAATGTTATTCATTCCGGTAAGTAAAATTGGTAGGGAATGCAAGTGTTCGGCCAGATAAGTGTAGTGGAGCTAGTTTGTGTCCAAATGCAGCAGGACAGTTCTTGTGAAATTTATCCGGACACCTGGGTTGACTCTTGGGAAGTACTATGGTATGAGCCGTTTTTGTTGATGACACAGGTTTAGCCATGGAGTGGGCAGACATTAGCTGATGACATTTGGAGGTGGAATATAACACCACCTTTGTGCAGTAAAACCAATCAACTCAGGCTGAGCTGATGAGGGTAGAAAATTCAGTCCTAGACATGGTTATAGAATATTCAATAAATGCTTGGTTTGGTCCAGATCTGGCAACGTTTCTGGCTCTATGGATCAGGATGTGGTTTGAACACAGAACCAGGCTGGCTCATTATACCCCCTTTCCCACTATAGAGCTGGAACCAGGCTGGCTCATTATACCCCCTTTCCCTCTCTAGAGCTGGAACCAGGCTGGCTCATTATAACCCCTTTCCCACTGTAAAGCTAGAACCAGACTGGCTCATTATACCCCCTTTCCCACTGTAGAGCTGGAACCAGGCTGGCTCATTATACCCCCTTTCCCACTATAGAGCTGGAACCAGGCTGGCTCATTATACCCCCTTTCCCACTGTAGAGCTGGAACCAGGCTGGCTCATTATACCCCCTTTCCCACTGTAAAGCTAGAACCAGTCTGGCTCATTATACCCCCTTTCCCACTGTAAAGCTAGAACCAGGCTGGCTCATTATACCCCCTTTCCCACTGTAGAGCTAGAACCAGGCTGGCTCATTATACCCCCTTTCCCACTGTAAAGCTGGAACCAGGCTGAAGTCGATCACCTGAAACTCTTTTCTTGTTCCAGAGACGAATATGTGTGAATTTATGTGTGGCTATGAGGGTTATCAGGGCTACATCATCAGAATATGATGAATCAGGGACAAATATATACAAAAAAAATCATTCAGTATGTCATTCTTTCCTCTGTCTTCCCAAAAGAAGTTCCAACTGGGAAAAGTTTATATTCACCTATAAATGCTAACGACCTTGTTCACATCTAACAGACAAATAACCCCCTTTAAAGGTCACAGGTGCAACTAAGAGTCACAGGCATCCCAAAGCTGGAGCGGCACAGGAGTGTTCGAGCGGCTGAGGGGATTAGAAGGCGTCCTGGAGGCAAAGCCCTCCAGCTCCAGAGAAATCCACTCAATTACCCTCTGAAGCAGATGTAAATTGATTATGGCCATGACTGCTGAGCACGCATCTAATATTTCATTGACAGTGCAGTTTAAGTGCTCTTAGGAGGCAAACACCAGGTAGAAAGGGGGGCTATTAGCGGCTCCTCGGCTGCAGATGGGGCACAAAGGCCCTGACGGATCGCTTCTAAGACATCTCGCCTCCCCCCCCCCCCAACCCCACCCCGCCCTTATTACCGCGCCGTCTGTGGGGAGCGGTCCAGCTCGCTGGACTTTTCCCCAGCTCTCGCTCCTCTGCAGACGGTTAATGGCTCAAATGAGCTTATTTTGGGAGTGGGAAAAAAATTTACTACAGGTGCTGGGATTAGTTGTGACAAAGATCCACCCATCGCGCCCACAGATACAGAAATATCGGCCAATCCTGGGTCTTAATTTGCTGTGCTGGGGCCCCTAATGAAAGAGGCTGGGGATCGATGCTGCTGGAGCAGTATGGACCAATGAGGTGCAAGTCACCCACAATTACTGTGAGGTGGCAGCCAATCAGTGCCAAGCGTCTCTACATGTGGTATTCTTTGGTAATCACAGAGAGAGAATAGGGACATTGTTTGGCACGCAACAAATAAACCTTGGCAAACATGAAAAAAACAAGAAGCATTGGTGTGTTTTATTAAAGCTAATTAATATTAATGCTATTCAAATGTTAAATTTTGGGGGCCAGGATCAATGACTGGCTTGGGACCTCATACTTTTACAAACTCATGCACACCTCTTCATTATCAGGTCTCTCTAATTAAGACTAAAGACCCAAAGAAGACTGGGTCAGTTCCATTACCCATGGTGCACTACAGTACTCCCGTGTGGACGTATTAGCGCTTTAGCTCTTATGGCACCATCTTTGTGTCTTCAGAGAGGCAGAAAGAGAGACTGAGGTTAAGAGACATTGGGGACATCTGTTCACAAAGTCAGCTGAGACTGAGTGGAGCAGACACTGGGGATGAAGTTTACAGCCATCATGGGACATGATGGCTCAGTCTCTGTGCAGCACTAATAGGGTTTTAATGGTTTAATGTGGGCATTTAGTGACTCACTACATAGTTATTGTATTAACACAAATTTTGAGTAAAATGTATAGCACTGCATCCGGCAATACTGAACGGGAATTCAGCAGAGGTTAACGTTTGATAAACCCACTTGTTTATATATTTTGCGCTTAAGGTGTTCTGCACGATTACAGCATTAAGGAGACACAAGCCCGTAACAGACAGACCTTGCCCTCTGCTGGATAAACGTTGCAACTGCACCCAGCAGAAGAAGCGAGAGAAGCGCGAGACATGCTGAGCTAAATGCGGTATCCCCAAGGCGGGCGTTAAAATGGCTTTCTTCAAGAGGCTGTTTCATTTCTAGAGCCATGCAATAAATGTCCTGGATTTTAATTGTTTTTTTATATTGTTTTTTAGATCACATTAGTAGATTATTATGTTGGATATTTATTGTACGTAAATGCATGCTAATAAAATTATCATAAAGTATTCAAGATGCACCCCCACCCCTAACACACACACAGCAGTTTTTCAACAAGGGTCAATATACTATGGACTCTGATGAAAAGGTCATTTTCAAAGTCTGTCCTTGTTGCAAAGCATGTATTTAAGGGTGAAATAACATTTACATTTTAGATCACCATCAGATGAAAGCAATATAAATTCTATTTTATAATTTTTTATAAGGTTCTTACAGCCCTCAGAGCTCCATGATTGAATGATCACATTAATTCATAAATTATTAAATGTTAATTATACTGCTGACTAAATGTATACATTTACTTCATTATGAATCTAATTATTTTTATTTATCTGTTTTTATTATTTAAACATTTGCTTTCCATAACTAACTGCTTAAACATTAATGTATTTGTGGCATGTGGGACATCATAAACAGCAAGATAAAAACCAAACTAAGATACAGAGATGCCAAAATATTTTATATTCATAGTAAGGTAACACAGTACTATGACCAGGAGTAGGGTTGTTAGGTGCATTTTGTAAGCAAAACATTCTCAATCACAAACCTTTTTCTCCGTAATAATTTAAACTGTACTGACAGTCTTATAAACCTGTTTATGACCTGTAAGGCTGTAAGTCTCTAATTTTGTAGCCAAACCATACCTTAGTCCTCCTTATGAAAAACAGCTGAAGTGGAGTGGTGAGCATTTTGAGGATGGTAATAACATCTTGGGTGAAAATGTTACTGTTTGAAGAGGAGAGTATTGGCCACTATGGGGCACCTTTCCCTCTGAATAAACTGGAAACCCAATGCTCCAGCAATGTGACAGTGTTCTGTGCTTTTGAAGATAAGTGCATATTTCAGATAAGATGTTTCACCAATGCCCTGAGTCACTGTGGTCATTAAAGACCATATACTTCTTGTTTGGAGGAGTCAAACTGTTAACCTTGTTGTCTTGGTCAAATTTCCATAAAAAGTATTTTGCTCCATCTGCCCACCTAATTACACCCTACAACTGACTAGCTACACAATTCCTTATATTTCAAATCTTTTTTTTTCCCCCAGGTTATGACTGCGAAAGGAAAGTTCATTCTCAGTAAATGAACTTAACCCAGTATGGATTAAGCATTCAAACAATTTCCTTTGATTACAGATCTAGGAATTTTTCAGTCCTAAATTACCCTGAGACTTTATGCTCCAAACCCTTTACTTTGAGCTTTCAAATGATTTATTTAGTGTTTAATATTCTCTATTGGCAAAGCTGCATGGGAATGACTGGAAAGGCTTGGGATATCTCAACAGGCTCTGTGCTCTCCACCTAGCGGTGGGGAGAGCGCAGAGTAATAATGTGAAAATTAGATTTTCTGCTCTCTGTCGCCCCACAGATCGCTATTGAAAAATCCCTCTATGGAGTCTTCTCCACAGTGCCCTCTTGTGGTCAATAAGAACCAGTGCAGCATGAAGTGTTTATGAAGGCACACCATTCTCAGGAAGTATCTGTAGTCCATTTGAAAATTGCGGTATGTGACCCTGATGCCAAGCATGGTTTAGGATTGAATTTTTCATCAACTACTTATAAACAAGACACAATTCTGCTACTTAGCACATACGATGCCTGCACTGAGTGGGTGAATTTCTTCTCCATCTTGGACAGGATGACATTGTCCCTCTTCTGTTAATATTTTTGGTTAGTGAGCCCGGTGCTCAGGGGTGATTGTTCAAGCACAGGTGATATCCAGTTACCCTAAAGCACAGCCCTGCTCATTAAAAGAAAGAAACTCTTTCACAGAACATAAGACCCCCAAACAGCCATCCAGTTACCAAGGCAGAGAGAACCTCCCCCAGACTTTGAGTCAGTCATTAAAATTACAGGTAAAGCAGGTCCTTTCATTGAGTAAACCTTTCTCAGGTATACCACTTTTCCCACCAACCAAAACAATCTCAAACATATCCACATTAAAAGAATAGTCATCAATGGTCTTAAATAAGACAAATCTTATAATTTTGAACAGGGCAAAAACACTTTTAAAACATAATGCTTACTGAAAAGGCTGTTTTATATCTGTTCATTAATCTGCATTATGTAAAACTATGTAAGCCAGTGTTCCCATACTGCAGATCTTGACTATAAATTCAATCTACTAAAAAAGTTCCAAAAATGAGGGTAGCCCTAATAAGTTCATAGTGACAAAAGATGTTTATGCAAGAACGTTTCACCAGACTTTGTAAAACTGTTGAAAATTGGAGACGGTATGGTGAGGACATTGGTTGATTTTTGATGGAATGACACACAATGATATATGTATATATCATGATATGTCATGACAGAGATGGGTAGTGCTAAGACAAGATGCTACCACTAACAGGGCAATTTGAACAAACCTGAAAGACTTAAGATAGCAAAAGAATCTGACCACCCAGGTTACCCTGTTTACATATTTATCTGCGTGTAAATGTATGGAAACAACTCTGCAAAGTGTCAAAGGCTTCTCATAGGATTCAGTCATAAATACTTAATGTCTTCAGCAACAGAAGCACTAGCCTTTTCTTGTTCTGTAAACCATCAAGTTTAATCACATCTTCCTTCAGTTCATTGGTAGCAAAGAATGAATTCAGATTTTTTATCATAAAACAAGCCACAGGATTTAAGAAAAAATGTGACTTAATGTGTTTGTGATTTTTATTCTACGGAAAATTGGGTGTTTCACATCTAGAACAAAAAAACTATGTGGCAAAATAGATAAAACTCTGTTTTAATGGTCCAGTCTCAGATTGTAACCATAAAAGACCATATTAAATAACTGGTGAACAATTTATAACTTTTGCACTAAATGCCACATTCTATTTGCATGAATTTGACACCACAGCAATGATTCAAAGATGGAGTCAATTTTGACCATTGCACACGGAGGCTGGACTATAAATGTGGCCGTTTATCTTTGACTACAATGGCGATATGACTTGGTCAGGGGGTCTGGCTTGTACGTACATGCACACTTGCAGATTAAGGTTCCTGGTGGGTCCCAGCCAGGCTGTGGCTTCATAAAACCCATGGAGTGTGGTTACACTGTGATAGGTCAGCTGTAACAGGTCAGAGTCACGCGAATAGGTCAACAAAAACAGAAACATCAATAAAATCTATTAAAGAAATTGAATTTCTTCATTTCATGTACAATGACTGTTTAAATGCTATGGTTGCTTGTCATTGTTATGGTTGAGTTCACTTATTTGATTGGTTATATAAAAATGTTAAAGACACACACAAATAAATAACAACATACTAAATAACTCTTGTGACTGCCATAGAATGAATATTTAATTATGATGCAAACAAAAACCTGGTCAATAGCAATTATATTCTGCTTGTGCTATGTGCTGCCAATATATTGGGATTCTTTCTAAAAGTTATTTTATTTTTATTTATTTTTAATATTTTTCAAATTATGGAAACAAGTAGAAATATACTCTCCACTGTCAGCTCTATTACATTATGTCTGTGACCCTGTTAAACTGTTTGCACACATTTGTCTGAATTGAAACAATAAATAGTCAAATCTATTTTTATTTATTTATTTATTTTTAAAGTTTAGAAAAACAGCTGTACCTCCCAGCACGCACACTGTTCTTTTGACAATACAAGTAAATCTAGCAAAAGGTGTCCTTTAAATATACAAATGTCACAGCAGAAAACTGGTTTGCTAAATGGTCCATTTTTAGAGTCTGGGTTTGTTTAGGTATTTATACTTAGAACATGACATTTAGGTAGTCACTTTCTGCGTGACCTCCGGCAAAAGAAATCTCTACCGAATGCTCTAATAGCAGAAACTAGGACAAACTTTCATTATATATTGCCATCCATGATTGTTTAAATCGTTATTCATACATAGCAATTGAGACAAATATTAGAGAAGAACAAACCAGCTTGGTTCGATTAGACATGTTTATGAAGTTGACGTAGCTTAAAGCGGTAGAGGTCGCCGCTGTTACCAAATCAAAGCAAGCAGTTTAACATGAATACAGCTCTGTATTTGTACATAGGATAAACAATGTTAAGGTCATTTCTACAAGTCGAGGGTTCTGTGGGCCTCATTAGGTATCTCGTTTGATATCTGTGTTTAATCACCATAAATAAAATACTTTTCAGGTCAGTGTAGGCGGTCTTACTAGGTAATAACAATACAATAAATACCATGCTAAAATAATCATGCCGCTGAAAAACTTTCAACATGCTAAAATATTATCATATAACTATTTCTAAAGTATACGCCCAAATTGACTGTCCCTTTTATACAAAAAATAATTATCTAGAGATACAAAATGCATACCCTTTTGAAATGATTAACTGTTTTAGTAATATACTTTACAATTACACACCCACATACTTTATCCACAAGTATTATTTCTATTATTACTTATGCAGTTACACAGTGTGGACACAGGGCGGCAGTGTATGTTTTTTCTGACGCTTCACATCCTTTTGACATAAACAATCAGTAATATTTGGGATTTTCCAGATGCTCCGTGGACACGTAAAGACAATGAAGGTATTTACATCTTTACTCACGAAAAACAGTCATGTCGACCTCCCAGCCACTCCATAGTCCTTGTTACAATTAGGACTGCAATTAATTTTTACATTGGCTAGAGATGTTCGGTTAAGCATACAGGGCAACCCCCAGTTTCATTGAACACACATAGGGTACATGTTGTTGACAGTATCAAAACCCAACAGAATTCACATGTGACATGCACCTTAAGGAAACGGCGAAATTTCGACAGTCACTTGAAGGATCACCATCTCTGATTTGCCCTGTCCGTACTTTCTCTAGCCTTTGAAGAGGGCGCCTTTCCTCCGCAGGATTGCAACATGGTGACGTTTTATGCAGTCATGTGATTAAACTATGGTCGTTCCCAGGGTTCAATGAGAGCTGTTTGCCCCACCCCATCTCTCCAACGCTGTCTGTCTCAATGTACAATTCCCGGAGAAAAGGAAAAAAGCAAATAAAACGCAAAAGAATCAGCTTTTTTTCGTATCTATACATACGCGGCCTGTCTACGAAAGGATTGCTGTCATAGTGGAATCTGTTCTTAGAAGCCGCGGCGTGTTCATGTATCTAAATGCACATGTGTATATACCATTCGGATTCAAAGGGAATACAAGGCTAGGGCTGACTGGAGCCCATACCTGCAAGAATCGGGAAAATACCGAAGAAATTATCCTCGTTTCGCCATAATCAGAGGAATTGGAACCAATTTAGGAGTTGCCTTAAGAATCGGTGACCGCTACTGTAAGGTTTACGGATGTGAGGAGCGACAGAAATTAGAGCAACAAAAGCGAAGATAGAGAAGGGCCTTTCGGATTTGGACAAAACCAGCAAGCCGCAACCATCGCAGAAGAGGAGGAAAATTAGAGGAAAAAATCAAATTATATCTGGGACCAAAACTGACAATCAGAGTCTCAGTAGGAACAACATGATCCATTTACGGATGTAAAAAGGAGTTTAGTCAAATCGGAAAACTGTCAAAATAGTGCACATGCGGTAATTTTAGTGTAAATATTTATTTTTATTTTTCAGGCTCCTTGTCTCTCACTCTCCCGTCTGTGTGGAGGAAGACGGGCTGGAAGGAAATAAAGAGAAATATAAAACGTCCCTAATGGAATCGTTTATTTTTTACCAACGATAATAAAATACGCGCTTTGTGCAAGTGAAGGGTTCTCGACGTGAAATAAAATCGGGTTTGGATTTCTGTTAGCTAGCTACAACCATACGACCTCTCTGTGGGATTCGTGAGATGAAATTATTTACATCCGTTTTAATGGAATAGTGAAACAGACGCATATTTAAAAAAATCCTAAAATCGTTAAATTGATTAATAGCAGACCAACATATAGTCTGTGTAACACAAATAGTATTGAACAAATTAGTCGTCTGAGAAGGCGGCCCGAGTGTCGTCATCAACACTGTCCAACAACCGTTTCTCTCACAGTTCTATAGGCTATAAAATAATGTACTAATAATAGTAGTAAAAGCAATATATTATACAGGAATTCCGGTCGCAACAGTCGTAGTACTTCAGTGCTAGGCATTAGCGTTGGTAGGCCCAGGCAAGCGATATGTCACAAATCATTGTCAATGTGTTAATTTCGTGGGCCAACTGAGGGATTCAGGATTGTTTAGTTTTTAAATTCCCCCTCCCCTTAACCTTATTTGTTTTTGTGGGAAGATGGGTTGTTTGGGCAACAGCAAGACTGAAGACCAACGAAATGAAGAGAAGGCACAAAGAGAAGCTAACAAAAAGATTGAGAAACAGTTGCAGAAAGACAAACAGATATACCGAGCAACACACCGGCTGCTACTGCTTGGTAAGTTTATGATAGCCTGTGCTGAAGCGTTTAACACACTGTAAGGAGATAAATATGAAACGTGGGTTAAGATCTTCATGTTTAAGTTGGCTGTGTGGTAAATAACAGTTCATTCAGTCGGCTCGGTACATGCCAGATGAACAGGCGTTTGTAATTTTTACTTTTAATTAGCTGGACACGACCTGTCTTTTTGCTGATTTGGCAAAAAAATAACATTTTTGGGGACCTTGCGTAGGCCCACGCATGTTTGTATGCGTGTGGTATTTTTAGGTGCGCGTGAGCACTGCTTACACACACATACACACACACTGCTGTACATGTGAACGAGCTCGATCTTTTCGCACCATCATTTTGTATCAAGTTGCATCATGTACGTCACGCCTTTGATGTTTCATTTTTTTGGGTGTAAAAAGGTTGGCTGTGTTGCCCCACATTAGCACCAACGTTTTGCGGTTGTACCTGGATCTATGAAACATGCTGCCATGTATCTTGCTAAGTCGTCTAGCCACGGCGATTTACCGGGGTTATACCATTTTCGTGGTCTTGTATTTTCTCCCTTACCTGGGACGCATTTAATTTTAGCCTGCTCCATAGGCCTAGGTAACGTTAATTATTGTAAAGCGACTGGGTATGGCTAATAAACAGGTTTGTTTATGGGTGCAAATGCACACCTCTGCATTGAATGTCATACCGGTATTTCCGCGTGAGAGGAAGTCGTGGTTAATTTGGGACGCAGTGAAGAACACGTTTGCAGCATAACAAAAATATGAGCTAGGCACACTCATGTAGTATTGCACTATATTTGCCGTGGTTTTGTGTTAATGAAAGGCTGGGAATTTCATGCATTTATCGTTAATTATCGTAATGGCCTTTTCTATTGTAGTCGGCTCATTTGTCTGTTCTAGGGTGATTCCTCAATATGATTTAATGATTTAGCAGTTAGCACGCAAAATTGTTAAGGCTGAGATTTAACTCAAATTTTGTAAATTGACATTAGGTCTTTCCACAGACCATGCTGTCATTTGTGCAATCATAATGATGCACGTGACTCCAAAGGGTACATTTTAAACAAGGCCTAGAATTACATTAAATTCTGTTATTTGTAAGGAATTTATTAAGTATTTTCTTAACATAAAATTAGTAGGCTTTATGAATTGTTGGAAGTCACCCTTCCACAGTTTACAAAAAAATACACTGAAAAATGTAACCATAAATGCAAATTGTCTTATAAACGACTGCTTGTGAACACACAGCCCCAAATAAAAGAACATTTGAACACTTTTCTAAGGCCCATTTGTACTCATCCTTTCAATGATTGGGTGGCAGTGTGCTGTTTTGGGGTAAGGACTAGTGCTCATAACCGGGGTGTTGCAGGTTTGAATCCTATGTTGCAGCACAGCCATTTTCTCCCTGAACAACTCTCCTAACCTAGTTTGATTCTGTAAAAATCAAGGTGATAAACGGTCAGCGGTAAAATGTTGACGATGAGGCGTTCCGCATTAGATTAAGGACATATAGATAAGTTTAAGAACGTGTAGAAGGCAGATGTGGGGGAAAAAAGTGCCACGGAGCTATTGGCTTTTGAGCATTGAGAGTGTGACTGTAAACTGACCTTCATCAGCGAGGAGGGACAGCGTCTTCTGCCTGTGTGCAGAGTGTTGGGTAAATGTTGTCACCCACATTTTCACTGTTTTGCTAACCTCGTTCACAATGACATTGCGCCGCGAATGACAAAGATTATTTTAATTGCTTGTGTTTTCATTCGGTGTGTGTCCTAAACCCAGGCCCACTTAAACAGCCTTTATCAGCGCTAATGGAGGGACTACCTTAGAGGTATGAACTACCGAAATGTAAAATACAAACACCTCGAGTGGTAGAACTCGCAATCATTATAACGGCATATGTACCATAAACCTTCCTGCACAACCCAACTCAGCCAGGCTTATTGAGCAGTTACAAGCTAAAAAGTCTTTTTCGTGTGAATGTAGAGAAACATACGCTTGCATAACTGTTGATTAAATGTGTAACTCAGAGTAAAGCAGAAAGTGCTGTTGAAGACTGACCCCCATACCTAAAGCCAGGCCTGGGGTAAGTTTGGCAGGACTCTAAGTAGATGCATGGCATTTTTTTCTAAGATGGGGAAATTACCACTCAAAACTAACCTACATGTTTGTGGCAAAACACAAACAGAATCGGTTGTGTTGTTCAGTGTACATCGATCAGCAATAAGTACAGAAATAAGAATTATCATGACATACTGATCTGATGCGCTTCAAAAGAATGATGATGACCGAGAATGGCGGTTACTTGGTTATTCTTTGGAAGATGATCATTGGTGAATGGATTCTATCCAAGTTTCAGATTCGTGCAACTAGCTGAAGAAGTCTGAATTTGCTAAGGTGTTGCTGTCATCTGATGAAACTGGGTGCCATAACCCTGCCTTAGTGAGTGATCTGGTTATTGAAATGTATAGCTTCTGCCCTTGATTTACTGGGTAATAGGCTACCAGGCAAAAGGAAGTAAAAGTAAAAGTACAACTACCAGGAGCTTGGCTGTATGTAGCCAATGATAAGAAGCTAATAAGGGAAGCCTGTGTAGTTCTGTCACCGTATTTGTTTTAAGGTTTTAAATTTCGGTCACCAGTATATGTGGTGAACTCCCTGAAATCTGACAGACCCTCTGCTTGGTGCGGTAAATGAGCATTTTGGTATCGTTCGGACAGACATTACATCTGTGCGCTCGCAAGCCCGGCCAGGTCCCGGGACCTCCCACTGAGTGTCTGTGAGGTCACCAGAATCAACAATCATCTACAGGATGATTTTTTAAAAAAGATATTAGATCTTGTTATTCTTTTTTTCTTTTCCAGTAGTTTACCGATACAGACCACTGACTGCTGATGGATAACTGCTCACCATCTCAGGCCAAACATTGCCGTCTGTTTTCCTATTTGATTAACAGTGCAGTGTAAGTGAGGGGTTTTCCATAGTGTGCTTCCTCCTCATCCACACAAAAAGCATGTTTTCTGTAATGTGATACGCTATGAAATACACACCTTGAGATTGTTCTATGCATAGTCAGCCGCCGCTGTTTACTGAGGCTCGGGCTGGGTTTGGGCTGTGTGTCAGTCTGGGGTCAGTGTAGATTTGGAATAGACACGATGAACAGCCTTTAGGGGTAGTGTGCCGTACGGTGATGGGGACGAACGGGAGGCCATCCTGTTGTGAGTTCTGGTGGTCTGCTCCACCAATGAGGTGATAGTTATGAAAAGGGGCTGCGCCCAAGCTGTGGGACAGCCAATAGAAAGGGGGGAATGGCGTTCTTCAGATTCACAGTGAAATTTGGGGTTGTGGAAGGAAGTAACAGTCATTCAGTGTGAAGTGGGAGGGGGAGGCTTTGCCTCATACATTGTGGTGCTGTGATGTGATATATGTACATGACTTTTGAACCATGAATTCAGTTTTTTGATGTAGAAATCAAAGCCTGTTCTCCTAATTCTGAATGCTCTTCTGTAGTAGTAGGTCCACCTTATCACTACGGCGTCTGCCAACAATTCAGAAGAGCCCAGCTGAGCTTGTGCTCATCTCCAAACCTGCCATGGGGCGCCGCTGCCATGTTTCGCTCCACCGTCCACCAGCTGACCCGCTTCCATGGTCATTGCAAAGAAAGTCGTCAATTTCTCGTAATGATGGTGCGAAGCACTTGATTGAGTTGAGTTACTCTTAGAAAATCAGCCAAGGATAATCCCACCAACTGAAAGCCCACCCACTCAGGGCAACACTAATGTCGGTTATGCACTACCGTGTAGGGCTGCAGGCCACTCGGCACTGGCCCGGTCTAGATTCAGTGTCTCATCATGGGGCAGACGCACACAATGCGACCCAGTGTCTTAGCACGATGACTCACCCAGTAGCCACAGAGTCTCCTTATTTGAACATTAACCTATAGCTTACCGTTTAGCGCTCCAGGAGCCCGGTAGCCGCATTTAAACTTGTCGGAATTCACCCTTGGGGCGTTCAGACTTTCTGCAAACCGGTTTACCTTTTGAGCACGCCAGGGCAAGGAAGAGGGTTCGAGTTAATTGCACCTTAGTGAACCGTGTCTCCTGAAAAATAATGCCAAAAAAAAGTGAGAAAAGTTGGTAAGAAAAACACGTGCGCCATCCTCCAAGAAAAATGTTGTTAGGGTCACACCGGAGCAATTGTAACGGTGGAGGCCAAACTAATGTACGGTGCCTTTTTCATCAGCATGGTCAGTAGGACTTGCGAGGGTAAACGTGGAACAGGCTGTGAATCGTTGGTGGTGGGAGGAGCTGGACGGTGAGAGCCATTAACCTTTTCCCTGATCACTTGATTTCCATGCCTGTCAACGGACTGTGCCCAAGTTCAGTCTCTTATTTGTGTGCATCCTGTGTACCACCACTGCTCACAATACAGACACCCCTACACAGAGGAAGCACAGTTTACTTTTTTATTACTATACACTTTGTACAGCTGGGTTTTGACTTTGAAAAAACATAAGAACGATCCAGGTGATACAGAGTGTTTCAGTGTCTTGGGACTGCCCCATGTTACCTTATATTGCCTTGCACACAATGTGTCCTTCTGACCAGAGGGCAGAATAACAATTGGAGTAGTTTCTTCAGTTAAGATGAGATGTCCCTCACACCAGTGGGAAATTTCCAGTGGTTTGTGAAGACTTCCTCTGCAGTCCGTTATGGTGTCTTCCCCACCTCCTCCACATGCATCTCACCGACATCCTTTCTGCACTGTTTCGCTGCATGTTTTCATTACTGTTCAGAAGCACCGCCGTTCCTGCGTCGCCGGGCCATGGCCATGGTTGTAGTTACCTTGGAGCCACCCCTGTGTCGGTATCCCAAAGTCCTGTGTGCTACACGGTTCTGGTGTCGACACTGTGGGGATTTAGTGGTTGTTGTAAGTGAGCTGCTTCATTCATTGTGAATTGAGTTTTTGTGCAAGTAAAAGTCTTGTTGTACTTCAGTCAGAGTGCAACAACATATCCCTCCTCACCTCCAGGAATTACAAACTAGATAGCAAAAGCAGTTTGTTCATTGACTGATCAATTGATAGATTGCGCAAGGTGTAAAACCCCATCTGCAGAAGGAGTATACAACATACATTTTCAATATACATGCGCTAAGTAATTTACACAATTATAACTTTGCCTCAATACAGCCATTGTTTCTCACATTGTCCATTTTATGTGAAACTACAATGTTGTTTAATTTAGCAACAGGACCTTTATTATGATAAAAAAAGCCCACAACCCCATGAACCATACTGTCAGTTTAATGGTTGCTTTATCAACTTACAGTGACTTAAATCTGCATGTAGACTTTATTTTGGGCATTTATATGGGATTTATAGGCTAGCCCTGTAACTGTTAAGTGGCCTGTCCTTGCATTTGATGGTGAAGTGCATTTTTAAACAGCGTAGCTTTGTTCCCCTTACACCTGATTTTTCCATTCATTTCAAGGACTACAGAGCACTTAGTATGTCCACATGAGTGCAGAGCTTGTGTCTCAGGTACTTCCTATAAGATGGTATGCATTAGATTGGTGGCGGTGTAGTGATTATTAAGGGACTGATTGTAACTCCAGAGGTTGCAGGACCAAATCCCAGATGGGGCAAAGCTGTGAATTTTGGAGATGCTTCCTGACCGATGTTGAGTTGCACAAGCCAGCATGGCCCAGACTCTGGAACAATTTGTCCACTGCTCTCCAACGCGGTTTTGGTTTCACATTTACTGTACCAGATCAGCAAGTCAGTCTTTCATCAGACTTCCAAGGCACATTAAAAATGAAAGCATCCCAAGACTAAAACCAGAAGTGGTTAGTACTGACCTTCTATTTAAAAAATGCTTATATTTTAATGCCATCACTAAAGCAGGTTTGATTATGACTAGTGTGATGACCATCATATTGTACCTGTTTGTCAGTAAACTGTATTCTTGTTAGAGTGCTCTCCCTTTTTATGGAGATTAGTACTTGCATTTGATTATGTTCTTATAGTAGCCATTGTGTGTTATCAAAACAGGTTTAGTAACGGTGGCAAAGCACAGTGACGACTTGTATCATATTTTCTGTACACCATTTGCCCAGTCAGAGAAAAGTATGTCGAATATATGAACCAGAAAGCATACAATACAGGGATTTCACCTTCATAGTAGTGATAACACTAACAATGTTTTTTCAACTGACTTGCAAATAGGCCATATCACATGAGATTTAAGAGCTGTGCTCTCTCTGTCAGTCCAGAATCTTAGTTCAACTTTAGGAATTGTGGCATTGTCCATCTCTACTGATTTAATGTACCCATAATGTGTAGTTTTGTTATGTGCCATAACACAACAGGGAATGTGGTCATTGACATACATATACGCTTCCCATCATGACTACAGCCTACGCTTCTGTTGCGTTCTCTGTTGCATTTCTGTCTGAAAAGTGAAACCGAAGATCTTGCGTGTCTGTGTTCGCTCGGTGTGATTCATCGTAGGGCAGCAGTTGTGGCATTTTGCTTCCACGCAACGATCGCCGTTACGGGATGGGGCCGTCAAGGTCACTGAAAGGATTAGCCTAGACTGGAATTGTGGAAGTTGCTCAAATGTGGGAAGTTCCGCTGAGGGGGAAGCCCTTTTGGTAATATGAATGTGCCACACATGTTCGCTTTGTCCATGACCCCTAACGGAACGCGTTGCGCTGCCGTAAGACTGGTGCATGATATGACCTCAGTATTAGGTAAGAGAGAACCTCATGTCACCCTGTCCTTCGCAGAGAGGAATGGGGAAATGCATGTTCTTAGAACTACGGCAGCCAGTATTTCCTGTCACACCAAAGTATTCCTAAAAATTGTCCCGATTCAACCTGTTGCTTTTCAGCAGTTATATTAAAATTTACACATAGGACAGGAAGATATCTGAATTCTGTCTTGTTTTTTTATTTTTTTACCCTCATTTGCTTTCCCAGGTACACACCTGAGCCGCTACCCAAGGGTGGAACCAAACATTTTATAGGTTTCAGCTTTAGCTCGATGTGTGCCATAGGGGTGATTAGTTCCACTCTCTGTCAGCTGCAAGGAATGTAAAAATGTTAGCAGTGATACTGACAATTAAATGATAAGCCGGAACGCTTTAAAAATCATCCAAAAGGAAGGAGCTTGCTGCCACACCAGGGCCCACGCCCCCATGAGGTGCTAGAAGTCTCACGGCCGCTGATTTCTCCAGCTGTTTGAAGTGTCCCACAGCTCATTAGAATGCTCATTTTCAATTAAGAAGTCACATGGTAGGGCCTGTTGCACTATAGTTTAATGTATCATAGTGTTTAGCATAGCGTGTACAGATCATAGCCTTTAGCATAGCTGCTCTGTTTTGGCCAGAAAACAAAGCGACTTCAGCTGAGGTGGGGTTTTCCCTTTGCCGTGTCTTTTCTCAGCTGTTTGCGCAGACACTCGGCCTCTCTTACAGCCTGTATTAACTTCTGCTCTGTACAGAAGGAAAGTGATTGTAGATACGTTCTCAGTGTGGTCTGTCTGTCTGCCTCACCTGTGGCCTGTGTTACAATATAGGCCTGTATTTTACCTATGATATGGAGTGTAGAAGTAAACTGTGGGTCAGTAAGCTCTAAAACTTTGTTTGTCCATTGATGGCATGGGGATATTTCAGCTGTCTGTGCTGAGGTGGAAAGTGAATGCAGTGTGCTTTCGCATACGCTTCCCGCCAGATTATGCCAATTGCTAATCAAGACTGACAACCTGGCATATTATCCGCTTTTTTAAGTTAGTGATATGTCACCATACTCCATACTGTGCACAGGGTTATGACTTGATTCTACTTCGTCTGTAAGTATATTGGCAAATAGTAGTAACAGCCGGAGTAACAATAAGAGTATTAAGATATTATTACGTATTATATTGCTGTTCCCATGAAAGCGCTCATTACTGTGTATGCAGCAAAACTGGATCAGAACAGAGTAAAAGTGATATTTGTAGGAAAACGTTTTCTTGTCAGATCAGAATCTTGGGTGCCTGATTTCTGAACACTCCACAGTTCATCTCATACACTGATATGATATTTTGACGGCCTAAAGTCTCCCCTATAAACCGCATTTTACCATGTAGTTACCCCATGTCCGCGATCTTATCATTGTCATATTTAAACAAAATTTGACACTGTAATGATGGGAGTCAAATATTTAGGTAATAATACATACTGTTTGTAATGGATTTTTGAGGAAACTAATTTTTGTGTTGACATGTTGACTTGGCCTTAGCCTACATGCTTTTTTTTTTTTTTTTTTCCCAAATACGGGTGGGTTTATCTTACCTTTCGCATAGTCACTGCATCCCTGGTCAGAGTAAGGTATAGTATGTGGGAGGACACCACATACTCTTTGTATATTAAAATGTAGGATGGTAGGTTTCTCAGGAGACCACAACTTGATGCCTGCACCTGCCCAAACAAAGTTTGTTTTAAAATAAGGACTGTGATTGGTTACTCTCTGATAGCATCGCTGAGAGGGTGCACTGCCTATACCTCACGAAAGTCTTTATCGGTCATACAATCTGCAAGAAGGGAGCCCCCTGCCAAAATCGGCAGTTTTGTGAGCCTCTGTCACATGTAACGTGGACTAAAATGCATTGCAAACCAGCCAACATCTGAAACTTCACAGTCACCACCATCTCGCGTACAAGATTTCAATACTGTCTGGTGGTTCAGTCAAACTTTACAAACCGCAAACAGATACATTTGCAAAAGCAGAGTTTCACCATTCGTTTGATGACTGGAAGTGGGCTTTTGTTCATTATGCCTTTCCAATAATTAAATTTAGCTTAAACTTGATTGTTCAGGGGTCCACCAACATTAGTTCTTTCAATGGTTTGTGGAAAGAAGTTGAAAAGCACTGGAGAGCTATATACAAAGGGATTGTGGCAGAGGGCTTCACTGATGAAACTCTGTGTAAAGAGTTATTGGGAAGTCCTAGAAAGGACACCTTACATATGATATGTTGATATTATATAAATTATATTACATAAACAATTTGTACTTGGGAGGGGTATGAAAAAACAGCTCCCTCACTCACACACCTCCCAGAAATGTTGC
Source organism: Albula goreensis (assembly GCA_022829145.1). NCBI lineage: Eukaryota > Metazoa > Chordata > Actinopteri > Albuliformes > Albulidae > Albula > Albula goreensis. Next base: position 9,465,746 of record CM040752.1, read on the forward strand.
CGTGGAGAAAAAAAATTGGGAAAAAAAAATGTCCCTGGTTCCTTAGTGATACCAGCGATAGAAGTTTGAAGAGAAAAGGCCCCATTGTGGGAGTGCCTCCCATGTCATGTGAGCCATGCTGGGTGAGATTTGCCTGGTGACTGATCCTATGTCTTTCTCTCTCTCTATGTGTGTGTGTGTGTGTGTGTGTGTGTGTGTGTGTGTGTGTGTGTGTGTGTGTGTGTGTGTGTGTGTGTGTGTACAGGAGCTGGAGAGTCGGGGAAGAGCACCATAGTCAAACAGATGAGGATCCTGCATGTCAACGGCTTCAATGCGGAGTGAGTACATCGCCCACCATCTTTACTTCATCAACCCCCTCATTAGGATCTGATAATCCCACGTCCTGGTCCTGCACGTTTGGGACTTGAATTAAAAATGTCACCTGGGTCTGGAGTACCCAGGTGACCCAGGAGCCCTTGTCATCCAGTTCCGTTGCATGGGATGAGGAAGAACCAAAGAGGGTGACCCCTCCCACTTCCCTCAGAGAACACTGCAAGCACATGTCCACGTTTACACACGTTCCTCTTCCTTTTCACTAAAGGAGAGAGGGATTCGGTCCACAGGTTGTCCCTGTCTCATCAGTCAGTTGATCAGACAGGGCGTGTTCAGTCGGCCAGTACCAGTGTACTCCTGTAACGCTGAGACTATTAGGTCTGAAAAAGAGGCGGATGGCAGATATGTTTCAGAGGAGAATTCTTTGGGAAATTTGAAGAAGTAAAACCATAGGGGATCAAAATAGGTAAAAAAAAAAATGAGACAGAGCTTTATAGATCTTTAAAAGTGCACAAGACAGTTGATTTGATCGATTGATTTGATTTGCACTGCACCGCATGTATTGTTTTCTTACATGTAAATTCAGCGAAAATGTACGGTGCAAAACTGGCAAGCTGGTGGTAATAACCGAGATTACTGAGAAGGAAACTGCATGTGAGATGAGAAGTTCAGAGCATATGTTAACGTTTCCACCATTGCCTATACTGTCAAGCTAAACCCCCAAAAAATTAGGTCATTGAAAAAAATAGCTTATGGTTTACCCATTGATGGTTATTTGTGCTTGTGTGGGGAGGAAGAGACTTCTCTTCCCTGTAGCCCAGTGACTGCTGTAGTGTCGCTTGCGTTGATTCGGGGACTCTGATTGGTCCTGTCATCTGCTCACAGGGGGGAGGGGGGGTGGTTTACTCATTCAGAAATGGTGCACACTCATTCAGAAAGTGCTGCCACACGCTGCAAGCATCCAGCAAAAACCTGCAGCTCAACGTTATTCTCCTCGGCTCAGGTTGTTTTCTTAGAGGTTGATGTTATGACGTAAGACGATGCATAGACGAGACTTGTGAGAACTTGCAGCTAGAGAGTTGGTGGTCACACGAATACTGTCAGCGAGGTTTAAAGGAAGTCCCCCCCATTACCGAGGGTGATAGCTGCGGCTTGGATGAAGATCTGAAATGTATCCATGTCTTATCTATTTTTGTACATGCATACACACATGCTTCTTTGTGTGGACCATGTGATTTGTAATGACTATCATGTTGAACATGTAAATAGGGCCTTCTCAATCCACATCCTAACTCAATTAACAAGGATGTGTGTGTGTGTGTGTGTGTGTGTGTGTGTGTGAGTGAGTGAGTGTGTGTGTGTGTGTGTGTGTGTGTGTGTGTGTGTGTGTGTGTGTGTGTGTGTGTGTGTGTGTGTGTGTGTGTGAGTGTGTGTGTGTGTGTGTGTGTGTGTGTGTGAGTGTGTGTGTGTGGGGGGTGCGTTTATACCCAATTGAGCGTGTGTGTGCGCGTGAACAAGTCTTTTTGATTTCAAGTTTGATTTCAAGTGAACAAGTTTTCATGATTGCTCTTTTATGCATCTGACCTTAGCAGTTCACTCCACCCCACCCCCGCCCCCCTTTCCTATCAGTTCAAGCTCCTCCCCCTTCGGTCCTGTTTGGGATGAATTTGCCCATTGATGAAACTGTTCTCTCAGACAGGAGAAAACTATTATTATTTAAAAAGTTAAAAGGGCGCTTTGTGTTTTTTTTTTTTTTTTTTTTTTTTTTCCTGGGATGTGAGGAACGGTTCCCGGAAAGTCATGACTCCAATATCAGTGACATCAGATCGGAGATTGTGATGAGGGCGAGTTTCATAACGTGGTCTGGCCTGATTGCGCTTTTGAAATTGCCGCGTAACTCGAGCCATCTCTGAGAGAGTCCTGAGGTGGAATGTACCGCGTTCTGTCAAATACATGACATGTGATCTGGATCGTATCGCCTTTACCAGTTAATGGTCCAGTCAGGTCCCTGTCAGACTTCTCGGGTAAAGCATGATAGCGATTGAACAGACATGTACAGGTAATGAGTATTTCTCATTGCATAGTTCTCCCAGTGAAAGTGTGATTGATCAGGTGTGTAGCTAGTTAGCCCTAACATCTGTTTTCATGCTATTGTGTCCACCATGTTTACGTGAGGCGTTGGGATGCTGTCTCATTGGCCACTGTTACCCTTTAGCTTCTCACCTCATTGTAATGCTTCTGACCTCCATTTTATAGACCAACTTAGTTTGTCTCTCATTTGACACATAAACATTTGAAGATTGACTCTTAAGGATGTAATAAACCCTTTGGATTTCACTTGGGTTCAACAACTCAGCTATGCACTGCTTTAATGGGCTATCGTGTGTATCTTGCGTGAGTTTTGAATATGTGTGTGTTGTTTATATTTGTGTTTTCTGAGGGTGAATTCTACCAAATGTCTTGTTGGCCATGGCCTCTGTCAACCACCCCCTCCCCAGTTATTGGTTAATTTGATGGCTATGAGAAAATCTATTGGACCATCTGAAACAGGCTAAACTTTTCATTCTTTTGCCATATCAGGGAGAAGAAGCAGAAAATCCAGGACATTAAGAATAACATTAAGGAAGCCATAGAGGTAAGTCCCTCTGATTGGTGTTTGTAAGCCGTTTGGCTTGTCAGCCACTCAGACGGCGGTTGGACACCCGCACAGCCGAGTGTAGACGTCTTCACCTGAAAAATGACAGTCAATATTGATTTGCATGCCTTATCAGCCAAACGTATGGAGAAAACAAAGACTGCGGTCCATGTGGGAAATCTGCTTCCATGGTGTCAGATCGTACCATACGGGCTGTTGAATGTGGTTTGGTGGTTGGATGGTGTGGAACGTTTGATGAAGGGAAGACGCCAGTTTGGTTTTGACACTCAGTAACTCTTCCCCTTCTCCTACCCCACCCCCTCTGCTGGTCCAGACTATTGTGACGGCCATGAGCACGCTGGTGCCCCCAGTCCTGCTGGCCAGTGCAGCCAACCAATCCAGAATCGACTACATCCTCAACTCAGCCAATCAGAAGGACTTCGAGTTCCCGTCTGTGAGTATGAACTCGCACACGAGCACGCATTCCCATACTCTCAGTTTCACACATGCCCACTCAGTAATACGTATGTGCTCTTTCCACAAACACATCCTTGCTCTCCACAGTCTTTGGATTGCTGGGGTTAAACATCAGGTTGAAACCTGCAACCTTCTGCGACAGTGTCTGGATTATGGAAATGATCCATCATGAAACCCCATTGGGTGGAGCCACCATGTGCTGTCAGTCCTCATCCAATAAAAATAGAAAAAGAGTAAGGGGAAAAAGAGGAAGTTGCAATGAATGTGAAACGGACGAGGACAGGTAAAGGAAAAGCGAGAGAACTAGAAGGGGGAGGTATGGAGGGAAGAATGGAAGTTTTTTTTTGTTAAAAATACAGCTGGATATTTATAAACCCACAAAATGTAAACATCTCAACATCTTTAGCAGAAAATGCAACATAGGTGAGTGATACCAAGCTAAACTTTTTTCCCACCATCAAAAATGCACTGGCCTTTCTTAATATTAACATGAAGCATTACAAAAAATCCTTTTTCATTCACATAATGAGAGACAGACTGACAGAAGGAGGGAGTTCTGTATCAACCACACCTAAATGAAGTGGACAAACTGGACAAATGAAGCCTTTTTTTCCCATAGGCTGTAATTTTTTAAACTGATGGTGAATTACGAACCTTACCGTAATAGACTACTCCCTTGTAGCTTTTATTTGGTCACACTTTTTAAATTGCATGAATAATAACTCCAAAGCAATTGATCTGTACATTTAAAGTGTAATTCATTCTTAGCCTAAATTGTGGTGTTTCTATTACTTCATAAACATTTTAGCTACAAGACAGTTAACACATAAATTCAGTCGGCCAAATCCGTTCTTAACTATGTATCAGTATGTATGTGTACTGGTTTCTGTCATATTAAGAATTTTTGCTACTTTGGTTTTTCAGATTCGAAGCATTACAAAACAGATAAATGAAACATATCCAAATTCTCTCCCCTTTTTCTTTCCTGTTTTTGAATCAAAACTTACTGAGTTTGAATCGAGGAGTAAAAATGCCTAGTTTGCAGCGATGCAGGCAGTGGTGCGACTGTGACAGGAAAAGACAGGTAGCTCTCAGGGCTTTTGGGATAGTAATTAGTGGGTCTGCCCCACCCCATGGGTTGCCATTAGGTTAATTAAGTCATCCCTGCGATGGAGACATGGCCCTATGCTCCACGCGTTAACTGATTATAGTTAAACACCCTAATTACCCCCACCCCGGGGCCACACCTCTGTGCCCGCGTGACACACAGGAATTCTCCCCTGGGCTGCCATGTGTTCCCGCTCACGGTCACTGACTGCAGAGACATGGGGCTTTCTTGAAAAGTGCAGGGATTTTTTTAAATTGTTCCACCCACCAATCTGAACTGGCCAATCGGGTGTCTCCCTGACATTAGGAGGGAGTGGCTACATACATGACCCCTTGGATTCAAGTCCTTGTTTCTCTCTGCACTGCCGATGTGACACTGATCACGTATGGCCTACGCTTTTAGACAAACACGAAGTTAATATCTGATCACTTCACAAACCCGTGATGTAAATTTCATCATCAGAGCGTGGAACCAATGGACCGTGTCCTGCAAGTAGACTAGAAAGTAGTATAATAACAGCAACTACGCATCTGTGGTGTCCGCAGCTGTCCGTGTGCGCGTCCGCAAGGGAGTATAACCGAGCCTTAACACCTGCCCTTTGCATTGTTTCTGTGGTGTGGCTCTGCAGATGCCGGCATTGTGTGTGTCAAAACAGTAGCACTGTATGGAAATAGCAGTGAATTACCAATCACTTGTTTGACATCAGTAGTGTTAGTGTTAGTAGTAGTGTGCTCAGAGCCAGGCATAGATGCTTATTTAATATCTCAGCACTTAACACCAGATTTTCATGTAACAGCAGATTTGTTTACCTCCTCAAGACACATTGGCTCTAAATTTTCATTTGAACTTGAGGTAAATTTTTACCTGGGTTTTTATTCAAATTGAATTCATTTGGAGGAATATATGCGTAATTGTTAAGACTTGAATATCTAAGCACATATGCGGTTTGTAAATGTTGCACTCTGCTAGATGTGAATTTCAACCACTTACAAACTAAGACTTTGCTAGTAGCCTATAAAACAACACAATTCTCTCTTTCCTCTTTTTGGCCTCACCTGAGACTCACAAATTATGCAGGTGAGTCCTGGGACTGTTCGTATGCACTGCATTACAGATGGGGCCAAGATGAAATATTCATTAAATAATTATAAAATATTATTGCCTGTGTTCTGCTCCTCCACCACCAAGGTGCCCAGTGTAGTCTCTGCCTTAAGCCACAGGTCAAACAGTTGATCAGTAAAGTACAGTAGTGTTTACGGCTGAATGCTAAACATGTTTGTGTCTGTTGACGCCTCACATGTGACGGACGGACTCACATGTGACAGTGTGTAATATATTATGCAGTAATAAAATAAATTTCCAAGTTAGAAATAATTAACACTCACAAGAAGTTGGATATGTTGTCTTAAAATGAGCTAGGATGTAGCTAGCTACAGAAACATTCAAAACAATATTTACCACTGTATGCATGTAGGCAACATGAAATGCTGTGGTCAGGTTAGTGATTAAATATGTTAATATTTTTAGCACCTGCAAAAAAGCTAACAATTGCTAAGTAAAAAGACCTTTCTTTATATGAAAGTAGCCCCAAAGTTAATATTTGTTGAATATAAGAAAGTCCCAAACAGATTGTAATTTTATCTACAATGTGTATGTATTCATATGCAACAGTAAATAAGATTGTTTCACTCGTCTGCTCGTCTAAAACAAGATAAATGTACCCATAAGTACATCTCTAGATATTCACTTGCAATCTCATCTTTCCCCTAGTTTTATCTCTCTGCTGTTCTTGCTTCTTAGCATCTGCAAATAGCCAGTTGGTACAGTAGCCACTGAAACCCACTGAAGTGTATGGGCTCGATTTTAGAGAAGTAGCCACACCTCACTTAGTGATGTACAACTTGTCAGTCAGTGCCCACGCTGCGAGTCAGAATTTTGAAAGGCCTAGCCATCGGGATTTTAGGATTTGGGAATTGAGGAAAAAATAGATTGTTCACATTCAGGAAGACAGAATCTCTTTTGCTTATCATGACTGCTTTGTCATGAGTAATTTGTCTCGTTTCACCGAGAAACCGTTCCAAAGACACCTTGAAAGTATTAAACTGGACCACAAATTGGAGCAAAGTAGATTTATGCTGGAGCAAAATGTGTTGGGTATAGCAAAGATGATGTTAGCATCAATCTTCTACATTTTTGAGATGGAAAAACCAAGTATTGTACCTAATTGTACCAATAACTAGTGAAACACATAATGTAGATTTCACACAAAGGGGAAATTGCTATGGCTAGAAAACCCCAAATGAAGTGAACACACCTGAAGCTTCTCTGAGCGTTAGTGTAAGTGTGGAAGATAAACAGCCAAACTGCCTTTCATCTCAAACCATTGTTTAGCCACACTCAGCATTGTGCATAATGCTGTTTGATTAACACTGGGAGTTTCAGCTGTACAAAAGTAAAAGTGAAACTGCCAACATCGAGGACACTCAATCATGACTTGGCATGCCATATTTTCTTTATATATTTTCCATGGCAAAGAATAATTCTGAGATTCAGATTTTCTTTTCAGGTGTTCAGTGTTCGTGATTCATATACAGATGCATGTTAAGTAGATGTAGAAAGGGAGAACTTCTGAAATTGTGGTTTAAAACGTTCAATTTGTGTGCCGTACATGATTTGTAATTAACGATAACGATGGCATTGTACATTATGCACTTGTTATCACACTTCAGGTTTCGGTACATGTAATGAAAACCGAATTATTTTGATAGCTGTGCACACTTTGTGCAGGTGAAGTACAGATTGCTAAAGGTGGAGCACAGACCATCACTGAGACACTGTTTGTGTTCTCCCTCCGCTTGTCAGAGGGAGGACTGACGGATTTGTTTATAGAAAACAGGCGTGACAACAGTATCCTTTCTGCAGACGTTATTGTGAATGTCAATATTTTAGATGGCAGCGCTCCCAAAGAATTTAGCGAGGAAGAAAAATGTTTTGCATGCTAATCTCTGAGCGCAGGTAAATTACTCTTTTGCTGATCTTATTAGCACTTTTTAGGGAGGTAAATAACTGCAAATTTTCACGATTAGAAATATTAATATTACAGTCTCTACTATTTCCCCCATCCTAGTGTTTCAAACAACTTTGCTTAAATTCATGAGGGCACACACTAGTACACTGTCCAAAGTGAGGCAGAGTTCTTAGTCTCCATGTCAGTTGCACAGTCTTCATGTTGCAGGAATAAAAACTGGTGCCTTATCTCTCAAGGAGGCTAGGTTAATCATGCCACAAAACTTATCCTACCTGGACAATGCTACCCGCTAATTCCAAGCCATACTCCTGGATTTAAAGTGGTGATCTGCACTGGCATGGTTAGGCTTCCATTTCAGGCCATGGGGTTCATCGTTGGAGTGGGAGTCCTACCTCCCATTTTTAAATTATTGAAAATACTTTGTAATATTTTGTTTGTTTTTAGCACTTCTAGCACTTTACCAAAACTTAGTGAGTGCAGGTATTTTGACCCTCATTGCTGGACATTTTAAAAACTTAAACTGGTCCAAGTGATGCATAACATTGGAGGTAGAGGTAGAAGTAATTGGTTTTCTAACAAGTGTCTGTAGGCCATAGGCTTTAACACAGATGAATAGAATTGATGAAGCTATCAGGATTTTGGATGCCGTAGTGCATTAAAATCACCCAGCCAGTGTCCTAAATAAAAGCTCAAACTCAGCCTTGAGATGTTCAAAGCAAAAATGATCTTTGTGTGTTTATGTAAGACCATCTTTGAGGAGGTGGTGTGGGGCATGGAGGGGGGGTTAAAAATAAAAAAAAACAGCCAGTGGACAGAGAGAAACAATATAGCATTGAGTTTTACCCCAGAGCATTGTGGGAAGGCTGGAATGTAATGAGGAGTTACTAGCGAAGTTTTTTCCTCTTTTAAGGCATGTGACTGGTGATAAGAGGAGACTCTGTTTCTGGAACACTGCTCTCTGTTCTGTTTTCTGAGGTGGTGGTGGGGTGGGGGGAGGGAGGGGGTAGATTTCTTTTTTTAACTGCACAGTCGGGTTTGGGTGGGGTGGGTGGGATCGTGGTGTGGAAGCTCTTGAAGTGAAGAGATGCGCTTCCTGAATGATGAAGAAACGCATAACAGGACCAAACAAACTAATTCCACCCAGGCGTTTCCCCCCTAATTTCAGTGTTTTTCTCGACTGCCTCGCATATCGTTGTCATTAATGATAGACGTACTAAGTGCAGTTTAGTTAATACGCTGCTTTTATTGTCTTGATAATCCAGACACTCACACAGACGGTCAGACCTTTTAAGTACAGTTGTCTATCATAAGTAGTAGTTTTTCCCCACAGAGTCACTTCTGAACATACAGAACGATATACGTATGTATTTCCACAACTGTTAGTAAGGGCGAACTTTAATGAATCATAGCCTGTGAATTTCTAAGTGTGTATTTTCATGACTCCTCAATGTCCATCAAATGATTAATGACACTCCAGTTGCAGCACCAGGTCTGTTGGTTAGAGACACCCTACAGATGTTTTTAGGGGCCCACCCAAATGCAGTCTCTGTTTCTGGACGCAGGTTACAGTTCTAGTTTATGTTATGTAATTTGACTTACTTGAGTAACCAGCTTCTATGGTTTGCACCTGAGTAGAGCCACACCCTTGATAGGCAGAAGAGAGGGAGTGGAAAGGGCGGGGACTGTTAGCACTACAGTGGGAGAAGTATGGATGTGAATCTACCAAACCCTGTTAGCTGTGGATAGTAAATCCTTTTGCTTGATTCTTGTAAGGCAATGAGTGACAGCACTTGGAATCTCCCCTAGTTCCTGGGTGAAAAAGTACCCTGGTGTTTAAAAAAAAAAAAAAAAAACCCTGATGTTAAAAACTTGTGGGAGGGGTTGAACAAATAAATACAAAAAAACTAAAAACAAAAAGTGAACGCAGGTACTTCAAAGCTTTGAATGCAAAAGAGTTGGGAATGCTACGCAAGACTCCACTGTTCAGGTCGTACTTTCGATTCAGCCTGCCTTTTGAACCCTTGTCATTGACTGACTTGCGTCACTATGGTAACTACCCCTTACTGTGCGCTACCCCTGCCTCGCTCAGCGCTAAACCCGCCTCTGTCTTTTTCGGCAGGAGTTCTACGAACACACAAAATCCCTATGGGAGGATGAGGGGGTGAAGGCTTGCTTTGAGCGGTCCAACGAGTACCAGCTGATCGACTGTGCGCAGTAGTAAGTACACGCCCCCTTGTGACCTCATATGACCGGCCGTATCATGTAAAGTCATCCAAAAGACGCTTCACGCCTTTCAGTAATGACACAGGTGTGCGTATGGGGCAGAGGTGGTGTCCTGGAAAGGTCAGCAACCTGTAAACGTATAGACTATAGATTTCCATAAATCTGGGAAAAAAGTCTGAATGTTCATAAAAATATGGCAAAGTTAAAATGTGCAAATTCTGTTATTAATTTTAAAAAATGAAAAGGCAAATTTCTAAGCTGAATATCCTGATTCATGACGGCTTTTTCTCAGAATGGTATCCGTATAGAATTTAATTACAGTTCAGCTTTTACAGGTGTTGTTCATGCTCACCTCCAGACCATAATTTTTTTTTTTTTTTAATAAATCTTTCACATAATCCCAAGTATACATAAAATCTGAAGATGTATATTGTAAATTGTAAAAACAAACTCTGAATGCGAGAATGCATTAGGTGTCGTCCAGTTGTTCAGATTGTCAAATTACATATAAGCAATGGGATAGGCAATGACAGTGGCAGTTCTGCATTTTGTAACTAGGAGAAAAAAGACAAATTAGGAACTAAAATAGTTATTTTCGCCACCTGTCATGAAATTCGATATGAACATGTTTGAGATGTGGCTATTAAATAACGAGACTGGGCTTATGTAAGTCGAACCACAGCGTGCAATGCGTGATCCATGTGGTATACATTGACCAATGGGCAAGCATAAACAACCCCTGAAAGTTTCAATCCGCTCGCTTGTGCAGTTCGCTGCCATGCATCGCTTGATGTAGACGTGTTTTTCTGATGTATGGTAAAAATGGTCAGTTCAAAAATCAAGCAACGCATCAATTTGAAATTTTTGGTGAAATTTAACAAAACAGGTACCGAATCTTTAGACTCTGGGACGGCATTAAACTCCTTATTCAATAGCCACGTCTGGTACGTTCTGCTTGTAAATGGACTCATGGAACATGTTTACACAAAACAAATATAGTTGCACTGAAACATGACCAGTTGTTATGAATTGGAAAGTAATCACTGTTTTGGACATTCCTCTTTCTGTCTTTGGTTTTATGCACTGTAGTTTAAATTTTTGCAGGGTGTGTGGGACCCTGTACTCTTTAATGTTGATTTGTTTCTTCTCTGTGTGTACCTAATCACTGCTATTGACTGTTGCCTTTTGTTTTACTATTGAATAGATTGGTCAAAGTTGGCTTAACCTGCAGACTTAATTTATTTATTTATATTAATTTCTTGTACCATTTTAAAATGTGTGGAAGCAATTAAACCTGTGAAGATAAACACATACAAATACCATATATGATTATTAGAGGTTAGAGTATGATTATGAATACCACACTGGTCAGTATATTTTTGTGTTCGTCCTACATGCAAATTTTATATTGATGTTAAAAGAAAGGGCACCTGCAGTTGCTTGAATTTAATTACAGGCCAGAAATCTTCATTTAGCAACATGCCTGACAGTACATACTGACAGTAGCTCTGCAGAGCAGATTTAAAAAGCTTGAAACAAGCATTCAGTCAAAAATAAAAGAATGAGGAAGTATGAAAATAATTCATAAATCGGAGAGCGTCATCGTTACCTCATTCTGGTCTTTCTCCCAGTAGAATCAGTTCCATTCATGTGCATTTGGTATCACGGATTTCTTTATTTTTTTCATGCAGACCATTTATATGAAATAAGCAGCGCTTTAGCACAGTTTAAAAATGCATTCTTACTGCTCTTCTTTCTTGTCCACTTGTCTCCTTGTAACGTGGAAGTAGCTAACTGGCTACAATGACAGAGAGCATTTACATTGTTTAGCAGATGAAGGAAGGAAACATGATATGGGGTCCTTTTGCCTCTTTTAGTCCTACAATTATGCATCCTCACAGAAAGATTTTGGGCTATTCATGACTGCAAGTCCCACAATGCTTTGCCCTCAAACAGCTAAACAATAAGGGGCAGGAAAGTTGATGTGTCAGTTAAAGAAGGGAAAGTGTTACTGTGAAATCTACCATGACTGCAGAACAGAGACATGCATGAATCTATCATAACATTAACAATTGGCTTGTAAAGATGCTAAAGAGGCTAACTAAATAAAGTTAGCCTGATGTCATTATTGAAATTGCTCTGTAGGCCAAGCTTTGTTCGTTGTAGCACTTCCTTTGTCATTTCAATAATGGAAGTGTCGCAGAGCACTATTCATAAGTAGGAGCACATCATATGTGTAGAAGATTTCTATGTCACTGCCTCAAAATAAAACTGCAGTGAATGAATATATCAAAATTCTGGAAAAGTACCTCCCCTTGTTTGTCCTTAGTTTTCTCTCCACCTTACTTTTCTTGTAATACATTCAGAAAGAATAAATGAAGGGAAGTAAAATGAGGGAACTTATTCAGATGCAGCCCTTGTTTCACTGGGGAAGGAAAACCCTGCTGCACCAAAAACTAACTTCCTGTAAGACTGGTTCAGAGATGCAGGCCCCCTACAGGTTGTTTGTGGAAAAAATCTCCCGCAGTGTTGTGGGACAGAGAACAAGAAACATAAAAGGCCTCATGACACAAAACAGAGGAGAGCTGTGTATCTGTGCACTTCTCTGTGTGGAGACAGCCCAGTTTGCCATGGCACAGCGTGCTTTTTCCAAAGGAGTCAAATCTCTCGTTTCTCAGGTCCAATGTGCAGCAATTCAGCTAAACCAGATAAGCTGTCTGCACCAGATATACCAGATTCCAGTATATATTTATCCCTAAGTCTTATATTTAGTTGTATAACACTACAGTTATGGATGTTTTGTTCTCAAGGTAAATTGTTGGGCATTGTTTGAGTCCCCCAATGCTTTGGCAGTCATTTTACTTCCTGCTCTCTATTTATGTAGCACATATATTTAATGTGCTCTGTATTCATAGCCCTGTATGTTGCTATAAGGATAAAGGGCACTGGCTAAAGGAAGTGTTGGTGATAAGGTGTGCAGATTGTTCCTGTCAGATGGTGTTTCAGTGTGTGCTTGTGTGTGGCTGCTGTGTTACTTTTGCACATATATGTAAGGAGTGCTGGTTTAACGTTACCGTAGCCTGTGCTAGTAACTACAGTAAAATGTTTACCATTTGAATCGTCTCTCTGTCTGTATAGTTGCCCTGCCTGCTCCTTCCACCCCTGTTCAATCTCATTCTCTCTCTCCCTCCCTCCCCTGAACTCTGTGGGTTGGCCTCATTCAGTCCCTCCTTCTCTCACTCTTTCTCTCACTTTCTTTTTCTTATTCTCTCTCTTTCTCTCTCCCTCCCTCCCTGGCCCTTCTCCAGTTGCATAACATGGGGAGCTGATGGTCTATTTATAGTGCCTGTGGTTCCATCTCCATGGCAACCAAGCTGCAGGCCAGGGTGCCAGGGAGCTATTTTTGAAGCAGGTTTTCCCTCCCTCCCTCCCTCCCTGAGGTGTGTGTGTGTGTGTGTGTGTGTGTTCGTGTTTCGGGTGTGTGAGGATCAGGTCGCAAGGGCATGTCCCAACAGGCTGCCGCCAGACCCCGTTTTCAAGAATGTGTGTGTGTGCGCCCGCGTTGCCCCAGAGACAACTGTTTGTTTAACCCTTTCAGTGCAGCTCAGCTCCATTTTCTGTTAATAAGACTGTTGTCTGCATCAGATTGAAACTATTGAAATAAAACAAGGTCCGTGTGTCTGTGTGTGCGCATGGGTGTGTGTAACCACACGCAAATATACTGTCATTGTTCCAATACCCCATAGGTACATGTGTATGCAGTCTAGGGCGTGTTCGCGTAACTCCAGACAAGCACCAGTTTAGTGCTTTGAAAAGTTTTGTGTTACCAGAAAGGAAGTGTTTACCTAGCTTCTTGCAAGGTGATTAATTTATTTCCTACAGATTTTTAAAAAATTTTCTATGAGTGCTGATAATTTTGAAATCACGCGCAGGGCCATGCCAGTCAATAACGGGAACTTATTCAAAGCATGAGTTATTATGCAAACTCATGTAACTGCCAGCACCATAAAGTGTCTCATCTGTTTGAGAACACAGATTCATGCAAGTTCTTAAATGTGGAACATGGACTCTTTGCAGGCATTAGTTAGTTTTTATTTTAAGCCATGCACTTTCCTGTAGACAGGGGGGGGGGTGAGAGTTATAGAGAATCCTAGCTGAAAGAAGGCACCAATTCTGCTTTTTAAATGAGCCTTGTTTGCAAAAGTGCATAAGAGCCAGTGGCCTCTCTCACAGTAATTGTACAACATGAAACGGACTGAGTACTGTATGTCTCTGTACGGTAAAATGAGTTCAGAAATAATGCAGTCTGCAGATTATATGTTGAATGAAATGACTGCAGTTTTAAAATGGTCACTTTTGAAACTCATGTTTTCTGTGTGAATTTTGTTTTGTTTTGTTTTTGCTTGTGATTTGCTGTTCTCCATTGTGGAATGTGTTTATGTTAAAGACAACCCATGTGGGCATACTGGTCTCCTAGACCCCTATTTGGCCTGCTACCCACATGGCCTGTTTCACGTCTGTCAGTTTGGATTTTCTGTCATATTTACTGGAGCAAATTATTCTCAGCCACCTGTTTCAGTTTGTATTAAAGTGGCAAGAAGACACCAACCCCATCTTGGGGAAATTTAATACATTTTTTAACACAAAAGTCAAATTTATGATGCACACTAAGCAGTTTGTTTTTCTCTTGCTCTGGTTCTGGTGGTAGCAAGAGGTGAAGACTTCACTGGTCACAGCGGTGTCAGCCACCAGGTGGTGCTGTTTCTTTATTAGTGAGTGAGATTGATGGAAATGGGGGGGTGAAATAGATAGCTTTTGGATTGGAGGGGGGCAGTGCATCATGGGATTAAGGTAGCCATTGCAGGTCGATCTGTGAGCCCCAGAGAGAGCAGCACAGGCAGCACTCACCCCTGTGTCCAGCCTCTCATTCGGCATGTCACATTTAGCCCTTTTGTGTCACATTCCTTGTTACCCTGGTGTTTGGCCGTGAGGCCATGGTGAATATCTGTGGTGTGAGACAGCCATGTGTTGGGAAATGTATTTTTAGTGCTTACCTTTTTCTTTAAGATGTCAGCCAGTGTTTGAAAATGGAATACTTTTCATTTGAAACAAAAGGAGTCAGTGGCCTTTGCAAAACTTTTCATCAGCAATAGTTGGTACACCCAGAATTTTCTCATGGAACTAGACTTTGTTCCATTTTGGAACTAATCTAATGTAATTAAGTTTATAAGACCATGAATGAACTACAGGAAAATATGCATGCTTTGGCAAAGAACATCAAGTGTATCAACTGTATAGCATTTCTGCAAGTGAGTACAGTTGAGCTGGTGCATGTCGAGCTGTAGCTGAGAGGAGCTCCCTCTGCTGGCTGAACGATAAATTGCAGCTGTGTGCTGCTCAACTGTAAATCCTTACTGTCTATAAAATATTAAACCCCTTTGTTTCCTTTCCAGTTTTTTAGACAAAATTGACATTGTGAAGCAGACTGACTACACTCCGTCTGATCAGGTAATTGCCCTAAACAGCCTCTGTTTCATGTCTCTTTGACCATTATTGTCCATCTCAGGAAGAAATATGCACCCAGATCTAAAGGAGAATATAAAAGAGTACAGTGGTTTTAGCACGGGATGTTGTTTAAATTATAGAGCCTGTGTGTCTCCATGTCTTCATATTCCTTACGTTCATTATGATTCTTATCAGTTTTCAATATTTTGGTAAAATAAGTACCTTCGCAGTGATCTCTGTCCTGAAGCACAAAACAAACAACAGAAGCTAATAGTGCTGTCTTTTTTTCAGGACCTATTGCGATGCAGAGTGCTCACATCAGGCATTTTTGAGACAAGATTCCAGGTGGACAAAGTCAATTTCCAGTGAGTTGAACACCAGTCGTTTCTAGATGTTGTGCTATTCTGCAACCTACCAGCAGATGGCACTGTAACTAACTGTTCCATGTGCCTCAGTCTGGATCGTTATATCTAGGAGTGTAATAGTAGTGTTGAATTGTTTTTTTTTCCTCACAGTATGTTTGATGTTGGCGGTCAGAGGGATGAACGACGGAAATGGATCCAATGTTTTAATGGTAGGACTCCCAGTCGCTACGTCCATATTTCACCATCCAAAATGAGCAACACTCACTCGATGGTTATGAATTCCTCCCAAACATGAATGCATTCCAGCTGATATCAATCTGAGCCTTCCTCCTTCTCCTCCTCTTCCTCACAGACGTAACGGCTATCATTTTCGTGGTCGCCAGCAGTAGCTACAACATGGTGATCCGGGAAGACAATCAGACCAATCGCCTGCAAGAAGCACTCAACCTTTTCAAGAACATCTGGAACAACAGGTGAAATAAATGTAGTACAGTCACCTGCAGAATAACCGGCACTCATGCTGACCATGAGGTGATAGAGGTGGTCTATGCTTAATTAAAACACCTGTAAGGGGTTCCTAGAGGCCTATTACTGTCTGTTAATTGATCATGAACAGTCGTCACTTGGTATCCGTGGGGGATTGGTTCCAGGACCCCCCACAGATACCAAAATCCACAGATCCCCACTCCCTTATACAAGATGGCGTAGTGTTTGCATATAACCTACGCACATCCTCTTGAATACTTTAAATCATCTCTAGATTGCTTGTAATACCTTATATAATGTAAATGCAATTTATTTAGTTGTTATACTGTATCGTTTAGGGAATAATGACAAGAAAATTCAAGTTTTGCGTTTTGGAACTTTCTGGAATTTTGTTTTAGGATATTATGGTCCGCAGTTGGTTGAATCCGCAGATACGGATGGCCAGCTATGTTAGAGCAGAGTGTATCCATTTATCGTCTTGCTGTACACACACATGTACACACTTCTCTGGAAGTCTCACCTGCTTGGTCACGTTCCTGATGGCTAAACAGAAATTTAATATCGTCTCTCCTCAGATGGCTTAGGACGATCTCGGTCATCCTCTTCCTCAACAAACAAGACCTGCTCGCCGAGAAGGTTTTGGCAGGGAAATCCAAAATCGAGGAGTACTTCCCTGAGTTTGCACGTTACACCACGCCTGACGATGGTAAGACGTGCACTGAAAACTCACACATGCCTTCACATTTAACATCTATGCATGCACACTCGCAAACAGTCTAGTGGCATAGATACATTACATGTATAGTTTGCTCATTCAGGGTAATTTTGGTATATTCCGCTACCAGCAAGAAGCCAGACCAAAAATGGGCAAGGTCACAAATGGCACTATTTGATTGCCAGTAATTTTATCTTATATGGATTTTACAAGCAAGCATTTTAATGCTTCAATGTAATTATTATGTAGATGTGGATTTACAAATTCTGAAGCCCCTTTTTTGTAGTCCACCTTATGTATGTAGTTGCATTGTATCACCACAAGAGGGCACTCAGCACTCTTTTCAGTACTTCATAGAGCTTTCCTTTGACCAGTCTCTTCTGGCGATAACCTGACTTGGAATTTAATGATACACTTTGGGTATTGAATACTAAAAAAAAATGTAACTAAATGGAGTGTCTCAGTGGTTGCCAGGTTTTGTGCTCAAAGCCTTTCTCGAGCCATTTAAACTGATTGTCCTATGCGACATTCCTATTATGCATTTTCCCCATCTGGAAATCTAAATCATATTCCAAAACCATGTGCACTGCTACAACCCCGGCTACTGTTTATTTATGGGGGAACAGGTATGAATGAACTCTCCCCCAAAACCCCTTTGTCTCTTCTCCTGTTTGTCTTCACACCACAGTCCCCAGGTTGAGCTTGCACAAACATGAGTTGGAGATAAGCATCTGTTGTGCATTATTGTGCCAGCAGACCTTTTGCACCCAGATGATCTCTGTAGCCTTCAGACTTCTGCTCAATGCTTCACTGCAGGTTTCACTGCAGTCAGTTCAGACTCGTATCAGGTGACTGAAACCTGAAGGTCATAACAGATCCAACACTGCACACAGCACACCCATTGCTGTAAGGTAGATTTGCATTTCTATGGTATCTGCTAACACTTGATATCTGTGGTAGTCCTCCACCTTGCCTGTGGGTGACATTAGCCTGGTGTGGGAATAGAGTGTGCTCTGTGTGCTTCCCATGATGCCCCTGGCTGAGCGCTGTTTGACACTAACCAGCTCTCGTCTGTGCATTTCCCCCCCCCTCAGCGTCTCCGGAGCCAGGGGAGGACCCACGCGTCACCAGGGCGAAGTATTTCATACGAGACGAGTTCCTGGTAAGCCAGCCGGGTCACGTACGCTCAGTGAGGCACTGTAGTGGGAAGTGGGGCTTCATTCGTTATCCCCAGATGGGGGAGCTGTGTTCAGTTAGCTTTGGCTAAAATGTGCGATAGAAGCAGACGCTGACTGAGTTTTAATTTCTGGTTTTTAGCGGATCAGTACAGCGAGCGGAGACGGACGGCACTACTGCTACCCCCACTTCACCTGCGCCGTCGACACCGAGAACATCCGCCGCGTCTTCAACGACTGCCGCGACATCATCCAGCGCATGCACCTACGGCAGTACGAGCTCTTGTGATGGGAGGGGCTGAAAAGACACTCTGTGACCCCGCCCCCCCCGCCCCACCCACTCACCATCCCCACGCCTCGCCGCGAACCCAGACCCTCTTAATCCTAAACCCGCCCCCCTGAAACCCCCTCCCACCCATCCCGATTCAGTGTTCTCACGGCGACTCCTTATTTCAGCGTTAAAATAAAGAGAAAATTCCGGAAAAAATTATTGCAGTGATCAGGACTACTGAATTCCTCTGCCCTGTAGCAGTGCGCTCAGGATCATGATCACATTCAACTCACATGCAAATACACACACACACACACACACACACACACACACACACACACACACGCGCTTAGACACACAGATACATGCTAATAGATGCACACAGACACACTTATGTTCATTCACACTCACCTGCTAATATACATACACACACTTACAAACTAATACACACAAACGTACATGGTAATAAGTGTGCACAAACACACTCATGCCCATAGACACACACACACTTACATACTAATACACATGTACATGCTAATAAACGCGCACAAACACACTTATGCCAATACACACACACCGACACACACACACTGTTGCGTAGTCGCACTGTTGCTGGTCAGAGGTGCAGACGCCAGAGGCATGGAAGTGCAGTCCCTGACTGACTCCGCCCCTCCTCCCTCATAACTCCGCCCCCTTCCCCACCCCTTACGCCCTACACGCCATGGAGGGGCACGAGGACGGGAGCGATGGACAGATGCAAAGGAGGGAGCAGAGAAAAGGAGTGAAAAGGGGGTGGCGATATGGGGGTCGGTCGTGTCGTCGTCAACTCGCGTTCAGCTCGGACAAAATGTGGGCTCATGGGATTGTCCCCTTACCTGCTCTGCGTAATTTGCCGGAGAGCGGAAAGGCTGAAACATACAATGAAGTAACAAGACTTAATTCAGTGCAAAAAATCCAAACTACATATATAAATATTTATATATGAATGTATATAAATATATATATATAATATTATTATAAAAAAATCCTGTAGTAACAAGTCAGCTCTTCTGTTTTTGTGCAGACTGTTTTGTGTTACACCATCTTGCGCTCTTCAGCACTCTTTTCTCTTGCTTCCCCCTCCACTCCTCTCTCATTCCGCACCTCTACTCCACCCCCTCCTGACTGTCGTGCTTCTCTCTCTCCCTCCCTCTCTCTCTCTCTCTCTCTCTCTCTGACCGTCTCTCCATCCCCCCCTCTGACTGCATTGCTGCTCCCCAGACTGCATTGCTTCTCTCCTTGACCGGATCACTACTGTCTGATCGCTTCCTTTACCTCTTCAACCATGTTGCTGCTCATGTGACCACATTTTTACTCCCAGCTTTCCTTTGATTTTTTTTTTTTTTTTTTTTTTTTTTTTTTTGTTTTTTTGGGGGCGGCAGCGGTTGTGGTGGTAGGGGTGGGGGGACAGTCGTTATCAAGAAGGAAGAATGAAGTGTTTAAAAAAAAAAAAAAAAAAAAAAAAATGATGACGCAGGACACCAATGGAAACGCCCAGGCACCGCCCCCACCAATCCCTGGCCCCTCCCATTTGCTGCCCAGGCCCTGCCCATATCCTCCCCCCCCCCCTGCCTCAGGCCCCACCCCCGCCCAGGCAAACCGCAATGTCTGTCTCTGCTTTACTGCTGGACTATTACTCTTGTACAGACTGTAAAATGTATTATTTTGTACAACTTTATTGGAGAAAAAAAAAGAACTTGTAGAAGATCCCTGTGCCTTGATCACGACTGTACGTGTAAAATGATCTAAGATGTGAGGTATGTTTTTCTGCGCTGTACAGCTCCGCCTCCCTAATCTTGCCCCCGCCCCCTCCCTCCCCCCCAGTTCCGAAGGCCGACCTCCTGGAGTAGGAGGGGCTGCCACCTGTAGCTTAGGATTTTTTGCCCCCTCCCCTCTCCCTCACCCCCTATCCCCTATTTGTTTGTTCGTCCATTGATTTTTATTTTTCTCTGATTTATGTATATATTTTTTATCCATATACATTGTGTATATATAATGTATATGGATTTAAGACTGCTTTTTAGTAAAAACAAAGAACCCTGACACATTGTACACTATATATAGTATACATGTATAGAGTGTGTGTGTATGTATATATGTATGTATACACACACATATATGAGTGATAACTTAAATCCTTTAAGTAAGGTCTTGTTCACAGGTTTTGTTTTTTTTTTTTTTTTGTTTTGTTTTTGTTTTGTCACCAGCGTCTGCCTACATTTTTGGAGGGGTGGGTGGGGGGTGGTTGTGATTTATTTCGTTTTTAGCTTTAAACTCTTAAAAGGAGAGGGAAAAATATCCAAATGCAAAAACATTGCTTGTTTCTACATAAACCAAATTTTTTTGCTAAAGAAAAAAAAAAAGAAGTGCATTAGTGTTTGGGTCTTTCCTGGTGTGACCAAGACAGAGCTGAGTCTTCAGTCCTCCTCTCCCCACTAACAAACAAGTTTTGGTAGCAAAAATGTTGCACCTGGCTGTGTTTTCCCGCCTTGGCTTGCTTTGAGCACAGCTTTAAAGAAGGAAACCTCCAAAGGTGGAACCCAAAATCAAAGCCAAGAGATGAGGTGGGAAGAAATAGGAGTGGTGCACAGTTCTGTGGTAATCCCTATTAGACTTCTAGACATGGTTGTAGTAGCACTTGAAGAGAATTTTGATGGAAAATCCAAAGGTGCAATTGCTTTGATTTTGATGAACCAACCCCAGGTGATCCACCGAAAGAATTTTAAAATGTACCTGGTCGTTTTTGGCACCAGAGAGCATGAGGAGGAAAACTCATTTTTGTGTATTCGGTCTTTGGGCTGTATAGGATTGAGTCATTCGCTGGAAAAACATAACCTAGCAGAAGGTATAACTGCCATTCCAATCCATCTTGGTCCATCAGTATGTGTGTGGAGTCCCCTTTAGGGTACTGCACCATCGGTCTGGAAGTACCCTCGAGTCATTCCATGAGTCTCTCGCGGACATCCACATTTAACTTGCTTATGGTTTTCCCCATTGCTGTGGGCCTGTGGATATAGATGTGAATGTATTCACCATTGGCCATTTCATCAAATGGTGGCACCGGAAACATAAATGAGTAATGTGCAGGAAATGAATGGCAGTTTATCTTTTAAGTGGAGGAATTGCTGTTTGCAATTCATTACTGCACTTCCTGTGAAGTGTAGTCATATACAAGTGGAAATACCTGGGTAAACAAGGAGCACAAGGACGTATATGGAAAACAGGTGTTTTGACACAGGTGTGGTTCCCTAGTTAAATTCATGCCATGTTCAAGGTTGTGTGCAAAAAGGCTATGCAGACCTGGTAATAATGGTTTGAGTGGATACAAGGTGTTGAGACAGCTGATGTTCCACATGGGGATAGTGTCCAAAATCGGAAAGAGCTGATCAAAAGAGAGTCATTGTGATCAGAAGCACACGCTCCCAGACTGTGGTGTACATTGTGTGGTTCGAGGTGCGAGACTACACAGGTGAGCGACTCTGAATCATTTGACTGCGAATTTCAATATCGTACATGCGCAGGTAGTTCCGTCTAGAGCCGTCTGTGGTCTGTCAAGAACTCTATGGAGTAGGATACTGTTGTGGGGTTGACGTGTAACTACCGCCCAGGGTATCTGGCCATGACCGCAGACTAAATTCTGATATATATATATTTTTATCTTTCTGTAATCCATGCTGGTGGTCATTCATAACTACAGTGTGTTGTGCAATCTTAAGAATTCATAATTTCCCACATGTTCCAAAATAATTTCAAATTTGAAATTCATTTGGCTCTACTATGATACAATATCAATACATCATTTTGAGTGTTGGGCACTAAGAAGTTGAAAGAAGGGTGTTTTTTATCAATCTGTGGAGAATTCCGGAGAGACCATTTCAAAGAGGTAAAACTGAGCCTCCAGGTCGGCATTTAAACTTGGCCAGAGGGAAGTACCCCAGACTGTGCAGACTGATGGTATGAATCTACAAATTAGACTGAGGAAAAGACAGAGGGGCTTCTCGTGGAATATGATGGGATTTGAAAACCAAATGGGAATTTGGGAAGTGTTTTCATGTCATTGGTGTCCTATGTTAGTCCTGCTGGTGGTACACAAGGAAATACTTCACAGAACACTGAAGAATGAGTTCATGATGACACTCTGGGTAGTCTTGTCATCTTGACAGGTTCCAAAATGCAAAAAAAGTATTAAAAAGCCATGATATTTTGGGAAGGGTAACTTAACCAACATCCATTTGGTGGTCAGCCAGGTACTTCACTGTTTGCCCTAAATAGTTGTGCAGGTGGAAGAAACTGGTAATGAAGGGTAATTCTTCATTCTGCTTCCATTGGGGTAGCAATTTTGTGATGCTATCCAAATTCTGTACCTAGCCTGTACCTCTGGGCAGAAAATCCAGTACGCATTGAAAGCTATGTGGAACTACCATGATATACCATAATATTCCTAGTTTATTCATATCTTAAAATAATGAAGCAATGGGATGGGGTCTGCATTTTGGTTGAGCCTGTATTTGAGGTTTTTCAGAGACTCTGGGGTCTCATGGGGAAGACTTAAGGATTCATAAACCCTGGAGTTGTGTTACCAGTGACTTTTCTAGGCAATCAAAGCCTCCCTTTCTGTTGTGGGATGTTTATTTGAATGCTTCAAAAAGTTATTGACAGCATTTTATACTGTCATATATTCTATATTCTACCTTGTGACACCATTTAGTAAAGCTAAGACTGAAGTTGTGGATGGTGAAACCTAGAACATGTGAAATCTTGAAGGAATAGAAGTGTTTCTACACCACTGCCAGGTGACAAACTAAAGAATCAAAAAACAGTATTGTTGGTGGCCATATTCTCCAAATATGGAGAAGATAACAGATCCTGACATACTGACCTGGACAAAGCTGAGAGTGCCTTGGAGGACTTCAAAACGTAAGCCACATGGAGCCCGAAAATGTTTCAGGCACATCTGCTCTGTGGGCTGTAGGGCAGTGTGATGGATGCACAGCCACCAAACGTTTGAAGGGTATGGAGTGGTCAGTTGAGCTCTACAGGAAAGGAGGTCCCTGAAATTTACTCCTGAACACCGGGCAACAGCCTTTATGTTGGGATGTAATGAGAGCATAGTGCTAAAGCCAAGTCTTAAGATTTTCATTTTTGAAAAATGTTCCAATATCGTTGGATGGGTGAATATCCTTTCTGATTGCAAGTAGCTTGCACTCCTCTCTGATTAGTCGATAGGCTAATTTGAGGGACACACTTTCTCTGAAGAAACAATCTGAAGCACAAGCAAGCCCAGTCAGCAAGACTGTGTGTGTGTGTGTGAGGTCAGATGAAGGAGGCAGAGGTTGGATCAGTTGTGTAAATGTGCATGTGATCTGTTAAAGGGATTCTGGGAAATTCTTCAGTGCAGATAATATAGAATAGCCTTACCTTTGGAGATCCAACTGGACCTGCTTCAGAGGATGCTTAAGGTGAAAGGTCAGTGTAAAACAGTCGGAGCATAAAATTAAAAAACAAAGCTATGCATCTGCCTTGTAAAGAGTTTACCAGCAAAGCAAATAAAAATAAGCCAAATTACAAGCAAAAAAATAACACATAAGGAATAACTTTTCACACAGAGGTGAGGTTGGGGCTTGATTTATTGAACAGAGTAAGATGCTACGCAGTCCCAACAATGTTGCCATAGACTTTTTTTTACTACAGATATTAATTTCTTAGACTGTTTTATTTACATAGAAAATAATTAGCCTGACAGCTGTGGGTTACATCATGGTGACGGTCTGTATTTTTTTTAGTGTCTGTGACCCCCTTCCCATCAACAGTCAAACCCCACTCGGGAAGCACCTCCTCCCCCCACCTCTCTGTGGCTAAACTTCACCTCTGTTGTTGGTTGGGTTAAAAGAATCCTTTAAACCCTCTCCACACATTTTATCGTATATCTACTGCATGATATGCAAAAAAAAAAAACAGATGCAACACGTTTAAAATGTGGTGTGTTCTCAGAAAGTATCGCATTATAGCCAAAATGAGACAAAAAAAGTTGACAAAACACCCTTAACCTAAATCTAGACACAGAATGGTCCTTTTTTAGAAGACAGGTTTATTAATGTTTTTTTTTTGCTGATAATCTCACACACACACACACAAAGTCTAAGCTACCCAGAGTATGTCCACACCTCAATACACTAGGATACCATTTGTGAGGAAAGTTGATTTGTACATAGTGCATTACAAATGTTCATGACAAACAAATAATGGCTATAATGATGAGCTGTATCAAACTCAATACAGATGAATGGTGCCATGAGACTGATTGATATATGAAGTATCAAACCATACGCTTTATAGAACAGGACTCGAAACCACTGTCTTCATACAGTCACAAAAATGGACGGTTCCTTTTTAAACTTATGATTAATAAACACTAGCATGACAATCACTGCCATTCAATTTGACAGGAAAGTGAGTCACATCTCAGTGACAGAGAAGACTTCTACCTTGCCACACACGGTTTTTCTCTCTTGGAAGAACGTGCCAAATGGAACAGTCACATTTGAGCTTGGAGACACAGCACATTATTACAGCATTGGGGATGGTGAGGCTTCCACCGTACGCTAACACCTCCACAACTCGCTGTGTTTTGTCTTAAGGGTGGATGGTAAGATTCTGATTGGTGGATGAGTCTGATTGGCTGCCTATGATAAGGTCTACTTATGGCCCCATCATCCCATCACCACCTATGACATCACTCCCGAAAACGGCAAAACTTCCCATTTTTCTACATTCTTTTCCCCCTTTTACATAAAAACATTTTTCTATCTTCCCCCACGACATTGTTTCGTTAAGCAGTCTGTTTTTGATACTTGACAGTCTAAATCCATTTCATGGTTTGATATTTATAGAGGATAGAGGATATTTAAATTCAATATTAATCCCTCTAAACAAATGGGAACAGGGGGAGGGGGCAACACAAATAGTTGTACTGAATGATTACGCAGTTGTGAGTTGTGCAATTCTGCAATGAGAAGCCCTAAAAATTGAGTTTTTCCACACAATGTTTAAAGCAGGTTTTTGGAAGGAAAAAAAATTTTGGGGAAAAAAAAACTTGAAGCAGTTTGAACCACAGTCTGCACCGTTGAACATTGTGTCATATGATCCCAAAGGGAGTTGAAGCCACTTCTGATAAATCTACTGACGCTACCACCCCCCATCTCCTCGAATTATCCGTTTACACTGAGGCGAGGCAAATACACTACGCGTTGCCCCGCCCACTTTTTTCATGCATCACAGTCAGTTCTCAGAAGCCACACCCACCCTCAGCCCCCTGTGGCCACAACAAGAACAGCAATGATTAAAGTACATTTGCATGACGGCATTTAAACGCTGGGGTGAGTCACATTAACCCCTGCTCTTCCATCTTGTTAACTTTGTTAGAGCAGCTGGATCTCATGGATTCTTTTACTGTACATGTATTTTTTTGTTATGCCCCTCCTCCCCCAGACGCCCTGCATAAACTCAGGAGAGGTGAGGGAAAGGGGGGAAAAGGGCTAATATAATAACAGTAATTAAAAGGCAAGACCTGTGACTTTTTTTTGTTATATAATGGACTACCTTCTTTTTTTTTTTTTTTTCCCCCCCAACAATTTCACATTGCAATTTCAATCCATATGATATGGCGCTCTGATCAAAATTTCCAATCCATTTCATCATCATCATCATCATATATTATATTTTTCCATTTCATCCACAAAAAGCATGCCGCGGCCATCCTGTCTCTTACAAGAGCAGCTTCCCAATGATGACTCCGATGACGAAGAAGAGCACGGAGAGCGCCAGCAGCCGAGTGCCGGGGCCCTCCTCTTTCAGCCCGGACCCCGAGGCGGAGGACGCAGCCATGGGGGCCGACATGGCAGGGTTCTTCCTCATTCGCAGACCGTCATCTTCCTGTCGAGGGGAAGCAAGAGAATGGGGAAGGAATATGGAGGGAGAAGGGGACAGATATAGGGAGAGAGAGAGAAGAGGTCAGAAATAGGAAGAGAGAAGGGGACAGAAAGAGAGAGAGAAGGAGGGGTAGAAACAGAGTGGAAGGAAAGAAAAGGGATGAGAGGGAGTGTGAGCCAAAGAGAGAGAAAGAGCGAGAGAGAGAAGTTCAGTGTTAAATGTAATTCATGCATTGAAGGATTAATTCTGCATATTCTCTGCTTTCTGAGAGTAGCCTCTATTTCCTGTGATTGAGCCTGACTGAACGACACTGGGGTCCACGGTTCCCCACAGCCGCCGAATGCGAATCGGATTTATGGCTCAACTTTAGCATTTGGCTGAACTGCACGGAATTCGGCCACCTCGTTCTCCTCCCCGACCCCAAACGCCCCCCTTACCCTCATCTGTTTGTTCTCCTGGCGTAGTCTCTGCACCTCCATCTGCAGCCTCCTGCACTCTTCCATGATCTTCTTCACCTCCGAGTCGTCCAGGGCGGCGCTCGCCGACTTTGGCAACGTCGACGACTCAGACTTCAGGAGGCTCGCCGCGGCGACTTTATTAGTGTCGATGTCGTGCTGCAAAGGACATGAGACAAAAAAAAACCCAAAAAAACAAGGTTTGGGGTTAGGTCCCATTTGTCTTTGAAACAGCACCAATTTTTGGTGCTTGGATGGTTTCATTTGAAGATTGAAAACCTTTTCCTACATCATCCCATCTGGTTTCCCCATCAACCTGTATGATACTAGCTCCTAGCTCTTCCAAAGAAGAAACATTCTCTGAATTCCATTTGCCAACAGTCAACTTCCTCCCTAGAATCAGTGTGTATTCACTCCTCCCATGGTGCAGAGATACAGTGAGCCCAGCCTTGACCTCCAGCGCCTGTGCTATTCAGCCAGCTTGTGTTAACACAGTGAAGTAACTTACTGAACAAAACTCAAAGTTTCTACGTTAGCATTAGCCACAAATGGCACAGCGGCTCAACTGTACCTAATGGCCACTGAGCTCAACAATGACATTGGGCTAGCTTGCTAGCAGCAAAGATCCAGTGTGCTGGGGTACACATTACTGGCAGCCAGACTGTTGGGGGGCACTTTCTGCAGCCTCATTGTGTTGCAGTTTGTCTGCCTGTGCAGCATGCAGATACACTTGGCTGCAGACAGACCGTGCGCACACAGTGAGGTGTGAGAGAGGAAGCCATGGTCGCGTGCCTATTTGCCCTCTGCTGCAGCCCTGTTTGGCCTTGTGTGAAGGAGGCAAGTGGCGCTGCTCACCGTTTTCTCGTTCTCAGTAGGCAGCTCGAAGACACACCTCAGCTTGGAGTCCATCAGCTCCTCTGGTTTTGCCTCTTTCCACTGTGTGAGGGGGGGAAGAAGGGGGCAAAAAGTTACCAATATGTATTTTTATAACAAAGTAATGCACAAAAGCGATTAACGGTTCAAAACCGAAAAACACAAATGATTGAAATGTATTATTATTTTTAATAATTAAAAATATCATTTTCTCATTCACATCTTAATTTTATCATTTCATAAATTTTTGTTACATATTTGTAACATGTAAAGGAAGTGATATTGAAAAAGACAACCACACAGAAATTACCCATGAGTCCTGGGATTAAAACATTGTTCCCAAATGGCATGTGAGAATGCTTCAGGTTAGCACTAGGAGATGTGACTCTCAGTGGCAGCTCCATGCTATTTGGATGCAATGTTACGACTCTTGAGGATAAAAATTTCTCACTACGGGGGCCTCACAACTTCTGTATGTGCTATTGGCTACTGTGGTGTTCAGACCACATCATGATCATGTGACACATGCAGAATCCATTCCGACTTGTTGCAGGGTAGGAATCTCCAACAAAACTGAATCACTGTTTTAATGACAGCTCTCTGTGTATGAAGACAAATGTGTATTTGCAATTAGAGCTGCAACAATGAGTTGATTTATCGATCAAAAGAAAATTAATCGCCAACTATTTTGATAATCGATTAATCATTTAAGTCATTTTTGAAGCAGAAATGCCAAGATTTTGATGGTTCTATGTTCTCAAATGTCAGAATTTGCTGCTTTTCTTGGTCTTACATTATAGTAAATTAAATATTTTGGGATTTTGGACTGTTGGTCAGACAAAACAAGACATTTAATGACGTCACCTTGTGCTCTAAAAAACTAACGGGCATTTTTCCACTGTTTTCTGATGTTTTATAAACCACACGATTAATCGAGAAAATAATCAGCAGATTAATCGATAATGAAAACAGTTGTTAGTTGCAGCCCTAGTTGCACTAATCTACGACAAAGCACTCACCACACACTCCATGTCGGTCATGTCAGCTGGGGCCAGCATGGACTGCACCATGAACTTGTGTTTGCTCTTCTCATTGGGGTCGTAGTCAAAGGGCTGCAGCATTACTGTTAGACAATGGGGGAATTCAAATGTACTTTTTATTTCCACTTCTTCATGACTCTCATCATATGACCCTATATCTGTGACATCTCAGGGACTGCCTGCAAGGGACTACCGCTATAAAATATCAGAAACAGGCTCTCTGATGGGCGCCAGTGCTATTCTTTCCATGTACAAAGCAGGGTAAAGGATAAAGAATGACTGCATTAACATTATATGAGTGTGTAAACAGCCATCTCTACCCTCGGGGGAGGGGCCTGGAAAGGAGGGGCATGGTGCAGCCCTATGACAGGTGACTGCTGGGGCTTGGTCACGCCCCTCTGGCCGCACCCCTGACCAACCCAGCGGGCGGCTGTCACAGGAGCTTAAGGCGGTGAGCAACGCTCGGCTCGGAGACAGGAAACACGATCCCTCCCCGCCCCGTCTCCAAGGCAGCGGCAGGGCGGCAAGACGTCCAGAGGACAGTTGCCCCTCTGAGCACGCTCAGATATCAGCTGTGCTCAGATCACGATGACAAGCCTGCCAGAGGGTCCTGCCAGTACCGCAACACGCGTGAGCGACGGAGGATTTCAGGAGGACCGGGGGGGGAAGGGGGATGCCAAAACAACTCATTCTGAGAGGACATTTTACAAAAACATACATACAGCGATGCACTGAATTTTACATATGGCATTATTATTAAAACAATGCCTCCTTTGACTAAAATATCCCACATGAAATAAAATGACAGAGTGGGACACTGTACCAAGTCTAAATCCAATGCATGGATTACATTCAACCCGTATGAACACTGTATATATTTTAAAAAAATGCATAAATTCATGTATAGAAATTTAATTCTGTTTTTTCAAAGACCACACTGTGCAATATACACACACTGCTTAAGGAACATGACAACACAAATATTACTTATTTACCAAAACTTTCTTTTGTCAATTAGCTTCTATACCATTTCATTCCTGTGCATCTGGAAGTGCAGTTTGACAGGAATGCTGGTTAGCCGATTAATAATTCCTTGGAAACAGGGGAAGCGCAAGCTACATCCAGAGGTAAAACAAACATCACAAAATGAAAAAGTATAAACCTTGACCAAGATTGCTTTTCGTTTTGCCCGGACGACGGCTTAACCAGTAGCTGCGCAGGTGAATTTAGCGTAACCGGCGTCTGCCGACAGCTGAGCTGCCACATGCAGCGTGGACTGCCTTTCGCAGCAGCTGTGCTGGTAAACACAGCCTGACCAGTGCTGCTCTCACACAGCACCCCATGAGCTGGTCCACCCAGTCACTGGACTGCTATGGCCAGTAGCACCAGAGCTCAATGGCTCTGCTACACACAGCGAAAGCTTCATGTCTCCAATGCTGACTGAAACCCACCCACAAAACACGGAACAACTGGACCACATGAGAACAAATTAATATGGTCTACCGCGAGGCACAGTAACAAAACAGCGGTAACGGAAGCTTCCTCTGCAGACCGGTGCTGTCACCTTTCTCTGCTTACCTGTGCAAACGCAATCTACGGAAGGTCAAAGTCAAAGAATCACTTTGCTCATTTTCATTGATCCAACATTAAAGCCAAAAACACAATGTTACATTGCATATCCGCCTATTCATTTCCCAATGCTTATCTAATAATACATGTTGCAAATATCAGATGAAAAATGTAATCAGTCTCTATATTAGGGCTTTGTATTGGCAGGTAACTCGGGGTAGGATGTATATTTTCCATTATAGAACTTGTAGTGCAGTGTATATCCTCGTACAACACACATTAAATCATCTTAATGATTTTAAAAAATATTGATCTCACTCAGACTGCTTGTAAGAACAGTCTACTGTAAAATACACTATTAAAGTGGTGAGACAGTGGCCAAAATTTAAAAAAAAAAAACACATTCAGATTGCAAAGAGCTTACTGACACTCACAAAAATATGTTACTTGTATGTCTAAAAGAAATAATTCAATGTAAAAATGAATGTTTAGGTGTATAATATTACAACAGCTGTGGCTACATTGCAATACATTGTCGGCAGCCGTTATATTTCCATATTGATATTTTCAATGCACCTCTACTGAATATTCTTTGCAGAGAAACACAGAATACCAGCAGCACTTCATTGACCAGGAACCAGATTAGGGAAGCTTCCTTCTGTTACTCTGTATATGAGTATATTGCCAAAGCTGTACAATGATGCAAACATCAATGGTATGCTTTTCAAACAGCACTTGCAATCAAAATGTCCTTAACAGTTTCCATACAAGGTATAAGTTAAAATGGGGGGAGGGGGAAACAGTCTGTTTTCCTCAGTCTCAGTCTCTCTCTCTCTCTCTCTTTAAATTTGCATCCCAGATTTGTTTGAATGAGATCTGGCCGTCGCATACATACCGGACACGTTGAGGGAGGTTCCAGCGTCGATCACGCCGCTGTTCGGCCGCACGCAGTACCGCCGCGGCGCCGTCGTCTTGACTTTGAAACACACATTCCTGTCTGTTGGATTGTTGAGCTTCAGGGTGGTGGTGACCACGTCCGTAAACGGGCCTGTGAGAGATTTGGGGGGGACACCAATTCATCACTGATCAGAAACAGCACAATAGGCTACTGGAGGAACACGATCACATTTAACACCTCTGGAGTGACATCAAGAGTTGGGATTGGTTAGACCAACCCTGGCCCTGAAGTGGCTGAGGTTGTGTTGGCTTTTGTTGCTACCTTAAAAAAATGTGCAAAAAAGGAAGCGAGGCAAGTTAACTGTATTATCAACTGCTTTAACCGACCAGCGTTGACTTAAAGTGAAAACCAGCAGGCTGTATGGGTCCCCAGGAAGAGCAAGGGGGAAGGGTGAAGAATTAACAGATCTCACCTACAGAGACATGCAAGAAGTAAATAGACACCCGTAGTTTTATCAAACACTGTAGGTGTCTATTTACTTCTTGCATGTCTCTGTATGTACACTAAGATTAGCTTACTGAAGATGAAGAGGGTCTAAACTTGTCCAGTTTTGAGCGGACATCCATCGGACTGTTTACAAAAATAACAAAACCTTTGACCTTAATTTTACACCACCTCACTGGCACCAGTTTATTTTAGAGCCACTGACTTTGCACAAGTGAGATTCACTTCCTTTCCATTTCAATTCAGTAGTACTTAACATTTTACCATATTTATTTCATCTATCAGATTCTCAACTATTTTATGCACATATTCCAAACTATGTACGTGTTCCTTTTCAATTATATGGTGTTTAGATCACTGGCTTCTGGTTTTCGGTATGCAATGCACCAATTTTGTTTTTGAATCAGCGTATGTTTTTGAACATGTTTCTGAGTCAACATCTTGGACTCAAAGAATCCCATTGACCCCGGCCCTATTGCACAGCCAAGCTAGTTATTCTCTGCATTAATCCGGATCACTTGGCTAGCCATTATTTCACACATGTTCAATGCATACATCAGGATGTTTACTCGAAACTGAGGTTAAATACCTCACAATAAGGTACCAATGCACAGGCCTATCTGGGATTTGAACTGGCAACTTTTGGACAAAGAACTTCATACATGCTCTGTCAAGCCCAGCGCAGGGTCTGGATTATTCTTAATGACAGATTTAGTTACAAAACATTGTGCGGAAACTACTCTAAACACACTGGAAGAACATTATGGAGTGTTTTTGTGTTTATGACATGGTGCTGCAGTGGACTGAACTTGGGTCCGTGCTGTCATTAACGACAATGTCCGGATAGAACCCTCACTCCGTTTGCAAAATAAAAAAACTATACTACCCAAAAGAATAACTTCCAGCATTGGTGGCCTTGAGTGACAACAAACAAAAAACAATGTCTCTGTACGCTGCAAACGACAATCTATAGGGCGTTAAGACTGGTGCCATACAATTCACGAATTAAAAAAATCAACCATGGATCACTAAACACAGAGTGCATTCCAAAAAAGAATTCACAACACCAGTTCCTCAAGCTGAGTCGGTTTTCTGGTATCGCTGTTTTTTTGTTAACTGAATCCATAAATCAGGAAGACATACCTTCGCAAATGGTGGTGGCGTCGTGTCAACCACAGGCGCACAAACCTTATTTCTTGGTGTACAAAAAGCTGCCCCCTCCAAGGGCATGCATGTGTTTCAAGGCTAGTAGGATTTACATTTTGACCAACACAACTCTGCGAATGTACAAATGAAATATAAAATATCTACGCCACTGTAACTTGCACTCCCGGTGGCAGACGTGTTACAACAGCGCCGCAACGGGTCCCATTCCAGCTACTCAGCTACCTAATTAAAGTCAAATACCCCAGGATCGAGTTAATATCCACCAAGCACAAAATAAGCAGCTAGCTTCCGAGTTACTTAGCTTGCTACATTCGGTTACCGTAACGCATGACTTTTATCAATGGGCCATCAACTGTGGGAGAATGTTCTAGCCAAAACCATAGTCCGTAAATATTTAATTGCCTGACACTAGCAAGCTAGCTACATCGCAAGCTAGGTATCTTGCTAACGTTAGGCCTCATGTTGCTTGCTAATACTGCTAATGCAGCCGGATCCGAAGAAGGGACCGACCGAAAAGGGCCTCTAACGTAGTCTATCGCACCACAGGGAGGCGAGCTACCTGAGGTAACTGGCGTTAATACCCGGCGTTTCACCGACAGCGCTGCACTTCTCATCTGAACGCTATCCGCCCTGCATGACTTCTCTATCCAATCTCCAATTCCCAGGCATTACAGCTGAACGACTCGCAGACACCAGTCAGACAGGGCCACCCCTTCTATACTTACCTCGGAATTTCAGTTCGTGTTGAGGTTCTAGCACCAGGACCTGCTCTTGTCTGGCCATGTCCCAGCAGTTGAGAGCGTGTTTTGCAGGCTGCAAAGGTTCAGCGACTTGTCGGCGTATTTGTCGTTGAGATATTTGTGATTGCCCAGAGTCCTCTCGGTCGCAGCAAACCGCCAGCTAACCAGAAACGCGCGACTCCAACTCCTTGCAGCTGTGACGATGCAGGAAGGATGCGAGAAAGAGGCTCCCCGTGACGTCACATCAGGGGGCCACTCCTGTCAGAAGTCTGTGGATCCATAAAAAAGTACGGAAGCCGTGCAGACTAAACAGAAATGCAATTGTATATTACTGAAATTCCACATTCACTTCGTCTTTTCATACGAACGTTAAAATGATCATCTAAATCCAGATGTTATGAGCTCACTTAAGGTCAAAGGTGTCACAGTTTATATTTTTTCGTCAAGTGTTTTGGTTTCTGATCGGATATTGTCAGTATTGTCCACATTATTGGTCAGACCTCAAAAATAGCCAATCACATTGACAGGATACTTGTCTGGGGCTAAAATGTACTACTTTGAGAAATGTTTAAACTGGTAATGAGACTCACAATTTTTTTCTGATTGTGGGTGATAATATTGCATTGTTTTAAATTTTAATGTATTCAAGAACAAAGAGGATTTCAAGAAATGTCTGTCAATTCATTCAGAATACATAACATTCTAATTATAATCACAAAGATTCATGTTAGGCCTACACTGCCAAGAAAAACAACTGCAGGTGAAGAAGCAATTAGGGTAACCCAAAAGTGTTAAATGACATACTGCATTTCAAGCATTCAATAATACCCTTTTTGAAGTTAATTAAAAAAAGAACAATGGATGATTTAAAATTCCTGTTAAGTTTGTATTTCGGTTCACATCAGTTATGTTCACAGCTTGTATAAATAACCTCACAGAAATTCAGCTTACACCTGGCCAAAATGTTTTTTTTTTTTTTACCTCAAATACCAACTAATAATTTGTCTTGCCTGAAGATTCAAAATAGACCTCACGATAGACCACTCATGTCCGGTACGAAACAAACAGTGCAGTATTTTCTTTATATTCTGTACTTTCCTGTTGTGTATGTACATGTTTGTCTGT
This sequence comes from Albula goreensis, assembly GCA_022829145.1. Classification (NCBI taxonomy): domain Eukaryota; kingdom Metazoa; phylum Chordata; class Actinopteri; order Albuliformes; family Albulidae; genus Albula; species Albula goreensis. Next base: position 9,500,385 of record CM040752.1, read on the forward strand.
CTGGGCCTGAAATGGACAGGCAACCTGCCCTGGATTTTTCCCTGCCTTTAGCCCAATGATGGATGAGACTTCAGGCCCCCTGTGACTCTGAATTGGATGAAGTGAATACTAATAATAACAGTGTCACTGCACGTGATTGATTTTTAAAACTTTCACCATGTACTTAAGTGCATGGTGCCTTTCCAATGCTGAAGTATACAAAATGGCCCCATGATCTCAGTATTGGACTTTGTTTGTAGTCGACTACACTAGTGTTATATAGCTTGGTAATCCTATGTTACATCGGTGTACTTTGCCCACATGGTTCCAGGAACCTCAAATACATCTATTGAATCATTTGCGGAACATGACTCACGCTCTGGTTACGTGATGACGTCATTGGGCCTGTCTGGTAGAGAAACAGGAAATATCAACAACTGAGCCCAGGGCGTCAGAGTGACAGCGCAGGGACCACGGAGCAGAAACACCTCGCTAGCCTCTTCTCTTTAAACTCGGTCCACATAAAATAAACACTAACATCGTTGTACATTATCTTAGCGTTAGAGGGTAGTCCGAGGAGTGACAGAATGTCTTTGTTTGGAAAGTTGTTCGGCAGTGGGGGGAAAGGGGGAAAAGCTCCGACTGCGCAGGAGGCGATTCAGCGACTCCGGGAAACAGAGGAGATGTTGACGAAGAAGCAGGAATTTTTAGAGAAAAAGATTGACCAGGAGCTTCTCACTGCTAAGAAGAATGGCACGAAAAATAAACGAGGTAAGGCCTGGCTTAGCACGCTGTATAACGGCGATGACGCTAACCAGCCAATCTATCGGCTGCCTCTAACTTGGTTTGGTATCGGTAAATACAAGGAAGAGACTGGCTAGAATACGGACGCTGGAGATAGCATGTAACATTAGCTAACTAGCGCTAGCTGGTTATTGAAGCTAGCTAGCTAATTAACTGTAGGAGCAGTTGGCTGGTTACGTTTGATATACCGTTCTTTCCATCTGAGTTGGAGAAAGGTGTAACGTTAATGCAAATATTCAGGAATTTTCAAGATCATTTTACTACCGATACTTATATCAGTGCTGGAATCTTAGTGATACATTCATACACCTACACAGTATAACATGTACCGATAACTGCGACTAACTTGTTGCTCAATAGTGTTAGGTAACTAGTTAAATATCAAAATTCTAGTGCTAAATTAGATGTACAGCAATTTCTGAAGAATCAAATGTTGTAACTCCACAATTAAGTGACCACAAACATAAACATGATACAGTTGCTGAGAAGAAATTGGTTCCTATGGCATTAAATAGTTGTACATGTATGATATATTTCATGAATAAATTGACAAGACATTTTCTAGCTGTCATTTTCCAGTTTGCCCCAGGCTTTGTCATCTTTTCTGTAACATTGTACATCAGGGATTTTCAATGAATATTGTTGGTGGGCCACTTTTACATTTGTGTATAGTGTGGCAGGCCAGTTGGGCACAAAGCATGTCATTTTATATCATAGGCCTTGACATAATATATTACATTAAAATCCTCAAGTTTAATTTGTAGGCCATAAGTCATAATAAATGTGGGCTTGTAGCTTATGACTTACCATCAGGTACATAAAATTAGATATGTGCATTATGATTGAGAAAACAGGTAATTTGAATATTGAATTAATCTGACTATGGTATTTGTCTGATAAGTTCTGTGACTCTGTTTTCTTGTTTTGGGGCCATGACTAAGCACTTCTCTTCAGAGATGGAAAACCCCGGCTTCAGAGAGTAAAAGTACTACCATGTGTTTGTTCTACCCGTTCACTAAACAAAATGATCTCACAAATAGCTGCTCTGCCAGACTGAAGAGCTGTGCTAATCACAATGAGATGATTTAGTGGATGGGTGGCACAAATACATGGTGGTACTTTTACTTTCTGAAGGCGGGGCTTTCCACCTCTGCTTCACTCAACATATCGATTGCACACATCTTCACCAACTACGAGTGAGCAGAAGGCTTTTTTGCTTTTGGCAAGGTGTCAGGCCTCCCGGAGAGACACAGCCGCTGCATTCTCAGCACTGATTGGTTGTAAGAGGTTAAAAGCAGCTCATGTTTACCATTAGGTGCCGCAGACTTTGGTGGGAAGTTGCCATTGAAACCATGTGTTTGGTCTCGGAGTGCCGTTGTGTGTTTGCAATTACAGCGCATTCATTTTATTTTCACTGTCAAAATGAAAGGTTATTTAGTCTGTGTGTAGCATACACTGCTTGGAATGGAATTTAAAGAACTATTAAAAATATGAAGGAAAGATTGGTTTGAAGATTCCTTCAAACTGAGGAATTGTGGTTTATTTTTTACTTGGTAATATGTAATTCAGTTTGTCTAATGTAATATATAATGTTGTGTAATTTATGAATTTAGAATCAATGTTCCTCCACTGTATAACTATGGTTTAAAATTGGTGTGGGTAAAATGCTGTCCAACAAACTATGTGCTACTAAAATATTTAGACGAATCGAAAAGGTGTAATTTGTATAGGATGCGGTGTATGAAAACAAATGTATCATTAGGTAATATCAAAATATAACTATAATTCAGCAACAATGAATAATGGTAACTTTGAACAACACACCTTAAAACCAACACTTGAAGTTGAATCTGGATTTGCTTTTAGAAAAAAAAAACATGCACAAACAAATGCATACAGTGCTATGAAAAAGTGTCTGATTTTTATATATAAAGTATTTTTTTAAATTTTTAAAAAATTTATCATATCTTTAAAGAAAACATGTATATTTTAAAATTAGCCCTCTGCCCTGTTCTGCCCTGTTCGCTCACACAGCCGCGCTGCAGGCATTGAAACGCAAGAAGCGGTTTCAGAAGCAGCTGGACCAGATCGACGGCACGCTGTCCACCATCGAGTTCCAGAGGGAGGCGCTGGAGAACGCCAACACCAACACCGAAGTGCTGAAGAACATGGGCTTTGCTGCGGAGGCCATGAAGCATGCCCATGACAACATGTATGAACCACTCCGCTATTTATTCACCCTCAACACCCCTGTGTCTGTCTGAGGTTTTAATCATTTTTCACACTGTCCAGAATCTGCCGTCTGTTTGTTTCTGTGTATTTATTTTTTAAACATTTTCTTCCATGCCATCTTGTCTCCCAGTATGGAATGGCCAGTTGTATTTTTAGGCTGTTGTAACATCCTCCAAGAGTTTCTCTGCAGTGCATGATGGCAGTTACTTCTTTTCACTCTTCGGTCCACCAGCTGAATTAGGGCAGTCTTTGTTTCAGAGGAGCCTACTTAATGTGTGGTTGTCAAAAGCCTATTCATGCACTATGAAATGGCAACCTCGTAGTCAATTATGTACCATAGTATCGCTGCCGTACACAGTCGTTCCTAATAGCTGCTGAATTCCAGACATGGGGTGCATCGACACACCAGAACCCGTTATCTAAGTAGGATCAGCCACGATAGTGTGTATTTGTTGTAGTGGCTCATGTAAAAGATAAGTGACTCTTTCGGGTGAGACTCTGACCTATGGTTCTAATTAATTGCGGTCATTAAAAATCCCATAGCACTAAATTGCAAAGAGTAGTAGCGTCCTGGCTGAATAGTCGGTCTGGCTCTCAGTCGGTTGTTTAATTACTCCCCTCTTTAATAAGCTAAATGAATCCCCTCCTTCACCGCAGCTGACATATATTGACTGTCATGGGGTGAAATGTCAGCCAGGCATCGCCCATCCTGGGAGTTTCACTTTGCGGTCATGACTGTTATTACATTACTATTACGTGGTAGTCATTATCACATTTCTGAGAACATCTGTCCATTTTGAGCGTGGCCAAGTATACCTGATCTTTAAAATTTACCTTTGGAGGAACCCTTGTTTTGTGTTTTAGGGACATTGACAAGGTGGATGATCTGATGCAAGAGATCACGGAGCAGCAGGAGTTGGCTCAGGAGATCTCAGATTCTATCTCCAAACCTGTAGGATTTGGAGAGGAGTTTGATGAGGTGAGAAATGTAATTCACTTATAACTTATAATGCCTCTGTTTGTTCCCCAGCCTGAAAAAGCTGTGTTCCTAACCATGGCCTGTTAAGGTTCCATCAGACATTAAGTGAAGCGTATGGCTTGTTTGTCGTTCTCTGTAGGATGACCTGCTCGCAGAGTTGGAGGAATTGGAACAAGAGGAACTGGACAAAAATCTGCTGGATATCACAGAGAACGTCCCGCTGCCCAATGTGCCCTCTTCATCGCTGCCTTCCAGACCAGGTACGGCCTATCCACGCCACAACCGTGTTCATTTACACAGTGCCGCTCTTCAAACTAGTTTTATATCCTTGAAGGGTACTGAGTGAATGAAATAAATTGCAAAAACGTGGTTCTATTCAAGATGAATTAGCACTTGATTTCCCAGTTCATAGTTCCCATACGCTTTTCTACCTGCTGTTATTTCCAGCCAAGAAAAAAGAAGAGGAGGATGAGGATGACATGAAAGACTTGGAGCGATGGGCAATGGAGGCCATGTAGGCTGAGACCCCAACCTCGAACCTTGGACCTCAAACGCTGTTCCCCTGTGGAGGAAGGAGAGAGAGGACTTTCTGATTTGCTGTGGCTGTTCTTTTGTGTTGGGGGTGGGATGGGGTGGAAAGGGGGTGGGGAACAAACGTATTTATACGTGAAAGGAAACAATCACACTACAAAAAAAAAATGAATGACCTGACTACCTGTAGCTCTTTCTCTGAATACGATCCCAAAGCAGACAAGGAGCGAAACGGTTTATTCTAGTCAAAGAAGGCAAAAAAGTCAGATTCTCTCTCTTCTGAAGTGGTTCCTCTGAAATGAATCAGTGTGTTTTTGTTGGTCCTTGCCATGTTCATAGCCTTGAGTCAGAATCTAAAGCTTTGGTCTTCGTTATACTCCCGTTCTTCTCATAGGAAGCAATTGCGTTTTTGCACACATACTTCCTATCAGGCCTGCTGTACACCAAACCCATGGATCCTGATGAGATGGATTGCTTGTCTGAAGGGATAAATAACCCCTCAATACAAGTCTAGACTGACGTAGAACATCAAGCACATCTACCCCCCCATCTCCTCTCACAGAGTCTGTGCAGGAAAATAATGTACCACCCCGGAACACTCCAGAATGTTTTTCCTTTCCGTTTCTGATAGTTAAACGAACACATATTTAAAATTAAGTATCTATATGCAATTTGCTTTTCGGTTAATTTTTATATTTCTCATATGGTGTAATGCCCAATTTTACAAAGTCATATCAATTTTCTCGAAGCACTTATATCTATCAAAATGTAATCTTTTGTGTTTTTCCAATAAATAATTGTTTTGAAGTGAGTACATAACTGTAGCACTCTTCTGTGTTCTCTACAATTATTTTATTGGCTTCTCATCGTGGAAGTGATTCTGCCAATTTATATGTCTTTGGTACCTCCCATGTGAAATTATCTTTAGTCATGGTTCTGGAAAAGGGTAAGCATGTTGAATCTTGGAAAATGGGTACCATAGTCCCCCCCTTCAATTACAAACAGCATTTTATCACCAAATAGTCTCCTGACCACCTTCTCGCCAGGAATCATGGTCTTGGTGTACACATTGTCTCAAGAGAAAATAAAACTCCTGATAACTCGCTGTGATTTTGCTGCCAATTCAAAAACAGATTATCTGGCTGTAGCAGATAGTCCATTTTGTTTGGAGGTTAGCAGTCTTGTCTGTTGGGTTTTTTTCTCTTTGTTCTTTTAGTTAGCGGTTTTCCTGTGTGTTTGTGTCTGTGTCACTTAGAGAAACATACCACAAGTTAACAGAAAGTCCGAAAATGCAAAATGGTGTATGGTCGTTGGGTGCCTGAGCTTGATGGAGCTCTCCTTTCACTTGGGTGTTTAACATCCTGTGAGAGCCGTGGTGCTGTAGGCTAGAAGAACCTTTTATCTTCGCACATGAGCATGAGGAAGAATTATTTACGATTGTTTTTTAAAATTTTTTGTTCAATTGTGAAATTTACTTACATCTTTTGTAGGCCGAGCTGCTCGATGACAGAGGTTCTATGACTATGTTATTTCATCACAGATTGTTTCAACAGGCCATGTGAATGAGTGAGTGTGTGCACGTGTTTCTGTAATATATACATATGTATGTGTATGTATTCATTCTATGTATGTATCTCAAGTTTGTCTAAAACATACATTCTTCCTCAGTTGTCTTCATTCATGTCTGTCATTTGTATGCCTTTGTTTGTCCTTATGTTATTCTCGCTGCATTCTTCAGACCAGCCTCTGTTCTCCTCAATACCTCACTCCGAGTCCTTCCTTCTCTGGTGCCCCTGAGCTACGGAAATTTCAAATTGTTTGCATCTTGCTTAAGCGCTAAAGCGTATCTTTGTATATATTAGCAAGCAATGCAAAGCATACACACCAGTTATAAAATGAGAATACTAGAACTGGCTGCCGGTGCCCCTGACTTACCGTTCCCTTTTGGGGGTTTATGTTCATCATCTGAATTGTACTCTGCTTTGGGGTGGGCCTTTTTAATTTTCAGATTCAATAAATGAGCAGAAGACCAGAGAACACAAAACTGTATAGAAAGGACATCTTCCTGTCAAACTAGAAAGAATAGACATGCTGTACATTTTCTACATAGGATTGCAAGTGTACATTGATATTTGCAAGATGTATCACACACGGTGGCATGTATGCATTTGTATGTTTTACCTATCCAGATGAAGCCGATTTGAATGAGCATTAAACTTGTTGATTATTTGTTGTTGTTCATATTATCAATATGTAGAGACTGGATGCACATTAATTAGTCATTTTGTAGTTGAATACATGTGGATATTTGGAAGAAATATCAGATGTGCTTTCAACATGCGTCTCCTGTAAGACATGGGGCCTGCGTTAACACTTAAATGTACCTAACACTACATGCTGGTACAGCCTCTTTTAGCTGAATACACTACAGAAAATGAAGAATTCAAAGCAGCTGCATAATGTTTTCCTGAGCCGAACTGTTGTTTTGAAGTTATTTTTCCTTCATGCTATTCCTACTTAAGTGAACATAAGAACTACAACGTAATGTCTGAATAATGAAGTTCAGAGGATGGGAGAATGAAATGCCACCCACAGTGGTTTTGTATGGAAGAGCAAGAACCTCGAGCTAGCTTTCATACACTTCAGCCTCTGCTTCATTTGCAAATGTTTCAGAAAGCGAAAGACGTAGTGACACAACTCATCACCAATACACATTATAGTTAAAATGTAGAATTCGCGCAATACTTTGAGTTTGTAAACCTCATGGTGATGTGAAGTCTGGATGGAGGGGAATGAAAAGACCTGGAGCCGAAGAAGTTTGCACAGCAAAGAAAAGAGAGAGATGACGAGGGAAGAATAGGGGAAAGAATGGAGAAAGGAAAGCACTGCTGATCTCAGAATGGGGGATGATGTCACACAGTGCAACACCTCCAGGCAAATGTTATTGTTCAGTTTTACTGGAATAACGGCTTGAGCTGGATCAACTGTAACTAAAGGAGTGAAAGGGCTTTTGTCAGATCGCGGAATTGGGCTTGGAGGGGGAAACAAAATATTTTTTCAAAATAGAAATAAGATATGTGGAATTTACCTACTGTGTTAAATTAAAATGTGATGGGCATATAACAAAATTAAATTGATGTCATTGGTCATGTGACAGGTTTCTACGAACAGCTTTACTGTAAAAGTATAAAATTGCTGATATACCTACTTTTTAAGTATTCTAATTTTGAAAAAATAAGCAAGACAGATGTTTAGCTTTGTGACCAAGAAATATCATTACAAGAAATAAAAAGGGGTCTCACCTCAAAGAAAACAAATAACCTGGAAATGACAGTTTAACCAGTGAATTTTATCCACTTTTTAACTATCAATCCAGGTAAATTACCTGCTTCTCTCACTCAAAGTTTTATCACATTAACACCAGAACCCAATAAGCATCCTTAGCTTAGGTTTTATAAGCATAAAAAGTGATACATTTGGAGCTACAGAGCTGTGAAGATCAAAACAAGTGAAAAGATGTGGATTCATATCACATTATAAAAAATGTAAAATAAATTATATAGATGGCTATTTAGAGATTTATCTCTAAATGAAAAGAATATTATTATCAAAATCAGAAGGATTATTATCAGAATTTGAATGTACCAAACTTGCTTCAGATGTCCCAAAAACAATAATTAAGGATTCAGTTATTAAAATATTCCATCTCAAGGAACAAACCTTGTTATTAAATAAGATTTTATGTACACTTGTTATGTAAGTGATCCAATGAATAAAGAATTATTTACATTGGAAAGATAAAATTTGGATTATAATGCCCAATTAAGTTTTTGAGAAACTGCTGTTTTGAGAAAAAGTGAAACTTTTTGTGAACAATTGTTTTATTGTAGAAGTATATTCATTACTGGACAGAAAAGCTTCTCCATTCATCAAAAATACATCCCTCTCAACCCACCCTCCAGCTCCTATTATGGTACACCATTGCATTGCCTAAAGGAAAGAGATTAAAAAGGTAAGAGACAAAAAAATAAGAAATAGAAATAAATAAATACAATAATAAAATGTATCACTAAAATACTAGCAATAAAAATACATACAAATAAAAAAATTAGATGTGAAAGATATTTCACATCTACAAAGGCTTGAATCCAGGTTTCAACTGTCCATCTTTTCGCTCCATGATTTCTAGCTGGAGATAGTTCCATACAAATGATGTCAAGTAAAAACAACAGCCGTTGTTGGCGAGGAAGAGCGTGAGGAGGGTTTCAACGGTTTGTTAACATTATTTTTTGCTGCCATAAGCCCTGCTAGCCAGTCTCTTCTGTTGTAGTGAAAGATTGAGAGCAGAATCATCATTTAGCCACAGACAACACATATAGAGTCATATACAATCTATGCACAAATTTCCAATGAATTACTTGATGATCTGGATTCTTTGATGCTAATAAAATGTTATACCATTTATCTTGATATAAAGTGTTGTTATTTTCCAAGTGTAAATCTTTAACCCACACTAATATAGCTCCCAATGCCCTATAGAGATAGAGTAGGTCAGTAGATCTTAGCAGGAAGATATAGGTGTCAGAAGCTGAAAAACGTTTCCAGACTCCTGGACATAACAGGCTGTGCATAAGGGTGTATCTGAAGAGAAGTGCTCCATGGTACCCCGTAGATAGGCATTGAACGCAAAACAAACCTAATTCTACCCTATTTAAAACCAAAATGGACAATCACATTATAAAACCAAAATGGACAATCACATTATATTAAAACGTCGCCAGGCGACTCTCTCCACCCAATCACAGTAACAAAAGGATTTTCTTTTAAACAAAATATATCTATTACTCCAGACTGGAGAAGTGTGTGGAGTGAAATTGTGCCTATAAATCAATTTCCAGTAGTTGAGGACCTGCTGATGAGATTTAGACAACTTAATGGGTAATTTAGAAAATTAAGAAATCACATTTTATCATAAACTCAAACCCACCACATTTTAAATATTACAGAAGGAATCTTAAACCATATCTCATCCTTATTTTTTTTTTGGAATCGTTGTTATCTGCTATTCATTGCATCAAAGTCTTTGTCATAGTTAAGTGTCAGAGTGAATCATTCACAGAGCTGTGATTGGCAGTTGTAGTCGCCTCTGGTTCCACTTCATGCGGCCCGCTATCACGCGCATGTGCGGTCGCCGGAAGGGAAATTGCGCGTGCGTGCTGATGATCCGCAGCTGATGCAAGAAACTGGAGTTCGGAGGACTGTGAGAGGAAAGATACGGAATTAAACACATAGGAAACTTCACAAGAACACAGCAAACATGTCGGGCGATGAGGTGAGCGGTTTGATTTTAGCTCTGTTCCCTTGACGTGGGTGCGCTTTAGCGGCAAGTGCGGAAAAGTAGTGGTAGCTGGGCGGAACGTGGCCTAGCCAGTCCTTGGCTGTTCACATCTTGTCCCTGCGAGAGCGGCAGGCTTGACACATGGTGTTTACGCCACCCAGCAAAGTTTGAAAAATCAAGACATGTCGCTGGGTAGCGATTCCATACTTCAACAATATTAAAATGATCCAATTTATTTGACAATGTCAAGGACATTTAGATAATTAGCTAGCGCATGGTGCTGAAAAATAAAGATCTGCCAGTTTAGCCTAATAGCTACCTAGCCAGTTAGCTAGCGGTGTGGAAGAAAGCTAGCTATCTGATAAATTTAAAGGGGTGACGACGGCAGCTCGCCTTGATTTAAGGCTAGCTAACTAGCTAGCAAACGATTTTGTAGGCCAGCTAACCAGGTAGCGTGTTAAGAAACTACAATAGTCAACAACAGCTATGTTTTACCAAGTCATATGTCAGAGTTGGACTGTCACGTGTTCTTTCATGCTAGTTTCTTTTAGATCACTCTGTACTATTGAAACATCATTTATGCCAGACGTTCAACATTGTAAGTCTTGTAAAGCCATTTGTAATTATCAGTCTGTTGTAAAGGTGGCCATTAAATGGCTAACTCTAGCTAATTATGTCGGGGAACATTCTGTTCCAACCTGCGAAATTGTGTCCCATATGAGATGCTGTCCAAACCTTTATGTCTAGCTGGTTCTTTGCGAACGTTAACTGACATTTTGATTTTTGGCTCAAGCTCTAGATTGATTCATGTTGATTTAGTCAGATTGTTGATTCATGCAGCAATAACACGGTCAAGTGGCTAGCTGGCTGGTTATCTACTCAGTAGGCCTACCTCTAGTTTCCTTTGATGGTCTGGAAATACATGTCAAACATTTTTCAGTCGGGATGTGGGCGCTTGATGCCATTACATTTGCGTTTTTAGTAGAAAATAAATGCTTTGTTGTTAAAATGCTGTCTTTCATTTTTATGGCATAGATGATATTTGACCCCACCATGACCCGGAAGAAGAAAAAGAAGAAGAAGCCTTTTATGCTGGAGGAGGATGGGGGTGATGGGTTGAGCGAGGACACACAGCAGCCCGAGGCCAAGGAGGTGGAGCCTGAAGGCGGAGAAGATCGCGATTTGGACCTGGACGAGGATGAGGGCAAGAAAAAAGGTAAGGGGGGTTTATATGACGTCATATGGTAAGGCTCTTCTTATTTGGTCATGCATGGTGGAGATTTGGCTGTAGCATTACCCATTCTGTGGTAGCCAGTTCTTCATACAACCAACAACAAAGCAACTCCTTTGTTCATTCTGACATCCCTACATACTAAATACTGGGTGTTATTGTTGGTAGCACTATTTTCAGGTCATACGTTGTAATGTATTGTACATCTATGAAGATGCTTGTCTAAAGCAAGAATTGTCGTCGCTTAAGAGTATTGTCAATGGTAACACCTTGCCATGATGCTTCATAAGATGCATTAAGTTGAAATATATCAGTTTCTGTGGTGGAGAGCCATAACTTTCAACACTACTGAGCTGAGTATCTGATATGTGGTTTATTGGACAGAGATGTTCAAGTCCTGCCCTTTAATTCTGCAGTTTTCATGGTTGCGGCCATTTCAGCATAGGTAATGTGTGCTGGTAAGGCAGTACATTGCTTGGAGCAGAGTAGCTTGGGAATTATGGCTGTCTGAGTGTATCATCTCTGTCACTTTCCCTCGGATTGGCAATATCATGTGGCGGAAAACAGCCGGTGAAGTCATGCACAGTAATGACCTTTGCATTGAAATCAAACAGTGGTTGTGCCTACACAAGTAAAACTATTGAGCTGTTAACAATTTATGACTTGGTACCTACAAGCATCACATAATACATGCATTTTTGAATGTCGACTGGGTTTTGAAACTCATACAGTCAGCCGTGACAGCATAAAATAGAACGTTAATTCCAATTATTATTTCAAATGGCAGGAGCAGCTTTGCTAGCATTGCGACTTTGAATTTGCATTGACTGGCTATTTCCTGGAGTGCCATGTGGCTCTGCATCCTGCTGTGCTCTTATTGGTTGAGCAAAACATCACCGGCAGGCCATTGTTAAGCATTAACTATGCATTGGTTTACTTCAGTAAAATGCAGTCTTTTATTAATCGGCAGTAGGATCCTAAAGCCGATAACAAGGAGCCCATTGGTGCGGATGGTATCACACTGCTGTTACAGGTGGCCATGTCAGTCTGTTGACTTCAGCTCTTTTTATTTTCGTTCTCAGAACCCTCAGACGATTTGGACGATTTGAACTTCTTCAATCAGAAGAAGAAGAAAAAGAAGCCCAAGAAGGTGTTCGACAATGACCTGGAGGAAGGGTTAAAGGTCGGTGAAGGTTACAGCAGTCGGTCGAACGAAATGGAAACAATGACGATGTGTATCATGGAACAGAGAGAATGTGCATATCTTGCTTTGACATTACAGCATTGGCTGCATGTTGGAAACCACACAAAAAGGTGACTGTGCTCTCCCCCCTTCCCCCACAGGAGCTGAAGATTGAGGGTGAGGCCCCTGAGGCTCTGGATGATGACGATCTGGGCATTACGCTGCCGGCCAAAAAGAAAAAGTCTAAAAAGGTGGACTTCCAGGAGGAAGGAGAGACGCAAGAAAAGGACGACGGTACGATCGCTTCTGTAAAAGCGCATCCTGCTTCTCTCTATAGCCATAGTGCTTAAATTGGTTTTGAATAGTACCAATATCCATGGTGTATGTGTAATAAGTGGAAGATTATACCTAGTACCAATTCACTACTGCAGACTACACAATTATTCCCACACCTCTGGAATGTTATCCAGTGTGAGTAAAAGTGTTTCGTTCACTGTACTATATGAATTCAGTGCATCTGCAAAATGGGTAACAGAAATATTATAATATGGTAGGCTAATTTGTCTTAATAGTCTCCATACCACTCTCAGTCCCCTTCACACCAGACTGCTGAAGCTAAACAGGCATGGGATTGGGTACATCTTGAATGGCAGGACCTCCTGATTGGGGGAAGAGTTCACCTATAGGTGCCGTCTTTAAGATGTGCAGTTCAAACAAGGTTCTGAATCACTGTGGTCATCAACCTCATGACACTTCAAAAATACTTAGAGGTGATAACCCCAGTGTCCTGGTAATATTCCCACATTAATTGACTATCTGCATCTGGTCACCTGATCATCCCCTGAATTCAAACTGAATGCACAGTCCCTTGGAATTGATTTGATTCCCCAAATCTTCACTGCAAAACAGAAGTGAATTTGCAGTTGACCTACCTGGTTTAGGAAAAAAAAAAAAAAAAAAAAAGGAAATCAATGATAATTAAGTGAGATGAAGCAGATCTGTTGACTATCAACTCATCAATGAGCTGTGACACCATTACATTCATTATACAATTGGCATGTAAAAACACATAGCTGTGTATTCTGTGTCGTTTAGCAATTGAATGGACTTCTTTGCACATAATGAATGGCTATTGAATTGCCTGACCATACTTAAATAATTAGGCATTGTAACTCACAGTATTGATGTTAAGCAGGATTATAATGGGTTTAAGCATACACTTGACCTTTGTTTTGATGAATGAGGTGCTTGGTAAGGCATGCCTGTCCTCGTTGCTATCTGAGCTCGCACGTACTTCTGATTTGTGTTATGAAACATCTTGATGTACAAGGACATCCCGAGAAAGAACACTGGTCATTTCACAAGGCCATAATCCTCTCTCAACTCCGAATGCACAAATAGTGTAGCTGTGGGTGCCATTTTAAGTGTATGGCGATACTTCAGTAGGTCTTAGCTTGGCTTGAGCCCACAGCTAGCTGGCCAGTCACACAGTGTAAATCTGATAACCTGCTGCAGTCGTTGACTGAGACTCGCATTCTTTTTGCAGCAGCAGATGACGAGGACGGGAAGAACAACGACGGCATCACATTCAGCACACAGACCGGCCCAGCCTGGGCGGGCTCGGAGAGAGACTACACCTATGATGAGGTAACAGTCCGTCCTGCCAATGCACTGTTTTCACTGGTAGTGCGGTGAGACACTGCGCTCAGATCAGGTTGCGTTGATCTAAAAAACACTTAAGCTGGATGCTTCTGTCCTATTCTTTGTTTATGTGTATGTTTGAGTATTTAGATTACAGGGAGTGGGCAAGGGAAAACGTGCTTCAACATGGAGTTAACAAACCGCTAACAAACAGTTTCTTGGCAAGTATGAGCACATGAAATGAAAGGAGGCTACCACAGAAACTTAACAGTCCCACACACAGTCACACAGTACAACCAGAAACATCATTCAAATGCAACTTGGAGAGTTCTCAAATTAATGAACCATACACGAATGGGACAGGAATATTTATTTCATAGAGATGAATGGGCTATGTCAAAAGCTGTGAAGACAGCTGGGAATCTCATGCCAAATTCCGTTTAGAAAGGTCATGAAGCCAAATTCATGACTGAGTACATAAAATAGCTTTTATGTCTATGGTGCACAGTGGTGTTGGGGTGTGCATGTGTACTCACCTGCGCCTGTCACCTGCACAGCTGCTGAACCGCGTCTTCAACATCATGCGGGAGAAGAACCCCGACATGGTGGCCGGAGAGAAGAGGAAGTTCGTGATGAAGCCGCCGCAGGTCGTCAGAGTCGGCACCAAGAAGACCTCATTCGTAAACTTCACAGACATCTGCAAACTGTGAGTGTGGTCCAGTTCTCTGCCAGTGCTCAGCTGGAAACAGAAAGGGCTCTAGTGACCCAGCCTTGCTGCAGGTCTCAGTGGAAAAGGGGGTATAATGAGCCAGCCTGGTTCCAGCTCTACAGTGGGGAAGGGAGTATAATGAGCCAGCCTGGTTCCAGCTCTACAGTGGGAAAGGGGCTATAATGAGCCAGCCTGGTTCCAGCTCGACAGTGGGGAAGGGAGTATAATGAGCCAGCCTGGTTCCAGCTCTGCAGTGGAAAAGGGGGTATAATGAGCCAGCCTGGTTCCAACTCTACAGTGGGGAAGGGAGTATAATGAGCCAGCCTGGTTCCAGCTCTACAGTGGGAAAGGGGCTATAATGAGCCAGCCTGGTTCCAGCTCTACAGTGGGAAAGGGGGTATAATGAGCCAGCCTGGTTCCAGCTCTGCAGTGGGGAAAAGGCTATAATGAGCCAGCCTGGTTCCAGCTCTACAGTGGAAAAGGGGGTATAATGATCTCAGTTGTTTTGTATATTAACCACCTGTCCTGCTCTGGTTCCTCTGTCCAGGTTGCATCGTCAGCCAAAACATCTTCTGGCCTTCCTGTTGGCTGAGCTTGGAACAAGGTAAATGCCTTTCGATGAGAGAAATAATTTTGATTGTCCATTTGATTGCTAATTACTGTATACCGGCTTTTGCGAGAGGTTTTGAAGTTTGAGCCTTCAGGCATCATTCTCTAACATGATCACACTCTCGCTCTCCCTCCCTCAGTGGCTCCATAGACGGAAATAACCAGCTCGTCATCAAAGGCAGGTTCCAGCAGAAACAGATAGAAAACGTCTTGCGAAGATACATCAGTAAGTGGAATATCTCCTCAAATGCTGCTTATTCTGCGCAGCCTTTGGTGACCATTGCAGGGTGTTGCAGTTGCTGAATCTCACATGCACTCTAGTGAATGAACAATGGAGGTTATATTCTAGTGTACTCAGCCCCTATATTTCTGATGCACACCCCTATGGGTAGATCAGGACAGGTGCTCTGGTGGATATTGAGGGTTAAAGTAAAGAAAGTGCACCTGAGTGGGAGTAACAGGAACAAGCTTCAGTTCTCTCCATCTGGTTGATTTGTGTGTGGAAGATTTGTCTGTGTTTGTATATGCAGCGGGTGTCCATTTGCGCACGCACGTGCGTGTTTGTGCTCGACCTTAGCTGGCTTCAGTAGACATTCATTTGCTTTGTATAAATGGAGAGAACGTGGACAAGAGCGTGAGATGAACAGACGACTAATGATGTTGCGTTTGCGTGTGTGTACGCGCGCTTTGCAGAGGAGTACGTGACGTGTCACACCTGCCGCTCCCCGGACACCATCCTGCAGAAGGACACGCGTCTGTACTTCCTACAGTGCGAGACCTGCCACTCCCGCTGCTCCGTCGCCAGCATCAAGACAGGCTTCCAGGCCGTCACGGGCAAGAGGGCGCAGCTCCGTGCCAAGGCCAACTGAGCCCCTCCCCTTTCCCTGGTCTGCCCCGCCCACAACTCTCTTGGGGGGTGGGGTGTGGCCTGGCCTGGCCAGCTGGACTCTTTTATGTAATGTGGGTGGGGTTTGGTATTTGCTGCGTTTTTTTTTTTTTTTTTCCCGTCATGAGAATAAACCGACACAAAAAATGCACACTGGGTGGTCGTGTTCATCTGCAGTAGCCGTTCTTCTGCGATTCATGTCGCCAAAGTCCCGCCCACTCCAACCCTTCTGGCCCCTCCTCTTCATCCGATTTCCTATAAAAGCACCTGCACCCGGGTGTATTGACCAGATGGAGTTGTTTGATTTGCCCTGCTGGTTTTTTTTTTTTTTTTTTTTTGTAAAGGTTGCATATCTGACATACGAAAATGTTATCCTCGTTATTGTAGATACTCTCCCTTCCTCCCCACTGTTTTGTTTTTTGTTTTTTTAAGAAGCAAACTTGCAGTGCTGCAAATTACTGGCAACGGTTGCATTTTTTCAGGGAGAGGATGGGGGCTTTTTTTCCCTCTAGGGGTTCTTCAGCATGCACATTCTGCCCACCCCCTGCTTTTGTTCTTCATCCGGCCGCTGTGGGACTCTTGCCGTTAGCGTGGAAACATGGACCGGACCTGGCGGCCCAGGCCTGACGCGTGCGCCTCTCCTGATACCACAGTATATGATACGATGTGAATGCCTGCGTGCTCTTGTGTCCACAACCAGTCCATCGTTGGGAGGGGGAAGGGGGGTACAGCCAGAACACAGAGCGTGTGCGTGTGTGTTTGTGTGTGCATTTTGTGGATGGTGACCCGAGAGTGCTTTGATTACCGCTCCCCCATTTTATGCCCAAGATTGTGAGAGTGTGCGTGATTTGCAAAAAGGCG
Organism: Albula goreensis; assembly: GCA_022829145.1. Classification (NCBI taxonomy): domain Eukaryota; kingdom Metazoa; phylum Chordata; class Actinopteri; order Albuliformes; family Albulidae; genus Albula; species Albula goreensis. The sequence continues at coordinate 9,517,368 of CM040752.1, forward strand.
GGTAATTTGCTAATATTTACGTATGCAGATAGGAAATCTGGTGATTAACAAATGACCTGGAAGCAAAAAAAAAAAATCACTTTTAATGTGTGAAAAAAAGACTTTTAAATAAAGACGGCTGTATCAAATTATACCCGACTTGTATCAGAATTGTTCTGTGTTTTCTGCGGTCCATCTGTGTCGGTTTACAGTTTGTTCAAGAGTAGTGTCGTTCATACTTGTTCTGTATCGGATGTTTTTAAAATTCCTCTGGGATGTTTAGGTCATATTGTGCGTAGAAGGGATTCTGTGATTGTACAGATATAATGCAATTGATCAGAGTTTTAAAGCCAGTTTAGGTGTAGGCTAATGGCTGTATGGCCTGGCAAATGTCTACGCTACATCTGAGATTAGAAAAGTAGTGCTTCGAAGGCAGAAATTCTGCCAACAACCCTTTCTGAATTATTAAAAGGGCTCAGTCTTCTCTGGACTCTATTGAAGTCCAGCCAGCTCTAGGGCCATAATATTTTAATTATCCTCCAAATAACAGTACAAGTCTAAAAGGCTTATCTTCACAATAAGTTCAATAGAATTAGCATACTGTCCAAGCCCGCTAAGTAAATTATTTATGTGTGTGTATGTGCACTCCAGGAAGCGTATTTGTATTAGGAGAATCCTGAAGTTGCCGTGCTATTTCTCCCTCATGCATAGACACACCTATAAAGCGTGTGTTCCTGCTGAAGAGTACAAGCTAGTGTTGTATTATGCAAGCAAAAGGCTGCCAGGTCATGTAGTCGATGGAGAGACTGTTGAGATATGCATATCATAGACCAGCACTGTGCTGGATGCTCTGTAGGGTACTGGAGTGGAGCCCTAGGCCCAGGTCCAGGTCATTTTCCACTATAGCACAGATTAACTTTGATCCAGAGTGCTGCACTGGGTCTGTCACCATCGGTAACTGTTTACTCTACCCATGTAGGACTCTGATATGATCCTTAAGAAGACTTTCTTTAGTCTTCGTTGCATTTTAATGACCACAGTAGCATCTTTCAATGGATGTCACTGAAGAATGATGCTCTTTTAGCGGATAGAGCAATTTTACATTTAAGCCAATTACATGCAATTGGATTTCTAATGATGTCATGATTTCAGTTACATAAGATGTAGAGTTTGAGGGAGAAGTTTTATCCTGTATTGATCAGTTCTGCCCAGCAAATTAGAACCATTTCAGGCCAGATGTACCCTGCAATGCCAAATACCAGAAACCACCACAGAAAGACAGGAGTGACAAGATGGTGAGTGAGTGAATTCCATTTAATTTTTTGCATGTAATCATTCAGATTCATTCAGGCTAACCAAAAGAAATTAAGAGGACTCAGATTCAAAACCTATTATTTGATTCCGTGCATTTACGCTGGACATTCCCTCTTAGAGATCCACAGATCCTTTGATTTGATATGATAAAGCCTATCAGGTCAGGAGAGGTGAAACACTACTATAAGGGAAGAGTAGGTCTTAGAAGGAGGAAACCTGATTGGCTGGAGGGTGGAGCAGAGGTTTGAGGCCCCACCTCCTTCCAGGACTGAATGTAATTATTTTTATTCTACTGCTGGATTCCTTATCATTATTGATTACCATAGAGTTGTTTTTTTGTGTGCAATAGCTGTACATTGAAAGAGAAGTTTGTTTTTATCACTTATACCCCTTTTTATATACATGCATTTCAAAAGTACATCATCATGATCTCGTTGTGCAAAAGTGATAAAATGCTATTAAAATGACATAAAATATCAATGTTTAGGGCACAAAGATGATAAACAGAACATTTAAACAATGAGATTAAGATTCAGTTGATAAGATGTGTATGATCAATACTTGATGTATCAAATATATAAACCACAGAAAACAGAACATTGGAACTTCGGATGACCTTACCTTTGACAAAGATCTATTGAAAGCAAGATTTCAAATGAAATACATGCTGTTTTACAAAACACATCACATAGAATAGTCACTTCCATACAGATGGAAATTGTGAAATCTGAAACCACATTGACACATATAAGAAAACAACTGAGGGACACTGGCTGAATAAGTGGTCAGCCCACATATTTTTTGAAATGTACATCTGTGAAGATCTTGCATCTTTGAAAGCGCAAATCGCAAATCTAGAGTGCACCAAATTAATTTAGAAAGATTTAAGGTATTACATATGGAGTGTGACTACAATGACACGAAGAGGCAGGAAAGCACAAAGGATGCTGGGAGAAAGAGGAGGGGTCATGGAGGGAGGTCAGTGACTGGATGAACTGAGAGTAACATCTGCACATTGAGTCTTATTACTTTCTGTACATCTTCATTTTTGTATTTGGACTCCCCCAAAAAGTCACTGAGGAGGGAAAAAAGAAAAACTTGGCATCTTCATGTGGCTCCTGTTTCCTACGGGGGCTGTCCACTTGTGGGCGTGGCAGTGGAGCTGTAACGTTCTCTCCTGTCCCGCCTCAGCTATTCTCCTCCTCTCCATGGTCTCCCTGACCCCGCCCACCCACAGTTTTTTGAGGAAATTGAAGGATGTCGTTCCACAGCACCCTCACAGTTTTGTGTGTCTGTTGCCACCTGATGCCTTCACAACTGAAACAGTTACTGTACCTGTCGCCCCACACTGCCTCCTACTGGCCGAGCCTTAACATGCAGGGCATCTTCAGTGTTTGTCTTTAGGGGTGGGAGTGGAACATAAAAAAAAATAACAGGAGAAAAAAGAAACCGTAAGCCTGTGTCATGTTTTCACAGAAGAACATGACAATGTCAAATAAACAACCCCAGAACTTTCCTGTTTTGTTTTACTTATTTTGCCCCTGCAAATGAGATTTTTTTGTACATGTATTATTTACCCATTTCTTGACCACAAAATTCTATTTTGAGTCAGGTCTCAAGGTAAGTGTTTAGTAATAGCAACGATATCACAATTGCTTGTCCTGTTTTTTTTAATGATACACTAATAATCTACAGGGATTGCATTTACAGTATAAGTTCTAAGGTGCTAAAAGTTATATTGCAAACATTTGAATGAGATTCCATTACATTTAATGAGCATTAGTTAATGTATAAATCAACAGGACAACATAATTACTTGTGCTGTTGATGTACCCTGTTTCTTTCCCCATAAAATGGGTTCATTTTGCACATTGTAATATATTAAAATGTACAGTGTTAAATTGTGCTGGTGAAACTTGCCTTTTATTGAAGGATGGAGTCTGTTTCTGACAGGTGATTATTTTCCTGGGTGAGGACAGAATTAGATTGAATCAGGGGTCTGGAAATAATGGTTTCTCTGTTTAAGAGGTGGGAGAGGTTTGGATCTTCTCAATGCTGTGTTGACACCATCACACAGCCATGTTCCTGACATCCTCTCTGCTCTTTTACTCTCCCAGTCTCTTTCTTTCTCATTTCTCCCATCTCTGTCATTCTGTCCCCCTCCACCTTCCCCACTCTTTCTCTAACTCTCCCTCTCTCCTTCTCCTTCTCTCTCTCTCTCACCCACTCACTTCCTGTCTGTCCTCAATGTTCTTCTCTTTCATCCATGGTCTAATTCTTTCTCTGTATCTCTCTCTCTCTCTCGAACATGCTCCCTCCCCCCCCTCTCTCTTACCGTGAAGTCTTCGCACTCGTCTTGCGTTTCCTCCTCACCGTCCTCTCCCTCATCCGTGTGATGCGATTCCGTGTCCGTGGCCGATTCGTCCGGAGAGGCCTCGCCCTTCCCCTCGTCAGCCCTCTGTAGCTCTGAGGGGGCCCCAGACGGACAGAAAGACAGACGGACAGAAACGAAGGAAGAGATGAAGAAAGACATCCAAATGGCCGCACTGGCCTCCTCGCCCGTGGTGTGGGTGCGGAGGTATGGCCTGTGCCCCGTGCCCGACCCACCTGCGGCACTGTCCGTGATCAGCTCCAGGTGTCCCAGCAGGGCGTCGATGTTGGACTTGATCTGGGCCAGCTCCGCCCTGATGGCCTGGAGTTCGCTGGACTTCACTGCAATGCACAAACAAACAGAGACAGAGCAATGTTGTTACTCGCGTAGAAAACTTCTGTGAGCCATAGTAAAACACACTTCAGGACTGGTCAGTGGCCCAGCAGTTAGTAACAGCTAGGAAACGGGACTTAGAGCTTATAGGTTGCAGGTTTTATTTCCAGGTGTGGCACTGCCATAGTACCTTTCAGCAAGCTAGTGAACATCCAGCTACATAAATGGATAGTGTGTAATAAAGGGGTGGTTCAGGCCCGCCATGAGGGGCAGGTGAAACTCACGCTTGTGTTTAGCGGAGCGGCTTCCGGAGACCGGGGACCGTGACACCAGTTTGACCCTGCGCATGACTGGCACGGCCACACGGTGGCGCTTCAGAGGGACCGGCCGCGAGACTGGCGACGTCCGACCACGGTAATCGAACAGCCTGCAGGCACAGAGGAAGCAGGGGAGAGAAACATTCATCCACAATGCAGATTTTTACCCACAGAAAAGAGTTGCAATACTTTCAGGGAAAAATGCTAACTGAATTGACCACCAGAGAAACTTTATTAAAGCCATGAGCTGTTGTTACATCCGTTTTCATTCAGATTTTCTACAAATCAGGCACAGAGGCTATAGTGAGAGTAGCAAAGCACCTGGTGCTGCCATCACTGATTGGCTGAGCTCTGATTGCCATATCAGTTCCCTTGCGTTCACCAATTGTTCCGTTAGTCACATCACCAACGTTTGGCCTGTACTTTTGTAGTAGGAAACCAAGGCTTTGTGAAACCTATAGTGAACAGAGCAACCGTTTACTGTCAATCACTGACTCTTTTAAACCGGGCAGCAGTTTGCACTAAGGGCCAAAATGTGTTTGTGCGATTTGTACAACTCTGTGTGTAACTTATAGAGCACTTTAGAGTCCCATTTTATCTGAGAGTTCATGAGGCCTCGCTAAACCAATCTAAATTTGTGCGGCACTGACAAAAGATTCAAGCGTTTCACATTTTACGCACCTCTCATAAAAATCATCTCTGAAGTAGTCATAGTCAAAGTCATAACCACTGAAAGGCAATACAAGAAGCAAAGGGTCAAAAAACACAAAAGCAAGTGTACAACAGCACAGAAGAACCTAATCCTTCAAAACCGTCTTTAGCCTGCTTTAAAGACCTCAGATTCCACTTCAAATTCTACAGAAGGCTTGATAATGTAGTCAAGGTCTGCAAATTTCTCCAACAGCTATGTCTTTTCAGATGTCTAGTCTCAGCTTCTAGTCAACATGGGTCTCCTTTTAGCATCATTTCTTTAACCAGCAACTTGTGAAATGTTATATACAACATGTACATTTCCAATATATGTTTTAAGATGCTTGAGTGTCGAGTAACTAGAATTTCATGCTTGAATCGTGAGTGTGGCTATAATACCCAGCCACAAAAGAGATATGTTTAATTCTGTTTGAAGTAAGGAAGTGAAGCACAGCAGGTTCTCCAAACCTGTACAAAGCTGTCGAGGGTCTGGTCACACCTGTAGACCTCTGTGGCTTGGGCTCGCCTGCCATATTAATGTCTACCGAGAGAGAAAAATCAAGATCGTGAGTGTGAGAGAAAGAAGGGGAGGAAGAGTAATGTAGGGGGGAAGGGGGATAGGGGAAGGAAGAGACAGAGAGAGATGAGTAATTGAGTGCGTGAGATGGGAAGGGTGAGATAAAGTGGGGGGGAGGGAGGTTTAGATTTATTGCGCACATTGGTGTTCCAGAAAACAAAGATGATTAAGTGTAGCAATGGAGGTGTGTGAGCGTGCGGCGTAGCCACACTGCGTACCCAGGGTCTGCCCCGCCAGGACGCGCCCGTTCTCGCCCAGGACCGCCCCCCGGGCGTGCCTCTCGCTGGCGTACTGGACGAAGGCGTAGCCCTTGTGTATGGAGCAGCCCAGCACGCGGCCGTACTGGGAGAAGATGGTCTCCACGTCGGACTTCTTCACCACGGCTGTGTTCAGGTTCCCGATGAACACGCGGGAGTTGATGGACTTGGGGTCGTTCTTGTTGGTGATGTTGCTGGTCTGGACTTTGAGAGACATCTTGCTCCTGTTTCCTATTTATACAGCGGGCAGTACAGCACAGAATGGAGAGAAAAGACACAAAGTGAAAAAGCTATTAGAACTTGAATGCAAATTCAAGTCCAATATCCTTCACATATATTATCACTCAGTCAGAACTCATACTTAATTGGTATACCGCTAGCAAAGGCAAAGACTCAAACTGCAGACATCCCCATCTTCTGATATTACTGTCAGAGCTGAAGACAGTGGTTATGTTAATAGCATAGGATATCGCCAATCAATTTTACAAAACATGAGTAATGAAGAAAAATGATCACTTTCCTGGTGGAAGAGGAACAGGCAGCCCCTGGCTGTATAGTATTTGGCTGTATATAACTGCCCCAGGGCCATTGAGTAAGGTACTATGGCACTACATCACCATAAAATAATTAAGTTTATATGATCATTATCATTTTTATTGTTGTTTTTATTATTACCTTAGGTATATGGTTCCAGAATCCCTAGGGACCCCTGACAGCATTGAAATAGAGCAAGACAAAAATTTTCTTCGAAGTTCCTAGCCATGTAGCCACTGTACTTGCCACTAGGTGGCACTGTTTAGACATGATTTTTTTTTTATTTGAGCCAATCAGTATGCAGTTGTTTATAACTGCATCCAGCGTTCCAAACGCACCGGAGGTCTGAATATCAACACACGCAGTGCCAACCCAAACAGTGCGGGCGTGGTTTGGCTCTGGTGATTTTACGTGCTGTACTTTCACACTTGAGCGGCTGTTATTGGGAATTATACAACTGATCTGCCATTCGCTCGCGGAGCACTTTTCTGTGGTGCTGTGTTTAAAATAGAAAACTCTGGCATCTCCGTGATGGGCTGCTGAAGGGAGCGGACGCTCGATTCCCCTGTCAGGTGCTTGTGGCGTGGCTTGTGACCTTTAGCAAAGCACTTAACCTTAATTTTTCCAGTAAAGACTGACTATATAAACAGATGACATGTCAGATACACAAGAAGGCTCTTTGGAAATGAATGAAGAAATAAATAATGTTGGCATTCCTGTCTAGAGAAATTTGCATTTTCAATTGATATGGACATACACATGTGTCTCCCCACTGCACACTTTCAAACGTGTACAGAACAGGAAGTCATTTCTGCATCTGTCCCCAAAACATCGTAATCTCCTTAAGAACTGATGAAAAATAAGGAACCTTTAGTTTACCAATGCATATAGTAAAAAGGAGGTTGGCCACCTTGCCTTCTGGATATCAGGGTCTGAGACAGACAGTCAATCAGGACTGCCATTAGTCCTGGAGATCTACTTTCCAAGACGTTTCACCTTTTACCCAGTCATTTCAGCACTTCCTTAACTAAGCTCATTAAACCCTATGTCACAGTCTGAAAGTGTTGTTTGTAAGAGAACTGGAAAACCTCCGGGTCGGTAGTTCTCCAGGACTGAAATTGGGGAGCCCTGCAGTCGATATCATTACTCGCTGCCACCCCCTGCAGTTCACCGGAAGGCAGTACTTCTCCACCACACACGTGTCACAGCAGGATTCCAGAGAACTCCCATACAGGAAGCCCACAGTCATTAGTAATGCTCTACTGTACTTCGAGCCATAATTTAAAGCACTGCTTTCCCCCATATGTCTTCCCTGTCCACCAGTATGACAAACACTGGCCCATTCTGTAAATACGTTTCAATACAAACTATAGGAAGTAATCTCCCCGTGGGATCTGTGAGACGGTCCCACTGAGGAAAGAGAAAGACAACCAAGACGATAGAGGGTACATTTCAATCCCTGTGTCTCGTACCCCTCAACTTACCCATACTGAGCCAGGTTCAAGCACCACAGATCAAGGTGGTTATGGGTTCAATTCCCAAGATGGGACACAGCAGGTGCTGCATAATAACAGAAGGCAATTAATCTTAATCAGATTTACCTTAATTAGGTGCTTCCGTTAGAAACCCTGCCTGTGCTGCTGGATGTGACAACAGACACAAAAAGTTAGCGCCTTACAAGCTCTGATGCAGTTTAATTTAGGTTTAATTGTTCTTAAGCCCTTAGTCTCTCTGTAATGGGCCACACACTCTAGAGGGAGGGGAGGAGGAAGGGGGAGAAGTTTGGATAATTGCAACTTAACATTTCCGTGCAGACACATTTCCACTACACCGTATCATTATCCCCCTCATGCGCTGAGCCATAAAGCACAGAGCTCCCCCCCAAAAAAATCTGCTACCGTAGCACTGCGCCCCACTCTAATAAGGGAGCCTGCCAAACCAATCAATACCAGCCCAGGAGCTGGGCTCTTTCTTCAGAGACTCGGGCATTAAGGCAGTAATCCCCCTGTCTCAGGATCTCCATCCCCACAAGGAAATAATAATGGTCAGTTTGGCTGTTTTCCCTTTTTTGAGCCAAACACAGCGGAGAACTCAAACCACTGACCCAAAACGACATGCTTCGGTCTTCTTTGAACAAACTGCATCGGACGAATCGTTTTCAGCTACATCCACAGACACTGAGACGCGGACACACACACACACACACACACACACACACAAACACACATGAAAAACACTTGCGCACAAGGGTGCACCCACACATTTAACAATGATGCTACAACCAACATGGCTGCCAATTTGTTTGGGCAAACGTCCAAAATAGGAAAGAAAGGAATGACATTGTAGGGGAAAAATCACACTGACTGAAGTTGAATACAATTGGACATTACTCATAACAAATAATTAGTCGTCTATAATTTAATAATTGCATTTACTTTAACTGTTCAAACTGAACATATTATATTTGACCAGTACAGTCAAGAGAATACAGATGGTCCCCAATTTACGATGGGGTTACTTTCCAATAAACTCATTTTAAGTGGAAAATATCGTAAGATGAAAATGCATTTAGTACACCTAACCTACCAAAAAACATAGCCTGGCCTAGCCTAGCCTACCTTATATGTGCTTAGAACACTTAACACAAAGCCTATTTTATATTAAAGTCTTGAATATCTAATGTAATTTATTGAATACTGTACTGGTTTCTACTGAGCGTGTATCGCTATCGCAGTTGAAAAATCATACGTCGGACCATCGTAACTCGGGGACTGTCTGTATTTCTGTAATAAAAAGGGCAAACCATCTGGTACTCAATCCAATCAACCCATCCATCAACAACCACAATCGATGATAACATTCATTTCCAAGCTGAAAAAGAGAAAACTCACAAACGCATGTCCCTTATTAACATGTGCTGTTTGACGGAGGTATTGGGACGGTAATGTATATTCGGATCACTGTACACATATCCAAAAGCCTTTTACACATCTGTTAGACCTATATTCCCTCGATCGTTAGCACAGAGATTCACTCGCACAGAAGTAGAAGAAAGAGCTGACTACTTATAATGAGATGCTTATTCTTATGCACATTCTTATGCGCATTGGATTCTGATCCAATGAAGCGCCATCAAAGCTGGAGGGTGACATTTTTCAGCCTGGCTCCGGCTGTTTTCGACAATACTAATAAGGTTGTCTGGTTCTGAACATTCCTGTCCAATACTAACAAGGCTAAAAAGAAGCAGACAACCTGGCATTTATAGATCTGCAACTCACAGTTGGCTGTTTAGTTTGCACCGGTGTGGTCATATTTCAATTGCTTTAACCCCTTGTGGATCTGTTCCGCGCTGTACCTAATCTCCTCTTCATCCCCTTAGATCAGTGATCTTACTTGATGTCATCTCCACCTAATCTGTGTCATTTTCTTTTCACTCTTTTTGGATTAACTAACGGCTGCAGGTCTGAACTGGGATAAAAAGTGGTATTACAAAATGGTATTATGATATAACACACTGTCCCTTCAAATACTCTGTTTCACTTTCTTCCTCTTTCCACCATATGAAAGGTATCCTCATGCACAGGTTAGAGGTCAGAGGTCAGAGGTCATAATTTCTTTGTGCTCTTCCACAAGGAAATGACACACACGCGCACACACAGACATTTGAGCTATCCCAGTCAAAAGTGTCTGTATTCTAAACAGTACAATTGCTCTGTATTTGCATTGGTTTGTTATTTGGCTTCGATTTTGCTCCTGAATGCACTGCCAAAATATTTAAAAGAATCTCATTTCCAACACAAAAAGTAATCTTATTCTCTCATCAAATCAGATCTATATGGACATATAAAACTTTAAGTAGTCTTCCTGAATTCCTTGAACATTACCCATAACTCTCTGGAGCCCAAAATTGAATTCAGTTAAACATTTAGACTGTCACTCCATGCAATTTCATTTCTCAAGTGCAGAAAACAAAAACATTATGAGTTAATAAACAGGATGCATTCAATGCAAATCTCCTTAACTGAAGTTTGTTAGTCACGGGTTGTCTAATCCCCTCGCTTCACCTTGAGTGCCTCGGTTTGAGAAAAAAGGCGTTTCTGCGGGCTACCTCTTCCCACCGCAGCCCCTCCCCCTCTCCCCCATCCCCCGCCTCCAGGAACCACAGTGGTGTTTCCTGACACAGCTTTTGGCGCTGCCGTAATTACACCACAACCCCAGGAAAACACAAAGCCGGAGAACGGAGCATCCATCAGCCCCAGAAATCTGTTTTGGGTGTGCAGCTTCCCCAGTGTGCAGGCATCTGTCTTTATGGTGTGAAGTTACACCGTCGCAAACTACAGTCATTAAAGACCGAATGGTGCTGACCAACATTAGGAGGTGGAGCATTGATCCCACCCCTAGTGTCCTGGCCGTCCAATGGCTAGCCCCGTTTCAGGTGATTGGCGGTCTGATCCTTTGCTTTCCCTTGTTTCTTAAAGTCATCACCGTGGGAGACAGATGAGCTCTCGGTTGACCTTCCCCCTTGCTAAATGAAGGTCATAGGGGAAAAAAAAACACTGGGGGACCATGGGTAATGGATTTACGGCAGGTGAGCCGTAACCGCCGCTGTGGTTCTTAAATGGATTTATGGCAGGTGTGCCGTTGTTGGGCGACATCGCGAACGGATGTGATGAGTTCTGTGACCTCCGCGTCCTTCACGGCGATGTTGGATGGTTCCTTCTCAAAATGAGTGTTTGGTTAGGGGGGGATGGATAGGGTACGGCATCACGCAGGGTGGATTATGCGCTCCTTTGTTTTACACAGCATCATGCTGCAGTTGGACATTTAATGAGAAGTTTCAGGTTCACAGCTCTACCTGTGGACACAATGGCAACTCCTAATTTGTACTTGTTACCTCATGGTTACAATCCAGACCTGCTGAAACTCTACACAGCACTGCCACCCCCCATCACAACTACAGATATACCATTACCTAACTTAGTCCATGATAATGATGTTGATGATGGTGATGATGGTGATGAAGTCTTTTTCAATAGCCCCCTAACAAGGCTGATGGTAATAGTGATGATGATGCTGATGACGCAGAGGAAGGCGCCAGTGATGCTGGTGAAGATGATGGGCATGGTGAAGAAGGTCATGACGATGAAGTATTTTTATTATAGGCAGGTGACAGTGATGATGACGTTGATGACACAAGGAGGTGGCAATGATACTGATGACGAAGATCGCGATGAAGAAGTGTTTTTATTGTCCCATAACAAGGCTGAAGGTGACAGTGACGTTGATGTTGATGAAGAGAACGGCAGCCATGATGAGTGTGATGGTTGTGTTGATGGCAGCTGGAGGACAGGGGTGCCCGAATGTGCGTCAGCTCCTCATTGCGTCCCCTCTGATAACTGATCCCCGGCTCCCCGTCCCATCAGCGCGATAATTAGCCGCATCATGAAAGGGCAGGTGCCCCGAAGGTCACCATCCATCATAACCCTCCCCAGCTCTGGGAGCCAATCGAACGGCAAAGAGAGGGGGCTGTTTAGACAGGGAGCCGCTATTGATCCCTGCTCCTCAGGAGCGTGTGGGCCGTTTCCCCCTGCCTGGCATCACAACTGCTGACGGTCTCTTGAGCTGTGGCTGACTACGGCGGACAGAAAACCTTGGGACCTGGAGCGTGACTGAGCGCCATCACTGGACGCTCAGCGCAAAAACAACGGCATTATAAATGGTCACTGCCTGTCACTGACCAGGTCAGACAGGCCAATTAAAAGCAATGTTATTGGAGAGGGTCAATGTCCATCGTTGGACAGGCCAATTGAAAGCGTCGGTATTGGAAGGTCATTTTACCAGTGATCACATACATCATGCAGGAAATGATCTCTCCCATAAGAATGAGGCATTGTCTTTCATCTGTTTGATCTACCCACACAATGAAACTAAACAACTC